>OZ010790.1:360375006-360987506 GCA_963932465.1 Maratus speciosus
AAACGTGTCCGTTAAAATTGATAAAGATGTAAATTTCTCGAAAAGTTATATGATTTTTTTTTTTTTTTTTTTTTTTTTGCCTTTGAAACAAAAAAATTTAAATACGCATATATGAAAGAAAAAAAAAAAAAAAAAAAAAAAAAAAAAAAAAAAACGGAAAAAATTTTGTGAAAAAACGGAAAATTTTCTGAAATTTACGGAAAAAATTTTCTCCGTTAAAAAAACGGAAATAGTACTGGCGTCGGGATTGCCAGTACTATTTCTGTTTTTTAACGGAATTTTGATTTACAGTGTAGGACCAACGGTTGCGAAAATAAAGGTCGGTCAGATTATACCTGGACACACTGTATATAAAATCCTAATGAAACGATTTTATAAAACGAATTTGTGAAAAGTTTTTATTAAACAGTTTTATGAAACGACTTATTAAGCGATATATATTAAATGCGGGGTTTTCAGAAAGCTCACGGTAGTAAAATTTTAGTATAGTTTCACAGTCACACACAACAGGGTTTTTCTTAATGGGGATATAATAAAGTCCCGGACCCATTTTGATGTTTAATAACTCATAAAATAATAAATATAGATTAAAATTAATAACATAAATGGTTAGATAGACTCAAAAAGTTTCATGACCCTTGTCAATGAACTTCCACATGTGCCCCCTTCGTCGCACGGAGAATATCAAGTCGATAGTCAATTTCACGCCAGGTAGCGGCAAGCATGTCGGCATCCACAGAGGCTATTTCGGTTGTAGTTCTGGCTTTTAAGTCATCAATGTTCGACACTCTCCTCCTTAAACATCGTCCTTTACAAATCAAAAATTGGAAAATGTTTACAGGAGGAGAGTGTCGAACATTGATTACTTAAAAGCCATAATTACAACCGCAATAACCTCTGAGGATGCCGACATGCTTGCCGCTACCTGGCGTGAAATTGACTATCGAATTGATATTCTCCGTATGACGAAGGGGGCACACATGGAAGTTCCTTGACAAGCGTCATGAAACTTTTTGAGTCTATCTAACCATTTATGTTATTAATTTTAATCTATCTTTATTATTTTATGAGTTATTAAACATCAAAATGGGTCCGAGACTTTATAAACACCCTGTATATTGCATTACAAAAAGTACGAATAAATGTAAATGCTGGTTTTTTGGAACAACGACGGTGTTGTAATTTTAGTATACTGTTATAGTCAGTTACAGCATGTTTTTTTTTTCTTGAAGAGGTACATGGTATTTACAGTTACTTTACAGGGCCGCACAAAGAATTCGATTTCACTACTGTCTATGGGCGTAACAACTTAATGTGTATTTTAATGTCATTGTGTTATTTGAAATTCTACGAAGTTTGTGTATGTTACTAAAACTTTATTGGCCTTTTCTACATTGAAAATAGGGGATGTACTATTAATATTTATAGTTCTTTTACATAGCAATACGAAACAATATAGATTTATTACAGTTACTGCTGGAAAAGGTATTTTTTATTGAATTTATTTCACTTATGATGCTTCATGTATGTCCATGTGCATAACTTTATCTTCAGCTGACTTTTGGAACGCATATTACGGTCACTTCTCAGAAATAAACTTCGGACAAATCTTCAAAGAAAGCTTCCGCCATAGTAAAATATATAGATATATTAATAGAAGGAGATAATTTGTATGCCTGTCTGTACATCAACATCTGCATATATGAGGCATTCTCACAATCTTTTGACTTTTGGGGAAAAAAATCTGGCGAAATTAAACTTACTTCAATAACATTTTAATCTGATAGATGAATACCTTAATGATTCAAAATAAAGAAAAAATGATCAGCAGCGAAAATTTTTTTACTTAACTGAGGTTAAAGTTAAACTTGCGAGTTTAATTTTCCTTACCATTTTACCCCTATAGCTTTTTATTTTCTTCTAAATTTTTACTTTTAATGAATTTGCATAGTACCCACAGGACATTCAAATAAGAAATAATCCAAATGCAGTACTTTTAATACAGAAATTTTGTATAACATTGTCTTAAAGAGGGTGTTAAAGAAGGGACGGTAAGGTAAAAAAAAGGGATGGTATAGGAAAAAAGGGACAAAATGATAAAAAACGGGACTGTAAGGATGGAACGGTAAGGAAAATAACCACCTATTTTTAGGAAAATCATGTTAAGACTAAGTGATAGCCACAATGTGCATTGATTTTTAGAAAAAGTTGTTAACATTGGATTAAATCAATTTTTTTTAATTTACCTCGAAAAGTGCAGGAATAAACCTTGGGGACGGTAAGACTACCAATAAAGGCACGATGCTTGAAATTGATATTTAAATGCTGATTTTTATTCTGCAGTAAATTTTCTGTCAAAGAATTTTAGACAGTCTTTCTCTAGCATACTTCTGCATGAGAAAAAAACTTGAAAAAAATCTGTCGCTGCATCTGAAGTGATTTTCTGTATTATTTTAGAAGAGTGAATGGTAAGGAATCTAAAACCCAGGGATTGAGTTCAAAAAATAATATCAACCGTAAAAATGTGTATAGTTTAATTTTTTGCTACATATTTATATAAAACAATAGTCCCAGTTTAGAAAAAAAATTACATCGAATTACTTTTGTTGAAACAATTTTATACAGACAGCTCCAAACTTAAAAATCAGCATCAGGGACACGGGACGGTAGAAGAGTTTTCCAGGTATTTGGACCCCTAACATCCTCCCAAACTTATTTATCTCGTCAATTTTGTTATGCAATCATGCAATGGGATGTTCCCCAGTATATGAAATAAAAAAAAAAAAAACACAAAAAAGTGTATTAAATAAAAAATTATTATTCAGGGACATGAAAGTCAAAAGATTGCGAGAATGCCTCGTATATCAGGTGTATGTCGCTGTAGTGGTGATGGATATACGAAAGTCTATCGCACGTAGAGGTCTGTAAATTTGGATGAGGATAGTCCAAGGCATATCCGCATGCAACTGGTTCTCGGGTTTTTAATTTTTTCTTAATTAACCAATATATTAATTAAAAAAACAACACGAATTACCATAAAAAATCACTTTTGTTCCAAATGGCCCGTTCTGGAAATTTGGGAACTCCCTAGCATCGGAGATCCGAAAGGTCAGATACAGCTCCTTCTTTGAGTCGTTTTTCGAAGCGCGCATCGGCCAAACCGAAAAATAAGAAAACACTAAAAATATATTCTTAAATTTCGAACTTATGACTTTTGAAAGCCTCAAACAGCATAAACAAATACGAATAATAACACTTAAAAAAAATTAGAAAAAAGTATAAAATCATTCAACGCTTATTATAAATATATTTAACACTATTATCATATGTACGGACAACGCAGAACCGGGTGTGTCAGCTAGTATATATTTTTTTCACTTTTCTTTTGATGAGTACATTTTAAATAATAAATACAATTAAATTTTAAAAAATCAAAAAACCCGCAAACTAATTAATTATTTCTCATCAATGTGATATAATTTTTTATATTATTTGTCTATTTTTTTATTTACTTGTATTGATGATTTTTAAGATGTGTTTAATTGTTAGTTCCTATCTATAAACACTGTTTTGATGAGGCCTAAAGATGTCTATGAAGGTTAGTGTTGCAGTAAATCTAGAGATTCTACCTACACAACTTCCAGATTGTGTAATATTTAAACGGAGCTTCTGACTGTAAAACAGTCAATGAAACATCGTCTTCATTTTGAAAGACCTACCCAGTGATATGCCACTCAATATGGTGCGTAAATTTCTTTTCGTCTCTACCACCATTTTGAATTTATAAAAACAAAACCTAGCCTATAACCATCGGGTGATTCAGGGGAAGCGAAAGAGACCTCATTCATTAAAATCCATCCAGCCGTTGGGATGTTTCGAGGGTATAAATAATCCCCATAACCTGATATGCGTGAAACACATAACACTTCTTGGCAGTCGGGTAAAAAATAAACAATATTGTAAAGTGAAATCATTAATTACCACTCTAAAAAATATATATTTTCTCTTAAAAAACATGTGTTTAATCTTAAAAATTTCTACAATGTGTGCAATTTCTATAATGAGTTAAAATTTAATGTTCTCAAAAGATTACGAAAAAATTTAAAATATATATATATATACACAAGGAACTTTTTATTTAATTTTAAACAAATAACGATAAAAATTATTTCTGCCACATTTGCAATGATTGCTTCGAGTTTTATTTTCCTTACAAGAAAAAACTTAAGTAATTGCTGAGTTAGCAAAATTAGCTAATTAGGGGAATTTCTTTTTTAATTATTTTCTTTAATCATGTTTCCTTCATTTTGCTTCGCTTGCATTTTTAAAACGAAATTTTCAAAACATTGTTTCCGTATAATATTACATAATGAGTAAATGAAAATTTGACTTTCACATCGTATCCCAAAAAAACGCCTAGTAGAAAAATGCAACTTATATCCCAATTATAGCAGGTTTTTATTTTAGTTTATACTGTAATATGTAAAGTAAATACAGTTCAATGATAAAGCTTTTATTTTTGAAAATCAAACGATGGCATATCTGTTTCTTATAACTTTTACATAATAAGCGATTTTCTATTAAGTAAAATATTGCTAATCATAAACTATTTTATACAGTGTTTTTTATAACATTTTATATATAGTGTTTAAAAACTGAAAACTTTTTCATCATTTTTGGTGTCGAAATTGAATTAAACCAATGATCCTATTGACTGTATATTAAGATTTTTATCTTAATTATCATTCAATTTTATTAACTAATTTATCATATTTTTCATAAAAAGTTTGGAAAAAAGAATTTTATGGATCAAAGCGTATTCAACTAAACATTTCAGTATAAATTAAGAAAGGAAGAGACGTGTTTCTGCACTATTAGTTATATTTTTTGTCTCGTATTTCAATGCTCGTTTTTTAAAGAGTAAATTATAATTTTCTTTCGTTTGCTTTAAAATGGTAACGCAACCAATTTTATGATATACGCATCTTTCTTAAGGGATTAGATTTATTGTAAACTACGAAATTATTTTATGTTAAATTATTTCTTTCCTTGGCGTTGTTTGTCATTTCATTTAAAGTTGTTTCTTAATTAATGAGAAAGTAAAATCTGAGAGATAAGGAGGTGTAAAATTAAAAATGTTCAAGGATTAAAGAGGTATGGGAAATAAAGAGATATGGATAGCATAATAAATGAGTCCTCTGTATAAAAATACGATTAATATTATTTAGGAAATGGTAGTCAGCTAACTAAGACATTTATAGGCAAAATACAAACATGAAGACATTAAAAAAGGAAATTATTAAAAAAATGCAAAAAATAGTCAATTAATAAATTCTACAAATTAATAAAAATAAATTAAAACAAAGACTTGTATTCATAAGAAAACATCCAATTTTTTTTTTCAAATAACGAACTGGTTAAGTCTGCGTTACAAAACCAAGTATTATAGATACAAACATAATCTTATTCGGAACATCGTATTTATAATTCATCAGAATAAAGCAGAGCATTCACACTTTCATGCATTGTATTGTGTGAATGTATGTCATAAATCAGGACATGGCTATAGTGACCAGTCACATTTCTAAACATATTAAAATAGTAAAAACAATCTCCAGGTATCAGAAATTCTTCTTAATATATATTTCGTCTTTAATGACGAAGCAGCAACAACAGAATCATAAAAAACTTCCTTAAAATAATTTTTTATTAAATATCTAAAGTGTATTACACTTAATTGTATAGCTTACCTAGTTATTTATAAAACTACCCTCTGTGATACCTATCTCTTTATAAAAGTCGTCCAGTATTGTTGAATTTCTGTAGGCATGTTGCCCGAACTCCTTAATTTTGTGCATGTACGAGCCTCTATTCTACACAGTTAAAACTGAAGGTGACTTACCGGTGCCGTTTGGAAGATTGGGGTGAAATAAAGGTGTCATTTGGAATCAGGAGACTTCGAAATATGGTTGGGTGTTGATTGGTTTCTCAATGGGTGATTGGAGTAAATAAGGTGCTATTTGGTAGAAATATAGCACCCCACTTGAGGACTGGCAGTTAGCGCATGTACTGTGACGTGTGTCCATCTCTTCGTCGGCAAGTGAAATCTACGGCTGTGAGACACAGGTAGTACACAGATATCAGCCAATTTCCCGATCAATATTGGCCAGTATCTCGAAAGTCACTGAATGTCAGACGTCAAATTTACAATATATGTAGACATTTACGGAGGTAACTTAAAATTACTTTTTAAAAGAAAGCATCCAAACGAATTTTCTGCGATACTTATAACATTATAACACGTAAATAGTATTCTAAACGATAAAATTTAACAATTTTGCTATTTTTAGAAAACTTGATTTTTAATGCCTTATTTTTAATATTTTATTTACATTGGCCAATGTTGTAAAAATGATATTAGTATTCCAACATTCTGAGATATCTATCGACATTCGTAAAAACAATATTATTTTTCAACAATTTCAAGATATCGGTCGACATTTAGCATATCTGACGAAGTTTGTAATCTTGACTAAAGAGAATGGAAAGTTCTGAAGGACCGCCCACTTCTATCGTTTTCATCAATGGGATGGAGACGCCTGCCATGAAAATTGTGTTATAAAAGAATTTTCTTTAGAAATCTATAGTTATTTATACATATGTATATATATTTGGAGAAAAAATTACATAGAAATATATCGAGATTGGTATGGAAAATTTTCTGTAGTACAATTTATATAGAAATTTATAGAGATTGCAATAGAAAAATTTCTCAAGAAAAGCATTTCAAAAATCTATTGATAGTGCTATATACAAAATTAATAAGGAAATCTGCAATTATTGCTCTAGAATTATTTGCATTTAAAAAAAATAATGTAGTGTCTATAACAATGTTAAAATATAACAATTGTTAGTTTTATAAAAAACGACAGATGCTTTTTTATTCCATAATGCTTTTGTATAAAAAAATGAGATCAATTTATGTATTTTTAATGGATATTGTGTTTATCTTTTTAAAGTGGTCTCGAATTTCACACTTTTAAAATGATTTTATTTTTTATTGTTGAAAGAATACAAGTTTAGTTTCAAAAGTAGGTCATCATTTTCACCATAATTTCTTTTTAAATTTCTAACAAACTTAATAATAAAAAGTGATATTTCAATAAATCTTTGTTAAAAGAATGTAAAAAAAAAGAAGTGACTAAAAGAGTATGAGATAATTAAATTAGAATTTTGTCACACATTTTTTTCGTCACTGTCACTAACAAAAAAGTCTACTCCCACCACTTTCTATTGAAAGTTTCTCATTGCTACGTTTTCCCAGGGTTACTTTCATTATTCTTTAATAGAGCCAGGTTTCTGTGTCTTATCTATATATATAAAAGCCGTTCTCTGTGTGTATGTCCTTTATACAAATCTTTAATTTTTGACCGTTTTGCACGAAACTTGCTGTACATAGGCTTTCGAACGTGGAATAGATCCCTGTCACCTTTAAAAAATCATCAGACCAATATTTATCCATTTTTTCTATCATCTTTCATAATTTAACATTATAGAAATATCTCATTTTAAATTTTCAAATTCAATAGCTTCTTTCCTGTGCATGTAGGGCTGCATGTAGGGATGAGATTTCCACGTTTTTGCACACCGGTATATTCTTAAAGAAAATGTTGTTCTGTTAAATCAAGAGAGTGTCCCGATTAAATGAAATATCATTTACTCTAACAAAATACTGGTGTGAAAAAATGCGGAAATCTTATACCTGGATGCATGCAAATCAAAAATATCCATGATTGAAAATTACTTTAAAATCCATTCACATGAAAAAAATTGAGATACAATTTTCAAATAAATTTCATTTGACAGAAGCTTTTTCTATTCGACAGTGTGAAAAACGAAATTATATGATAATCATAAGTTAAAAAAAAAATTAGTAAAGGCAAAATTTATGGGTTTAGGTCATTGCCATCATCAGTATAATGTCACAATTGGCATTGTGTTTGTAGTTTATATACATATATTCTGAAGATGACTCAATGAAAGAGTCGAAACATGTAAATTTTTAATATTTTTAATGTTTTTTATTATTTAAAGGACGCATTTTAAGCAAATAATTGTACTTTAATATATGTTATGACATTTGTTTGGAATATACATTATTATGGTATAGTTAATAGTAGACGCAATTAAAACTATTTTACTTATATTTCTTATCGGTCTTTTAACGATTCGTGGACGGTAATGCACCAATCTCAGTTATTGTCACTGCCGTATTATTTCATTTTAATGTATTTTACCCGGGTGGACCATTATTATTGACACGAGCGAAGCCGGGTAGATCTGCTAGTATTGAATAAGACTGGAAATCTCCTGAGCATAAAATTCTTCTATCTCAGTGAGACGTTTACCACATTTGTAAATCGCAGCAGTTGGGGTTAAAAAAAGAAATTAATATCTAAAAAATTGTAATTTAATATTTAAAAATGTTATTCTGGAATATTAAAAATATTAGCTAACACCGTAGGGATGCCATTATTCTTCCTTGTGTTACAATCTTTCACCCTCTGGAGTACCATGGTTTTTGGGTGACGCCATTTCACTCTAGTTAAAGATGCAATTCTGGCTCACCGAGGGAGGTCGCTGGCGAGAAAAGTGTTTCACCTCCTGGCGGTGCCATATGCATTATGCAACCTGTAGTTTTAACTTTGAGGTGTTCATCAACTGTCATTAGTCAGTGCCTACTTGACCTGTTTTTTCTAGTTCAATCTTCAACAGAAAGCTTCTAAGTTATAGTAAGACATTACAATTTACTGTTTTCAAATAAAGAGAAATTGGAATCCACTGAATTCTCTTTTAGTACAATTGCAGTATTTTACCAATGACATTACTGTATGGTGTTTTTAGTATAAAGGGAACATTTCATAAATTTCTGCATTCTGAGAGAATATCCAGCTTAAAGTAGGATAGAGTTTGAATTTAATGAATCCATCCCATTCCGTGTCATGTTACTTAAATGTTAATTTGATAAGGTTAGTTGGGATAATTGGACTCACGAGGTAACTGGGCCATTGGCTATTTTATAAAAAAAACTGTTGATGTCTTTTAAGTTTTAGCTTTTGTGAACAATGCACCTTAATCCCTACTTCCTAAAACAACGTGTGTCAACTCAATCATAACTCTCACTTTGCTGTGATAGGTTTCCAAAAATTTACGTTTCTTTTTTCTTAAAACATCGTCAATATGGTTTAACTTCCTCGGCTTTTTATTAAAATATTGTAAGTACTTTTATTAAACAATATTTTTTTTTAGGGTTTCGTTCATCTGATGAAACCCTATTCGTCTCGCTCCTCTGTCTGTCTGTCCGTCTGTCACAGAGCTCGTTCTCAGAGACTATACATGTTGGTTGGTTGGTTGGTTGTGTTTATGTCGGCCAATTATCATCACGAGGGATATAGGCCCTAAGAGGGAGGAGTGCCCTTCGTGGGTGTCTTTCTAAGGGAACCTAATCCGTATTAACGCTTGGAAATCCAAGGTTCGAAGAAAACCACGAAAACTCCGAACGATTAGGCCGACGGGCGCGATTGGGTTCGAGCCCAGCACTTCCCGTCTACCAGCTTCGAGAGCAGAACCTCTCGGCCACTGGTGGGGCCTATACATGTTGGAGACATGAAATTTTGGGTACTTATAGCTGAACACCTCACATCAAACGACAAATCATAAAATTTTGAAAAAAAAGTCGTAATTAACGGACATATTAATTAAAAACTGCCAATTTTACGTCTCTTTAACGAAGAAACCGTATAAAATGAATGCAGCTACGAGCGGACTGTTGAAATATTTTCATTTTTCCTCCGGGTTGCCACGCATCTGCGCTTCGAAATTGCAGGTTTGCCAGAGTGCGCTTTAAGCAAAAAAGTGTACCGGACATTTTTAAATCGACTTGTATCTCAGGAAGGTTTTGGGCGAGAAATTTTTAACTTACACAGACATACGCGGAAAGAAATCTACTTTCATTTGGTATGCAGATCGTTTCTCTGCAATGTACATAAGTTAAAAAATCCTCTAAAAATCGATCCATAAAAATTTAATTTTCTTCCATTATGAAAGCAGGTGTCCATAGATTTGATTTCTGAGGCCTGCCATATTTTTTTCTCTCCAGACAAACGGCGCTGGGTCACGTGGTTTATTATAGTAGGATATTTTAATACGAAATTTAAACTTTCTAAATATTAAATTTTTAGATTAAATTTTCAGACATCCCGGCCTGAAATTCTTCGCCGATTTCATTGATGCCCATTTCTAACTCCTATTTAATAACAAGCTGAGATATTAATTATTATTTAATTAATTGGTTTTATTTCTATCATATGAGTATATTTTAAAAAAAATCCCTTATGAAGGCACGTGATTTCAAGAACCGCGATTTTATTTAAATTATGAATTCTAACAAGGCGATCTGTTTGAAACTTGAAGATAGTTCATAACGCATAAGAAAAGTTTAAATAAAGATTGGTGCGTGAAATTTCTGGTAAAGAGGGGGGGGGGCGCTAATTTCACTAATTGGTTTATTTCTATTATATGCTTATTTTAAAAATCAGTTACGTGATGTTTCATTGCAGTATTCTTCTGAACGGTGTCCGATTTTTAAAAATGCAGCATAAATGTTACTTATACCAGATAAAAATTTCAGAAGTATTAATACCACTATTTTCGAATAGTAATTTCAGTTAAAATATTAAATTCTTGGTTAAGATCGCCCCCCCCCCCCCGAACCATGTATCTACCGATAGGTTGTGTAAAGAAGTTTCCTTCAGATACACTTTTGTTAAGACTAGAGTGCGCTCCCTGGTGGTGAAATGTGAAACTAACAGACCGCGATTTCATTTAAAGTAGGAATTCCAACGAAGCGATCTGTTTGAAACTTTAAGATAATTTAAAACAAATACTAAAAGATTATAAAAAAGAATGGCGCGTCACATTCCGGTTGAGGGGGATGGGGGGGAAGGTTAAGGGACGCGAACAAAATTAGGCAGTATAACAGGGCTTTTTGTACTGTTTTGCGTGCGGTTTTTTGATGGCGTGATGAGATAACTATTACTAATTCAATATAAAAAAATATATAAGTGTTCATACCACTATTTTCGAATAGTAATTTAAGCAAATATCTTAAATTCTTGGTTAAGACCACACCCCCTCGACTTGCATATATCCTGATATTGTTTAACGGAGTTACGTTCAGATATAGTTTTGTTAAGAATAGAGTGTTCTCCCTCGTGATGGAATGTGGAACTAACAGATCGCGATTTCATTTAAAGTAGGATATCTAACAAGGCGATATGTTTGGAACTTTAAGATAGTTTATAACACATAAGAAAAAGTTCATAAAAAATGGCGCGTGAAATTTCTGGTAGGTGAGGGGAGGGGCCGGGTGAAATATTTCTTTTTTTTTACCTTTGCGTTTAATACCGTTTAAGGTGCGTTTTGTTGACGGAGTCCTCGGATACATACTAGTTATTAAATATAAATATGTCAAAATTTAAATTACCACTATTTCCGAACAGTAATTTCAACAAATACCTTAAATTCTTGCTAAAGACCGCCACCCCCTCGAGTAACATATATACTGTTAGGTTGTGTAAAGGATTTTTGTTCAGATACGCTTTTGTTAAGAATAGAGTGCGCTCCCTGGTAATGGAATCTAGAGCTAACAGACCGCGATTTCATTTAAAGTAGGAAATATAACAATCTGTTATATTAACAATGCGATCTGTTTTAAACTTTAAAATACTTTATAACACACGATAAAAAATTATAAAGAAGAATGGCGTGTCGCTGTTCGAGGGGGGGGGGGTGAGGGAGGTGCGCGAACAAAATTAAGAAATATAACTGGACGATCTGTTTGAAAATTTAATATAGCTTATAAAACATAACAAAAATTTTAATTTCAGGCCGCGTTAGAAATCATGGTGACCATCTGCCCACTCCCCCCCCCCCCCAAGGGAGGCACTTTTCTAAATTTGGCACATACCAGTCATGTTATATATCGTAGCTTTTCGGGGGGGGGGGGGGAGATGCACGGACAAAATTAGGAACTATAACAAGGAGAATATGTTTGAAACTTTAAGATAGTTTAGGATGGGTTTGCCAAAATTTAGAAGGTATTCCATGGCGATAAATGTACTGGACGTTTTCAAAGAAAGTGTTTTGAAAGAAATATTAAACGAAACCCTCTGTGCAATTTATGATCACACTTACCCACTTGTTTAAATATTAGGCATGTAACTACATTAATATTTTTAAGTATCTATACATATTTACTTCATGTTTCACATGTAAGCCCGGTGTCCCAATTAACCCATAAATTTTTCAAGAATGGGGTAACTGAGACATGTATCCGGGGTAACTGAACCATGCTGGATCCAGTTACCCCAATAGTTATAAATACTTTTTTTGAATTTATCTTAGTACGAGAAATAAATTTCTCCATTGTTTCTTACTCACAATAAAGAAAATTATAGAATACCTTATTAAAGTTACGTAATAAAATAAAAAAAGCATACTGGGTGGTATCAAATCGAATTTCTTGGCCCCTTGAAAGGCAGTGATGCCGTATGGCATCACATAATTTTAATCCCTAATTACCATATTGGCATCGCAATTTTATAATGAAATTTTCACCTTTATTAAGTACACGAAAATATACTTTTACTTGTTTACAAACAGATTCTCTTGTAAATACTGGTGTCATTAAATTATTGCAACATTTTTTACGAATGTAAGTACCTTGCTCTGAAAGCCATGTAGCCATACCTTGAAATTGTACGACACAACAGGGCCATATTCTATGGGGAAACTTTTATTGTTCCTACCACTGTTTTGAAAATAATATCTTCATCGCACCTTTCTTTAGAATATGTAAATAAAATGATCATGAAGGAAACTTATTAAGGGTTCTGGTAGGAAGAATAATTTTTTCTATATAATGTGACCCCTGATTACAGATAAAGTACTTAAGTACTTACGTAGCCGTTTGTACATAGATTTACCTTGGTATTTTTTCCTTAAAATACCCAATTGACTTTATACTTATTACCTTACTAAAGTACATAAGTACTTACTTAATTTTTAAGTTTTTGGTATAAATAAATCTAACATTTTTCACTTTTAGAGATTTTTTTAGACACATTGACAGCAAAGGTTTCGCTTACAATGCTCATTAGTTGATATATAATTTACATGATATGCCTGGTTTAAAATTTTTTAAGTTGTTTACACTTTTTTAAACAGGACCTGATATCCCATATGAAAAAAAAAATAAATAAATAAACGCATGTGGAAAATAGACCCTCCTGGTCCACTTACCCCATTTTTATGGGGTAACTGAACCCATGGCGAAAGAAAGAAGAAATTTGCATATTTTTATATTTTTAAATATTATGATGTAATTTTAAGCATTTCTATCTGATAGAGGGAACCTAACTGAACGCATTTACAGAAGTTCAGACTTCAATTCAAATGAACATTAGCTTTTTGAAGCTGAATTGTCAAAAGTTCTAGAGTCACATTGTAAAATCATGGCCCAGTTGCCCCAACTAACCTTATTCGTTAACCTTAAAGCAAGGCTCCATCGCTTTCTCCCACCATTGTTGATTTAAATTAAAGTATTTGAACTGAATTTTTGTCTAATGTCTATTCATTTAATTACTGCCCCTAAGTTCCACCACAAATTGACATACCAATTAAAAACAAATCAACGTATTAAAAATATGACTGGCACATATTTAATTTTACATGCAAAATATTTAATTGAGTTTATCGTCTATGTCAGCTGGTTTGTTTAAATACAATTTACTCAAAAAAATCTAGATTTATGAGTAATTGTTCGATAATCAGCAAATCGTACTCTTACGCAAATTAGAGAAGTGACAATACCAGTTAATAAACGCCAGTTCACTACACTAAAATTATTTGGATCCTAAATTTGGAAATCTATAAACGTACCTCTAAAATATAACCTGCTTTAGACAAATACATAGCCGATTATTTTTCACATTGCTAGAAATTTCTGTAAAAACGAAGAAAAAATCCGAAACTCCCAGTAAATTTAAACTAGTTATCGGTGAATTGCATTCGATTGAGTTTCTCGGCTATCATTTTACAAACATTTCCCTTTTCTTATATTAAATTCCTTGTAGGAATTTCCATGTCTTTATTTAAACATATTTTACCGTTATTATAACCTAGACTGTTAAAAATTTGCAGCATTCTGTCCAGTCATTTGACCGTTTTTTGAAAAAACGGTTTCACAACCATAATTTAACTGTATTCTTACCATAAAATGGCTAATAATATGGTCAGAATAGTGTTAAATTACGGATGTGTAACCGTTTTCGATAAAAACGGTCAAATGACTGGACAGAATGCCGCAAATTTTTAACAGTGTATAGTTCAAAATACACACCTCTTGTACAGTTCTTTTACAATTTTATTAGAAATAATAAAGAAGAAAATATCGTTAAATTGTTTTATTAAAAATTAGAATATATTAGAAAGGGAAAATTCTCTGTGATGTTAGCGATGATTTTTATCGACAGCTGTCGATATGCACAAGGTTAAGGAAACACTTAACCTTGTGCATGAATCTTGATAATATTAAAAGGAAATTAAAAGTATTTCCCTGCTGAATCATATAAGACATCCTTAGCGTACTGCAATAAAATTTCCTATGGAACCGCTTGAAAAAGTGCTCGCCCCCAACACAGAGGACTCTGGATCAAATCCCGCATCGGCTCAAAATAAATATTCTAAAAATTAAACGATACCACAGTTCATATTATCTCGAAAAATTCACTATTTTCGAAAAAAAATTAAATCATTAAAAATAAATACATGATGTATGTACTTTTATAGATGTCAATTTACAGAATTTACTGTAAATTTACGAATAATTTCTCTGTTATTTAACAGAATCTCTGTTTTTCTAATCTTTATTTAAGACTTAAGATAATGGATTACCAGTAGATTCCCTGTAATTTCACAGAAAACTTTTTAACAGTGCAATTGAAAAAATAACTGACAGGACTCTTTTAAAGGGGAATTGTATATTATCTACCTTAGTATTAAAATTTTCTTGATGACAAAGTACTTAAAAAACCATTACAACGTATGAGGGCGATTAAAAGACAAATGTGTATACAGGAAGGTGGAAACACAATAACGAGAAAAAGGGAAAGTTTAAACATTTTTAATTATACTGTCTAGTATTAAAATGTCTCCATGAACTCCGTGAACTTGACACAAAAATGTTATACCTTAAATAATTGGAATTTTTTTAATTATTGTTGATTAACATAAGTGTACGCATTACAATATTATTTAGGAACGACAAACGGAAAGTTAAAAATGAAGATCAAAAACCAGATATCATATATAAGAGAACTACAGCGTTTAGCCAGATTGCATAACATAGACCCTTTACAGATTAATTTTAAAAAATAGTAGAATAATTTATCCACCAAGATTTTATTTCCCATCCATTGTCCGAGAATTGTTAGAATATTGTAATCATAGATTTACATTATTCTGTTATTAATTTCAGTTTTCATATTAACACAATAGTTTATGTTTAACTGTGATTGGTTATTTAAGCTAACTATATAGCTCTCTTCCACATCCGCTAACCTGTCTGTCATGGGCCTTTCAAAATCTATAAATACATTTTATTTTATTTGCTGTAGTTCTTGTAAATATGTAACACAATATACTCAATTCGATCCAGCCTCGTCTTTTTCATTATTTAGTTACTTTTCAACAAGAATCAATAGGTGTTTGAATGCTCTGCGGGAATATATGGAAGATTGAGCCTATTTTGAGTTACCTGGTATTTGGAATAAGATGTTTTATCAATTAAAAACAAATATGGTATATTAATTCACGTTCACAGTTGACCTTTTTTATTAAAGCACATGCTTACAATATAACTGTGATCTCGTGGTTGTGTTTATCAAGTTCATTTTTCAATTTTTTTTCGAAAAAATCAGTATTCCTCTTGATAATATCACCGATTGTATGTAAGAACATGATGATCTGTTTATTAAAAGATTTTTATAAGCATTTAAATGCATAGTTTTCACTTTTATCATGTATAGCTTTACCCCTGAACCTACAACTACGTGTGAAACACATAGTCTTGTATTCGAACCAAAACTGATTATCACGGGCCTGGCCGTAATAGGTCGGTCGGGCTAAATGTAAATATTACGGGCATTGCCCCTGGTACAATGACCGAGACAAATGTAAATATCACGGGCATGGCTCACAGAATTCCAGATAAATGTTATTGATTTATGTTATGTTTTATTGATTACTAATAAATCTTTTGTGGAATATCTTCCACAATGTTTACATCAGGTTGTAATTATCCAATATTCCACAAAATTAAACCACTTGTATCTTACACATGCATTTAAATTGCGTCAGTTGTGCGCATTTCGTTCAACTTAGAACCGATTTTCCGAAATGTAGAATGGCTCGAAGGCTGCACGATCTTATTTACGTTTTGGAGCCAGGCTGTTCAAACGTAAATCGTAAGTTAAGGGGTTAATAATATGACTACGTGCAAAAAACTTCTCATTTTTACTATAAAAAAATATTCCTCATTCTAAATGTTTCCAAATTATACAGTGTAATTGGATAGAGTATTTATTTTTATTTCTATCGAACATTACGTATTTTATTATCAAAAACAGAACAAAAACAAAAGATATAATTCACTACTACTAAAAGGACTAATTACACTATGTTATAATAAATAAAAATAAGAACGGCTAATCCGTGTATACAGTATATTGAAAAATCTACAATTAAAGTAACATACTACTCACAGTACTAAAATACAAATATATTCCGACAGTTTCGAACAATAAAAAACTTCTTCATCATCAGGGAAATATCCAGGAGGAATTAACACGTTATAATATCTACATTACGCAATTTTCAAAAACGAATATTGACGTTCTTTAGCGGGAGTTTCCCAAGGTTCATTTTTAAACACGGTAATAGTGCCATCTGTTGAATAAAATCCGATTTAATGTTTATTGAAACGTAACTACAGTTTTAAGAAATTCGATACAAGCGCTTGGCATAATATAGGATACATTACCGTTGCAGACTTGCTTATTTCTTACTAATATTTCCCGTGATTCACGAATTTTGGCTTTGTGGGGGTTCGTTTGTCGAACAATTATTTCAGCATTGTCAAAATCTTTGTATTTCATTGCTGTGAGTAGTATGTTACTTTAATTGTAGATTTTTAAATATATTGCATACACTGATTAGCTGTTCTTATTTTTATTTTATATAATTCACGTTTAAAAATTTACTTAAAATAGTAAAAGGAATTTAGTTGCAATTACAAATTTCAAAGAATTTAAATGTACAATTATTATTGTTAAGCAGATTTTACGCTTAAAAATGCAATCGAAATTATGCGGACATACATATGTAAAATACACTTCATAAATCAATTCGCTTAAATAATAATAATTATTATAATAACAAACATTCGTGAGGATTCGGAAATAAGCAATAGAGCAGAAAATTAATTCTAATATTTTGCATATTGTCAATAGAAAAGCTCAATTTACAGAAAAAAATAAAGAAAACTTTTGCATAACAAATGTCGTTATTAAATAGAATTCATTGTTGTTTAATTTTTGTTTTATCTTATATAAAAATAATAACATAGAGAGTTATTGATGAAGAAAAGATTAACCGAAAGAATAAAATATTATTATGCGGTGTTCTCATGAGCTATCTGGAACATCTTTTGAGATTTCCGTGGTATTAAAAGATTTCTTCAACAGGCGGAAGGTTTGAAATCTTTTTTTTTTTTTATGTCAGTGGGCAACGGCAGAGAAATATTTCTAAGGGAAAACGAAAAAGCAAATGGAAAAATTTATAAGCATTTGAAACATACAAAGAGAAGATCTCTAAAACAACTTTCTTTCATGCAAAATTTTAACAAATAATTCAAAAAAAGCCTTTCTTCATATCATTTCACATTTAATTTGAGCACAAAAAAAGTTAAACGTATGTTAAAAATATTTTATCTGAAAACAAGTTACAGTTGCAATATTTGTAAGTATTCGAGGAAAATGTCCAAATATCGTTTTCTTAAGCAAAAGTCGATTTTCGACAATTTAGATAGAGCTAAAATTATCTGAAAATTAATTTAAGAAGATCTGTTTTCTATATAAAAAAGCTAGTATGGTAACTGTGCGCAATTTATTTCTACTATCTCTGAGAATGAAAAAAAAGGAAAAAGAATTTTTCGATGTTTGCAGAAGTTTTCTTTTTGTTCCCTAATCTTTATTTGAGCATTCATACATTTCATTGAGATGTGAAGTGTTTGGAAAAGAGGCAGATAACTTTCACAACGTGATTTATTTTCTCTGATATTTAAGGTAAATGCACCAGTTCTGGGCCACTTTTAAGTACAAAATGGCCATAATTAAACTTATAGTACTCATAGTGTTCTGTATCGCGATCTAATCGCGAGAATGACGCCATATTTTGTAAGAAGATTAAACAGGACGGGGGACGTAGGATTCCGCGATAAAAAATTTAGTTCCAAAAGTCACCACTAGGGGATATTTAGCGCTGCGTAAGAGAAAAAAGAGATTTAACAAATGCAGAATCAATAGTAAAATCGTTAAATGTGCTAAATAAAAGGTAATTTTATTTCGGTATTTATTCTGCATAATTTAAAACTCTCTGTTCTGTTACCCAGCGCCACATATTCCCCTAGCAGTGACTATTGGAACTATTTTTTTTTGGCGAAATCCTTCGTTCCCCGTCTTGTTTAATCTTCTTACAAAATTTTGCGTCACTCTTTCAATTAGATCGCGCTACAGAACCATCTGAGTACTGTCAGTTTAATTATGGCCGCCTTGTACATTTATATAATTATTATTTAATTGTTAGTAAATTAAAAGAAATATTTTTAGCCTAGTTCTAATTTTCATGTATCAGAATATACCTTCAAAGCTTCAAAATATATTGTTTATGTAAGTATCGTCTGCTGCATATTCCTTGGTTTCGTGTGCTCCGAATCCATGTAAGTTTCTTGTTCTTTTTTCCGCAAGTGGCAACACTCTGTGTTTATTCTGTTTTGAGTCTTGTTGTGGTGGAATGTGAAAAATGATAGAATGTAGTAAGCCGTCTGTTGGCTCGCATATATTTAGTGTTAAAAGAAATTCGTGTTTACAGTCCACTTTGGTTTTTATGTGAACGAACCAGTTGTGTAAGTGATTAGTTAAAGATGCAAAACCATTTGTTGGTACAAGTCTAGCCGGAGCGCTAGTGAAAAATAAAAGAGTACAATCGAACATTTTATGAACTACCGAGTGATCTGTGAGGAAAAATTACCTCAGGTTGTGAGGTAAGTTAACTTTGAAAATTCTATTTCATGTCTAAAAAGAATTCGTGTTTAAAAGTGTAAAATTATTTTGAAAGTATACAGTTTAGATATTTTAGAACTAGTTTTGTGCTTGATTTAAGCAAAAATGAGTGAACTGGTATCTTTAAAAACAAAAAGAACTGCTCTACGGAGAAGTGTAACAAATTACATTAAGAAAATCGAAAGTATAATCGCAAGTGATGACATTAATGTAATAGAATTAGAAGAAAATATTGAATTGTAAAACAGAAAGAAGCGGATCTAAAAAAACTTGATAGGGAAATTGAAGTTTTAATTACAGAACCTAAACAATTAGAAAGTGAGATAGATAGCGCAAAGGAAATCTCAGATAAAATTGATTTGTGGAAAATTAAGGGTGAAAAAATGTTGAAAATACAAAATGTTGAGTTAAATAAGAGTGAAATTAAATCTGATAGAGTAATTTCAGAAAAAGTGTTTTAGAATATTAAATTACCTAGGTTATAATTACCTACTTTTGGAGGTAATATAACAGAATGGATAGCGTTTAAGGATCTTTTTAATGCATGCGTAAACATCAATGCAAGTATATCTAATGCTCAAAAATTTCAGTATTTGAAGGCTTCGTTGAAAGGTGAAGCGTATCGCGTCATTCAGTCTATTCAAATTTCGAATTCTAATTTTGAGATTGCGTGGAATCTATTAGACGAAAAATATTGAAATAAGCGAGAACAAATATTTGCATATATTAAGCGATTTTTAAGTTTACCAACTATTCAAACAGAATCAGCTATTGTTATTTTAAATCTAGTTGACAACATTAATGAAGTCATTTGTTCATTAGAAGTATTGAACCAAACCATTGATAAATTTGGTGATACATTAATGACTTATTTAATTTTGCAAAAATTGGATCCTTCTACAAAATTGTGGTAGGAACGTCATCTTAAATGCGGGGAAATTCCGAAACTTAAAAACTTAATTGTATTTCTTAAGAATTACGCAAGAACTCTTCAAAATAGCAAGCTAGTTGTAAATAAGGTACCTAAATCTGTAGTTCCGAATAAGAGTAATGCTTTTGTAGCTACGTTAGGTTGTGGTTATTGTAATGAAGACCATAGTTTAGCTAAGTGCTCGAAGTTTCTTAATTTACCTGTTCAACAACGAATAGATTTCGTAAAACGTAATCATTATTGTTTCAATTGCTTTTCTAATATGCATTTCCTCAATAAATGTAAGTCTAAATACGTGCCATTATTGCTTTAAGAAACATCATAGTATTTTGCACATGGTAAATTATTCAAGGAATAAGAATCAGTCAAATAGTATGTCTCCACACGCACAAGAATTTATCCCTAAAAAAGTTGATTCAGCAAGTGAAAATGTTTCGTCTACAGCCTGTGCCTCTCATTATGAGTAAAACGAATATTGTAATCAAAAGAGCCATATTTTGTTTTGTACTGCATTAGTAATCATTCAAAATTCTAAACAAGAGTTTGTAAAATGCAGATGTTTATGTGATACTGACTCTCAGAGTTCATTTATTTCACAAGAATGTGTAAATAAATTAGGATTAAAGGTCAAAGATAGTTCTATCTCTGTGTCATGTTTGGGAACATTTAAGACGCTGAGTAATGGGAAAGATGATTTATTATTCACTTCTCACTTCAAAAGTGATCTTAGAGTATAGACATCAGCATTCGTGATGGATAAGGTGACAGATAATATTCCCTATGTGTCTTTGCCTTCAATCATTTGCAATAATTTCAATGATTTAATGTTAGCTGATCCATTATTTTTCAAATCACAAAAAATTGACATTCTATTTGGTGTAAATGTATTTATGCATTTAATGACTGGAGAAATTTTCAAACGTGAACCTAACCTTCCATTTGCATTAAATTTGAGACTTGGGTGGAAAATTTCTGGTACTACAAATTTTGAAACGCTGGCAACTGATAAGTACAAAAACTGACAAGTTAGTAAATTCATTTTGGGAATTAGAAAAAATTCCAAATGTGCAACCTTTAACAGTTGAAGAAAAACTTTGTGAAAGGCATTTTGAGAGTTCTCATTTCAGAGAAAAAACAGGCCGCTACTCAGTCGCATTACCGTTTAAACAGGATCGAGATAATTTAGGTGATTCTCGCCAAATGGCACACAAAAGATTTCTTTATCTTGAGAAAATATTAATATCCATGCCAGAAATTTACAACCAATATGTTCAATTTATGAAAGAAGATTTATCTCTGTGTCACATGGACCTTGTTTCAAATGCAGATCGGAAATTAGAGAATAAACATTATTACATCCCACATCATTTTGTCTTGAATATTTCTTGTTTAACCACCAAATTAAGAGTAGTGTTTGATGGGAATGCTAAAATAACAACAGGTGTATCTTTAAACGACACTCTGATGGTAGGTCCCAAAACACAAAATGATTTACTTTGCATTTTATTAAGGTTTAGTTTTCATAATATTGCAATCACAGCTGATATAAGAATGATGTATAGGCAGGTAAAAATTCATGACAAAGATAGGGATTTTCAGAGAATAATATGGAGAGATAGTCAAGATAAACAAATACAAGTTTTTCGCTTAAACACTGTCACGTATGGAACTGCTGCTCTTCCATATCTTGCACCTAAAGCTTTGAGTCAGTTAGCAATTGATGAGGGTCTTAATTTCCCAAAAGCAAACACTATAGTTTTAAGAGATTTTTATGTTGATGATGTTTTAATTGGTGTTGAGAATAGTCAGGAAGGTACTAAATTGATATATGAATTTCAGAAAAAAAATGTGGGTTTGAGTTACATAACTGGTCCACAAATGAACCATCACTATTGAAAAATGCTGGGTTAGCAAACACAATTAATGATAATATGCATAGTGTAGTGGGCAATAAAGCCATAAATGTTCTAGGAGTAGAATGGCATCCTGATAATGATATTTTCAAATGAAATTTCAGTGCTATAGATTATCAAAGCGTCTTTACTAAAAGAATTATTCTGTCATTTGTATCAACGCTTTTTGATCCATTGGGATGGATTGCACCTTTTGTAATTCTAACTAAAATGATCCTTCAAGAACTGTGGAAATTAGAATTATCATGGAATGACCCAGTACCAGAAAATATTTATCAAAATTGCAAAATTTTGTGCCAAGAAGTCAAACTCTTAAATTCCATATATATACCCAGAAAAGTCATCTTGCCCAATTATTCTCGATGTGAACGTTGTTGATTTTGTGATGCTTCAGAAAAGGGTTATTCAGCAGTTATTTACGTTAAAACTTGTGATAACTCTAACGCTGATGTGAAACTTTTAAGAGCTAAAACTCGTGTAGCACCACTAAAACCTATCTCGATTCCAAGACTGGAATTATGTGCTGCAGTATTGCTGGCACACTTAATACAGGCGGTTAGAGATGTATTACATATAAAACCTGAGATTCTGTGCACGCATGGAGTGATTCAGAAATTGTATTGTCATGGCTAATATCAAATCCTAAAAGATGGCAAGTCTTTGTAGACAACAGAGTATCTGAAATCCAATCCATTTTACCAGCTGAGAATTGGCACCATGTGAACGGAAAAGAAAATCCTGCTGATTGCGCATCACATGGGTTACTTCCTGCAGAACTACTGTCCCATGACTTGTGGTAGAACGGAACACTGTGGTTAGGAAGCAATAAGGTGTGCGTGCCTGAACCTATTACCATAAATGAAGAAGAATAACCAGAAGCACGTAAAACATTATCATTTGTAGTTTCTGAAAATGTAAGAACTTTTATTATATCAAGAATATCTTCGTTTTCCAAGTTGCAACGCAACTTTGCTTGGCTATTGAGATTCATCTCCAATTCAAAGGTAACACGTGTAGAAAGAAATACATCCTTTTTATCAAGCAATGAAATTCAAGCCGCAACACGCTGTATTATTCGAATAGTTCAACAAGAGATCTTCAATAAAGAAATTCAGTGTTTAGAAGCTGGAAAAGAGCCACATACAAATATCAGTCTCGTTTGTTTGTGTCCAATTTTAAATGATAACAAACTATTACGAGTAGGAGGAAGATTGAAAAACGCACAGCTGTCAGAGAATGAAAAGCAACCAATCTTATTAACATCAAAGCACCATGTGACTAAGATCATAATTAAACATTTTCATGAAATATATTTCCATGCAGCTCCAGTGCTTCTTCTTTCTTTAACTAGACATAAATTTTGGATCATTACTGCTAGGTCTGTTATTCGGAAAATAGTAAGAACTTGTGTTACATGTTGCAGATATAGAGCTCAAACTGCAAAAAAATAATGGCTAATCTTCCAGCATCTAGAGTAACACAATCATGACCATTTCATCGAGTTGGAACAGACCATTCATGATTAAATATCATGCAGGACGCAGACTAAAATCATTTAAATCATATGTGTGTGTATTTGTCTGCTTCGTCATCAAAGCAGATCATCTTGAAGTTGTAGAAGATCTTTCAACAAAAGCATTCTTAAGTGTATTAAAACGATTTATCGCAAGAAGAGGGAAACCTTTTGAGATTTTTAGTGATTGTGGAACCAACTTCAAAGGTGCAGAAAAAGAAATCAACAATTATCTTTTGCAGAGCAAGCAAAGTGAAGAAATAAACAAATTTTTGTCGTCAGAGGAAATACGCTGCACTTTTAATCCGCCTTCTGCTCCACACTTTGGTGGACTTTCGGAATCTACAGTAAAATCAATTAAATCGCATCTGAAGAAAACCGTTGGTGACACTGTCTTAACCTATCCTGAGTTCCAAACCTTGATTACTCAAGTTGAAGTTTGTCTCAACTCTAGGCCACTGTGTCCCATATCATCTGACCCAACAGACTTAACTGCTCTAACACCAGGTCACTTCCTAGTTGGAACTTCTCTAACTGCCATACCTGAACAAGATCTAAGTCACAGTCCTTTGAGTCATCTTGATAGATGGCATGTGAGACAGCTTATTCTTCAGCAATTTTGGAAAAGATGGAGCCGGGAATATCTGTCTCAACTGCAGCAAAGACATAAATGGCAAAAACGTCAATGAGATTTAGAAGTCCGTGACTTAGTCCTCATCAAAGATGACAATCTTCCACCACTTAAATGGAAACTAGGACGAATAATAACATCCAGGTTCAGACAACACTGTCAGAGTTGTTACGATCAAGACTAGTAGTTGTGTAATTGATCATCCAATAGTGAAACTGTGTCCTCTTCCTATAGAAACTAAAAACTGTGAACGCAGAACTCTCTAATATTTTTCTATTTTTTGTATTAATTTTTTTGTGTTATTAATTGTTCTTTCATTATAGTTATAAATTGCAAGCAGCTAACTACTTGTTGAAATCACAGGGGATTTCAACGGGGGCCAGAATGTTTATCTAAGTATCGTCTGCTGCATATACCATGGTTTTGTGTGCTCCGAATCTATGAAAGTTTCTTGTTTTTTTCGCATGTGGCAACACTCTGTGTTTATTCTGTTTGGATTCTTGTTGTGGTGGTGTGTGAAAAATGATAGAATGTAGTAAGCCGTCTGTTGGCTCGAAAATACTTAGTGTTAAAATAAATTCGTATTTACAGTCCGCTTTGGTGTTTATGTGAACGAACCAGTTATGTAAGTGATTAGTTAAAGATGCAAAACCATATATTCTTCGAAAAAAAGTGAAAAATAAAAACTTTAACATTCCTCTACGCTCCAGTAACCTAGTAAAATTTTGATATACGAATCTTTAAGTTTTCTGCTTATCTCTATATAATAAAAGCCAGTGTAACGCTGGGCGGGGCGAATCCATCAATCTTACCAGTCTCCCAGGAAGCGACTCAAGGGGTAAAGGATCCATTCTCCCATTGGTTGACAAGAAACAAGAATCCCGGGATTACTTCTCAAGGTTACAAGTCCTGATAATTGAGCAGTAGTAGACACTTCTTCTTAACAAATCAGTGCAAGGTACATCGCATTACACCACCAAAATAAATCGCCAAGTGTCACTTGAGATTATTTCAAGTATTAAGTTGCAATCATATTAAATTTTCTTTGCGACATGCAAGGAATTTTAATTTATTTCTCATATAAAGTGATTCACGGAAAACAATGATATGGTATTTTTAAAAATATCCTTTTTTTTCCTGCAAAAAATTGAAAAAACTGACTTTCTTTTAAACAAGTAATCATTTTAAATATTTTAGGCTTATTATTTTGTAACTTATTTTTAAATTACATATTACTTATATTTTCCTTTTCCATAAACAGGTGTATGTAAATTTAAACTTTTAAAAAAAATCAAACATATTCCATATTTTAAAAGTAAAAAATTAATATTTATACGAAAAGTAAAATTAATAATTTTTGATTTATAGCTTTGCATCAAGAGGACAGAAGCTTAGGGCATTTACACTAGTACAACAAATAATTTACAATGTAATGGGATATGCCAATAATAGTTTAATTTAAAATCAAACATAATATTAAAGAAACAAAACTTTTATAAAAACTTATCCCTTAATGGAATCGCTAAGAATTTGCCAAAAAATCTGTTTTTGAAGACACTCACAAATCTAACACTATACACATGTACCAACAGAAAGAAAAACAATTATTCCAAACAGTTTATGAAAAGTTGACATTTAAGGATGTTAGTCGATCCGATTCTTTCAGACGTTTCGAAATATTGCATTTTGGGTTTGCTTTTAAACTTTAAATATTAGTGGCCCAATACTGGTACGTGGCTGACTGTTTGTGCTAATAATGAGCTCGGAGCCGCTGCGGTCGTACGATAGCTTCAGTCGGATAGAGTTCGCATGTCCGCCCGAAATCTTTACCCAGGTCCTTTTTGCCGAGAATCCAGCGGAAGCCAGGAGAGAAGAGAAAGAAAATTTAAAATTTAAAACCGGACCAATATAAAAGTAAAAAATGATAATATGCTGTTTTGCAACTTGTGAGGCTTACAGTGATTCTCTATAAGTATAAGCTATCGTACGATTGCAGCGGTATCGAGCTCATCATTACCTTAGTTTCGTTTTTGGTGAGTTTAAAGCTGCTGTTTTACATCTTGTGAGGCTTACAGTGATTCTCTGTAAGGATCAGCTATCGTACGACCGCAGAGGTTTTAAGCTCATTGTTACCTTAGTTATTTCTTTTGATGAGTTTAAAGCTGCTGTTTTACATCTTGTGAGGCTTACAGTGATTCTCTGTAAGGATATCCTGTCCAAAAATATAAAGAAAATACGAAAGAAAAATCATGCTCTTAAGCATAATTTATTAAACTCTTACCAATACTTCCAGAATAATGTAACAAAACTTCATCGCTTAATAAAATGAAAGGTGATATCTAAGTAAAAAATTTGGAAAACGCTCAACAAATTTGAAACCCAAATTTGGAAAGTACCATCTAGAATCGGAAAGATGTTCGATTTGTTTTGTATATGATCTACCTATTTCTATATGTATACATAGTATGATAAAATTTAGTTCAGTTAGAAAATCATAACACAGTTGAAAAACCCTCTTTAGTAATTTCCGTCGATAAAAGAAAATGTACTTGAATTCTTCTGTTGAACTCTTTATATGATCTGTAGAATATTTGAGGGGCTCACAACCATAGTAGAACAAGTCCACTTTAAAAAAAATTGAGATAGCTCATGTAGAAGGTGCAGTAAACTGAGTTTTATCTACTGCCATAGTGCACCAAGTCTCTAGTTCACATACTTTCTCATAGATTGCATCTGTTTCCAGAGTTGGTGAAGTAATACAAAAAATCTTTACAACCATACTGAATGAAGTCCATTCATCAGTGTGCTACTACACCACTGCTTTTTTATCTGTGACCCATTATTGTCTAAATCTTGCCTCATTGCTATTAAAAAAGTTTAATTTTAAATAAGTAGCGATTTCAAAACTTCTGATGAAAAAGAAACGTTCGTGAATCAGATGTATAAACTATGAATAGAAAGTAATATTGTTTTTGATGACCAGCCCGTCTCCTTTCGGTAAAAAAACTGTAAAAATACCGACAGAGTTTTTCTTAAAAAAATTATTACAAGGAAAAAAACTCTAATCACATAGTTCGATCTTACGCCTAGAGAGGAATGTACGACAAAGAATAAGACCCCCGTCAAAGAGAAATTCTATTACAAAGTCTTAAGCAAAAAGTTTAATTTACTCTTCAAGCCGCCAAGTGCAGATACATGTAAATTATGTGATGACATATCGATCAAGCTCTGGACAGAAAATGGTGAAAACACATGAAAAAGGTCTGGAAATCGAAGGAGAGCTCTACTTGCTGATAGCTAAACAGGCTAGAGAGAAAATGAAAACTGAAAAAAATTAAAGTATCAGATGAAACTTACTGCTATACATTCTACTCGCAAAAAGCACTACCCTTTCTAAGCTTTCAACGTGCACAGCTTATTATAAAGTCAATCTGTATGTTTATAACTTTGGGGTGCATTCCTTTAAAAATAATGTGGGATACATGTACGCCTGTGATAAAATATATGAAATAGAGGGGAGGAAGAGATTCTCAAGACATTTCTAGCATTGTTGCAAGACACCAGCAGAAAGTTGTAACTGGATTGAAGCAGCAACAATCAAGAAACAACAAATCTATTTTCCTGGAGACTCGAAGGAAACTATCAGATTGTAATGAAAGTTTTCCGCCAAAAAAAGTTCTTAATAAAGTTAGAAAAAAAACACAAAAGCCGTACCTTTATTGCGAGTAGTAATCACTACCCGAATCTATGATTTTCTGTCAAGGTTTTGGTAGTTTTTCAAAGCCTTCGGCCCAGAAACTTGGGGGCCGCGAGTCCAAAAACAGATCAACCTCATTTCGGACGTCCTGTGCAGAATTAAAGATAGCATCAGCAAAATGTAGCTGCAATTGTGAAAACAGGTAGAAGTCCGAAGAAGCGATGTTGGGGCTGTATGGTGGGTGTAGCAAAAGATCTCATTCGAGTCCATACACAGCCTAGACGGTGAATGCAGACACATGTGATATAGCATTATCTTGATGAAACATTTCCTTCTTGCGTCGGAACTCATTTTGACGTTTTGCCTTGATAGCAGGGTCAACACGGACTAACATCATGCTGTATACCTTACTGTTCATTGCTTTACCTTTTTCCAGATACCTTTTGTGGATAATACCACGGCAATTCCACCAGATACAAAGCCTTTTCTTTTTGTTAGTCAAATTGCACTTTGCGATGCCGCCGACGGGCTCACCGGACGCAGACCAACCCCCTTTTCGGCTTATGTTGTTCAAGTAAATCCACTTTTCGTCACAAGTGACGAACCGGTCCAGAATTTTGTGCTTGCGTTGATATTCGAGAAGATTAGTGCAGGCCTGAACATGTCTGCCCTTATCTGCCTAGCCACCTCATGTGAACTTGTATGTCAAGTTTATGTAATGCATAGCGCGATTAATGGACATGGCACTAACGTCTAACTCCTTAGCTAACTCTTGAGCGATCGAATACTGATATTATTCTACAAGTTTTCGCACGCGGACGTTATCAACATCAGTAGGCCGGCCAGAGCGCTCTGCTCCTCGAATGCCATAGTCCTTGTTTATGAACTTTCGGTACCAAACCTTCACAGTGTCACATAATACAACAGTAGTACCTAAAGCTGTACACATTATTCGGTAACATTCTGTAGATGACATTTTGCAACAGAACTGGAAGTAAATGATGGTTCTAATCTGGTAGCATGATAGTTCTATTTGAGACACCCAGTACTTAATGATAATGGTATTTTTTACAAATTTCACAACTTAGTGTTAACTAGTAGTGTAGTTCACAACTTAGCAAGTCTCTTTCTTTCAAATGCCAAAAATCGTTTGTTAAAATATGAGCAAACACGTCAACGCGAACTGTTTGAAAAGACTACATTAGCTTTGGCGGGAAACTTTCGTTACACCCTAATATTATGAATGCAAAGAGGAAATATCCTAAATTTGATGTCATTGAATATAAGAAGGACTTTCTTCTACTAACAGCTTTGGAACAAAGTATCACAAACAGAAAGAAGGATGTTTGTTTGAACTTGTTTTAGTTGGGCGGATATTGGATGGCTGCGAGTTTTGAGAGGTTCTCTTTCCATGTTACTGATATTACTGTTGAAAGAAACCCTCAATGTGGATCAACCTTTTTGCAAAGTAAATTTGAAAAATCGGGCTTTTGGGCGCAAGTTACTTTCTTTGCCAAATGTCAGTCAAGTTGCGTTGTACGAGGACCGTAGAAAAATCACTTTGGCCAAAAGGAAAGATATGATGGATCCTCTGCAGTACATTCCGCCAATTCATCATGTTTACTTCAAGAATCTTCCAGAAGGGATCAATACTAATTTCCAAGCTGCTTCCTCTAGAGTACATCATGTGACATTGATGATGATGATAGTATTGTGCAAAGTGAATGATTTACGATAACTTGCAATATCTGTCTCTTTGAGTAAAAAATAGAATAAGTAAATATAAATCAAAATCAAGAGTTTTTGTAATCATAATAAACAAGTCTTTATTTACACATGGAAATTTCACAACCATATTGGACCAAGTCCTTATTTTTTTAAACGTATATATTATTAATAGAAATATTAATTTGTCATTTGTAAAAGTATCGCGCTATAAAAATGCTACTTTAAATTGAATATTACCACATATAATTCTTATAAATCACTTGGCTGGAATTAATTATCTATTAAGAAGTTTAAAGCGTTATTATTCACAATAAAGGAAAATGGACTTGGTCTACTATGGTTGTGAGCCCCTCATATATGTATCCCCTGTAATATGCAAAGAAAATAGTTAAGCTTTAACTGATGTGACGCGGTCTCACAGACTCTACGACTCCTAGCTATAAACACTTCCACCCCGTAAGAGTGCGAATAATACTTGTCCGTACCAGTACCTTCTTCTAGCAGCTTGCCAAGGTCAAACACAAAGCGAGAATTCTATGAATTGATTTTAAATGTGTTATTCGTTACACTGGGTTCTGTCAGACCGCATAACATGAGTCGTGTCATTATTTGAAACTATAATACAATACTCGTCATTAAATGTGCTTTTTTTTTGTTATGATGTCATCGCAACCTCGAAAACGTTCCACTTTCATCAGCCAGAAGGAAATAGAATAGAATGTATTATGAATAACTGGTCAGATCAAGAATATTCCGATATTGAAAGTTGTGACGATTCAGATTTTACTGACGAAAGAGACAAATTCTGAAATTTCTGATTTTGAAAATGTAACTATTTCTGATGGAATTTAACGAAATTTTTATTACGGAAAGAATAGTTTAGAGAAATCATCTTATAAGTGCATTTTATGCCAAAAGCCAGTATACATTGCCAGTACACACGAGGTATGCGTGTTGACTGCAGTAACTGTTGTATATTCGTAGGGTAAATATTATTTTTCCAAAATAATCACTGGAATTCAATTTCCATACGTTTTTGTAACGATAATTTGAAAAAATTTCATTCACAATTAACTTTTATATTTAATTAGCAAAATTAACAAACTATTGTTTATTTTGAAGAAAAACAAGTATTTTTGTGTACGGATGTTAAATATTATGAATAAAATACTTTTCTCAAGCAATTTAATTCACATGCTGTTAAAAAAATTACAACGATCTTGTTAGGAAAAATTTTAAGTACATTCAACCATTTAAGTTATTTTTTTATTAATTTTATTCGAGCTATCTGGGAGACCGGATTACATCACATGTGTGATAAATTTTAGTCACATCAGTTAAAGGTTAATATCGCAAATTAAAACGCAATTTGACCAATTATTGTTCATAATCTGAACTGTAACCGAATTATTTTGTGTGTCCCATTAAATTAACTGTAAATTATATGCACACAATATTCTTACAGGAAGAATCTTGTAGTGCACCGTAGTGCTGTATATGTATTTGAATATGCCTGTAATAAAGCAAAGTCATTAAAATACATTTGAAAGAATTTTCCTCTGTTGACAGTAATGTAAAGAAACACATTTCCGTGTCCCTATACACGAACTGTATATGTTACACTCATCATTTTCAATACCAAACATGCCATAGTAATCCTGAATGGCATATAGCAGTTACATGGTATACCGCGAATATTTATGCAAGTCAGGAAAACAGAGCCAGACAGACACCCAGACAATCAGAATTCATGAACTCTTTTTAACTGTACTGAAAAGTGTTAAGAATTTGAACTTCAATTCTTGCAGAAGTGGAAGGTTATTTTTCAGGAACCTCCTTGATGGCAATTTTGATCTAGCCACATTTGGTTAACCATATGATTGTGCCTAACCATTTAAATCATTTTGATTGTAGTAATATAGTGTGACAAATTTAAGAATCTTGATGTGGACTAATCTATGGCTAGAAGTACTGAAAGCATGTTTGCAGCTCTTGGCGAAACGATTACCCTCTTAGACCATGGTCAGTTCCAACGTGATAAAGACTCCGCAATGTACATTTATTAGTCATTGTTCGGACCTTGTGCTCATGCAAAACGAGCTCCGTAGCTTTGCGGTCATGTGACCCAGTTCAGTTGTTCTTTAGCTGCCATTGCGGCACGTTGTGTATTCGAGCGGGTCTTATCCCCAAGTATAGAGTATGTTGTTCTTTAGCTGCCATTGCGGCACGTTGTGTATTCGAGCGGGTCTTATCCCCAAGTATAGAGTATGTTGTTCTTTAGCTGCCATTGCGGCACGTTGTGTATTCGAGCGGGTCTTATCCCCAAGTATAGAGTTGTTATTCTTGAGCTGCCATTGTGGCACGTTATGTTATAGCGGGTCTTATTCCCAAATATTCTGTTGCTTATAGAGGGAGTATTCCCCAAAATATGTTTTACGAACGTCACTTGTTCTAACAGCGGGTTATTAGCCCAAAGTCACCTCATCATTCTATATGTTTTTGAGTGTTTGTGATTGCTTGTAACATTTGTGTGCTGTGAGATATAAAAATGTGAAAAGGAAAACTATTGGTCTTCAATCTTAAAGTTACACACAGTAGTCACATACAATTTTTGTGGTCCGTCGATTTCGGAGCGAAATAGCTGCTATGGAAAAATTAAATAGAACAAAAGGTGCTCTAAAAGGTACTATAACGAAGTTAGAAAATTTCGTAAAAGATAATACAGACGAAATTAATTACTTGAGTACCGAGCTCGAATTAAAGATTCGAAAATTACCTGAGCTTCAAGCAAAGGTATCGGAAATACGGGATAAATATTATGATATCCCTGATATAAGGACTTACCAGAAGTCGAAAACGAGTTAGATGAACTCGAAGATTGTCTCGAGAAACTTGAGGTAAGTCTCAACATATTTCTTAAAAATCTTAAAGTTTCTGAAATAAATGTGCATGCTGATAGTATTGAATCTTTAAGTTTGAATAATATTAAAGTTAAGTTACCTGAAATCCCACTACCAACATTCAATGGTAAATATGAAGAGGGGTCAATCTTTAAAGTACAATTTACAAATTTAATTATCAATAATGTCCAGTTAAATGATGCTCAGAAGCTGTTTTATTTGCGAGCTTCGCTAAAAATGAAGCAAAACAATTAGAGAGTCCAGACGATTCTTTTGAGTCATTGTTTACAGCACTTACTGAAAGATTCGAAAATCAACGTTTGCTCATTGACACTCATTTATCAGTCATAATTAATTATGAAAAAATACATTACGAGTCTTCTAAAGAATTGAGATCCTTATTGTGTAAATAAAAATTTGAGGGCTTTGAAAGTATTACAATATGAACAAAACAATCTGTCTGATGCTATCCTTATCAATATTATATTGCAAAAGGTAGATAAGGAATCTCGAAAATTATTTGAATATTCGATTAAAAAATCAGAATACCCACAATTTAATGATTTAATGTCACTTTTGGAAAACTGAAGTTCTACGTTAGAAAGCGTAAATAGATACTCTGCTTCAAAACCCTTAAACAAAAACATTCCTCATTCGAACAAACAAAAAAATTTCATGCTAAATTCGAATGATAAATCAAATGGAAAAACTTGTATTCTATGCAAATTGGCTTTTCATAATTTGAACAAATGTTCTCAGTTTCTAAAAATGAATGTTTCTGAACGATACGATTTGGTGAAGAAAAATAAGCTGTGCACCAATTGTTTGAATAATTCTCATTTCGTAAATTCTTGCATTTCAAAATATAACTGTAATACCTGTGGATTGCGACACAGCTCATCGCTTCATCGAGATAAAGAAAACAAATCCAAAATTGAATTGGCTTCCCCCCAAATTTCCTCCTCTCTTGCAGGTGCGGTAAATAGTGAAACGAGAAACATTTCGGTAGATAATGACGAATCTTTAAAGAACTTGAATAATATAAGTAAAGAAAAAAATCAATTTTATTGAGTACATGCTTTGTTTTTATACAAGATAATTTCGGAAATAAACGAAAGTTTAGAGTAATTTTGGATAATGCTAGCAATGTCAGTATTTTAACTAAGGATTGCGCTGACATGCTGAAATTTAAGAAAAAGGATAATTAATGTACCCGTTACAGGATTAAACGGTTATACTTATAATGTAAAAAAAAAAAAATTCGAGTGTAATTACAAACGAAGATGGCTCTTTCAGGGAGAATATAGATTTCTTAATTGTTCCCAAAATCACGGATGTAATTCCATCAAAGCAATTAAATGTATCGGACATTAATTTACCGAATATTGTGGAATTGACAGACTTCACATTTTTCAAACCGGGAAAAATTCACGCATTGGTTGGGGCTGAATTATTTTATAGAATTTTAAAGCATAATTCAGTTAAGATAAACAATAAACTTTTTCTGCAAGACACTGTTTTTGGATGGATCCCAACGGGGGCGCTAGAGGAGAACACGCAAACAAACAATATTGCTATGTGCAATTTCGCTAGAGATTTCGATGAAATAAATTATAGTTTAAAACAATTTTGGGAGCTCGAGTCTATAGGCATTAAACATGATGATCCGAAAATATCGGAAACTGATCAAGCTTAACAAATATTCGATAAAACTGTCAAATTTGTAGGCGATCGTTATGAAGTTCAGTTACCGTGGAAAAAAGACTGGAAGGATTTAAACGATAATTTTAATGTTGCGAAACAGCGTTTGGAAGGTCTAAAAAGAAAATTTTATCGAAACGCAGAGCTTTTTCGACAATATTCTGAAATAATCACGGAATATTTAAAGCAAGGAATTATAGAGCAGGTGCAAGAAAATGAACCTGTTTTAGACAGGGCAGTTTATTATTTGCCCCATCATGCGTTCTGTAAAGAAGATAAACTTACTACAAAGGTCCGAATCGTCTTCGATGCCAGCTCTCATGATAACAATGATTTGTCCCTTAATGATTGTTTATGGCCCGGCACCAACTTAAATCCACTTCAGATTATACGAAATTGCCTTTTCTTCTGATATCGAGAAGGCGTTCCTTCAAATATCACTCGCTGAAAAAGATCGGTATTCTGTCCGTTTCCTGTGGTATGATGATGATTTAAAATCTTTCAAGGTCTTCAGATTTAAACGTGTTATTTTTGGAGTCAATGCCTCTCCATTCCTCCTATCTGCTACAATAAAGGAGCACATCAAGCGGTTTACGAACCTACACACAAGAACTGTTCACCTACTCGATAAATATATTTATGTGGATGATTTTATATCTGGCGAAGATACGCTGCAAGACGCTCTTGATGTTTCCCTGAATGCTAACAAAATAATGTCTGAAGCAGGAATGATTCTTCGAAAATGGATAACCAATGATGAAGCGTTACTGAAGTGCTGGCAAAAGGAAGGTTTAAATATTCAAGCAGAAGATGCTGCAATAAGCCTAGGAAGCAATCTAAGCAAGGTATTAGGAATATCCTGGAAAACAGAAGAGGATTGTCTGACATTCGAAACCAAAAGTTTAATAGAATTCTTGTCATCCCAAAAAAGCTCAAAACGTCTACTATTGCAAGCAGTTGGTAAAATCTTCGATCCGTTAGGCATGATCACGCCATTCACCATTAGAATCAAATGCCTGTTCCAAGAACTATGGCTAAAGAAGACAGCATGGGATGAACAGTTGCCAACTAATGTGCACGAAAGGTGGTTGAAGTGGTTCGAAGAACTTCCAAATTTAGCAGAATTAAAAATTCCGAGGAAAATTCTTGTTTGCTTGAATCAAGTAATAGCTGTAGAAATACATGCCTTTTCTGATGCTAGTAAAATAGCGTATGGCTCTGCAATTTATGTAAGAATAAAAAGAGAGAGTGGTGTGGAAGTCAATCTCGTGACTTCAAAGAGTCCTGTTGCACCGATAAAGGAGATAACTCTGCCGAGGCTGGAACTTCTCGGAGCCTTACTAAGTGCAAGACTGACCAATAAAGTAAAACCCATCCTAGATCAAAAAATCGCATCGAGAGTGTACTATTGGACGGATTCCAAAATAACCTTATTCTGGATCAAAGGATCATCAAACCGATGGAAACAGTTTGTGGCAAACCGTGTCATAGATATTAATGCACTTTCAGATTCGAACTCTTGGTATCACTGCTCCAGCAAGGACAACCCTGCCGATCTCTTAACCAGAGGTGCGAGTGTTAATTCCCTTGTAGAGAATCCAATGTGATTTAGGGGACCAAACTTCCTAGCAGCTGATGACTTAGTGACTGAGCAAGAAACTATTTCTGTGCCAGAAACAGATTACATTCCAGAGACTAAATCAAAATAAAAAAATAACTGTAATGATTTCAATTCTAATATTTCTCTTTCTCTTTTCAGGAATCCTGAAGAAGTAAATTTTTTTCTCAACATAAGTGGTAAATACTATAGTATTCTTCGCATACTGGCATATGTTTATAGGTTTTTTCACAATTGCAAATGTAAGTTAGCAGATCGGCGCAGAGGCAGCCTCACAACCCCAGAAATACAAATTTCAGAAGTTTCTCTAATTAGATTAGTACAAAATGCAGAATTTCAGGAAGAGATTAAGGGTTTAAAACGGGAATCAAGGGTTCCTTCTTCCAGTAAAATTAAATGTTTATCCCCCTTTTTGGATCAAGATAATATCTTAAGAGTTGGCGGTAGGTTGGAAAATTCAGATTTAAACTTTGATAAGAAGCATCGAATCATTTTGGCGAAAGGCCATAAGCTCACAAAACTCATATTTGAGCTTTTTCACGTGAAGTATTTGCGTATTGGTCCCCAAACTTTAATCCATTACGTACGTATGCAGTTTTGGCCTGTACGTGGATGCTAGGACGAATCTTAGAGGTTATACCAGGAAAGGATGGTAATGTTAGGGTTAAAACAGCCTCAAATATCTTTCTTAGATCCATATCTAGATTGTGTGTCTTGCCCATTAATGAAACCTAATGTACATACTTTTTCTCATTGTCTACTTATTTTAAAGTGCACCTAAGATTTACATGTTATTTTACATTCAACTTTTCTTAAGAACAATATCGAACTATTTTTAGAAAATAGCTTAAATTTTGTAACAAAGAATTTAATTTTATTGTATTGTATAGTCCTTGTTATTGCAACTTATTATTATTGTATTTGTATTGTAATATTATTTTATGGTATTGGTATTTTATTTAGTTCTTGTATTTACAGTGTATTTTTAATATTTTGAATGTGCTACGGACATTGCAACGAGGGGCGGCATGTTCGGACCTTGTGCGCATGCCGAACGAGCTCCGTAGCTTTGCGGTCATGTGACCCAGTTCAGTTGTTCTTTAGCTGCCATTGCGGCACGTTGTGTATTCGAGCGGGTCTTATCCCCAAGTATAGAGTATGTTGATCTTTAGCTGCCATTGCGGCACGTTGTGTATTCGAGCGGGTCTTATCCCCAAGTATAGAGTTGTTATTCTTGAGCTGCCATTGTGGCACGTTATGTTATAGCGGGTCTTATCCCCAATTATTCTGCTGCTTATAGCGGGAGTATTCGCCAAAATATGTTTTACGAACGTCACTTGTTCTAACAGCGGGTTATTACCCCAAAGTCACCTCATCATTCTATATGTTTTTCCGTGTTTGTGATTGTTTGCAACATTTGTGTGCTGTGTGATATAAAAATGTGAAAAGGAAAACTATTGGTCTTCAATCTTAAAGTTACACACAGTATTCACATACAGTCATGAATGCTAAAATCTTACAATAAGAGAACAAAATAATGTTCAAAAGTTGAATAGAAATTATATCAAGCCTCTCTTCAAACTGCTCCTGAAAAGTGTTGCGCTAACAGGCAACAATTTTTTCCATCTCACTGCGAATTCTTAATTGAGACTTAAAGAAGTATATCATAAGTTTGCCATGAGCTAACAGCAATATCCCCAAAAGTTAACAATGAAGACATATATAGCAAGGGGATGAATTTGGGGGCACTTTACTTTATTGTATGTAGTATTTGACAATTATGCACACGTACCAATCAAACTCTTATGTTGTCGACAGGGTATTTACTTAATAAATAAATATACAATTTAAATCACTATTTGAGAAGAAAGTTTACATATCAAAATTCAAATTCACTTCATAATAGCGAAATAATCTAATACATTTCACAGACATGTGAATACCACAATATAAAAAAACACTACAGTTATTACAACAGTTAGAGAACTAATAATTAAAAATTCTTATGATACTCATCAGCGTAAACATAAATAAAAACTATATTAAAAACACATGAAAAATTAATCCCAACGTTATGTTTGATGTTGTGAAAGTGACTGTGGTGTTTGTAACTTTGCTTCGTGGAGGTCAAGAATCCTCTCCCCTGATGATGGTTTATTAGAAAGAGCATGAAACGTTGAGATTATTTTTTAATGTGTTTTTAATATAGTTTTTATTTATGTGTACGCTATTTATTTACTATAGTTTTACTACTATTTTAGTACTATAATTTTTATTTATGATGAGTATCATAAGAATTTTTAATTATTAAATTTTGACAGCGTAAGTCCAAGTTTTTCTTATAGTTAGAGAACTATTTTTGTATAAATACTTTCAGTATCTAAAAGAAAGTTTACATTATAAAATTAGATTTTCTGTTAGATACTATACTCATCTTATTATACTCTCTAATTTAGCTCTTACGTATAAATATATTTCCTTTTCAGATATATTTTTCAAAAATATTGAGTAACCTTACATAATAAATCTAATATGAATATCAGCAAATTTCAAGACTTAAGGAAAAATTAATCAACGATGAATCAATTTTTAAAAGATTATTTTAGCTGAGAAAATCTAGAGATAAAGTGAATTGTCAAAGAAATATTGTTTATTAAATATTCAGATAAAATATTATGCAGAAGAATATAAACATTGGATATAATATATGAGAAATTAAAACCATAATAAGATTCATCGTTCCGTTCTATTTTCTATTGCATTAATAGGATTAGCAAGGTTTAATAATGAAGCGTTTACTTCTGTGACATAATTAGTAAGAATTGTGATAAAGATAGCCTAAAAGATTTTTTAATCTTATAAACATTGGAAATGCTTAAGAATATTAAAAGATTAAAATAATAGATCCCATTTAAAGATACATTTTAGTACATTGTTGCTAAAATAAACTGTAGCTAGATAAATAATTTATGATTTTTATTTTCGAATGAGAGAATTTTAAACTAATGAAACTACACAGTAACAAAATGTATATTTTTAAATTTGAAAATCATTAAACTATTATTGACAATCAAATAAAAGTTTAAAAGAATTCAGAGATCTTCAAAGTAAGTTCTGTGAGTACATTATTCTGAATTACAATAGGTTAAACATTACAAAATGGTTAAAACAGCCAATTAGTGTGTTACTTAAGTTTAGATTAATAGGAAAATAATTTATACATTCAATGTAATTTCAAAGTTTGCTGTATTAACTTGAAACATGATATTAAAGTTTTAATATTTTATGACAATTCGAGTGCTTGGCTGTTTTTAGTTATTTATAAATAACATCAACCTATTAAATATGTATATATAAAATTCGACATATTTTTTCACTTTGAAAACAATAATAAAATAAACACATTTAAATTAAAAAAAATAATAATTTGCTTTTATATTTTTACGTTCTCTTCAATAAGCAGAATCTAATCTCTGTAAGAGATATTGGCTTAAAATTTGCCCCTTAAAAACTCATAAATTACAGCTTTGATTATTTATTTAGAAAGAAAAAAAATTAATAAGACATGCATAAATACGATTCACCATCTCTATGCAGTTTACAAGATAATGTCTAGATATCTTTTATCCACCAGCAGCTTTACCAGTCATTTATGGGCATTTGTGTTGCAGCTTTAAAGAATAGTGGCTACACTGTAAAACATTTTCCTGTAAAACAACAGAAACTTTCCAGCATCAAAAAATTGCTAGAGAGTTCCTGTATATAAAAAATATCTGTTGACGAAATAATGCCTTACCAGACGAAAGAATCGCGTAGTCATATAGATATTTTCTGTTGACAATTGACGCAAAAAAAAAAAAATAAATAAATAAAAAATAAATTAAAAAAAGTGTACGTCGATTCCCGTAGGCATAGGCAAATTGCTATTTAACAGAAGAATCTCTTAGGCTAGGCAGTAGGAAGCTAGGAAATTTATAGGAACACACAGGGAATTTATGTTTATCAATTGATTTGTTTATATTAATTTACATTAATAACTTTATAATTTTATAAGCAATTATCCTCCAAACTGTTTAAAAATTAATTTAAATAGCTTATTTGCAATAAAATATTCAAACGGTTGCATTTATATAGATATTGTAAAATAAAGGCTTTATTAGAATAAGTTAAAGAAGATTTCTTAAACTTTTGCATAAAATTATAAAAAAAATTAAGATATCAGGTAACTTCCACATCCCCTAAAACTGTTTATTAACAAAATAAACATGACGATATCCATTAATATAATTTGTTATTAAAACAGAAGCTTTATTATTTATTTATCCAAAATGTAAGAAATTGATGACGCTAAATGTGTGGCTAAAAAGTGTGTTAGTTACGTAAGTAATAGCGCCAATTTTTACATTTTTCTTTTACCACTTTTTTAGAATAGAAATCTTCGATTTTTTTAATCGAAAAAAATTGAGAGGAGGATGATCTCCGTTCAAAAAAAGTTCTAACATAAAAGCGTAAAAGTTGGTAGCTATGGGAAAAGTTGAAAAGCATAAAAGAAGACCCACTAAAATCTAAATAAACAAGACCATCTTAAGAAAACATTTAATTTCAACTAAAGTAATAAAATGCGATTCCATTCTTCTCTTAAATATATAATGTTGCCCTTAAGTATAAAAAAAATGATCATCAACCAAATAAGAATTAAATTTTAATGGAATGTAAATCAAAATTGCTAAGAAAATTAAACTTGTTGATTCTATAAAATGAATAGTTAAACTTGGATAAAAATAATTTTCAAAACAATTGAGAATTGTAATTTTAACTTTAATTTCATAAAATGAAGTGAACAAAGTTTACAAATTTAAATTAATTCACCACAGATAATGTTTAAACACCAAAGATAACTGTTTAAAAGTAATTTTTATACAGTTTAAAGGATAATTGATTATAAAATTATAAAGTTATTAATATAAATTAATACAAACAAGTCAATTGATAAACATAAATCTGTACTAAAAAATACCAATTTCCTCAGAATCAAAATACTGAAAGATTAATGAAAATCAGGGTTGGAAAAAAACGGGTATATTTGTAAAAAAACAAAAAAACCGGTTTTTTTTGGTTTAAACCGGTTTTTTTTGGTTTAAACCGGGATTTTTTGGTTTAAACCGGTTTTTTTTGGTTTAAACCGGGATTTTTTGGTTTAAACCGGGTTTTTTAAATATAATTTCCTATTGCATACAGATGCATATCTGTTGATAAAATAAACATTTTTGGATATTATATAAGTAACATAACTTAAGAAAATATTTAAATTAAATAATTACTGTCAATTATATAGAAAATTGAAATCATTTCTAATTTAAACATTATTAGTAACAGCTATGTCTTATGTTCAAAGTAAACTGCTCTACACAGTGAAACATCGGTAACTGGAAAATCGTATGAAGAATCCTTTGATTAATAATATAATAATCAATCAATAAACATTTGATGCAGTTTGATGAATATAATATATTATTCCGTGGTTGTTATTATTATTACTTTTTTAATATCCAAATAGTACTTCTGACAGTTATTTTGTTTTCTGAGTGATAACTCCAAGTGTCCAAGTCAACATTTTTGGCCATTAGATTCAGCAACTAACAGAAAAGATTGGTATTATTGAAATGCTATAACTAGCACTCAATTTTTGCAAGCTGTGTTATTCAATTTGATATCTTACGTTACTCTTTTAAATACTTTAAGGATAATGTTCCCCAATTCCAATCCAGAAAAATTTCTTTTACAACTCAACCAAAATCTTAAAGATAATTGTATTTTGTTATGAACTGCTGTAAATAATCTGCATTTTTTAAAGGAAAATATTTTATGCTAAATATTGAATATTATTTATCTATTTTATCTTTTCTAATTCCACATGTTTTAAGAAAAATCTTTAGTGTACCATATCTGTTCAAAAGCACATGCTAATTTTCATTCTACATGCATAGAAACATGACCTAGGTCCATTATGTCTCATGTTGACTGCTGAGATGAAGTGTTAAAAGTAGAAATTACTTTTATCTATAATTTAAAACAATTAAATTACAAAAAAGAGAAAATATTATTATAAATTTTTTATTAAAAAAATCAAATGGTTTTTTTTTTTGACAAAAAACCAATTGGTTTAAACCGTGGTTTAAACCATGGTTAAAACCACTTGGTTTAAACCGTGCCAACCCTGATTGAAAATATCAGTCACTTCAGTTAAAACAGAATAGTAAATAGGGCAAATATCATAAATTCAAAAAATAAAAATGTATGAACATCGATCAGATCTAATAAATAATTTCCATGTTATTATTAAACGAAATATCATTTATCTATAACTATAATAATTAATTCAACTACTCCATGTTTACTAAAACTTTCACTCCAAGAGGTATCTTATGTCAATTTATTACAAAATTAATTTAAAAACTCAATCTAATTTTGTAGAAATAACAAATGTAAAGTACTATTAATTTCATAGACATAAAAAAGTAATCACTAGAACACATTTTATTCGAAAATTCAAGATTTGCAAACTAATCATTAACTTAGATTATGGATGTAACTTAAAATAAACAAATTATCAAAAAGTAATCTCCAAATATTAACGGTTTCTGAAAAACATTGTTAAATACTTAAAAGAAAAAGGAAAACATACTTTGCATTTTTTTTTATAAATATCCGAACTAATCCTTTTGCTTATTAACAAAACTACTCCATTAGTGACTCTTCTTATCAACATGCGTTTGTTATTGTTTCATATGGTTAAAAGGTTGGTTGGTTGGTTGTGTTTATGATGGCCAATTATCAACACGAGGGATAGGCCATAAGGAGGGGGGTGCCCTCCGTGGGGGTCTATCTAAGGGAACATAACCCGTGTTTACTCATGGAAATCCACGGTTCAAAGAAAACCAAGAAAACTCCGAAAGATTACGCCGACGGACGCGATTCGGTTCGAACCCAGCACCTCCCGTCTATTCGAGAGCAGAACCTCTCGGCCACTGGTGGCATATACTGAAAAGGACCTATTAATTGTGAATTATTATTTTTTTAATCTATATCTTAATCTTTTTCAATTAGATGAACAACGTACTGTTTGTTTAGCTATTTTAGCCAGCACACAGAGGATGTTTCAAGCTAAAAGCCTGAACTGTTTCTAGAAAATAACATGTATTGCAATGAGCGGAATCGTGGGTTGGATAAGAACCAATGGTAACCGGACGTTCTAACGACCTTGTAGGCCTGAAAACTTTTGCACGGGAGTAATTATATCCTGTGCAATGTTTTCTGTTACATAATTTTTTTTTTGTTGTTTTTGTTATACTACAGTCTAGTAGCAAAAAAGGAAATTTCTGTTTTGACAGTAAAATGAGCGATATAAATATGAAATAAAATAAGAATTCTGTTAACGGAATTTTGTCGGAATTCGACAGAATTTTTAGGAGGTTTTTAAAGTTTTTTTCTTACAGTGTACTACTAACACAGTTTATAAGAATCAAATTTTCCCATGTTCTACATTCTTTATTGATAAAGAATACTTTTAAACGAACTTCACCGCACTACAATACAATAAGAATCATTGACGACTTCTCCCAATTTTGCTTTTTTAACCATCGGCTCTGAAACACTATTTTTATATTTTCGAAAGAGAAATGATAAGGTGCTAAATTTCATATTTTAATATGATACAAAAATTTTACTTCAAGCATTTATTTGTGGTTGCTAATAAAATACTTAACGAAAAGCGGAAACAGAATACTTTCCACAAAATACAAATAAAACGATAGCTCATTTTTAAAATTTTCCGATATGTATCCAAATTCTCTATCATCCTAAGTGCTTACACGAGCTTATTATTATACAGTAATATCATTGGAAAATTTTAACTATTTTTATGGTACTTTCAAATCAAACATGACTTGCATTAATTAACGGACAATTGTCTGTAAATAAATTTTATAAATGTACAAAATTTAAGTTTATACATATACTATAAATATGATACGAACCTTAAATTATTATATTTGAGAGGTGCCGTATAACATTGCAAACGCATACTGAATAACAGAACATAAAAGATTTTAGTAATTCAACCCAGTTTTTTGTGGCTATTAACTTTTATAAAAGTAACAAGCTAATTTCAATCAATTTCTATCATTATTATTATAATTAAAATAACAATAGCTTGTACTTTTAATGAGCTTGCTTAAAATATATTTCATTTATAAAACATTTTTAGAGCTTTTAAATATATTTAACAAGTGTTTATGACTTTGGGTCTGTATGTCTGTTCGTTACTCTGATCTCTATCTACCGTAAATGTGCTCCGATTTCCATGCAATCGTACCTGTTATTGCGGATTACTGTAGCAAGATCGATATAGAAAATGAAGGTTGCATCATTTATGGTTCGCTTACAGAGCCATGTACTAGTATTCTTTTTATATTACAGTAAAGAAGAAAATCTCTTTTGAAGTGCACTATGAAATGTCCTATAAAATTATGAAGCAATTGCTCTATTAAATATATGATGAAATTCTTTTGCATTTCTGAGGCCACTTAAACATGCTTTCTGGAGAATATGTCCGTAAAGCTATTGCATTTCATTTACAATGACATGGAAAAATTCTCTTACATAACGGTCTACGGGGCGGTAGAAAACGTATTCAGTGTTAGTTAATTATGTTACATTACTGCAAACAGTTATTTCATTTCTGAGGTGTACCGTTACATACTATAAAATATTATGTGCTTAGCATTTATCGCTCATTTAGGGGACAGGATGCTTAGATACCACCACACATTTTTTCAGAAGGAGCATCCTCTCTCAGGGTGCATAAACAGCGTTTTAAGAACCATATATCAGAAACAAATGGTTTCGAGAAAAATGCACAAAGAAAAGTATTACAGCTACAAAAATAATCTTTATTGAACATCACGAAATTACAAAAAGAATGAAAAAAAAAAGAATTAAAAACATAAAAATTGTGATCTATAGGCTTACGAAAATAGAACTATATAAAAAGAGGCGGACGGTAGGCGTGTTCCTAATATGCAAATAAACAGTCGCCATTCAACTTGCTTTAAATGGCGTTTGTTTGAAATTATCAACAATCTTCGTATAGTCATAAATTATTTCCTTTGTGAGTATTTTAATGTATACTTTACCTTTGGTCACTTCAACGGTAATGCATTACAGATGGCTACGCAGCATGTGACTTTCTTTTGTTTTTTTTCTAGAAAATTATGCTTCGTCGAGGTATGGTTATTCTGCAACATTTATGTGTTCATAGAGAAGATTTTCATTCTGAATAGTTTGTGCGGTAATATCGGAACATTTTGCTTAAATTTGACATTATCTTTTGTAAAATTAAACTGTATGTAAAACATTAGATACAGTCTACATTTATAGTGATTTTCTCTTCCAAACGTAAATCACATTTCTATCTTGAACATTAAGGTAATGAATAATATATTAGATAAAAATAAAGTTATTAAGCTAAAATATTTCGAGCTAATTTAGGTAAGCTCATTAATTATTTACCTGGTGACATTTGTAACCTAATATAAAACAAATAAATATAAAGACTGAATTAATATTGAATTCCTAATCAGGTAAACATTGTTACTTTTACATTACGGAGAGCATTAGCTAAATAAACAAAATTAGCGGCATCAATCATTAATTTTTTAATTAAGAGACGATATATAATTTAGAAATACATCTGATTGAAATTAAATTAGCACCTGAAAGCTTCAAAAATAGAAATTTCTTTCTTTTCAATTAATATTGATTAAATCACCTTATTTTAAATTATTATTACCTATGTTTGTAAATGCAGTATTCAATGTTTGAAAAATTTTGTGATATTTGTAGTACACTGCAATATGATGATTTTACATATTTAAATTATTAAATGTCGCCTCCTTGTTAATTTCGTGACGTACAATAATTATATCGAAGAGATATATTAAAACTTCATTAACATTTTTAACAATCCGCTGCTAGTACTTTTTTGTAGATTAAACGCATTGTCTCTTATTACATTTAATAACTAGTCTTTATTATTAGGTAGCTTTCAATACAAAAAGCTACCTATTGCAGCCGTTCGGGGGAAAGCGATTTCAAAAAATTTTGGTATATTTTCATCGATCATGACCCCCAGACCCCGAAACCACCCTCCGTTCAAAATTTATATATATATATATATATATATATATATATATATATATATATATATATATATATATATATATATATATATATATCATATATATATATAAAATAAAATATATATATATATCCATATATATATAATACCAAAAACCACACACTACACATCCAATCCCAAAACTACTGAACTACAGAGAAAATTAACAAAATAACCATGGAAAAAACTTACTAACTAAATCATGAACGAAAAGAAAACAACCAATGGAGACAGATTGCAAGGCTAAAGACTTGCATGCTGGGTTTTACCGGCAATTACTCATGAAACTTCCCCCATATCTGTCAAGACTATACTGGCCAAAGAAAACTTTAAAACTGGCCAACCAAAGCCAGTACCGAATACCGGACAGTATTCGGTTCAACCAGTAACCGAATTCGAAAAGAACACTTTAAAACTGTCCATCCAAAGCAGCAACCCAACTCAAAAAGAACGACGCATCCAGACAGAGCTCCCCATAAAGCCTACGATCATTTGGCGATGTTTTTAATCGCCAAAAGTAAAGCGTCGCAGTAATCTTTATCCTTGACGAAATTGTTTACAAAACTATTTAACAAACCAATAGGAAAATTCTGATCCATTGCATCTTGATAGAGATTTATAATGTCATTTATTATGCTATTATGATTAGAATTTAACTTTACTATCCTTATTAAACTATTGATAATGATATTTCTGAAAATGGAAATATGTACATTGGAATTAAAATTTAATATCTTAATAGTATCAAAGTTGTAATCCTTTCTCTTATCATAAATGCTAGTCCGTAATCCACCCCTCTCAATGTCGATAGTGAGATCCAAATAATTTACATGCTTTTCGTGATATGAAGTTTTTTTTAATGTCAAACCTTGGGAATAGTAGTCTAAATTTAAATCGCTATTGGAATCGTTAATCCTTACTAACAATACATCATCAATATATCTGAAACATAAAAAATCCTTATCCGTTGTCTCTTTAACCTCGTATAAAAATAAATAAATATCTGCAAGTACCGAACTGCAACTACCCCCCATAGGTATACCCCTTATCTGCTGAAACACATGCTTACCATCGAATAAATAATTTTCATTAACTACGAAATTAAATAAATTTGTCAAATGATCCAAATTTTTACCCAAAATATTGTACCTCTTAAAAAATTCGAATATTTTATTTTTAAGATCATTTAAATCAATACTGTTATATAAATCTTCAAAATCATAAACATATAGACCTTTAATATTACTCAAATCTTTCAATCTATTAAGTAACTCAAAACTATTTTTTATAATACATGTGTAATTTTGTTTTAATGCCGCTTCAAATAAACTCTGCAAAATATCCAAAAACTTTTTATTAGCTACTTCCAAATAAGTGCCAAAACCACATGTAATTGTACGAAAGGCAATGGGGTCCTTATGAAATTTAGGAATCAAATGTCCTGACCTATGTCACACTGTAACTCTCTTATTTATGAACCGATTTGGATGTAATTCGGTGTGTACATAGTACATACCAATGTCTCGACCGAGTTCGTTGGCCAGCTTCATCCGCCATTTTGTTTAAAAATGGCGGCCATTTAAAAATTTTTGAAAAATTTAAAATTTGAAATGTGGTATCAAAAAATTAAAAATGGAAAAATATTTTCTTCTTATGTATTTGACCTTTATACAAAGACTCCGGAGCAGTTTTTGTTTCGTCTATATCTTAAAAAATGGCTGAGTTATAGCATTTTGAATTTCTAGCGTGGCTGACATTTTGAAACGTCCTGAATTTTGTCACGCGATAAAAGGCGTATTTATGAACCGATTTGGATGTAACTTCGTTTATACATAGTACATACCAATGTCTCGACCGAGTTCGGTGGCAAGCTTCATCCGCCATCTTGTTTAAAAATAGAGGCCATTTAAAGTTTTAAGAAAAATTTAAATTTGAAATGTGGTACCAAAAAATTGAAAATTGAAAAAATATTTTTTTCTTATGTGTTTGACCTTGATAAAAAGATTCGGGAGCAGTTTTTGTTTCGTCTATATATTAAAAAATGCCTGAGTTATAGCATTTTGAATTTCTAGCGTGTCTGACATTTTGAAACGTCCTGATTTTTGTCACATGATAACAGACGTATTTATGAACCGATTTGGATGTACCTTGGTGTGTACATAGTACATACAAATATCTCGACCGAGTTCGTTGTCCAGCTTCATCCGCCATCTTGTTTCAATATGACGGCCATTAAAAATAATTTTAAAAATTTTAAATTTAAAATGAGATACAAAAAAATTGGAAAATGAAAAAGATTTTTTTCGTATGTGTTTGACCTTAATAAAAAGATTCCGGAACAGGCTTTGTTTCGTCTATATCTAAAAAAATGGCTGAGATATAGCATTTTGAATTTCTATTATGGCTGACATTTTAAAACGACCTGAAATTTGTCACGCGATAACGGGCGTATTTATGAACGGATTTGGATGTAACTTAGTCTATACATAGTACATACCAATGTCTCGACCGAGTTCGTTGACCAGCTTCATTCGCCATCTTGTTTCAAAAGGGTTGCCATTAAAAATGTAATTTAAAATTTAAAATGAGGTAATAAAAAATTGGAAAACGAAAAAGATTTTTTTTTTTTTGTGTTTGGCTTTGATACAAAGATTCTGGAGCAATTTTTGTTTCTGAAAATTTGTTCTTTTGTTTATATCTTAGAAAATGGTTGAATTATAGCACTTTGAATTTCTAGCACGGCTAACACTTTGAAACGATCTTGTATTTGTCACGCGATAACACACGTATTCGCCTATTTCGATGGAAGAAGGCAAGTGGATAGTATACATCAATATCTCGACCAAGTTCGCTGGTCAGCTTCATCAGCCATCTTGCTTCAAAATGGCGGCCAATTAAAAAAAAATTATATTTAAAGTGAGGTGCAAAAAAATTAGAAATTGAAAAAGGTTTCTTTCTTAAATACTTGACCTTGATATAAAGATTCAGGAGCATTTTTTATTTGTCTTTATCTTAAAAAATGGCTCAGATATAGCAGTTTCAATTTCTAATGTGGGTGACATTTTGAAAAATCTGAGTTTTTGCCTGCGACAGCACTCGTATATATCAACCGATTCCGATGTGAGTGAGCATGTGCACAGCAATTACTAAGGTCTGGACCAAGTTCACTGGTTAGCCTCATCCACCATGTTGTCTTAAAATGGCAGGCACTTTAAGAAATCGCCGAAATTGGCAGCCAAATATAAGTTACTTTAAATAAAAGCAGCTTGTATAAAGCTGACTAATTTCGCGAAATTCTCATTCATAATGATTTAGTATTGATAAAAATTAGTACTGAATCTCCTATATTCGGTTTCCACTAAATTGAGCTTCGTGTGTTTGAATAATATAAGTTGGCTTTTTTTAAAATAAGGAATATGAAAGCTACCTCTTCCTCCCGGCACTGGCCGGAAGGACTTTTTTTTATCATTTTGAAGATCACCATGTAGCTTTTCATAATTGAATAAATCTATGCAGTTTGGTTATTACAGTTGGAAGCGTATCACTGGCTCAGGTTCATGACTCAAGGCAGTGTTGCCAGATTAGAGACTTTTTTGTCCCCAGATTGTTGATTGTCATCGCTTTTTTTAAATACAAATATTCGGCCTATTTAAAAATATATTAACAATTCTGAAAAATAAGGCGGATTATACTATTTTTAAAAAGTGGTGACAGTCAAATAATTTGAATTAAAAAAGTCCCCAATCTGGAAACGCTGACTCAAGGAGTTAGGCATAGCGGAATCTGGGTTTATATGTACATTTTCTTTTTAGTTAAATTTTTAAAGTTATTGAATTTTTGGAATTCATGCCAATTATACGAGGGTTGCTCAATAAGTTTTGCCTCTTCGTCTGTAACTACTTTATTAACAAAACAAAATGAAATATTTTACCTTTATAAGTAACTTTGAAATGTCCGCTATCGAAAGAATACCTTATTTTCCGTATAATCACCGCTGACTGCGACACACTTCTGCTGTCGATACGCTTAGTTGTTGCAATCCTTCAGAGAAGAAGGCGATAGGCTGTTAACGACACCATAATCGCAGCGCATGTGTGACTTGTTCGTCGTTCGTCGAACTCAAAGCGAAGATATTCCTTCAGCTTTGGGAATAGATAAAAGTCACAAGGCGCTAAGTCCAAGGTACTTACCAGGAGGACACTTTCGTGAAGCCAAGTTCGTCCTTCAAAATGTGATTAACTGTTCCAAGCGATATTCCAACAATGCTGACAATCACCCTCTGCTTAATGTGCCGGATATTACGAATCAGTTCATTGATACGTTCTCCATGCTCTGTGCTATCTATTGAAAGCGGGGCGTTCCATACGTGCTCAGTCGACGTGCCTGGGTTCTCCGTCCTGCTACCACGAACCCATCTGCTGACGGTGCTTCTGTCCACACGTTTCGCCATATACAGCACTCAATCGCCTGTGGATATCGTATGGTGCAACAGCTTCCGCTTTTAGGAATTCGATCACAGTAGGGGAGACCCGGGCCAGCAGGCGCAGTTTTCAGTAATTGATTTTTATTATTTTTTTGTTTAAGTTTTTTATGAAACTTTAACTGTACTTTTAAAGAAAGGACATTGAGCTATAAATACCTGGAGTTTTGAGTTTGCAACTTTTGTAGTTTATGTTTAGCGGAAGCCTAAAGTAAAAGTAAAATTAAAAAATATATTAATATAATAATTATATATATAATTATTCAATAATAATTATATATATAATTGCGCCAACCTACCCCGTCACGGGGCAAGCTGCCTATACCTATGTGGTAAGTTGGCACACGCTTTATAAAGATTTAAAAATGACACGCAGTTAAGAGAAACCAATTTCATTATTACCAATAAGTTTAAACAAATGCGTTATCGTCGTTCAATGTAAATTCTAAATTATACAGACATAAAAATAATGAATAAAACATTAACAATGAGCAACTTCTATCCTACTCGATATCATCATCAGAGTTACAGCTGCCACAAATAAAAAAACGAGTTCCTCCGTTTGGGCAAGCCTCGTGTACCCAAAATCTTGCATTGTAACCACTTTTCTCAGTGTTTTCTGTTTTTCAAGCTACCAGTACACACCAGATATCGAGCCAATTTGCCCCGTGTTCAATGCGCCTACTAGCCCCATAATGAATTTCTTCACAAAAGGGACACGTAACCATCTAAGCATAAATAATCCTAGTAAATCACATATGGGGTAGGTACAGTTAATCATACACTAAGAAAAACTGCGCAAGTTAAATAGAATTATTAAGATAAGTATTAGAAATTAGAAAAAGAATGAAGCAACAAAAAATTCCTTATGAGTGCAAAAAACAGAAAAATCGTAATAAATGTTCACTGCACGTAGGTAACGCTGCAAAATTACAATAATGATTGTAAAAAGCAAGAAGAAGGGTACTCTGTGACTGGGTGCGTAATCTATCCACAAACAGCCAATTTATAAGGACTGCGCCTACTTACCCCTGTAGCCAACTAGCCCCGGTCTCCCCTACGCTGTTTTAACAGCACTTCCATATAGTTCAACATTCTCCGTTTCACTGTTTACATGTCAGTGGTATCACCTGCAAAATAAGAACATCATGAGATAAAGGGCATTTCAAAGTTATTTGTTAATGGAAAATATTTCGTTTTGCTCAACTAAAAAAGTTGTTACAGGCGTGGAAGCAAAACTTATTGAACACACCTCGTATTCTATGCTCTGTTTTTTAAAAATAATAACGAAGATCCATTTCATTATTTTTAATAGTGATTTCATAATCAATGTAGGATTTTGTTTTTCATTTTTATGTTTAGCATCGTGGCATTTTATCCCATACCAGTTAAAATTTATATATTTTTTTCCTTTTTCAATTTATCATAGTCAAACTGACTGATAATGAAATCATATGAGTTGAAAATTTCTAATGGAAAGAAAAAATACGTATGATTTCTTTATCAATCAGCTGTTCAGATAAAAATAAAAAAAGTATAATTACGTATCCAACGTTTACTTAAGGTTTTTTTTTTTTTTTTTTTTTTTTTTTTTTTTTTTAAACCTGAGTTTCAAATTGTTGAGCTGTGTATTATTGCAGGTTGGGTAATACAGTGCATAGATTCCGATGATTTTTAAGCACACTGTAAAAAAGGAACATGTTTCTTAATCTACAAAAATATGCTATAATCACGAACAAAAAAAAAAAAAAAAAAAAAAAAAAAAAAACGATAATCTCTACGATGCCGCCCAAGAATCCGAAAAGCGCCCCTTTATCTTTAGAAACTATAGAGAATAATTATATTTTCGAAATTTAAAGGAAAATATTTTTCACGGTTTTTTTTAGCTTCAAGTAAATTTCGGGAACGTTTAAGAGTAGCTTCTATAAAGGATTAATCAGTTCTCTTTACACATAAAATTCGTTTTTTGGAGGCTGTGCATTCTCATATAAATATTTTCATGTTTAGCAAACGTGTTTAACAGACAAACATACAAAATCAACAGCATTAACATTGACATTAAAATTAGCATTATTTTGTTAGAATTGTATGTATAAATTCAGGTATGCAGCTGAAAATTTTTAACTGAGGATTGATGGCATCCGAAAAACCGATTTTCCGAGGAATGACAACTTATTAATGCATTATAAAAGCTATTCGAAAACTATTCCGATAATTACAAGGAATTATTACAGTAATAGTTTTATAAATTATTCTTGAAATTTCGATAATAAATTATTTTCTGAGGTTTCTCAATACAAAGGAACACTTTTCGAATTCATGAATGAATCATAAGAGATTATTGTATATTTGCATTCGTCGTTATAGTACAATTTCGTCGATTAAAAAATATTTGTCTTTTTTACAGTGTATGTTGTAGAGGTCATACCCTAACTAATCCAGCGAAAGGTTTTCTTCAAATGTGCCTTGGTTTTTGAGAAATCTGGTGTGAAAGTTCTGCAAACGTTTCAAATACCCATTAGTTTGACATTTTTGACATCGTGGCGCCGAGCTACCCTGCTATCGATCACTGGCCAAGGGGCCAGTTTATTTATGCTAAATTACCAGCTAAATTTGTTTTTGTTATGATAAATTACCAGCATATTCACCAATTTCGTATTCTTTAATAATATCTATCATTAATCCTATTAAATTCTTCTTAAATTAATTATTATCTTACTCTATTTACTTAAATATAAAGCTTTTCGTTTATTCCTAAATTCTATCATTATCTCTGACCATTTCTATTATTTAGTGTGAATTAGAATGTTTTTAAAAGAACCACTTCTTTTTACTTATTTTCTTTCGAGAATCTTTCGCGCGGTAGGTATTTTTTACTTCAAAATACATCCGCTCCCAAATTGACAGGATTCTATACAAAATCACCCCCATAAGACGTGACTTAGGCTTTACACGTACCCTAATTCCCTCATTGGCCAGAGCGTGCGTGACGTCATCATTTTGTTTTAATGCGAGCTATGACAAAACGCGGATGCATGGAAATTTTTCTCAGAATTTGGTCGATTTTGCACCTGCCAATATCCTGCTGAGTGATAATTTTCTGATAGTATGTTTCTATCCTAATTTACTTCATGGATCATACAATAAAGTTATTTACATCTTCAGCCTTGACCTTACCCATGGAAATATGGGAATAGTTTTTGATGATGTTCTGTTAATAAAAGCATACAAGCCTAAGCTGACTCATTATTTCGTTATGTAGAAACTTCCTCTTTTTTTATTCCACTGCCTATGTAATTTCACTACACGACCTACACGAAAGTCAAATACTGTAGCGGCTATTTATTGAATCATAAGGATACGATTGACGACTGCTATACTGCACTAAGTCTGTAGGATTTACATAGCTTCCACCACAATGCCTTATTCTTCGATTTAATGGTTCACAGTACGGGCGACAGAATGTCTACAGCACTACATATAAATATATATATAGCTTTACTTCAAACCTTATAATTGTCTGCTAAAGAAGCTAAACGAGATCAATAAAAAGATAATTTTATTTATTCTGATGTTACTGTAAAAGCCTCAGCAGACGATTTTTTTAAAATATTTTTTTATCCCATTTACAGACGAGTTTTCGATTTCCAGATGAATTTTTTAGTATCGCGCTGACAGTTATTTTATTTGTCAGAATGAAACAAAATGATATGTAATCTGTCATTTATTATTTGTGCAAATGGAAATCGGTGTTTGAGTTTGAACTTTAAAGATAATTGTAGTTAGATGACATTAAAAATGCATAAAACTGGCAAGAACTTACAGATAAGTGTTACTCCTTTAATATTTTACTATTCTTTAGAAGATACACTATTAAAAATATCTAATGATTCAATGTGGAAAATATTTTGTATAAGCTATACGAAAAAAGAAACAAAAGTCATGTAAAATTCCATAAAGAAAATAAAAGTCTTTCAGTATTGTGCTGAAAATGTATAAATGTGAACAATAATAAATTAATAATATCTATACACAAATTAGTTTGTATTTTTTTCCAATAGAAATATGAACTTAAAAATTGCAGAAAAAATATAAATTTTCATGAAAATATTCTAAAAGTATAATGTAATCATATGCAATGTTTAGGAAAATATCAAAAAGCTCAAAGCTGCTGAATTCATGAGACTATGTAAAGCTTGCAACGTTTTCAAAATATAAATTTTTTTTAAAAAAAAAAAGATACAGGGCAGTATCGAACCCTGGCTTTTCTCCGAGACAGAGAACGCGCACGCTACCCCGGCGCCACGAAGACTACTCCAAAATGTCAAACTAATGGGTTTTTGAAAAGAATGCTGAACTTTAATTTCCAATTTCTAAAAAGCTAACACCCATTTGAAGAAAACCTTTCACCGAAATAATTAGTGATATAACCCCTACAATATACTTTTAAATCACCAAAATCTGCTCGCCATGATTGGTAGCCTCCTTGTGAGTGGATTATGTTGACAAGAAGCTTACACGTAGATCATTTGATTGATTTTTTTATGTTGAAACCAATTTTCTGCGATCGACTCCTTACTTTGACAGATTTCGATAAGTTTTAAGATGTCAATACGAAAAAAATATTTAATTACCATTTTTACTCGAAATCGATAAGAAGAGAAAGAAAATATTTTCCGATCCTATTTTATAACCAAAATATAGTTTTATAATTTACAGAAATTCACAAAAAATATAATCAAATAGTACAGTTTAATTACAAGCGGCTCTTCAAAACGTGTAACAAAGGATATTGGATGCATACGGTAATTAGGTACGGTATTTAGGTTTGAAACACATATAAAACACATTTTACAACTTTTCATTTTTTTACTTCATTATATTGATTTAAAAAATAAAATAAAATGCTGAATATTGAATATTTTTTCACGTCATAAAACGGAACACTTGTTTAAAAAAATGTGCGGATAAAATTTTCATGTGGTATATACTTAGAAATATTTATAAAAACTCTCCAGAAACATTTTAAAATCTCACCGAAATCTTTTCGCTAACAATTGCAGCATTTTCACTTTGAAGTCTTAAAGAATAATCCTGTTACAATGGTGAGAAAACATATCAAAAGTCTTAGGGGGGAAAAGGGATTTAAAACTTTATTTCCATACAAAATTTGTTTAAGATATATATTTATCCGTTTTTGAAGTTGTTACTGCTATATATTATATATATATATATATGTGCGTGTGTGTGTGTTTGTTTGTAACTTACATTTTACGCATTAACTGTTGGGGTTTATTATGCGTATGAATCTGAATAAAGAATAAAATAATACAAATTAATAATAAAAATTATATTAAAATATACAAAAACAATAATCTCCGAATGTTAAAATTGTTAATTTAAATATATATATACGTAGTAAATAAATTGTATAATGGTAGTTAATTGAAATACATAAATTATGAAATTTTCTAAAATATACATAACTTATTAAATCTCATATTAGTTAAAGGAAAAGTATTTAATTTAACGACCTACTTTCCAAAATTTACCATACATTCTTTATATAATATCAAATACAATATATATGTAATTAGTATATTTTTTCTGCCTTCAAAAAAGTTTCGAAGGAAACCTTGCAGTAGAACTTTACTCTCTGTTTAGCATTTAAATCATTAAACTTTTAGACGATAGTTGCTGAAACTCCATGACAATTATCTGAAGAAATCAGCTTTTTATAAAATGAAAAAAATGTTGTACACAAAGCGATGATAATATCTGTGACATAAAAACACAATACATATAAATTATTAAATATTACCCATTAAATATTACCATATACAAAATGCCATCATGACATTTTGAAACAGCCATAAAGGACTGTTTTTTTTTCTAAACCAAAATAACACATTATCTGTATTATTAAAAGGAAATAAATTTAAAAAAGAGTCAATTTTAATAATTTATTTCGTGTTATTTTACAAGAAAAATGAAAGAAACGATTTTTGTACTAGGAATCAATAAATATTCATAACATAAAAAGTAACGTAAGTAGGTAAGTTTAGGTAACACAAAAATTTTCTTTCGTGATACTTTACTTGTTACAGCATATACAACGTTTTCTACACATAATTTTATAGATATTTTTATGTCAATCATAGTAATGTTTGGTAAATATATACGTATTGAATTTTTTCCAACTGAATGAAGAAATGGCCAGACCAGGGGTCGGGCTCTAGATCTTTGGTTTAATTTTCCAATGCTCAGCCTATTGAGTTACCTGGACCGACAACCGGTCTACACATTTCATTCATGCTACTAGTTATAGCATCTGGTCTAACATATAGACAGTTTAACAGAATATATATTCTGGAGTTTTCTGAGTGAAATTCGTCGCCCGTTTGACAGTTCAAAAGTATTGGATTAGCTTGTCGGACTGAAAACTTTTCACTCATTTGAAAAAAAAATAACTCATATGATACGAGGGCTGTATGATAAGTACCTGGCCTTGACAAGAAAAACACATTTTTATGTTAAAAATGTATTTTATTTTTTAACATAATCTCCTTTTTTCACTTAGCCCAACGTTTTTCTATTTTTTTCTATTCCCTCTAAAAAATACGATTTTTCCAACCCTTCAAAATAGGCGTTTTTTTCAGCAATAAACTCATCGTTAGAGCCAATATTTTTTTCCATCGAACCGTTTTTGCATATTTGGATATAGAAAATATTCGCAGGGGCTAAATCTGGCGAATATGGTGGATGCAGAAGCAGTTCGTATCCTAATTCATAGAATGTTGCCATGGGGAGGACACAGGTGTGCACGCATGCATTGTCTTGATGAGAGAGAATTTTTTTCTTCGCCAAATGCGGATGTTTTTCTTTCACAACATGGTTGGAACTATCCAATAAGTTGGAATAATATTCTCCATTAATCGTTTTACCTTTTTCAAGGTAATCGACGAGAAATATGCCGCATGAATCCCAAATTACTATAGCCATGACTTTGTTTGCAGATAAAGTCGCTTTAGCATTTTTTTGGCGCAAGTTGGCCACGAAAAACCCACTGTTTGGACTGTTCTTTAGTTTCTGGTGTACAGTGATAAATCTATGTTTCGTTAACAGTTATGAATCGATGCCAAAAATCATTTGGATTTCACTTTAACTTCGCCAAACATTATTTTGAAATTGGCATACGAGTGTGTTTAATGTCAATAGTGAGCAATTGCGACACCCATTTTGCGGAAAGCTTTTTCATATCCAAATTTGTTGTTAAAACTTTTTACACCCATTCAACTGAAGTGCCCACAGTCTCAGCAATCTCGTGCACTTTCACTCTCTGATCGTTTATCACAATATCATGGATATTTTCAATCGTTTCTGATGTCGTAGCTTCAGTTGGGTGACTTGGACGTTCTTCATCAAAAATGCTTGTACGGCGCGTTTGAATTCAGCTGTCCAATATTTTATGGTTGGTAACGAAGGTTCATAGTCCCCATAAACTTGTCTAAGCTCCGCTTTAATCTCATCAATTGTTTTCTTTTTCAAAAACAGGTTTTTTATCACTGCTCAATATTCAATTTTTTTCATTTTTGAAATATTACCAAAGTTGTTTTATTCAAATGGCTTCCACTCACAAACTGAACAACTTAGTGACTTGGCAAATGGCCAGATTTGATGTGAAAGATCACTTTTGCTAAATAAATCCTTTTTTGCCTTTACTGCCCTAGTAGTTTATAGTATCCAGGGACCGTATAAAATTTTGTGTTTGCAATTTTTACAAAAAACTGCTATTTTGATGTAAATGACTTTTCATATGTGTCGTCTAGTTGCAAAACCGGCCAACTCCTCAAAACTGGAAAATGTGTTTTTTTTTTAATTTTTAAGTTTTAAGTAAAGGTTTCTACTACCTCGAAACGATAAACCATGTCAAACCCGCTCAAGCCTTGTGTTATATGCGTTTGAAAATCACGATGTACTGCAAAGCCAGCGAAATCCTTCAGCCGACACGATTCAAAGCCGGCCATCTCCATATCCTCTAAATGGCGATTCTGCTCCTCCCGACAATAATCTCTTATATGTTGATTAGATTATTTTTATCCGGTTTTCTCCGGCCTGCGACTGATCTTCCTTGGTGCATACAAAATTTCTAATAATTTAGGTTAATGTTTTCTGCAAAGGTGGAAAGGTTGGAAAGGTTGGTGGAAGAAGTGTCTTCTAATAAATAAAAGGTAATGTGGACCTACGACATGGGAAAAGAACAAAGACAAAGTTCAAAGGTAATGTACACCTTGTAATAACCACGAGTGGATTAACATCTTTTACACCCAGGGTCAAAAAACTTTTCTGCGCCCTCCTCCCCCCCCCCTTCATAAAACCGTATAATGTACATAAAACGTAGGATCATGTATAACAAGATTTTAAGGTGTTTTGTACAAATAAATGTTGTAGAATTATTATTATTATTATTTTATTATGGAATATATATGAATTAATGTGTATACCGTTTAGTAAAAATATATCTAAAGAGGTAGGTTGTTTTCATAAGATAGTATGAGAGTCACGGTGGCCCAGAAAAGATCGTATCTATTTCCAGGAATGTTTTATGACCTTGGATGTGCGCTCTGATGGCGAGGGAGGTACAATGAGATGGGCAGTTCCTGTAAGTACAGATTTATCACGGAATTCATGGACGTAATAACTGAAACCTCCCAAACGGGATCCCACGGGAAGAGGGGACGATGTGAGTTCCAGTCAGAGAAGGAAGAGCTTCTTAAACCCCGGGTGTAAGGATCTTCGAATGAGAAGTTTTGTAGATAGAGAAGAGGCGTAAACAGATCCGGAGTGGTCAGAAAATAAACAGAGGGACCCGGGTCCAGTCCTCCATACTTCATGTCAGAAAATAAGAGTGAATAATATTGAGAGAGTTATATAGATAATTACATTCAGAGAATGAGATTAAGAGATGCTTTCGGAGCTTTTGATTAAGATGTATCAGTTCAGCAGAAATCAAGTTTAATCAGCGGTTTTCCTGAGTCTCGAAAAAGAGATGAAAGAGCAGTTATATCCGGTCCGGACCTACCCTTACTCCGTGCAATCTTCGAATCGATCAGGCTTGAGGCAAAGCCATTTTATCCTCGACAGTAACTCGTTCGAGAGTTAGCCAAGTGTAATTAGAATTTGACTTAAATATAATTTAAATGAACAGTAATAGATTATGAAGAGATGTGCTACAAGGATCACTTTGAGTAAGAAATTTTGTGTATCTAAACCGCTGGACCACAACCTGGTAGTGACAACCTCATCCTTCAAATAGATGTATCCTGGTATTGTTTCCTTATAATCTGTTACAAGTATGTTAAAATGTATTTGTAGAATGTGTACGTCAGGGTATAACATGCCCAATTGTAAGGTAAACTACAAATGGTCAGATGTGAATAGGTTAAGATTTATTAACTTCAGGGAAAGTGAATGTTACTAATTTTTCCACGCGGATGTGCGATATTTACTTTTTGTGTAACTGTAGTAAGTTGTAAATATGTGGGAGTCTGTTAATAAATGTTTTGTATATTATTTATTGGTTATTTTTTACATCATGAGTCTACTTCATTTTGATAACTATCTTGTTTATTTTTCAGCGTATTTTAATCAAAAGATTGATAATTTTATATAGTACTAAGTTTATTATAGGTACAGGGGTACTTTGAAGGGTGCATTTTGGCAAGTAATGTACGCGTTGTTGTGGATCCATAAACTAGACTTACTTCATAAAATCACACAATGCTCTTGGGTGATTGAAGTGATCTTCCAGTTTTCTGTTATGATAATACGGTATTATTATCGGAAGGACTAGTTAGGATCGTAACGATCACATAATGTTTTATTAAATATTGGAATTACATAGTATGAGACTTTGGTAGAGAGTATTTATACTCGGAGGGTGATTAGATTTCAGGCTAGTTTAATTCACATCCTTGTAAATGGGATTTTTCTCACTTGTTCTCCATTTACTTAAAATCTGGTGGATCGTTCGTGGTGGATCGTTAAAGGGCTAAGGTGCAGTTTTATTAATGTGCCCAGATCCCAACAACACTGTAAGTGAATTTTGTCTGATAAATTTAAGAGTTTTTAATCTAATTAATTAATAAAATATTCTTCCATTTAAATTTTGTTTTATAAATTTTACTATTTTGAGGATTGTAGATGGGGAATGCACGGGCATTTGTTGCACTAAAAATCTGAGAGAATTTTATGTTGGTGTATAGAAAAGTAGAAAAAATATTTTAAATGTAATATTTACTAATCCATTTTTTATTTAACACTTTTCGCTTAAATTTTAAATTGTCCTTATTTCTTTAAATTAAAAAAAAATAAAGTTCTTAATTTTGCGAACCCTACCCAACGTACGCCCCTAGGCCATGACCTAGGTTGGGCTTATGGGTAATCCAACCCTGGTGATAAAATAATACATAATTCATTGATACCATAATAGCCTCATAGTTAGCATATTTTGATTAATTAATCATCATGATGGCGATCATAATATTTTATTAATATAATAACATAACTACGTTGATTCAGAATTTTTTATCCCTATAGACCGTGTTTTCGCTAAAATGAAAGGTGATTGAAGAAAATCGAGTCACTCGTTCAGCCTGTAAAGTATGAGAAAATTTTATCTGAACATGGAACAGTTTTCAAGCCGGGAAGAGATTACACCGACCATGATTAGAAGAAGAACAGCAATTTCTTCCTCAAACCACCTGCATAGTTGTATTTCAAATTTGCTCCTACGAAAAGATATTTCATTACAAAAGATAAAAATAAGGTATTAGTGCTGTGGGAGAGCTTCCACAAATCTGAGGTAGGAGTCAGAAAGTTTGTTGTCAAGAAAAATAGAAGTATTATGAACAGCAATCTTGAGGAAGTAACTCTGGGGTACAAAGGTGAAGCCTCTAAAACTTAGGGATGTCCAAACTTACTGACAAAACATTTCAGACCAAATTGGGATGCTGACAATCTGTTATATTTTTTTTACAAAAATATCTTGGCATCAGCTGCTCAAGAAGTGGAAAGCAAAGATGATGATGAAGAAGAAGACAGGGTTGAATAAGACGCATGGATGGACCATCATGACGAAATTTGTGAGACTGTTGATGGGGCCACTAATGTTTGAAATTTTATGTGCATACTATATTTTTGTTTAAGTTCTGAAAATTTAATAATTTTATTTATAATATTATCATGTCATCCAAAACATTTGTTTAGTGACATTTAATTCAGATTTAGCAGCTAGTCAGTTAGTTTTAACTTTTAGTCAGTTAGTTTTAACAATCAGTAACTGTGTAAAAATCCTTTTATGTTAATAACTTTCATAAAGTTCCTTTTGTTAAATAAAATTTAGTTGAACAAAATATTTTTGTACATTTTCTACCCCTAAAAACCCAATGTGAAATTTAATTTAGTGAAAATTACCGTATATTTCCGTGTATACGCCGAGTATACGACTTTTCAGCGAAAATTTGTCCAAAATTGGAAACCCGTATATAAGCCGATGTTAAGCAAACGGAATGAAAAATTCAGCGAACCAAAACTTAGTACTTTCTTTTCATAGCTAATAGAAAAAAATGCGCTCTTCGGAATTATACATATCTCCTATGCGGTAGATCTCCGGTTGTCTTGCATCTATTCTTCAACATTCGGATGTTTTTCTCAATGAGTCATTTAAAGACAGGCTCCGTTCGAAATGGACTGAATGGATGTCGTCTAAGGATGCAGCAGCGACAAATGGAGGTACGTATTTTTTTTTTTTTTATGACATCGTTGCTATCTCTGAATGGGTGAAATAAGCTTGGCTTAAAATGACCGCTAGAAATGATCGTCCGACCTTTAAAAAAATGTTGCATCAGTAATTCAATGGATGGAACTGAGGAAGTTGCCATTTTTGAAGAAGATGGCGATGAAGATGAACTAGATACTGACGACATTCGTCCTGATGTACCAATGAGAGAAAGCAATTTTATGGAGTTGCTTTAAAATTCTGATAATGACCTGGATAGTAAAATATAATTGGAGACTTGTTTGATTATAAAAGAATGGAGAATTAAATTGTATTTTTAGAAATTTGCAGGTATGTTTTATGTTTTTTTTCTATATTTACCATCCTTTTTATTTTATAATATCAAATTTTCAAATTGTCTTAGACTCGTGTATAAGGCGACCCCTACACTTTCCACCCAAAAAAATGTCCAAAAATTCTCGGATTATACACGGAAATATATGGTATTTTCTGGTTTGTTGCAAAACCGGTCAACTCCAAAATAAGTTGCAAAGGTGGCCAAATCGAAATCAAAGCTTAAATAACCACCTCCCTTCTTGTGCCCCTACCACCTTATTTCGTGTTTTCAAATGTACTGCCCTAGTAACTTTAAAACTAAAGAGTTTTTGTTCCAATCTTATTTTGGTTAAATGTGGTAAAAATTCAGCTTTCCCCCAAAAAATTATTTTTTGGAGAGAGCTGGTTTTGCAACTAGATGACACATACATTAAATAACATTTAAAATATTTTTGAAATTTCAAAAAAACTTCTAACGGTTTTGAAATTAGTGATAAATATCTTGACGTAATTTTCCTTATTTTCTGCTTTTAACAGGTGATGATTTAATTCCCGTTTCGAAGTTTTCTTCCTGTTTTAAATAATTTAAATTTGAAAATGACAACAAAAAATAAAAGAAATCTAATAATCCCTTTCGTTTTAACTTTTCTCCACCCCCACCCCCCCCCCCCCACACACACAAAAATGGAATTTTTTTTTATATCTATTGACTTTATGTCAAAGTTGATAGAGGATTTTTGGTTTCTAAAATAAACTGATTCCTGACGATCGAAATGAGAAAAAAGAATTTTTATTATTTCAAATTTTCCTGAAAAACATAATTTAATCACTATATTGTCTTCACTATCGATGGAAATAAAGGTAATTTCAATTTTCAAATGACGAAGAAGCTGATATCTAATATTATCTGTTGTTTTCAATTTTCCCCATAAAAATGGAGTAATTTAGTTGCTATTACTAGAGAAATGTCATCAAAATTAGAAAAAAGTTACTATCTCGAAAACTAATTATAATTTAAAAATTCTAATAACTTTTTTTGGATCCACAAATTAATACTGATAATTTGTGTTAATTTCAGAGCCAAATATTCCATATTGTAAGGGAAACAGCTGTGAAACATAATCAGACGTTTCATAAAATCGTTTCATAAAGTCGTTTCATAAACTTGTTTCATAAAGTCGTTTCATAAATTCGTTTCATTAGTATTTTATATATATATACGGTATATTTAAAGCATTCCATCCGTATTTTTTTAAGTTTAACATTTTATAGTCTTACAAACCTGCCAAAATAAATAGAAAAAGTTACAAATAAACGTGAAAATAAACATCACAAGTTTACTAAACATTGTATAAACTGTTGTAAAGTCTAAAAACCATACAAACATTAAAATACACTTAAGTTTTTCAAAGTTTCGGTCATCAGGTGTGACTTTCATCAGGAAAACGTTGTCGTAATGTCTTCTAAAAACAGAGCAAAACTGTCTTGAATCCAAAAGGTTCGTTATATATCCAGTCAAAAAAAAAAATGCTTTAACCAATTACAAGCTAGAAAATATGCAATGGCACCATCTATCAGACAAAAAATAAAATAAAATTTCAAATGATTTAAAGAATGGCGCCCTCTATCAGGTGAAAAATGAATGAAAGAAAATCGAATGAGCAATATTACATGCAGTGACTACATCTACTGTAAGGCGATGCAAACAAATGCAGAACTGAAAATGAAAGAGACAAATTTTTGTAAAATCTAAAACAGCAGTGCATATTTGACGTTGAAAAATATGAGATGAATAAAATGAGTTGCAAAAGATTATTTTAACATGTGCATACAAAAATTATGGATATTAAATGATATGTTATCGTTACAAACTTCCTCTTTTCTAACCATAATTTCTACACTGTTAAAACACTATTCTTAATAATAAGTAAATTGTACTAATTATTGAGCACTTCCCGATCTTAAAATAGCTCTGAGTACTCAAATCTTAATTTTGAAAAACGCATGTACTCATTTTTTTGAGTACATACAGGGACTCGAAAATAAGTATGCATAGAAACACACATACACTATAAGAAAAAAAAAGGCGAAATTAAAGAGAACCGACAAATCACCATTTTTTATTACGTAAATTTGAATTGCGAAGAATTACAATTTTTGGAGTACAGTACAACGAATTTACTATTTTAATTGTTGAAATTTTGTGTATGACCCGCTCCGTGATTTGAACCCGAGTCCTCTAGGTGAGAGATGCTATAAGAGCACTTACCAGCTGCTTCCAAATGACACCTTTTATGAATCAGCGACGGTTGATCGGTAACAGCAGAGATGAATTTTCCCTTTCTTAAATATTCTAATTTCTAATGAAACAATTTTTAAACTAAATTTTCTTATTTAACATTTCTAATGAAATTGTAAATAAATTTGAAAAGTGTGTATTATAAATTAAAAATTATAACAAAGATAGACATATCGTTAAATAAAAGCTTGGAAATCCCTACTGTCAATTCGGTATAAGAAAAGGGTTTATTAGAAAACTCATATTTTTGAGCACATATGATTTAAACATGAATATTAAGACTTTAAAATACAAAATATATATGCATTCATTTCTGCATACATTTATAAATCAAGTATAAGTATACACAACTTCAAAATATCATGCACTCGTTTCTGAATTAATTGTAATTAAAAAAATTTAGTTCATAGAATTTTTCATTTTTAAGTAGATTAATGCTCCTTTTTGAAGCAATTGTACTTAAAAAATATGAGTACATAGAAATGCTCATTTTTAAGTAGATTATGTTTAACAATATACTTCTTTTTGAAACAATTGTACTTAAAAAATAGGAATACATGGAAGTTCTCATTTTTAAGTAAATTATTGCTGAGAGTGTATTCTTTCTGAAGGCCATCTATAGCAGTATTACACGGAATTATTATCTTAGCATTATTAAAATCTATGTAAATATGAGGATTGTTGAAATAAAATCTAGCAAGTCTTGTTGTCTTACGATATTGTAAAATATCTCTTTTATGTTCTTTCAAACATTCGAGAAATTTTCTTTTCGTAGTTTCAATGTAAAACTTTCTTGCACCGCTTTCCAAAATAATAGGAATTTCATAAACACCGGCACGCTCATGCCTAGGTGTAGGATCCAAATTATCATGGTGTAAATGTCCAGCTCTTTTATTTATTAAATAGAGAAAGGTTTTCTTTAAAAATTATTATTCATAATTATCCATTTTACAAAATATTCTTCTAAAAGTTACTTTTTTATGTGACTAGAATCATATAGTCAATGAATAATATTTTCTATTTCTCGTAGTTTAACTAAAAAAAATAAAAATAAAATAAAGAATCAATCCAGTTTATAATTTCAAATTAAACATGTAACAGCCCTACAAATTTTCCAAAATATAAATGAAAAAAAAATATTTTAAGCTTCTATTCCTACATTTGAAAATTTTAGAACAGTGTGTTTCACAATAAAATTATTCTCCTCTGCAGATTGATAGAAAACGAGTAATCAACATTTGATCCTATTTCGTTTGTTTCGAACATGAAACCAGAAAAAAGAAAATATCCTTAAAAATTCGTTTTGAAAATAAATCTAAGAAATTTCAATATCAAAAGATTGTTTAGTAATTCCCTTGAAATTTATTTTCGAGTTTCACTTCATGATTTTCTTGACATTTTATTTTCTTCAAATCAGTATCTCTTTCCTCGTATTAGACAATATATATTTTTTAAAACATATCCGTCTCACATTTCCCTCATATGTTTTAAAATATCCTGTTTTCAAAGCTAATAAAACATATGAGCACAACTTTTCTGTTCTATTAAGATAGAAATAAAAAGTAAACGAACATTCTTTTGTTCATTTTTAACGAACAGCTGTGTTTTTCAAATTGTTGGATATATTTCTGTAAATGGATGACTAAGAAGTGCGAAAGAAAAGAAATAATTTACTTATGATTTGACAAGAATTACAAAATTTCAGGATATTATTTCTTTTGTTCATTTTTAACGAACACCTGTGTTTTTCAAATTATTGGATATATTTCTGTAAATGGATGATTAAGAAGTGCGAAAGAAAAGAAATAATTTACTTATGATTTGACAAGAATTACAAAATTTCACGATATTATTTCTAATATAAAAAATAATATATTTTTTAAAGGGATTGAATCTATGTAATAAACCTCTGAACTGTTTCGGGCTGGAAAAATTTTGTTTCGTAGGTGGTTTTTTTTAAAGCACCAAGTTTAAGTCGTTGTAAGCATTTTAATTGTTCAGATCCCAGGGGGTTTATATATATATATATATATATATATATTTATTTATTTATTTATTTATGTGTATATTTACTTCAGTTATGATTTTATATTAACAAATGGATAACTAAGAAAGATTTAAAAGTGAAAAAAAATATTTTTTGTACATAAAATTTGATGATACATGGGGACTCAATAAATACATTTTTTGAAAATTTGTTAGGATTTTGTATATGGCTAATTCCATGAGTTTTTAGTTTAAGTCACATAGCTCGTAACTGCTATTCATTGTTTGTTGGCCACCGATATTTTCGTAATATTTGCTTGGCCTTATTAAATAAATGAGATAGCTCCGATAAAATAAGTCACATTTTTCCGTTCTAAAATACTGATAGCCAAAAATCGTAGCATATGACTTACACTACAAGTACTAATGGAAATAGCCTACATATTTTTTTATTTTTTTATTTATTTTGCATTACAAAAACAATGAAAAATATGATATACATTTAATAATTTTATTAATATTGGACTCTTCAAATGATATCTTAATCTTAATATACAGATTTGCTGCAAACCATTTTGATATAACACGTATCTAGCTAAAAAAGCGCTAGAAAAAAAAAATGTTATCTTGTTTAGTTTTGCAATCTGCTAGGTTCCATTCACACCAATTTCTTTTTTTTTAACATTATTTATATACGTGGGGGAAAAATATAAACATGTGTATCCTATAGTCAGGTCTGAGGATATTATAACCCCATACATATTCATACATATACACACACTTATATACTATATGCAAGATGCATATAAAGAGTTCTTGTCACTTGTATAATAATTATGACATAGCAAAAGTACAGATATAAATTTAAAAAAAAAAAAAAAAAAAAAAAAAAAAAAAAACAGGACAATACTGCCAATTAATTGCGCAGCCATAATTAATAGTCGTGCATTCATAACAGCGTGAAATGGAATGAATGAAGAATAGTTGCGACAAACGTCGGAAATACCAGGATGTTTTCCGAGAAAGAATCAAACAGCTCGACTTAATTTCTCTACTGACATACCCATTGCATAAAAAAATAAGCACTTTGGAATCAATCAACGCGGCATTTAACTGTGAAAAAAAATCAGTTGTCACTCGTTTGATGCCAGGTCAATTTTTAATAGACGATAACACTACAAAAGTTACGTTCCGAAGTCGTGCAGCTGGCTTTAAATCCTTTTGCGTCAGATCACAAATGCGTACTGTAAATGGATTTTATCTAGTCAAAGACCCGAATAATTGAAAGGCTGTAGACAAAACTGAGCAATTCTTTTCTCAAAAAAATGCGTGAAGTTCTAGAATGTTTTAAACCAGATAGAACGGTCGAATTGAAAGCATTGAAAACAGAAATATTAATGGTGCATTTCGAAATGAAAAGAAATTGACGTGCGGAAAATATATATTTCTTGAAAGGCGAAGCGGGATACGTACATTTAAACCAAACTAAATATACCAAACTTAAGTGAGAAAAATTTATGATAGGGTAACTCCGGGAGAGTCGCCACATACGAGATAGATGTCGCACCCCTTGTATTTCTTGCAATTATCGATAGATGGTCGTCAAACGCACAGTATAGGTGCTCAGTGAGATTACTTTAAATAGTGTATAGCATGAATCCCATTTCGATGTTTACTTGTAGAAGTACAATCCTTAATTTGACGTAAGTGCATGATTTCACTGTCCAAACTTTTAAACACGTTATGTTTAAATGCTTTTCATACACTAATTACTAAATGCATGCATGATTTCGAAGTCACTCTAATGCGGATGATCCATTTGATGGTGATATCTGAGCCTTTTTTTGTCCGCGAATGTTACATATGTCAATCAGCTACTGGATCAAGGTGTTCTACAGCCATTGAAAAGGCGTTACTCACGAGCTTTGTTGTTAACCTTGCATCATTTGTTGGACATCTAGATGACTACAGAAAAGGTTAATAAAAACCTGGAAAAGTGTGAACCTCCGTCATGTTGTTTTTAATTTAGCAGAAGCAAAGGATGGCATATCCGACGAAGAAATAATGAAATGCTGGACAAAACTTTGGCCCGGCGCTGTCAACAGCAAGAACGAAACTGCTACTGACAATCTCATCAGTAATAAGGATTTCGAAGAATTGTTCAATCAACTGCCTGGGTTTATAGAGTTGCTGAGTAAAACATTGCGAACTGGCTTCATAATGACCAAAAGAAAGTTCACACTATGTTCCGAAAGAGGAAGAAATCGTTCAGATTGTGATGGTGGAAGAGTTTGAGGATGAAATCAATGAGGAATGCAGCAGTGAAATTTAAGGTCGTATTACCCACACAGAAGCTGCAACACATTTTGAAAAGGTCCTGATGTGATTGCTACAACAGTGCTATACAAACAGCAAAGATGTAATGCTATTGAAATTGAATTGTTTAATGAATGATGCCTGCGTACGACGCATGAAAACCCAGAAGCAGGAAAAAATAACGGTCTTGTTCAAAAATAAAGTTCCGCACACTTGTCGAATCTGATTATTGATCATTTGTTAATGCTTTTTTTACATTAAAAATTTGTAACTCGACCATTGTAATCATTATGTAACCTTTCCGATATACTAATAAATTTTTATTACTTAAAAAAAATAAATAAGTAAAATTAAATTAAAAATGGAAACAAAAATAAAAATTGGCGGTACACAATGTGTGATGCGCGCATTCTTTGTGGCACGCCAATCACATGGCTAATTGGCTATTCGATTTTTTTTTTTTTTTTTGTAATCCGACGTTTATTGTAATCCGATAATTCTCAAGAATAGGAATAGGCGGATTAGAGGGTTTCAAGTGCATTTTTTTTACTATGAAACGACCATAGGTGAAAAAACAAAAAAATGCCTTTTCAGTAGCGCTTTTACTACTAAATATCAATAGTTTCTCGCGAATCATTTACTTAGGCTACGAAAACATTATAATTTCAACGCATAAATATTTCAATGGGTGTAGACGATAAAGACTATTTTCTGTTTATATTTAAAGTACCCGACTGCCCTCCCCTCTCCCTCTTTTTGGTATATTTACAAATTACGCGTCGCGCCGTCTCCTAAAATCAAAACACACAAAATATAAAACAACAAATAATCTGAAAGTTTAATCCTCTTTCCAAAACTTCAAACCGTTTAAAAAATATTAATATAAATCCTTTGAAAAAAAAATCATTTCCGAAAGTCAATTTTCTTTTTTTCTTCCCATTTTCCCGTAGGATTGACTTTACACAAATTTTGTTTTAAAATTGCTCGTAAGTTTTTAGGCCCCCTTGTTGGAGTGGCTACTATGTCTCATAAAAACATCACCTAAATTGATCCAATAGAGGTAAGGATTACTACCTTCTACCGGATCTTCTGGGTGTTAATTTAATAGGTGCATTAAAAAAAAAACAATCGTGATCGCTGCATCTAGTTGGTTCAGAAGAGTAATCAATACATACTTAGCCAATTTGCAATTAGATAGAAACATTCAATTACTCTTGGAATTTAATAGGAAATAATGCGCTGTAAATATTTTAGCCACCTTTTTTCGTATGAAGCATAGAGTAGACTGACAAGGAAGGTCTCCATACGGGCACATTCAGAAAAAGCTGAAAAAATTACAGAATGTTCTTAGCATGTGAATATATATGTTTATAAATTTTTTTTTGGCGGAACCTCGATAGAACGTTCGTAAAAAAATAATGAATATTTCGTTTATTTGGCGATTTATCATCGGTTGGCGATGAAATGAAATGTTGAAAAATACTTTTTTATGTCGGATACTCTTTAAGATAAAAATGCTTCATATTGAACTTGTTTAAATAACTTTAATGTAAATAACTTTAGTTTTGTCAGTTTTAATTTGATTTAACTATAGTTTTGTCATATATACATATAATGAAAATTAAATATCAGATTTTATGAATTAAAACAAAATTAAAATAAATTAAAATTGTTTCAATATCTCAAAATTAAGAGCACTGTCGATGCAATTTTATTGCTATGGAAACGACGAATTTTTTGATATTGAAATGAATAACTGGTAAATGAATCTTGCCTTTATTTTGGAATACGCTTAAATATATAAAAGTATTTTTTATATATGAAATTGTTTTTAAAGTAATAAAATTAAATAACAAGCAACATAAATATGTAATACGAAAAAATGTATTTATTAAACTCTCTCATTGTTTATGTTTCAATCCATTAAATACTTTTTACACGCATTCTAAAAATCAATTAACAAACAATTTTCAGGTGCTTTAAAATCGTTTGCTTTTGGTGAGGAAAAGTACTGCTCGCCAAATCGCGCGGCGCTTTCGTCTTTTCGCGCCAAATACTCGAAAGTATTTAATTTTTTTACAGACTTCCTACTGCAATTCCGCCGATAAATTTGACTGATCCTTTATTACATACATAAGTAGTTTAATTGGTATTTCTTTTCAAAATATTCTGAGTATGCACAGTAAGGAGACCTTCCTTGTGAGTATTAAAATAATTTACTATACTTAGAATTAAATACTAGTCCGTTCCTGCTAAAAGAACTAAAAACATATATACTAAGAAAATAGAAATAAATGACTACTCGATGTCATATGGGAGTCATCCCATGAAAATTAAACAGAGAGTAAAATTAACATAACAAAAAAAATATAATTTACAAGTCATTTATATACATGAAAGAGAAGCATAAAATATCACAAAATTGAGTCAATACAAGAATTTCGGTTGAAATGCATCCTTAATGGTGGACTTTCACTAGTTCTATGAAAATTTACAAACGTACACCCATATAGGTACATGTTTAACTACTTGATTCTGAGCGTTCAGATGCTCTATTAAAATTATACGTTACATGAATTTAAAGACGCCTTCTCTATTACTCGATGGCACACCACCTGATATTTTTAAATCTAAATATCATACACATAGGGGATTGTTAAAATTTATACCTGGTGACGTCGGGGACATAGGCATCGACTAAAGGCTATTTTGTGGAATGTTTCTCCTCTTCTTCAAGGTAGTTCAGGACACATACGTTATTTATATCAGGGGCATCTTTGTACTGCTTCTCCCGGTGGTCGAATATCCGTTCCGGAGCATTAGGAGCACTTCTCTCTAACACATCAGAAATACGAATAATTCCTTAGAGAGAGAACACTTTTTTCTCCCAGAAAGCAGTGAAAAAAATCGGGAGGTTTCTCACATTTTTAGCCTGTTCACATACGTTGGACTTCGTGAATCGATGCTTATGCCATATTCCTGAATGAATGAAGAAGTCCTGGTCATGGGACCCGCCTCGTCGGCCCCAAGTCCCTGGCCAGACCCCTATCGTAGACTGTTGATTACTGACTGAAATCGCCATAAATTTCAGGTTATAAAACCTTCTTACCTAAATGCTTTTATTTATCCTACACAGATCTGTCGTAATGGGTAGTAGCTGGGTGGTTTGCCGTGAGAATAAACATACAGCAAAATCCCATGTATTTGTATCATACGTGCTATTAGGTAATAATATTAAACTAAATACATACAATATTATAAGAACGAGGTGGAACCCGTCGAATTTCGACGAAAGAAAATGTTTACAAAGGAAGTGTTGCATCAAATTTATAATACATCGACAAAAAATAATTAGAATAAAAAATCCATCTTACACTTGTTAATTTAACTCCCCAAAGACATATTTTAACCTAAGATTAACAAAATACTTTTTTCATAAACTTCAACTGTTAAAATTATTGAAAAATTAAACTTTATTCATATACGTAATCAGTAACATATAATCAAGATAAGTAATTTTGATTAAGTTATTAATTGATGCTTGGTTACGGAATGAAAAATCCGCATAAATGATTTCACCTTGACATAATCATAGAATTTTCTACCTTTACTTCTAAACCGAATCAAGCCATTTTCCACGTTTCACATCCATATTAACCATTTAAAAACATTTTAACGCGCAATAGGTTATTAATAAATATTTTTTCAAGCTTGAAGTCACGTTTGTCAACTATTACAACTTTCCATGTTAAAATTCCCACTCGTGATTTGAGGTCTTATTATAATATCTGTACCTGCGCGTAAAAATTCCAGAAATTTATAACTTTTAGACGTATTCAAGGGGAAATATCTCGTTTTATCAAATAAAATTATCGTTTACTTTTAAATATGACGTCATTTTCAGTCGATGAAATATTTTGCCTATTGTCTCAAACTCAATATCAGCAAAATGAAAAAATAGTGAAATATAAGAGCATCATCACGGAAATTGTGTCTTTTTTAAAGCATAACGTCATTTGCTGTTCAAATTTTTAAAAATGATATTTTTAATTGCAATGAGAAAATGGCATCAGTAAGAATATAATCAATAAAAATAACTAATCCACTTTTAATAGAAATGAAGTACTTCAGTTGCCACGATTAGAAAATTGGTATTAAAAACTATAAAAAAATTAATATCTCAGAAATAAATTGAGATACAGCTTTCAAACAAATTGCATTTAAAAGTGCATTTTTCTCTGCATACGACGGTGTAAATATTTAAAATGTGGGATGTTTAGAAGTTTAAAAATTTGCAGTAGCGAAAATTGCAAAAGCGAAATTTCATTTCAAATTTCAAAGTGTTGCCATTCGCAGAATGACGTATGCGTTACGCACAGATATGTTTGTCCTTTATAATATAGATACAACAAATAATAATGAATACATGCATATAATCTTCGAAGGGAATGTATCAATTAGTATAGTATCATTAAGGCTGGGTTTATGGTTCCTCGCTCGACCGTATCTTACGCTCGATCGTAGGATAGGCGTTCATGCGATATGTCGTAACTTCGTATTACGGTGCCTCGGCGTAAGTCCTCGTGCTTCGGCGTAAGTCCTCCTGCAGTCAGCCAATCAAAGGCCAGAGTTACATTTGTTGTGGTTGCGCGCGCATCCACTTGCGTCGTATCTTACGGCTGCTTCCAAGCTGTCGTAAGATCGAGAGGCACCGTAATGCCGTTTACGTTTTGTTTATATCGTAAGTCTCTAAGTTGATCTTAAGTGAGGCACCGTAATCCCAGCCATAGTTCTTGATCCCATGCTCTGTGCTAATGTCTCTTCTCTATGAAATTGTTTAATAATTTTTGTGTTAAAAATTAGAGGTGGTTGGAGGTGGTTGATATCTGACCACTAATAATATAACTTAATTTTATACAATATCTCTGAAATTTTAATACCTTAAACTAACCTTTCAGCTGCGACTCCAGTTAAATGTTGGTTTAGGAAAAATAAGATTTAGTGGTCAAATAATAAATTTTAATATCAAATATTTTCACATAAGATTTCGACGTAAAAATGTGTTAGAAGATAAATACCACATTTACAACTAAATATCAATATTTCAGCATGGTAATTATACACAGTCTTTAGAAATATTATTTTCATAACTCTTAAAATTTTCCTTGTTTAGACAATAAGAATTATTTCTTATATTAAATGACCCGATGTGAAAAAAAATAATTACAGTAAAACAGTGTTTTGGTGTCTAAGACAGTGGAGCCTGCATTATTAGGTTTATTTTAAAATATTTTCATTTCATTATATAAATTTATTCACCATCGATATTAGGATATTGAAGGGTATTATCTCATCCTCGGTCTATGCCGGTGTTTTGTTGAAAAATATAAAACCTATATAAAATTAATGTAAAATCAAAAGACATCGGAGCTTGAGTAGCATTCGTGGTATACGTTGATGGAGGTAGTGATGTCTCTCGATTATTAGGATAGATTTTCATTTGACAGTAAAAAATCACACAAAATCGAGGATGTGCTACGCTACCGAAGACAATGAGACTCTCAGAATTAGGATCGTTTGGAAAGACTTTCATTTAAGGAGGAAGATCACCTACAGCAGCTCAATATTGCTGTATTTTAACACAGTATTAAAAAAAATTAGAGCTGTAAATATTTCTTCAAATTAAACAATTTTTGCAGAGTAAATTGTACAGATCTTTGTTTGCGTATTCTTTAAAAAAAATATGAAAAAGAATTAGAATTTAGTTTAATTAAAACATACTAATTAAGGATTTTCGAAAAGGTGATTTGTCATACATATGTTGCGCGCAGGATTATACAAAATATATTCGATACATCCACTGTAATATTACATATATATATTCTTAAAATATTGTACTATAACTTCAACCTAAAATAATAAAGTTTCCAGATAAAAATATTTTTTAAGGTACAATATAATATGTATGATAAGATTTCAATAAAAATTTTAAAAATAAATAAATATACTACATGCACTTACTTAACAATATGTAGAGGTTATGAAAATATATATAATACAGTTTAATACAAAGTATTATGTTTCTATATAACACAGTTTTGGAAATAGGATGCGTGCAATATGAAAATATCTGTTTCGAAAAAAATGACATTTAAGTTCAAATTTACATTGATTTGGATAGCAGCGGTCTGCATATTTTATGATAAATCGGTTCTAAATAGAATATCAGCATAATACAGTAGAACCTCCTTTATCCGAAACTCTTGTAACAGAAACTCTCGGTTAAAAGAAATACTTTAAAGGAAATTTTTTAAAGCTTTTTTTTTTTTTTTTTCTATCACATTATTTCTTGTGTGCAAAATCCATTTTGAAAGGTTTATTTTTTTAACTATCATTCTCCTTGCGTGCAAGCGGTCCTTTCCTAGCTAGGAATACATATAAATATTTAAGATCACCTTTCTTAGAATTCCTTTGAATTTAACTTGAGCTCCCGTAAGCTGTGGAGTGGAACGAAGAAAACCAACAAATTAGCAATTCTGAAGTTTTTGAATGTTTTGCAAAAGTTTGGCATGACTGAAGCAGCAGGAAGTCTGTGATACTGGTGAAATAATAATATTAAAAAACTCCGTGGTAGAGCTTCAAAGCAAAAGCAGTCGAAACTGCGACAAACAAAACGTTTTTTCAAACCCTGTGTAATACATGTAAAAGGTACTTAATTTCAAAATTAAAATTCTGGTAATTTATTCTTGTTTCAATTTTGCGATTGCTTTATTTTTATTGAGCACTTGTTACCATAATAAGAAATATTGCATATATTTATTCTTAATCTTAAAATTGAAGCATTCTCGATTATCCGAAAATTTCGATTTTTCGAAAGATTGTCTATCCCAATTACTTCGGATAATCAAGGCTCTACAGTATGTATATTTTTGTATGTATAATTTGCTTCAAATTTGTTATACCGGTTTATTATGATAAGGCGCTTCCCTGATTAGATTTGGAGGTTTATTGGTTAAGTATAAAATGGGGAGCAGGGGACTAATGCCCCCTTAATTTAGATAAATGGGTTTTTCTATCCGATTTGCTTCAAATTTGGTATACCGGTTTATTCTGATAAGGTTCTTCCCTGATGACTAGAGACTTATTGGTAAAGTATAAAGATGTGAATCAGGGGGTGGGGGGATAATTCCTTCCTTAATTTATTTTTCGAAAGGCATTGTTCTTTTAAGTGAGAGTATAATATACAAATACTGTGAATGTGAGCTTAATGCCATCAGTACAACTGGGAGCTTTTCTTTTTTATTATTCAAATAAATAGTTTTATTGCTCACTTTCTTTCAATGTCAACACAACGATGATATCACTTCATTTAGTAAAACTTATAACTTTCCAAACACATAAATATAAGGGAAGTATTGTAATCATGATAAAAACCCAATTTTGGAATAAGTTTACATTTTGAGGCTCCATGAATTCGCTGTTTTTAAACCAATTTTTGCATGTTTGCATATATTGAATTTCTCACGGTTTGAGGCCACCAACGATTGATGTTTGATTTTTTTACGAATCTGATGTACTGAAATAAAGTCTACAGATTTTTAAAAATATTTTTACATAACTTTTATATTCGGCATTTATTATTAATAATAAACTTGACAGAAAAGAAAATTTTTATTCTAACAAAGGCCTTAATCGTAGTCTCCGTCGGGATGAAGTAAAATGACAGCAATGGTTATGTAATTTCACACGCAATCGCCGTCAAATAGAGAAGATTTAAGAGTAAAAATGAATAATTACGTCATTTTCACAGACAGAAGTGCATTACATATCAGAAATTAGGGCCCAAAAAATTTAATCTTCTACAGTTCATACGTCTCTGGGGTTTTGAGTACTAGGTTTTTCATAAAATACTTGTTCTCCTTTGAATAAAAAAATAACTTGTGTGAACATGGCGTTTCTTACTTTATGAAGAATCTGATATTCAAATACCCTTAATTCCCTGAGAGTTACAAACCTAGCTGTAAAGCAGGTGAAATGATGTTGAAATCACTTTTACATAATCAATGTATTTTAATATAAAATTTTAATTTTTCCAAAAATATTAAATATATGGATTTATTTTTTTTATGAATAAAACTCATTCACCGGTGCAATTTAACACTCTGTTTTCACATCAGCTGAAATCGCTCTTTTAAGTTTCATTTTAAACTCAGTCTAAACCATTTTTTTAATTATTTAATTGAGACAACTTACCATAAAAATAGGATCAGCCAGAACTTTGCATGTGTATGGATTATATATTTTTGTCATACATTATACAGGGTGATTCAGAACAACATGGCCAAAATGACAGTGCAAAGCAGGCATACAAAAAGGATGAAAATCACATAGGAACTTGGGGTCGCAAATGAGGTGGGCCAATCTCATGGCTAATGCGATTACCATATTCGTCACTAATAGATTTTTTTTATGGATTTTTTTTTTTTAAGGACGCTTGTAGTAGTATTGTTCGTAACTGTCTAACATGTGTGGAAATACAGTATAAATAAAAGGATGTAGAAGGATATTTGTTTATTCTTCTTGCATTACATATAATTTGCAACCCTTTCTAGCGTCCAAGGATGGCGTTTGCGACCCCCTGTTACTATGAATGTTTATTCTTTTTGTATGCCTGCTCTGACCTTTCATTTTGGCCACGTTTTTTGAATCGCCCTGTATAGTTATGGTAACAGATATTATAAGCGACCCAGCATTCAAGGTTTAACACTAGTAGAAGTAGTTAAATTTGATTGGTATGGGTCATATCTGACTAAAAGACGTATTACACGTACTTCTGAACCTTGGAAAGGCAATAATAATAATAATAATAATAAGGCGTGTCTCATGCTTTCGAATTCAGAAGTTTTTAACAGTTCCATAAGCTGTAAATAAACACAAATGCCAGGTTTAAACTTTGTCAAAAAATGCTGCGTACAGCGGTGCAAAGACGTTATGACTTGTATCAACTTGTGTCGCTTTTAGTAGGTTTGGTCATTCGGAAGATATTCTAATTCAAATGATATTTACAAATGATAAGCTTAAGCAAATTATTGAATGCAGGCTATTGTTGACACACTAGCATTCGAGTATAACCAGAAGCAACTGACGATTGAATAAACCGGTGCTTTCAAATTAGTCTGTTTTAAAATATACAACAGCAGAATTTCAGTATACTACTTTTTTTAACACCGAATGCCTCCCTACCATTAAATTTAAAAAATGACTATGCAGAAATTTGGTAGGATAGTAGACTGTTTGATAAAAAAGAAGAAGTTGGCAACACTAGAATAAACGCTTCAAAATGAAGATTCAACAACTGTTATTGCAAACTTAAATTTACGCTGCTACACAGACATTATAAAATAGTTTACCAAAAAATGTTTTAATTTTAAAATACTGTCTTTTAATTTTATAAGACACATGTCTCTGACATTTCCCACGGACGGACGCTAATTAACTTGACAAATAATTACAAAATGCTCACAATTGACTATACTGTGTTTAAAAACAGAAAAATAACCACGGAAACTAATATTTGCGTCTCTTTAATGAGTCGATATTTGACATTTTAAACTTTCGGTTTTCTAACAACGAGTTATGATGTGATGTACTTAATAAAATTCAAAATTGAGTTTTAATAAAATAAGTGTTCAATCTTTTTTAAATCCTTATGTTGGTCTTTTGACCGAAAACGAATTCACTGATTTTGCTGAGTTCGATAACTTCTTTTCTGGAAAACGGCTACAAATGAATAATGAAAATTACAGAACTGTTTTAAAAAGGAATGCTAATTTAAAATGTAAATATTTTTTTTTTAATATTGATGATTGCAGGCATGCAAATTAGCAACTCTTCTAGGTTTGAGGAAAGTGAAATAGCGATTGTTTGCCTCTGTTGTAGTAATCACGTGTAATATAACCACGTGTAATATAACCATATATATATATATATATATATATATATATATATATATATATATATATATTTCTCTTAAGCAATTTTTATTGCCGTCTCAGGATTATTTCTTATTGTTTTTATTTTGAATATATCTAAAATATTGCGCAATATATATAGAAAAATAATATATATATAATATGTACATATGCTTTAATTGTAAGCTGCATATAAAAGGCATTGTTATCAACTGCATATAAAAGGATTTGAGATTTATTGCCGTATAAAAGCGTATTCAAACTATAAATTTTTAAATTTTTAAAAGAAATTTCTCTTGCAAAACCTTGGAGTAAAATATGTCACATTTGAAATATTGTAAATCAATAGTAAAAAAGAAATAATGTATAAATGCAATTTATAGAATTTTTCTATAACCCCACTATGTTATAAAAAACTACCAAAAATTAATTTATTTCTCTAGTTACGTTTTCTAGTTGAAAACGTTAACAGGAAAAAACTTCAAATTATGTCAGAAAAAACTTTAAAAGATGCCATGAAAATGATGATTTAGTTAGTATACAGGGTGATCTTTTTTAAAGTGACAGTGTTTGGAGCGCCCTGTAGCGCGATCTAATAGCCGAAATGGCACCAAACCTGCTATTTAGACTAATCAAAACATGGTAAAAAGGATTCCGTGAAAAAAAAAAGTAGTTCCAAAAATCGCCGCATTTGTGGCGCTGCTGTAGCTAACAAAAACGAGAATTAGCATAAAACACGGGTATCAAAGAAAAATGCAAATGTTGTGCGATGACAGCGCCAGTAATAGGGGCTATAAAAGCAAGTAGTAGTCAGCTCCGACAAATAATGTCAGTTGAAGTAAACGAGCTCCAGTGGACATGCCTCTCAAGCTACCGGAACGTGCGTTACTGGTGAAGCTGTATTATATGAATCAATATAATGCATCAGCAGCTCTTCCGGAATTTCGAACCAGAAAAAAATTACGAAAGGGGCCTTTATCGCTGAATGGGCTTAAGAAAATGATTAAGACGTTCGAGGATACAGGGTCACTGACCATTCGCGTTGGGAGAGGACGTAAACACGTATCAGAAGATGTAATAACTGATGTGGCAACTGCAATTGTCGAAAGATCGCAGGGAACCATTGCTGGTAGTAGCAGCGCCCGGGGTGTAGCTCGACAACTGGACATGAATTATTCCACGGTATGCAGAGTTTTGCAGCGCGTTATTGGATTTTACCCCTACAAAATCAGCCGCTTGCACGAACTGAAACCAAGTGATTATGATAAGCGAGTGACATTCGCTCTATCGTTTCTTGCCAGGGTAGAAATTGATAATGCTTTCCCATGGCCCATTCTGTGGGGAGATGTGTGCCATTTGTATCTCAATGGGTCCGTAAATACACAAAATAGCCGAATTTGGGCTTCTGAGCAGCCCCACACCGTGCATGAAATCCCATTAAATTCCCCAAAAGTCACTGTTTGGTGTGGTTTCACAGCCGAATTCGTAATTGGGCCATTCTTTTTTGAGACCATCACTCCGACAGGACCCGAAACGTGCACCATAAATGCAGAAAGATACCACGAAATGCTGCAAACGTTTGTTATTCCACAACTTCAGCAACGTCTCCAACAGACAATCTTTATGCAGGATGGTGCTCCGCCACACATTAGTAATAAGGTAAAGCAGCTGTTGCGCCAAAACTTCACTGATGATAGAGTCATAAGTCGGAGTTTTCCAGTTGCACGCCATGCGATTTTTGGCTCTAGGGTTATTTGAAATCTCAAGTTTATGTTGGTGGAGTATCAAATTTGTCTATTCAAAAGGGCAACATAACAAAGACAGTGCGGAATATCCTCGTGATATGTTACGTACGGCTGTTGAGAACGTTGTGCAAAGAATGCACGGTGTTATTTCTGAGAACGGTGCTCACATTGAAGGTGGTTTAATTCCTCACCGGGGAAGTTAATATAGTAAATAAACGTTAATAATTTAACTGTACGATTGTATGTGTTAGTATTTTTCTGTTCTCACATTTTATACATTGCAAAGCGCTACAAAATGCCTTAGTGGCGATTTTTGGAACTTTTTTTCACGGAATCCTTTTTCCCATGTCTTGATTAGTCTAAATACCAAGTTTGATGCCATTTCTGCTATTAGATCGCGCTACAGGACCAAAGGGATCGAGCTCCAAACACTGTCACTTTAAAAAAGATCACCCTGTATTTCGCATAATATACGATAATTACGAAATGCTAATTTTATATTGTGTAAAATCTTTCGTAAGAAAGGAAAACCTTTCTGCATAATTAAACTATGTTTCATCTTTTAATATATTTTCTGCTTTAAAACAGTAAACTATTTAAATAGGAGTATGAGAAAAATGTTAATCATAATTTACTAAAAATAAAACTTCGTGCTAAAAATTCTTTAAAACAAATAAATATTTATTTATTCTACAATATGATAAAAAAAAATTGTAAAAAAGCATCATAAAAATGAGCTGGTAAAACAAAGAATGATTCAGACAAAAATCTTTCTAATTATTGTTATTTTTTTTTCAGGTATATAATTCTCCAAATATATATGTACATGTACAATTAATCATGCTTTATAGTATTCTTTTACTTATTCGAATAGATGGAATAAAATGGTTCCTTAGTTTCATTAAAGAAAATCACGAGATTAGTTTTATAAAGTTAACCAATATATAGTTTTATAAAGTTTTCTTCGTTCTGGATATTTTCCTTTTGTTTAACATGCATTTTCAAAGATTTTATAAAGTAAAACTTAAAGATACAATTTTCTGGTATACTGGTAAAAAGAAAAAGTATTTTTTTACATTCTTATTACCAAAATATTTGATTGTATCCTACACATGATATATTTTTAGACAAATTTTAGAGAATTTTAAAGCACGCTATACAGAATAGAACTTTTTTATAGAAAATCAGGGCTGTAAAACATTTATTAATCCAAAACACGGCATGCGTAACTCAATTCTAACCCGGATTTTGGCTAATATAACGAAATTTACAGCCGACTTTTTTTACTTAAAATGTATCAATATAAATAATGTGACAACAGTACCCAAAAATGAGTACCATTCACAACCATATAACGCTGAATTAAATGCTTCTTACTGCGGAAAGTATTTAAAAAAACATACCGTATTAAAGACTGAAATACTGCACATTTCGAGTGTTTTTCATCAGAACGTTGTATTTTATTCAAAGCATAATATGTATGTTGAAAATTGGATTAAAAAATATATTTATTTAGCTTCCAAATTAGTTATTATCCAACTGGAGTGGTGCAGTCTGAATTTTAGACTGTATCAAAGAATTACGACCCTGATTTCCTATAAAATAAATTTCTTTTTGTAGCATCGGCTTCATCTTTTAAAGTTTTTTATTTCTTTTGAGAAATTTTAATAACCTTGTATCTAAGAGTTTGCTGAAAAAGATATTTAAATATATATATATATATGAAGTTTTAAATAGGCGAAAGATCTTATAAATACTTTTTATTAAAGAAAGACCTTTACAAACTATAATTTTACTTTTCTGCACTGTGCTTTTTATGCTTTCGCATTACACTCGGGCTGAATTAATTAAAAATAAATTTTAAAATCTTTACGCAGTTCGATGACATATGATATGTCCCTAAATCAGTAACAGTTGGAAATATATTTTTTTAGATATTACTAACTTAATTATTAAAAACTTGTTACACCATTTCGTAATAATACAAAACAAGTTGAAAATTACACTTCAAAAGTGGCAAATGAGTTGGGTTTGGACTATAACTTGTTTTGTAAATATTTTTTGCACCGCATATCATACTGATTTATATTTTAGTGCACTTCATAAGTGCATATGAATTTTATTCTGTTATAAAGGCTGTAGCATCATTAAAATACACTTAAAATAATTTTTTCCCATTGGTCGTAATGTAACGGAAAAATGTTGACTGTCCCTGTTATTAAACTATACATCCAATTTCCCATAACATTTGAAAAGACTCCACAAAATTTTGCAACAATTATATATTTAAAATTTCAGATCATTCGGTTGGGTAGTTTTTTCTCTGTTATATGCGGGCAGACGGACGGACAGATAGACAGACGGACCGACCGACGGCTATAGTCGCTTATATATATATAATTACGAACGCACCTAATTACACGAAGAATACTGGAGGATTTTCGTATATAAATCCTTCACTATTGAATATTTATTCTTTCTTATTAATCCGTGTAATAATAGTAAATTAATTCATACATTAAATAATATAATGATTATTCATTCTCTTTGGATTAATTTGTATATTAATCCTTCAAATATTGAATACTGAAAAATTTTCGAATGTTTATAAATTTACAGAAAAGTAAAAAATGGTAATTAAATCGTTGCTAATTTGAAACAAAGAAAGTTTTCCTTTCCGAAGCTTCCATGTGCTAATTAAATTTTACTACGATGGATTTCTAAACAATATGTCGTCTCTTAATTGAGTTAAGATTGATTGATGCTGTTATTTTTTGTTTATTTAAGTAGTATGTTGCATAGTGTAAAAGTAGCAGTCTTTACTTAATTAAAAATTTAATATTATCCAATATTTATATGTATTCATTTTATATTATGTTACAAATACCAGTAGGTAAATAATTAATGAGCTTACTTTATTTGTTGGAAAATAATTAATTTAATTCAGTTATTTAAACCTAATATATTATTCATTTCATTAGTGCTTGTTATGGAAAGGGGATTTACGTTCTTAAACTCTAGAAACACTTACTAATTTTAGTATGTATATAAAAGTTTTTCTTCGGAATTATTTTTTAGAAAATTATATCAATTAGTATAACATAGTTGATGAATATTTGTTTACTTCTCACGTTTTACTTCAGATTCTGTCCAAGGGATACTAAAAATAACTTAGTTAAAACCACAGTACTTTATGACGATAAAAAATAATATGAAAAGAATTATTTTTAATGTAAATTTTAACACGTCTAACACTTTTTAATAATTTTCAAAAGCTTTATGTTACTGAAATAGACAAGTAAAATCATGTCAATGCTTTGATATTAAAGCAAATAAATATAACACGATAATTAAAAAATATTGTTATTTTAATTATAATAAAATTTACTAATTAAATTAAATTTCATATCTTGTCTGTATAGTAATTGTAATTGTTTTCATAATATAAAAGAGATTTCAAGTTTTCAAATGTCATATCTTTAAATATTTTTTTCACTGTTGGTATAAAATGTAATATAGTACTAATAATTTACTAAACTATCGTAATATACGAGATATTTATTATCTTTATAAAAAATACTTTTTATGCATCTACTTTTGTGTCTCTCTAAAATTGTTTTCCCCCAAAATGAAAGACACCCGATTTCAGTCAGTAATGTTCTTCAAAATATAATTATAACAGTTCAGAACTGTCAATGTTACTAAAGTTATTGTAATATTTTAGAAAGTCGATATATTACATTACTAACATATGAAAATACAGAATAAATACTTTGGTTTCTGTTCTGGGAAGCATACCGCATTTCCACCGAACGAAAGATATAACAAAAATGCAAAATATTGAAAAAATACGCCCGTATCACATCAAAATGTAAATTTTGCGTTTAAAACATTCCACTATTCTTTATATCTTTATTTTAATATTTTTATGTTATTATTTAAACAATAAAGATATGAGTGTGGATAAATTTAATTTCAGGGACGTCTCATGGAAGCATCAAACACAAATTTTCTTCAATCGGTCATTATTTATAAGAAAATATAATAAATGCATTTTCATGAATCATTTGTTTATGCCTATGCATATCAAGAGCATTATAGTTAATGCATACTGACAACAATTTTAAAGATATTATATATTAAAGATATTATACATATGTGTGTGTGTGTGTGTGTGTGTATAAACTCGGTTTCTGGCATCAGATGCCGATATCCGAAGAATCTACAAGAGTCTTTTTCCTTTTTTTTCTGTCAAGGATCCCTTCCTCTTCCAGACCTCTATCCCTCATTGCCTTTGCTATATTATCCATACAGTTCTTTCGTGGTCTTCCAATTTTCACTTTTTTGTTTGTTTCATAATTGAATGTGATTTTCGGTAGTCTTTCGTCATTCATTCTTTTAACATTACCATACCAGATTAATTGTTTTATTTAATATGATCTAATATGATTCACTTTATTTTCATCATTTCCTTGATTCTGCCATTTCTTATTCTTTCTTTTCTTGATATCCTGCATGATCTCCTTAGGGCGTCCATTTCTACTGCCGCTAATTTCTATTATACAAGTATTATACAAGTTGAAATCTTTTTACTGCAGTAAAACTGTTTCCAGGTGACTAATCGAACCCTGAACTTCTGGTTTTGGTTGAGAAGGTTGTTGTTCCAGGTAGTTGAATTAGATGAGCATTGGCAATTTAGGTGTAAAGCTCTATATTCGATTTATTGCCTGGACACATTTTCACTAAATTGGAAAAAAATTAACTTGTAATTAACTAAACCTGTGGCTTAACAATCCATTAAGGATATGTGCCTACATTGCCCAAACCTGTTTACTTGACGCTGATCCCCGAGATGTTATACAGAATATGTCCTGTGCAGGTGGCCAACCTAACGTGGGACCCTCAGTGTTTAGTTCCCAAGCTAGCTTCTTACTCATTTTATAGACCCCGAAGGGATGAAAGGTTGAGAGTTTGCACTAATAACAATTGAAGTGCTTTTCGCTGTTTCAAAATATTAAACGAGCATTTTCTATTATCAAGTAGGCGGCATATGGGGCCAGAGACGCAGCTCACAAAGCCTCTTTCGAAGGTGAAAAATAATTAAATTGCTGACTGATCGCCGAAACTGTTGCACGCGTCTTAGTCTGTCCGCGTCGAAAACTTGTTGCACTGTAAACTTATTATTTGTTATTTTTTTTATTATTTTCGATTAAATGAATGTTTTTATTTTTAAATCTAACAAAGCGTCATAATATAACGATGATAATTTTCGAATAGTAACTGGATTAACAGATTGAATGTTTGTAATGAACAAGCTAATATCAAGAAGCAAATTTTACCGTTGCGCAAGTAACGATTTATGTTACTAAATATGACTATTTATTATCCGCTATCGATACAGATACTCTAAGTGCAGTAACAGATTTGTTTCTCAATCAGCTAGAGAATGACAAATACGCTGCTTTAAAAGAGAGTTTAATTCAGGAATTTTCCGATTTGCAGTCTTAGCAAACCCGTAAATTGCTATCCGAGCTGGCTTTAGATGATAAAAAGCTTTGTGTTTTGCTTCGGTAAATGAAAGAATTAGCGCAAAAATCATTTTCCGAAGACGTTTTAAAAACAATTTAGCTTGAACATTTGCTAACACATACACAAGTGATTTTGTCATTTCCAATCGTGGTTTGTAGGAACTAGCAACATTAACTATGTGTTTTGGCGATCGAGTTCTCGAGGACGGTCTCGTTACAGAGAAAGGCGCTATAGTCAAAATAGTGAGTTCCGAAATGTCGTCTGTAAGTCACTACCATCAGAAATTCGGTAGTAACGCTCGGATGGGCCGCGAACCCTGTACTTTTAAGGAAACTAAAAAAAGAATAGTGCCCAGTAAAGAAAGAAATAGTGGGCTACCAGCTGGAAAAAAGATGGCAGCCAGCACTGCCATCAGCGATAAAGTGTAATGGTGGCATTACGTAAACCAGTACAAAAGTGTCCGGGCGGAATGCAGCTGGCCCATTAGTGAAGGCCAAAAGCAGGCCAGCATTGGTATGCCATCACATTACTTCAATCCTGAATTTTTCCTGCAGTACTAGCACATATCCTACTGCTATTCCTTTGCTGGCCTAGCACTTTCCCTTACAAAAATTTCTTATAGAATTCTATAAGAAAACTTACAGAAATATGATATTATTATTGAATAATGGCCCGTTTTTCTATGAACTAGTTTCACTAAAAGTTATAGAAGCGTCTATAATAGAAATGTCTGTAGAAATATTTGAACTTGCAAATGTTTCTACGTGGTCACCCTCCCAAGTACTATCCGCGATCGGTGCTGTTTGGTTTTGGTGATCGGATATGAACAAGTACTTGCAGAGGACTTGCAGAGGTACTACGAATGCTCGCTGTTTTCAAGCTCTCAATACACTATTTCAAGCTTGTTTCTTTTGTGATTTGCGTTCCCAGTCATTGAACTTGCATAGAAATTATTGTATTGTATAGAAATCCTATATATTTTATACGTTGATTGATTCTCAACTGTGTAAATTACGAAAACCGAAATCCTTTGTAACTTTGTAAAACCATATTTAAGAAGAAAAAAAAGTTCGTTGAAATAAAGAATTTATTTATTCATTCATTTACTTATTTATTTTGTTGCTGACAGTGGTGCTATATTATTTATAGTTAAAAAAAAAAAAAAAAAAAAAAAGCTTGACAACTTAAATTGTGTTCAGTTATTCATTTCAGATTTGTGTTCAAATTCATTAATGTGCCGCGGGGTGATAAAAATAACTCTTATTTTAATATAGACTTGGCAAAATATTTAAAAGTCTAATAAATTATTATTTGTTATACTTGAAATGTAATTGTTTAAATATGTTTATGCTTCATCAGATTAAAATTCTTGAATAAAAATTAGAATTTGTGATTTTTTTAAAACTTAGATGAATTACGCAACCTAGGATAAGGGTTCCCAGCAATAATACTGCAAAAGTTCGTGCATTTCCACGGTGTGGTGGGCCAGCGGAAGAGAAGAGATAAAACGGAGGCCCATCAGAATTTTATCTGATGATATCCAACAGCAAAGTTGACTGAAGCTGTCCAGCAGTGGTCATGCAGTGGAAGATGTCAGCACTTCTACATCATTGCCAGCACCTATCTTGCAATGGCCAATAATTTCTTCTTTGCTGAGTGGATGCTGCTAGGTCAACAAGAAAAATTCTCCTGGCGTAGCAGCATTAGAAGAATGTAGGTTGCACATTTTTTATAAAAACTCGAGTTTCAAATTTCAATTTATAGTGGTGGTGATATTTCTTGTATCCCAGTTTCAAGGTAATTAAGCAACAAAAGTTGTTCTAATTATCATTATGCTGCAAATAATTCCTAAATTCCTGGTTATGAAAACAAACTTCAGGACCTAAATATTGGATTGAGAAGAAATTTTCGGTGGTCATTTGTTATTCCAGATGTCTCTTATCCTATAATTGGAGCAGGCTTTTTAAGAAATTTTGATTTTCTTGTAGATTTACACAAATTTATATTAATGGACTCTGTAACTGAATTGTCCGCTAAAGGTGTATTTACTTGTATGACATATTAAACTGATTTCAGAAGAAACTATAACTATTAATATTATATTCGAATAATTTCCAGATTTCTTAAACCCCATTCCAAATTTTAAGAAACCATCATGTCACGATACAGTTCATCACATAGGAACTACGGAACCCCCACTTTATTCCAAACATCGTAGTTTACATCAAAAATTTTTAAAGGAAGTTCAAAAAGAATTCCAATATCTTATGTACGGCGGTATTTGTCGCACTTGAAAACCTCCCTGGGCATCCCCTACTCACGTTGTACCAAAACCGGATGGTTCATACCAGGTTTTTTTTATTATTGGGGGTTAAATTCAGTAATGCTTCCAGATCGTTACTCAATACCCCACGTCGATAATCTTACAAATATTCTTCATGGACAGAATTTTTTTTCAAAACTAGATATAGTAGTTCCCGTTTATTTTCACATTTTTGTGCATGAAAAATATATCCCTAAAATAGCAGTAATAAATTAATTTGGAAGCTTTGAATGTCTTTATTTAAACTTTGGTCTAAAATGTGCAGCAAACACATTTCAAACGTTTATTATCGAAGTGCTTTACGATCTTCCATTCGCTATTGCTTATTTGGATGGCATTCTAATTGTTTTGGAAAATGAATCAGAACATCTTGAATATATAAGAGCTGTTCTGAGCAGACTTTCCATATACGGACAAAAAGTGTTTCCAAATAAACCAATGTATCATTCTTAGGGCATGAAATTTCTCAAACAGGAATTCTGCCTTTACATCAGTGTTGCCAGATGAGCTCCATTTTTTAAATCAGATTCTTGATTAGCACCGCTTTTTTAAAATGGTAAAATGTGCCTTATTTAATGACGTATTAATTAAGGCAAAAACAAATTGAATTTTACCGTTTCAAAAAAGTGGTGCCAATCAAGAAATCTGAATTAAAAATAGTAGCCCACTGGCAACACTGCTTTACATTCTAAAGTTGAAATTATTAAACAATATCCCCGACCAAAAACACTTTCGGAGCTTCACAAATATATTGGATTTGTCAATTACTTTAGGCGTTTTTGCCGCAATGCTGCAACTATCCTCGCATCCTAAACAGACTTGTTGCGAGGAGCCAAAAAGATTTATTCAGCACCTATACACTGGTCTGAAGATGCAATAAATTCTTTTGAAGCTGTCAGAGAGTTCTTAATTGACGCAACTCTTACATTTCGTGCCCACGACGGCCAATTAGTGTTTCATTCTGATATTTGTAATTTTTCTATTGGTTCTACATTAAGTTTAGAAGCAGAAGAGGGCCTGAGACTTATTTTTCTCCAAACGCCTAAATGAAACACAGTTAAAATACTCTTGTATTGATCGTGACTTATTACGTATTTATGAATCAGTCAAACATTTTAGACACTTTTTGGAGAACCGTTTGTATACCATCTACACGGATCACAAACATATTATTTATGCTTTTTAAAATTGTACTAACTGGAAAAATATGTGTTTATCGTTTATCTCAGAATTAACCACTGATATAACATTTGTAAGTGAAAATCAAAACACTTCAGCAGATACACTGTCTCGAATTAATGAAAAACAAATTCCTACTCCAATAGGTTACAATAAATTAAGTATTGAGGGAAAAGAGCAGACAGAACTCAAAGAGCTTAACAGGGGTCCTAAGCTTCAGCGAGGTTTTCATGACAAATATCAGCATTTTTCTTACAGAAAAATAAATCTAAGTTAAACGCGCGAAATTTCGCCTTATTTAAGAAGAGAATTTCTATAAGAAAATACTGGTACGGAAGAGTTTCCTGTTCTTAAAATTTCAGGACAAGTACGACCCTTGGTTTACGCAAAGTGATCAATCCAGTTTGGAACTCAAATTAATCACTCTTCCTAATTCCACAACAGAAATATTTTGTGACATTTCCAGAGGAAAAGCACGTCTATATATAATCCCAAACTTTAGAAAACAGGTATTCTGGAATTTTCATGCACTTTTCCATCCTGGAACTAAAAGTTGCTTAAATCTATTGCGATAAAGATTTATTAGGTCTTCTTTAGCTAAAAATTGTTGAACTTGAGCTCGTGAACGTTCTAAAATCATTAGGCACACAAAAACTGAGTTGGGAAAATTAGATTTTCCAACACATTGATTTTCGCACATGCATTTACATTTAATTCCATCATTATCACAATCAAATGCTAAAAGGTATTGCTTAACTGTAATAGATAGCGCAACACGTCGGCTAGAGCATATCCACTAAGTGACATCACGGCACAATCAGTTGCACACGCACTCCTCTCCGAATGGATTGCTCTTTTTGGTTTTCAAGAGGAAATCACCACTGACAAGGAACGACAGTCTGAATCTGAACTTTTTTCAGTAATTAGCCAGACTGCTATGTGGTACAAAGTACCAATCTTCACCATACTACCCACATAGTAATGGGATTAACGAAAATTACAACAGACCTCTAAAATGTGCACTAAAAACTAGACGGACTGAAAAATGGTCAGAGGTACTGCGAATGGTGTTACTTGGGTTTCGTGCTACACTAAAAGTAGATATAAAGTTCTCACCAGCGGAACTTGTTTTTTGGGTCTGCACTCAGTCTGCCTGGGGCCTTTTTCGACAGCAAATCCATTATTAAAAGCCCTTAAGAATTAGCTTAAGGATTAAGGAATATTTAAAATGATTTTAAACAACTGCCGACTAAGTCCCATCATTGCTTAAAACCATTTGTATCGGAGGACATGAAAACATGTGCCCATGTATTTGTGCTCCATGATGGTATTCAGCAATCTCTTCAGCCAACATATGATGGACATTTTGAGGTCATTCATCACAATGAAAAACATTTTAAAATGCCATTAAAAGGTAAAACTGTCAACATTTCACTGGACATATCTAAGGCAGCCTTCTTGGTGAACAATGCACCAACTCCTGAAACAACTGTTTCAACTCCTCAAACAACTGCTTCAACGCCTGACACGGCAGAACCATTTTGCATTACACAGTCTGGCAGAACTGCCCGATTTCTAAATCGATTAGTGCAGCACAAATTTCGTATAATTTGTACTAGGACGAGAGCACAGAGGTGTTTTTCGCCGTTTCAAAATGTTCAACGAATATTTTTTTATTATCAAGTAGACGACAGATGGCGCCACAGACGCAGCTCCCAAACATTGTTTGGAAAGAGAAAAACAATTCAGTTGCTGACTGATCACCGCGATTGTTGCACGCATCTTACTCTGTCTGCGCGACGAAAACGTGTCGTACTGTAAACTTATTACTTGTTAAATTTTATTATTTATGATTAAATAAATGTTTAAATTAGAAATTTTATTTTTAAATCTAACGAAACACCATAGTATAACAATGATAATTTTTGAATAATAACGGGTTTTAAACAGATTGAATATCCGTAATGAGCAAGCTAATATCAAGCTATATCCACAATGTTAAAAATTATCTTTATTTCATTTACTTTCTTTAATGACTGAAAAGTTTTAGGATGATAGCTTTAGGACGATAGTTTTAGAATGATAGTTTAGAATGATTTAAATGTAACAAAAAGTAAAATGTTGAAAACAAATATGCCAAGAGTCAGGCGTCTGGAAATATTTAAACATGAGCGAAAAAAATAATGTTTAGAGATTAATGAGACAGCATTACTACACTAATCTTGGCATGACATAAATCATTCATAAAATGATAATCCCACACAACAATTATGATTTTGAACAAACGAAAAACGTATATGTCTGTTTCATTGACGGAGCACACCCCTGGTGTCTCATAAAAAAATACATTTTTTATCAACAAGCTTGCTCTTAAAATATTGCACGCTTCGACACGCATATTGAACTATAATTTCCATAGTGACAAGATGTCACAGAGGGTTAGGAACAAAAAATTCAGCAAATAAACTTCTCGAAACGTCTGAATAAAATTTATTGGGACAATATTTTCGAGTACTGAACAAGATATAACCACTTCAAACAATGTACTAAATGGGTATACATTAGGGTGGAACTAAAAAACGAAGTTTCGTTTTTTATATTCTAATAGTGATTATTTTTTTCCTTATTAACTCCATAAAAAGAAATTAATTTTAAAATTATATTTTCCGGTTCCTCAAAGCGTCTGATTTTTCATAAAAAAATGAATAAAAGCCAATAATTGCATGGAAAGTGTTTTAAGCTTATTGTTAAATTTATATTTTGCAAAATTAAATTAATGAAGTGTTAATATCCTGTAATAAAGAGAATAATTTAGTTGAGTGCTATCGAAAGGATGGCCCCACTTTATTTGACTTTTGTAGATGACAGCATTGTGGGCGTTGGCTTACATGGTCTCTGATATAGTATTTAGATGCGGCTCATAACAAGTTAGTCCAATTTAGCGTGTGTTAACAGTTTCTTCGATTATTTTTCAATAAACAGTCGGTGTCAAATGTGAAAATGTCTGCTAACGAGCCTAAATCTAGAAAATTCTTGAAGTTTCTTGTATTTCGCGAACCAAAATAAACATTAGACTGTCATCTTTGGCGAACATATGAAGATGTTATGAAACATTATTTATGGACTCAATTTAACTTAAAATCTGCCAGCTGGAATCTGGAACACACTGTTTCTGAAGTATCTAAAGCTGTTGCTGATACAATTAAAAGTGTATTGCTGGGACCTTCAATTCTAACGGTTTCTGATACACAAATCATAAAAAATGATTAGACTATCATGAGAAATGTCAAAATTTGAAGAAAAATACTAAGATTAGAAAGAATAATCTCACACCCAATATAAAATTGCTAAATGTTAGGTAATCGTGCAAAAACCTTTCTTTGTGTAAATGCACTAAATATCATCGTGTATTAGAACAAGAACGTCACTTTCTCAAAGACCAAAGAGAGATTGGGGTGATGGGAATGGGATCAATAGATATAAAAACTACAAAAAAATGTGCAGCAAGACTGGAAAAGGAAATATCAAGAAAAGAAAAAGTTATTTTATTACAAAAAAATGATGTTTTGATTGAATGACTCGCCAAATGAAGAAAATAATTCGGAAGGAACTAGTTAAATCGCTAGTTCATCTAAACCTGAATTCAAAAATCAACAAGGTGAAAGAACTGGAGTATTAGACAGAACTGCAAATATTATTGTAAATTGCATAGAAGATATGGGTATTTATGATGATATTAAAGAAAAGGTAATTGAAAGAAGGACTTTAAGAAGAAAAAGAGAAAAGAAAAGGAAGAATTTGAAAGCACAAGAAAAACGAGATGAGTTAATTTTAGAAGGTTTATATTTTAGATACTTATTTCAACATCTTGCTGAAAAGACTACGGTTACTAAAGGATTTTCTGGATCAATAGAAAAGCAACTTGAAAAAATGCCAACAGATTGAAACCGTAGACTATAAAAAATGGATCCTGTCTTGACGGACTGATCGGATGAAAAACTTTAAAAAAAAGTACAAACAGGTGAAAAACCTGAATTTTAGATTTTCCTTGTCACATACTCAAAACAGTGTCAAAATTGTCTCACGAGCTGCGTAAACCGTCTTTAGATATTAAGCAAGGGGTGGCTTTATCTTGGGAAAGTTGAATTCCCGCAATGTAATGACAAAGTTTGCCTAAGAAGAATTATAAGCCTATAGGTTGAATATCCAATTGAATTAATCCATAACAAAGGAGGTAAAGAGGGTGGAATTCGATATTTAGCCACCGCCACGTGATGACTTCTGGGTAGTATTTGCTTAATATAAGTATATATGAGCTAACAGCTACGTTGTTTAGTACTTTAAGTTACTTTATACTGAAATTTTAAAACTTTGACATCCTTGAGGAACCGGAAAACAAATTAATTTTTAAAAACCTTTTCAGCCAAAAGTTTAGACATCCAAAAAGGAAAAAAGCTTTCACTATTACGCATTAAAATAAAAAAGTTTTTTTTTTTTTACCCTATATTTAAGTTCCATCCTAGTATACATATAAGACGTGGTGTCCCGCGGCCCAGTCTTGGGCCCTTACAAACTCTTGTGACAGTGATCCGGGTGGCCCGAATTTCGCCCCTCACAAAGATTCCGTTTTCGGCATGCGCACTGCCCAGCGCGCGTCACACAGCCTATTTCCCAATCAAAGAGACGATCAGTCGATTGCTACAGTTCTCACCACCCAGCCGGATAGAGACAAGTGGCCCATTCTCTTGGTGCCCCCTCCTAGTGCACCCCTGCGACACGCGGAAGCTGGACATCTAAAAAGGCGTCGGACCCACGAGCCGAAGCCGGGGATTCCAGAGAGAGAGCAGCTTTACGGATGTCACTCAAGATCAACTACTATTAGTGAGCATAGCCATTGAGAAAGAACCAGTTAGGAGGATGTGGAGTCTCTTGCGGACCGAGGAGAATCGAGGAAACTTTCTCCTGACGACACAGACATCACCTCGCTAGGGTTTTTCGTCCAATCTCCCTGCTACAATCCGCGGAACCCATCTCGGCTCCACGCAGGGAGTCCTGAGAGAACAGACTATGTGCCGTTAGTGACCCCGGAAGACATGAAAAGCCCCTTCCTGACGGAATAGATTCCGCCTCGCTAGGGGTTTGGAGGGTTCAGAGTCCCGCCTTTCTTCCAACAACTCGACCACGTCTTTCGACTGGGAAACCGCGTAAGACCGGCAAAAGCACAGCCCCCGCTACCTTACCTCACGGTCGCCGTAGTACCTAAGCACGAATTATTTGCTTTGATCTGGCTATTGTGGGTAAGACGTAGATAGACTATTTTATTAAGAGTTTGCTAATTCGGACTGTTAATTTTCTTCGTTTTATGGCTCTGTATATTTTATAGTTCAAGTTTATTGATATTTTTAAGACTGGGAAGAATTCTCAGAAATAATTTCTGAAATCAGACAATTAAATTATAATATTCTTATAAATAATAAATATTAAATGAAAAGCAATGAAGAACTGATATAATGGAATTTAGATGTTTCATGGTTAATCAATGCGAAAATAATTACAATTTGGAATTTAACAATATTATTAAATATTCTTATAATTCAAAATTCAATAATCCAAGGAGGATGTTATGTGGTTTGAATTTAATAGTTTTCATTTTGTCTATATGTATGTGGGATTACATTCAGTATGATACAACAACAAGGGTTACGTTTAAATACAAAGATAAAACTTAACGTTTAATAATGCAATTAAGTATATAGATAGTAGTTGAACAGATTTTAAATAGATGAGCATTAAATGATCATAACTGAATATTGCTTATTCGATAAAAACACGTCTCTACAAGCTTCTTAACCCTCTCGGCGCGCAACCACAGATTTCCTCGGGCAACGTAAAAGTAGCAAATTATGCGCAATAAGACATATCCTAGGACAGGGACGGTGAACCTATGGCACGCGTGCCATAAGTGGCTCGCGGGAGATGATTTTCGGCACGGCATAGGCTCAATGTCTAAATTAAAATGTTGCAGGACTCGCGTGTAAAGCAAGATAATTAACAAAATGGAATTTTTGATACATTCAATTTTCAAATTTTGTGAAGAAAATACACACAAAACTATGATATTATGATTGTTTCCTGAAGAACAGCTGATTTGTTAAGAATGGAACTTCTATTAACTTAAGTGCAATATTTTTCCCTGTTTGACTTTATTTTAGGACTTATGTGTAAATAGTTTTCATTTTGTAAATTCAGATGTGAAAAGTATTAAATAAATATAATATATATTGTGTAAAATTTCTGTACTTCTATAAAGTTGTTACGATCCAGTTAAATATTTTTACAAAAAAAAAAAAAAAAAAAAAAAAAAAAAAAGAAAAGAAAAGAAAAGAAAGAAAATCAATCGAAAAAAAAAAAATGTCATTTGCCATGCTTTACACCCCAGCGTTGCATATAATGAAAATGCACAAATTGCACTATTTTGAATTTAGACTTGCTGAGTTTTTCTAAATTAGGTTGCGTGTCGCTGTCATACAGATTGAATGAACTGAAATGCAACTTTATAAATCCCAATCTATCTCAATATTGAGTCAAAAAATTATATTGAGAGAATTAGAAGATTATCGGAAAATAACGATCATAAGCAAAAATTCCTATGGTGAAATTACGATAAGTTGGAATTTCGAATTCAATTCCATAGTAAGAATTTTTTTTTAAGGAAACCATCTTGATATATTTTTCTCTGATAGTTACTTTTATTTATTTTATTTTTTTTTGGGGGGGGGGGGGCATGAAAAGTATGCAAAACTCAAGTAGAAACCTGTTGTCAGGTATCTCCAATTCAGCTGGCATTCTCTTAAGGAAAAACTGAAATACGAAGCTGATCTGAATTATTTGACATCTAAGACCCAACAAGAGAAATAGGATTTTGTAAAATCCTTAAGTACAGTATAAAATGTTACCCATCTATTTTAAATCTAAAATGAGTATTTTAATTAATTTTGCTGCTTTGATCCACTAAATTTTTTGGCACGCCGTGATCATATAAAATATTTTTTGGGGAAAATTGGCACCGGGAGGCGAAAAGGTTCGCCGACCTTGTCCTAGGGGATTCAATTTTTCCACTGGCGACTATTTTTTATTTCAACTCGGAACACTTTTTAACCCTAGACCTACCGAAAATTTTACTCAAGTTTTATAAAAACATTTTACACCAGAATTTTTACTTAAAACTATTTAATTTGTTTATTTAACTTATTATTGTCTGATTTATAAATTTAGTTTGTTTTGAAGAAATTTCTGGTTTGAATAAATATTTTGAATGTACATGTCGGGTCCATTGGACCCTTCTGGTAGACAGAGGGTTAAATACAAAAAATTCTATATAGACTTTAATGACATCTATAAGAGAAATATACTTTAAAATTGATTTTCTTAAAATACTGGTGCAAGAATATAAAAATAGTCTCCAGTGGCAGCCCTGATTTAAATGTTTAATTATTTTTTCAGGTTTGGACTAAAAAAAAAAAAAAAGTCTTTTACAAAAAATGCTTACATATTTGAACTCTAAAATATATATAGATTTGAAATACGTGATAAAAAAATTTCACAATTTTTTAACATATTTTGATAAAAAAAAAAAATTACAACGCAACGAGAGGGTTAAGCATTGCGTAAAAAAAACAACTTTTATCTTCGGCTGAAATATATTGAACTCTTCAATTATCCATCGCGCGCCTTCTACCTGTATATCGTGGATTCATAGCACTGTTTCTATGCAACTCGAGACTGTTGTTACTTTATTCATCGAGTTAACACAAATGTGGTTGCTGATATTCAATCACTCCCAAATTTATGTTTTTAATCAAATGTTAATAATTTTAAATTAATTTTGTTTATAATTCTTTTGCATCAGGTGTACTTTTACTTTACTTAAACAGGAATTAAGAAACATTTAGTTTAATGTATTTTTTCAGTTAATTATGCAATTAACTATTGACTCACAATGAAGGATAAAAACAAAAACAAATAACACGAATTTTAATAACTTTACTTATTTCTTAGGGATTTGAATGTTGGATACCTTTAATTTCTCCCAGCATCCTAAATGAATCATGTATTAATTTTATGCTTCTTATCTTACTAGCCAGGGGCAGAGATGATGACACAGATGTCTTGGAGGATTTTGATCATAGTATGAACCTATCAAAATTTGAATTTTAAAAATTGAGATTGCTACCAATGTATATATAATTTATGAGTAATTTTATATGGCAATACTTCCTTAAAGAGTTTAATTTATTTAAGTATCAAAGTTTTTGATATTGAATTTTGTGCGACTAGCATTGTATTTAAATTTTATTTATATTTAGAAATTCGTGTTATCAGATCATGAAATTTTTTCTCACTTTAAACATTTTTACGATCAATATCTGAACAAACATTCAGAAAATCATCTTTAATACCGATAAATCTCGTTATTATTCTCGTTATTGGAATATGAGGTCATCCTAAAAAAGAAAAAAATAAGTATCTTCTAACAATATATTAACCGTGCATTAGTCGCATGTGTACAAGCCGCAGGTTTCCTCTTGAAAGTTTTGACTGCATTAAATGGTTCGAGAGCAACTGCCTGGTGGCGAATTTAAACCGGTTGGAGGAATGTAGAGTAAGTAATGGGTTCCGAATTTACGTGGTTCAAAACTTACATGAGGGAAATGGAAGTTCGTATCACAGATATTCATTCACATGCGATTAATGCAAGGTTAAAAACCAAATATACGTGCAGCACATTTAGAAACATTTACCTATCACACTCGTATAATTCGCATGTTAAAGAATTTAGAATTTATCAAACATTTAGAACACAAAGCACGTGGGATTATTTTTCAAAATTTGTGTTGATTCTTATAATTGGTTTCGAAAAAAACAAATTATATTTACAATTTTGTATGCCTAATAATCAATATTCAAGTTATTTACAAGCTTCGTTTAAAATAAATTATCTTCATTTATCATGATTAATCATATATCAATATTTAAGTTGTACCTTAAATAAATTTACATAAAACAATTTCTGACAGGTCAAATGTATTCGATAAAATACTTTAGCATCCTCTATCTATAAATTTATTAATCTCGCTGTCATAATAAAGATCAAATGACATTAAATATTCTTTAACAATCCACTTTTCGCTTTTTGTATATTGGGAAACCAAGAATCAATAAACCTAATGTTATTGTTTTGTATTTAACGTACATAGTTTAATCTTTTTAACTAAAAATCTCATAATATTTCACATGATGTAGAGTTTCAAATATATATATATGTATAATTTTGAAGATTTAAATGGAATTAAAAAGAGGTCAGAATTTTAAATAAAATATTTAATCAGAACTAAGGTAATTGAGTATTTAAACATACGTCTTTCAGCTACAAGCATATGCTTGGAATCAATAACTTCTTATTAATCGTAGAATGTTTAACCTAGAATCACGTCATATAAATTAAGACATGTTATGCTGTTCTAAAAAACGTGAACGATCCTAATAATCACACATCTGTATTTAAGTCTTATGAAACTATCTTGATTACTATTATTATGTATATATATATATATATATATATATATATATATATATTTCTCTTACGTTGCGGGAAAATAAGGCTAAATTTTCAGTTTGCCGTTTTGCAAAAAACACAGTTTTCATAGCGACGATTCTCAGTGGTTTACACTACGGTCACATTCATTCATTCAGTAAATCAAAATTAAAAGCTGGAGCTCTTTATAAATACAGCACGGTCTTTTGGGGAGGTCGTGCGTAATATATGTAACGTATATAATGTTCATTTCGCCAAAAACCGCCGTAAAGTTTAACCGGGATTAGCAACCCTGAACCAAGATTCAGCGTAGTATTTGCGTGAACTTTTTTTGTAATCATACCCTGCAAGATAGCGGATCGCGTTTGCTTTCTTCTTATACTCAAAATTTGAGAAAGATTTATCGTATTTTCAAATTAAGAATTACTTGTACCCTTCAATTTTAAATGATTTATAAAAACATTTTTTCGATAGATTGTAACAGTTTACTATTACGTTAGCAAATTACTGTTACATTCGAATATACTTTTTAGACTTGCTGAATTGCTTATGTTTTAACTTTTCATTTGACACATTAATGGAGATTTTCAGTTCAGTTAATATTTTTTAAATCGCCTGTGGTTAAATAATATATATGTAAGTTGTAAAATTAACATTATTACACATACTGACGATGACTACCTCCACTACCATCTATGTAACAGGATTGTGGTGAATTGCAGACTTCTGAGCTAAAGTTCCACAAAGGAAACTGTCGCCAAGCTTATCATAAAAGCAGTGATATTGGTAACAATGTGGTGGTGGTTTCAAATATAGCAGTACTGTGAGAGATGTTTATCAAGAAAATTTTTAATACTTACGTAATATTTATAAAATGCTTGTAGAATTTTTATAAAAATATTTAAATTCATCAAAATTAATTTTGTCAAAATGGTGGTATTTAATACTTTACAGGCGCAAATCCAACCAATACAGTTTTCGGTACTTTAATGTTAGCTGGTCGCATATCTCACCAAAAACATTTTTTTCTTGCCATATCAGCTTTTTATCGCGTGCGAAAATTAGAAATTGAAGAAACAAAAGAAAGTATCGAAGAATCGAAAAATTATGTTTGGTTTCATAGTAATATATTTTTATTTCTATATTTTAATAGAAATGAGTGAAAGCATGTATGTGAAATGTATATAATATACATATTTTAAAGGGAAATTACGTATTTAAAATGACTTGAGTTGTTTAGATCTAAAACGTATTCATTTTCAAAAGAATCGAGAAATATCATTCGTAGTAATAAAATTATTTCGAGAAAAAACATATTTCGTTGTAATCATAGGTGATTCTTTTTAAATAATTAATCTTGACAGTCTTTTCATCTTTTATTTTTTACAGCACAACAAGACGACACATTGCACATTTAATATTTAACATGAATTCCGATACACAGATCATAAAATCCGAGAATGCGATATAAATATGCATCTCAGCCAAGCAATAAAGATATTCTGAATCTTCTAGTTATATAAATTCAAGCATCACTTCACTATATTAAATTACACTTGTTAATATAAATAGTTACAATTTTCAGATTTACTAAGCCATTAAGGCCAGTACCACTACTGATTCGAACTCAATAATTCTTTGCTGATAGCCCCCTAGTAAGCATATCTGCAGGATTATCCCTGCTAATTACATGCTTTCAAGAACTAGGGTCGCTCATCTCCTGAATTTCTCTTAACATATTGGTAACAAATGGCTTCCATTTGGATGCCGCTCCTTGGATCCAACGTTGAATCTGTCCACAGTACTATTTTTTCGAGATTAGAGGAAATACCTTTAAGGTAATTAGCTGTACTAGCAGCTATTAGAGCACCTAAAAGTTCGAGTCGTGGCAGCGTTATTTTCCTCAACGGGGCCACTCGAACCTTGGACATAACAAAGCATGTCTTAAAAGCACCTTCGGATGTTTTAAACCGGAAGTAGGCTACCGCTCCATAGGATTTTACGGAAGCGTCGGAAAATATGTGAAGATGTACATTGTCCTGCACTTCACCCGAGTGATAATAATACCTGGGTATTTTTTAATGTTCTAGCAATTCTATTTTCTGATACCATGTTCTGTATTTCATTTTAAATTCTTCGTTAAATTCATCATCCCAGTCTAACCCACTCTGCCATAATTCTTGTAAAAAGATCTTAATTCTAATAAAAAATGGTGACATAAATCCAATAGGATCAAATATTTTGGCGGCAGTTTGGAGAAAATGCATTTGGTAAATTCCAATCTATCACTATCTGACACTAAAGATGCCAAATCTATGGCCAGAAAATCCTCTTCATTATTCCAATTTAGCCTCAATACTTTAGATTCTGCACAATAATCATTAATTTCTATAAACGGATTACAATTCCACGATTCCTTTAATTCTGGTGAATTAGTAACGAACTTTCGCAATTGCATTTGGCATCTTTAAATATAGAAACTGCAGTAGTTGTTAGTTTCATGGTTTCTGCAACCATGGATGCTCCAGAAATTAAGTAATCCACGTTTATTAATCATTTTATAAGCGGTGGGTTCCGTTTCCTTATAATTACCAATATGTTTTTTAATTGTAGAGGCTAAAACATAGCGGGAGCTGGTCACGCCAAAACAGTGACGGTTAAAATGGTATAAAACGCTGCTTTGATCTATGTCGCAGTCATCGAAATACAAAAAACATAAATAATTTCTATCATTCTCCGATACCTGTATTTGTAGAAAGGCCCTAGAAATAAACCCCGTAAAAGCAATTTTAAACTGTCTAAAATTTAATATCACATATATGAGATTAGGATTTAAATTTTCCTCGCAAAAAGACATTGATTTAGAATTTTTTCCACATTTTTTCGGCTGCTCGCGTCAAAAAATATCCTGGTTTTTGGGGGTAAAAGAACTTGGCCTTGAAACAGCTGAATGGGGCATTACATAATTAATAAAGCAATTATCACTACATTTCTCAATAATTCCAACACTTAATTGCTCTTTCATAATTTCATTATATTTCAAAAACAAAGATTTATCACTCTTTAATCTTTTCTCTAAACTAGCGAAGCGTCTTTTTGCAACTTCGTAATTATTAAACAAATTTTGTTTATCTAATTCATTACACCATAACAAGGGGGTCATATATCTATCATTTTTAAAAATTATTTCTTTCTGGAATTGATTAATGACATCATAAGTCTCATCGTGCTTTTGATCATTAGAATCGATTAAAAAGGACTCGATGCGCCATAAATTCTTAAGATCATTTTCTGTAGGGAAACAAATTACATTTAAACAGGAAGTTGTGTGTGAATTATTACTATTAACTCTACCGACAAGGGTTTTACCAAATATTGTTGGCTGCATAAATAATTGATGATTAATTTTTTCGACAGATACTATTATAGTACAGAATAAATAATCTGCCCCTAGCTTGAATGAATTGAACAGGTTTCGAATGAATAAATGTGTCAGCTAATTAATGTTTATCTAAACGTAATTTATCTATTAACTGATAATCAACAGAATTCATTATCTTAGCACCGCTAATAATTTCAGAAACCAGCGCCTTTTCAGTTTTTTTTTCATAAGGATGATGACAACTAATAATAGTTAAACTTACCACATTAAACTCCTTTTCTATGGCGTCGCGATTTGCAAATGTCTAAACTAAAAGTGTTTCCTTAGCAACAGATTTTAATTTCAAATCTGAGGCTAAACTTTTTGTAATAAATGTTCTAGAGGATGCAGAATAATGTCAAATTCTCGTGTTTAATTTATTTCCTGTTCCCTGCATTTGTACACAGGCAGTTTGCAACAATGTTGCATACTTTTCGGGTGAATTATTTGTTTTTATTACATATGAGAAGACGGCTTGACTTTCATCATTTTTAGAAGTTTCGGCTTTCACTGAGCCATCATCGGGACGCGTGTTTGCCGATTTTTTAGTGGGGCAAAATAAATAATTATGTTGATAACTTTTACACAATTCACAAGGAGGTATTTTTACCTTACACAAAGATATTAAGTGCGATTTCAAGAAGCATCGATAACATCTCCCATCTTTTTTCAACTTATACCTTTTCTGTTCATCGGTAATCTCGTTAACATTAAGCTTAAATGGTTCGAGTATAAAAAAATGCAAACACCTTTTTACAACAGTGTTAAGCGCGACTGAAGTGGGAAAATTAGGTTTTATCCTAAAAGCCCTTTCCCCCATCGTGTTACTTCCTGATTATTTTAAAGAAACCCCTGACACTGCATTAGCTGCTTCGCTCGACTCTATTTCAAACTTTATGAAATTCATCAATTCATTCACGTCACCAGCTTTTTCCGCATTCTTTTTCGTCTGAAATTCTATAACTAAATTATTGGGTAATTGTTTTAAGATTATTGGTATGAATAAATTCCCAAAATTATCTGACACCACCACGATAGCTTTTAAATTACGAATACTCACCTCGCATTCGTCATATAAACCCCGTAACAATTTTATGTTCGCGGTGAATTTTACCGGCTCTAGTTCTAACAACTTATTTATAAACCCGCTTATCAAAATTTCTCGTTTACCGTACCGATTCTAAGTAAGTCTAAAGACCGCTGGTAATTAGTTTCGTTTAGGGCTAAACCGGAAATGTATCTAAGTGCTTCATCTGACAAAAATGATTTTATGTAATTGAATTTATCAATATTGGTTAAATTCTCGTTCGAATCGATTGTACTTTTGAAACTATTCATGAATTCTGAAAAGGTATTTGGATCCCCCTTAAAGACTGGTATAGCTATTTTTGGCAAATTTATTGTTGCCGGTCTAGCACTAACATAAGGAATTGCACTCGCATTAAAAACAGAACTTGTATTAGGTTGATCAGAATCAGTTTTAAATTTCTTCAAATTCAATTTAATTTAAAATTTAGTTTCATTAATAGCATCATCGTAATCGATGCAATTTTGAATTTCAGTTTCAAAAACATTTCCATCATCAATTATCTCTTGAATTTTAATTGATTATTTACTAATTTTAATTCAGATTGCTTATCATTAATATTAGTTAAAACCCCCTCACTGACAAGCCCGTGTGAATACGTCCACTAAACTCCAGGTTTCACTGCAATACAAGCAATATTTAAAGTAATATTATTCTATTGATTTAATGTAGTTTTAATACATTGAACAATGATTACACTGTAAAAAAAATTCCGCAACGTTCCTGGGAAAAAATGGGCAGCTGAGTTGCCCATTATTTCCAAGAAACATTTCTTGAAAATGACTGGTACTTTACTGTATATGTTAAAAACTTTCTGCAGAAATGCCAGTAAGTTTCCTGCGAAATACCAGGAATATTTCTGTTGACAGCAAAACATTACTGACATATTCAAGGCTGGAGTAGCACAAGAGCGAAAAATGTCCAGACCAGGGATCGAACCTGGATACTTGGCGTGCCGTGCCAATGCCTTACCTGTTAGGCTATCCGGACCGACACCTGGCTGACATAATTCACTCTGGATGTTCGTTCCCTTCATTATGACATTACTGACATTTCACGGCATGCGGGATCCGCAGACGATTTTTACATTTCCAGTTGACAATTTTCGCTTTATTATCATTATTTGTTAGAATGAAAAAATATTTTGAAATTGACATCAAAATTATTATTTATAATTTACACGAAAAAATAAATTTTCAGTTAAAATTCAATAAAGTAAATATATATGTGATATATTGTTTCTGAACTTTGCTTAAAATATAAAATATATAAATGTAAATAATAATTAGAAAAAAAATCTAGACATAAAATATTTTGGATTTTCGTCAGTGATTATGTTAGTTTACAAGCTAGATAAAATACATATAAATTTTCATGAAAAAAAAAACCTAAACGTAATTGTATATTTTTTCCGAAAAAAAAAAAATTCAAATTTGCAGCAATTCAAAGTGTCAAATATATGTCAAATTTAAATCAAATTGTAATAAAGTGTCGAAATATAAAATTAATTAAAAAAGAAAAAAAAAAGTCAAGAGGTAGCATCGAACCCGGGCCGTACGGGTGGCGTGCAAGCTTTCTGCGTATACACCACGAAAGACACGTTGAGAGCTGCAAACTAATGGGTATTTGAAACGTATGCTAAAACTCGGCATCTAATTTCTGAAAATCTAAGGCCCATTTGAAGAAATCCTTTCACAAGAATAATTAGAGATAAGAACTCTAAAACATACTTTAAATTAATCAAAATAGGTGAGAATCATATTTGATTGTCCCCTGGTTAATGCAGATCCAAATAATAGGTGTATTTTTTTTTACACAGTCTGCTCGTTAAAGATTTCACAGACAAGTACGAGAGATAATCTCTTAGTGATGTCACAGAGGTATTGTATTTTCATCTGAATTATCTTGACAATAGAGACGTAAAGGATTATGTCGTCTATTGATTTATTTGCATTCCATATTGATTTTTTTTACATTCATTTAAGGAATTCGTTTTCGACACTCGCGCGCGAGCAACGGATTATAGGAAAAAAAAATAATAAATGGCGGCCGCAGCGTTTTGCTGTTTCCAACTTTTGTTCAGGAACGTTTCAGATAAGAAAACCAGAATTTCACAGGAAAGAGCTAAATTATTCTGAAAACCTGATAAAAGGCAAAACGTTCCTGGATTTTACATGGAAAGTTACCATTTTTTTTTACAGTGTAATACTTCCAAGGATTGTATTCATATTCGTTATTAAGTTTTTTATAAAATGTTCAAATAATCTTTTTTTTTTTTTTTTTTTTTTTTAGCATTTAAAACAAAATGCAGAGAAAACAACATTACAATTTTGCCCTTTTCCAAGACAGTCGAAGGGTTAAATATTCTGTAAGTTGATCGAAATTACTTTTATTTTCAAAATCAATACTTTCTATATACGTTTCAAGATTTGTTATAGGTTTCGTTACTGAGGTCTTCATGACCTATCTTTTACTTTTTAACTTGCCGAGATCCATTATTATTTTCAGGCATAGAACAAAATGGGTACAGTGCCTTTTTTATCCACGACCTGAAGACAGATGAGCCGTGGACGCATAATCCAATATTTAAATTTAAATAATTTAAATTAAACACTTATATAGTCTTGAAATCTACTTGGAATCTAAAATTTCCGGTGTTCGGCACCATAAAACGTATTCATTTTCAAAATACTCGAGAAATATCATTCATAGTAATAAAATTATTTCGAGAAAAATCATATTTCGTTGTAATAATAGGTGATTCCTTTTAAATAATTAATCTTGATGGTCTTTTCATCCTTTATTTCTTACAGCACAGCAAGACGACACATTGCACATTTAATATTTAACATAAATTCCGATACACAGATCATAAATTCCGAGAATGCGATATAAATATGCATCTCAGCCAAGCAATAAATATATTCTGAATCTTCTAGTTACATAAATTCAAGCATCACTTCACTACATTAAATCACACTTGTTAATATAAATATTTACAATTCCGAGGAAACATTTTTTTCCCCGACCGAATACAATTTAAGTTTTTATACTTATAAAAAGAATTCTAGCACCAATCTGACAGTTTATTCGCGCGCTCTTTCGCAACACACGTACCGAGTCATGTGATCTCCGTTATTTTTAGATTTCTCCCCAACGCAAACAGGTGCGAATTCCTAACACTATCTAAAATGAAACTATTGCTGTACGAACGATGAAGATAGGAGCCACATTCAGCGATTTACGACTTGCGCCTGACAAAGATATAAAAGTAGCAATCTGTTTTTCTCTTGTCAGAAGCAGATTTTATTTTTTGCATGTGTAAATTAGATACATTGACTAATACAAAAAATAACTGAAACAATGAACGTTTATTTCTTGTTTAAAAAAAAAATCCTAATATGTTTTTCACATCCCATACGAAGTTGTTAAATAACATATGATAACGAGTATACACAGTAGAGTGCAAGTTTCCAGTTTGGTACGAATACAATTAATTTATAAATGTTTAAAAAATATGTAAAATATTTAACAAATAAGTACAGTGCGAACTTAAAATAATAAATATTTTATTTTGCAATTTATTATTTTAACACCTAAAAAACAAACCAGTCTGCGTTCAATAAAATACCCCAATTGGCCACAAGGTCAGACTTCAATTTTAGTGCAGGGTTGCAGCGTCCTTTGGTGAATGACTTCAGACATTAAAAGTAAAATGGGCATCGGTCACATGATGCATTCTACAAAGAAGCTTTTAATCAAAAGATTATTTTAGACACAGAAGAATGTGTGTTTTTTTACGTTTTGTTAACTCGTCAAACATCTAAGGGGTATTGTATTTTTCACTTCGAAAGAAATTTAATGTCAAGTTATATATGTTGATGATTGTTCCTTTATATTGAAATTTCTAACGAAAAAGACAGGCTACCGCGGTGCATCCCACGTGTCTTTTTTTACAAACCGCTAGAGTGACGTGATGCTCTATATCCACACCTTCTTTGGTGCATTCGAACATCTCGTGATTCCAGCGTTCACGTGGAATGCACCGCGGTATCCTGTCTTTCTCGTTAGTCTCGAATTTCTTATGACGTAATGTTTTTGAAAGAGTTGCTTCGAAACGAATTAAGTCGTGCTGTACAATATTTTAGGCACCAACAAAAAATACTTTTGATTATGTTTTCAAAGAAGTTTTAAGTTAATTGTGAATTAACACAACAATTGCGTAAAATGGTGTGACCACATGAATTGCGATTTCCGTGAGTTAGCAAATTATAATTTATAAATTTGTAAATTATAATTTATTACAGTTTACATTATCTTTTGATTTGATAAATTAAACATTTGTTTTATACTTTTCCCTCACAAAAAAAGTTTCATCATAAAATAAAAATATTTATGATAAAAGCAGTTATTTCATTCATTGATTAAATCTGTTATTCCTTTCCACAATGTTATTTGAGATAAAATACTCTTTACAAATGAAGCTTCTCAAGTTCTTTTCACGTTAACAATGGTTGTCTATTAAATAACAGTTTTTTCTTCTGTTTAATACAAAGTACTGAGAACAATTACAGGTCAAATCTGTCAAGAAAACGTTTTCAATTATTTCTATTATATTTCAAAGCTATCCTAACAACTTGAAGTTATTTCGTTAATAGTGTATAGTTAGGTAGTGTAAATTGGACAATAAATATTATTACTATAAGTTAGGGAATAAATAATATTTCTTTTCTCACATACTTTACATTTAGTTGTTTTACAATTAATAATGCAGCTTAATTAAAATACAATCAACGAGAACAATATATTTTTTTAACTACTACGCAATTTTATCATTTGATTGCTTAGTCCTTATACATGTAATGGTATGACGAGTTTATATCTTTAGGAATATATGTAGTACATAATTCAATTTTATTTAAATTATTAGATGAAGCAGAAGAAAGAAATATTTGAAATTCACACAATGTTAATATAATGCGGTAGATGACAAGGCATTCCAGTTTATACGCTGTTTTTCAGTTGGTATATGTACAGTCGTGGAAAAAAATGTAAACACCCTCTACTAACTCCTCAACACGTTGTCATAGACGAAAGTTACTGGTACCGAACGATTGGAAACAAAGTCTACTTTTAAATGATGTATATAAAATATCCTTAAGGGGCCATCTACATATTAAAGCTAATCCAAACTTCTTTTGTTTCAATGGCAATATCAAATTTAAAAGAGATATTTCAAATATTTCGTTCAAACTATGCCTAGACATCAAATTTCAAGTAATTTGAATGATAAAATGATGTTGATGAATGAAATTTGAATGATGTTTTTGAATTATAAACATTCAATATTCAGTGCTTCTAATGTTAAATTACATTTTTATATTTTTATTTACAACTTCTGAAATTATGATCCTATTGCTTTAATTTTTTGTGTAGCAACAATACTAATATAACCATACATAAATACGTTGAATTTATAATTTTTATAATTTTCTGATATGAATTATGAATTATGAAATTAATATTAAAACAATTATGAATTGCAACCTACAATTTTTTCGATGAATTCTGATTTATTAAGTCCTGCTTTATGGAAATCCAAAATTTCACATTTTTCTTCCAAGTAGTTTTCAAATTATGCTTAAAAAACGGCAAAATGATGGTTTAAGGGTCCGTCTATGATAGGAGTGACTAAATATTATGAAATTTCTTATGCTTTCCTGTAATCTTACAGGCTTAGTTGACTGCTTAAGGTGCTTTGGTCAAGAAGGGAGCTCTCTCGGTTAGCAATCGAGTACCGAACTTCAATTTGGATACAGCCCTTAAAATACGCTCGTTTTAAAATAATTACTTTCTCGGAATCTTATAGTACGAATTGCATAAAAATTTGTTTTTGGACTAATTGAAGGGTGTAGAGTTCATTTATGCTGTCAGAATTGTGCACTGCTATTAAAAAAAACAAAGTTATGGTTCGTTTTAATATGTAGATGGCCCCCTAAGAAAATTTTATAAACACTATTTAAAATTAGACTTATTTCCAATCGTTCGTTACCAGTAACTTTCTTCTACGATAATTTGTTCAGGAGTAAGTAGGGGGTGTTTACTTTTTTTTCCCACGAATGTACTATTGTAGCGGACTAGCAACTATCGTATAAAGGGAATCTAGTTTAATGAATGTCATTGTTCTGTCGATTCTAATATGTTTGCGCAAGAATGGCATCGATTTTTACTTACTTTTTTTTTTAATTTTCCCAAGTGTTCTTGTGGCTATAGGAATCTGCGGTTAAGGACACATTTACTTACCATTTGTCAGACTGCTGAGTATAAAAGCAGGATCTAAAGATCGTACCAGTGGATTTTGTGTCAATTCCTGCATTGTAAATGTATCTTAAACCATTCTATTGGAGATGGGATTAATTATCGCCGCGCGCCCTGTGATTTCCAAATATGCAAATTTTAGCAGAGTGCAAGTTTCCAGTTCGGTACGAATACAATTAATTTATACTTCACTAAATTTCAACAGCGACACAGGGATGCTATTTTTAGTGACAATTGTATTTCTATGAAATAATATTATTTGTAACGTTAATTATGCTGGACAGTTTTTGACTGTCGTTGAAGTAGACAATCTTTGATCCTTAAGTAAATTTAAAATTTAATAATCTTGTAATTTTGATCAATGGTCTAAATTACTGTTAAGTGCAGCGCAGAATAGTCCTAAATATACAAGATCCATTACATACCTGTCTAACTCAATTTAAATAAACAATGTTTTCGAAACCTAACCTTGGTTATGTCCGCACTTCAAAATGGCGAGTTTGCGAGTAAACCAAGCTGCGTCCATTTTCAATTGACTCTATTCACTTATCACATTGTAGCGCTTTAATTCTGCATACCTAAATTTATTTAAAGTTAAATAAATTTAGGCATGATACAGTCCAACAAGGGAGGTGGATAGTAACCCAAACTGAAGTCTTGTCTAAAGAAGATATAGCTTTAACCCTTTCGCGATGGGTGTTTTTTACAGAATTTTTTATCTTTTATCACCGATTTTTCAGAACAGAGATTTTTGCCAAATTTAATTAGGAAAATGCCGTGATTAAATAATGCAAAATTTACAATAAAAAATAACTGATTTGAATAAGCAAGAATTCTGAACACTTTATGCGGCACGTATACGTGACAGTCGTACCCATGGGTTTAAAAAACTTGGGGAATGCTACCAAGACTTCGGAACATACTGGCCAGTTAGAACATTTGGCCAATGTAAGAACGTGGGTTAATAAATTTTTTTACGTTGATTTCATTTGTTTGACCTATTCCAAAATCTTCTTTTCTATATATATATTGTTATATCTATCTGCATATAAGGCAAATCTTGTCGTCCCGATATTGTCCGAAATACTAAACCAGTTCGAAACTAATTAGGATAGTGCATTGATATAATTGCAAGTATTTCGGATGAGTTCGTTAATCAGTTATATTGCTTATACAGTTGTTTAAAGGGACCACACGATAAAAAACTATATAAAACTAGAAGATAGCCCGTCAGAATGAAGTGTTTGCATTTTCAAAAGAATAATATAGCATTGCATTCTAAAAAGTATTATGAAAGAATAAATTTTATCTTATCTGACTGATAGGATCAGGTCGGGTAAAATAGTTATAAAAACAGCCCAGTTTTCATTCAAACTTAATTTGCAAGAAAATTATTAACTGAATTGGTAAAATAATGATATAGAATATGCAAATGAACTTCACTCACAAAATTTGAAGAACTATTTCACAAAAACATGCAAATTAGTACTAATAATGCTATTTTAAAAGATAGTGTCAATTAACTTTCGTCTTCGTTCATTGCATTTAAAGAAAATCAATAAGCTTCAATTTCTTATAAAAAAAATAAATAAAAATGTAAGAGTGCAATTCCAAATAAATTTGTTAGCTGACAGTAAAAAAGAACACACGTTATAAGATTTGAAAATAAAATCTAAACAGTAAACATTCATTCGTGATACCACTCCAAAGAATAACATGCAGAATAATACACAATTTCAACAGAAAGTTTATTTGTTTTTACTAATTGTTGATAGCTGGCGCCAAAATAATATTTATATAACTTAAATTTTAAAAAGTTAAATCCTCATTTTTTTAAAACATGCATAAAGAAACCTGTAATAAATCTTTTATCACAAAAGTAAATTACAACTATTAATTGCATTAAAAGTTTTTTTTCTCAAATTCTTTTATAAAATTAGAAATTTGTTTTCCCTACAGAATACAAAATTTTATTTGCATTGATATATACATACATATATATATATATATGTGTGTGTAGTACATGGCGTTATACATTTCTATAATTAATTTTTTCCCAGTGACTTCAGAATTCAAAAAAGGAAGTTTTCTTTTTTTTATTTTAACTGCCAATAGATGGCACCAACAAGCACAGAATACTGTAGAATACAGCTATATTCACTGAACACAATGAAGCGTTCTCATTGGTCAGAAAATGGACAGCCTTGAAAAACAGAGGTAATTTTTCGTGATATTTTTTAGCTGTAACAGTGTATACTGAATTCAAACTGTAATGTAATGAATAAACGTAAACATAAGTGAAAAACGTATTTCAAAATATTAATATGCTTTTTCAAAATATTTTAAGAGCATTTAATGAATAGCTGAAAGAGTCATTCATTTGTTTTTGAATTTGTAATTTGTGCTTATGAATGGCAACGGTAATCGCTTGTAAACATCGGAAGCCTTTTGTTGGTATCTGGTTATTTTTAAATTAGATCTTAAAGTGTTATAATTGTATACTTTTTGAAGGTTTCAGAAAAATTGAAGAAGAATATTTTACACAACGAATAGATAGACAGATTAAATAAGGCAGTCGGCAAATACGGCATCGCAATGCTTAAGTCTAACATGGCCGCATTTGGCTGATTTTATCGAAAGATTATCAGGAAACAGATGAGTTCACTGCCGGAAGCGTTATACACTTAGTGTCACTCTATATATAATTTTAATAAAATGAAAACGTTGAAAATATTGAACACATTCAAGCATAATTGAGGCAATGTATTGAATATGGCTATGTTACATGAAACTGCTCAATAGAATAATCCACAGATACAAGCACTCGAATGAATTATGGATACTTAATTGGACATTTTCTTATTTTTAGACAATCAAGCTGATTTGTAACGAAAATATACGAATAGTACTTTTTCTAACTGGGTGAGAATGTTTCCAAATCCAAGATTCGAAATTATAATCTTTTGCTTTAATAGCCTGTGCAATTGATATGTTAGGATAACATCCTATCTAACTCAAATCACTCATAGCACTATTTGGTAATGGCATATGGACTCTTATATGAAACAGCTCAACACGATAAACTGCAGAACCTTGCAAATAATGTAAAATTTAAAGAAAAATCATGTAAGGTCGCCCTGCTAATCCAGACCACACCCCCACACCCCGAAAAACAAACAAAAAGCAACAAAATTCTGGGTATTCTTTTTAATATTCCATTTAAGCAAAACATTCAAATGTCTTTTGGGTGATTTTACTAATTTCTTTTGTTTCAGCTTAAATACCACCAAGTTATTCAAAGAGAGGAAATAGTACCGTGTCTCACCTTCTTTTCTCTCTAGTCTGTCCTTGCATTATATCAGGGAAAATATTCACAGATTGAGTATAGATAGTTTTGATTGACGCCTCCAACCCCCCCCCCCCCACCCCCACCCCCCACCCCCCACCCGAAGAGATCGAGGGAAAACTGAGTCAGTTGTAAAAATATGTGATCTATTTCTGATAGACTAATTATTACTTATGTTTGTTTGAATATTTTGCCTTCACCTGATTTACTATTAAATTATATTTTAAATGTATCGATATTTTAATTATATAATAAATAATGATTTGTTTTACGATTATACTGATGAGAAATAAATTTTATACCCTATACATTTTTTTTTATTTCCTTAATTTAAATATGTATTACAAGTATTAGATATTATATTTTTACTTAGAAATATTTCAATTCTTTTTGAAAGTTTAAATCTATACTCGTTGATTTCTGACGCACTGGTAAAATCGTGTATATTCTTTTTTGGTAAAAGATTAAAAATAAAAAAAAAAATGTTTCTTTGTGTCTATAGAATTAAAAATTATTTTCTATTTTCAGTTAGGAATCTTTCAGAAAATGACGTCAGAGTTGCTAATTCGAGTCAAGTCGATATTATAAGGACACAATGGTGATCGTCCTGCGGTCAATGTCTATAACTCAAGACGCATTGGATTAGATAAAAGCGTGCTTGAATGTGATCACGTGAAAATTTCTAGGAAGTAGCAAAGGAAATAATTTCCTGAATCTATCAGAAAGTTTTGTGTTAATTAATACTAGAGTAAGTATTCTTTCAGAACACAGGTAGACTATTTTTTTTTATAAATCTTCGTTTCGATACTATGCATAGAAATATAAACATAACCTTTCTTTTTAGGATTCCGTATTTAAAAAGTAAAAACGGAACCATTATAAGATCACTTTTGTGTCTGTCTGTCGCAGGCATTTTGCTCCAAAATTTGGAACATGGAAAGTACAAATTGGGGAAGTAATAAAGGTTATTGACCCGCATATTCACATATTATTAAACATTCACAAATTGTATTTACGAAAACTGTGGGAAGGCTAATTAAGTTATTTGAAAAAAATTGATATCGTGTGAAAGCTTTCGTAACGCTGAACTCAAAATTGCATTTCTTTTAATTTTAGGTATTATATTTTCAGAGATATCGTCAAAAATGTAGTGCGAATATATTCTCCCCAACCCCCTCTATTTCCGAATTTACTGAAACTAAAATTATGAAAAAAATAGAGGTACTATACATTAATTTAAAACTTGCAGGAAAATTATAGCGATTACCCTAAGTCACATAGTTTTTGAGAAAAGCGCATTTTCCCGTTACACACAAATTTTGATTTGCAAGCCTTCAGCAAAGGTTTTGAAGATCTCTGGAGGTACCTACCGTAGAAGAAGTATAAAAGCATTACTGATAATGATTTTCGAAAACAATCGTCCGTAATTAGCCGAGATATTAACCCTTAAAGGCACGGGCGGTTTGCCCCTACACAATGACATGGGCGGCGTACTCTATGTACTATCGTCTTTTACATAACAACTTTTAATGATATATTTGTGTAATGCAATGTCCAGTGGTAGAATAAAAGAAATAAAAGTGAAATTGTTAAAAACAAACTAATTTAATTAGAATTAATCACTTAAATACTATGGAATTCGCGACTTAACCTACATATACCCAAACCTAAGTTGTTACAAAAATTTACAAAGTCTTTTTGTTGTTTTAGCAACGGCTTTTAGGTAGCTTTCTTTACAAAAAAGCTACCTATTGCAGCCGTTCGGAGGAAAGCGATTTCAAAAAATTTTGGTATATTTTCATCGATCATGACCCCCAGACCCCGAAGCCACCCTCCGTTCAAAATTGATATATATATATATATATCTGACCTATGTCACACTGTAACTCCCGTAATTATGAACCGATTTCGATGTAATTCGGTGTGTACATAGTACATACCAATGTCTCGACCGAGTTCGTTGGCCAGCTTCATCCGCCGTTTTGTTTCAAAATGGCGGCCATTTAAATTTTTTAAAAAACTTTAAAACTTGAAATTTGGTACCAAAAAATTAAAAATGGAAAAATATTTTTTTCTTATGTATTGGACCTTTATACAAAGATTCCGGAGCAGTTTTTGTTTCGTCTATATCTTAAAAAATGGCTGAGTTATAGCATTTTGAATTTCTAGCGTGGCTGATATTTTGAAACGTCCTGAATTTTGTCACGCGATAAAAGGCGTATTTATGAACCGATTTGGATGTAATTCGGTGTGTACATAGTACATACCAATCTCTCGACCGAGTTCGTTGGCCAGCTTCATCCGCCATTTTGTTTCAAAATTGCAGCCATTTAAATTTTTTTTAAAAATTTAAAATTTGAAATGTGGTACCAAAAAATTGAAAATGGAAAAATATTTTTTTCGTATGTATTTGACCTTTATACAAAGATTTCGGAGCAGTTTTTGTTTCGTCTATATCTTAAAAAATGGCTGAGTTATAGCATTTTGAATTTCTAGCGTGGCTGACATTTTGAAACGTCCTGAATTTTGTCACGCGATAAAAGGCGTATTTATGAACCGATTTGGATGTAACTTCGTTTATACATAGTACATGCCAATGTCTCGACCGGGTTCGTTGGCCAGCTTCACCCGCCATCTTTTTTAAAAATGGCGGCCATTTAAATTTTTAAGAAAAATTTAAATTTGAAATGTGGTACCAAAAATTGAAAATTGAAAAAATATTTTTTTCTTATGTGTTTGACCTTGATAAAAAGATTCGGGAGCAGTTTTTGTTTCGTCTACATCTTAAGAAATGGCTGAGTTATAGCATTTTGAATTTCTAGCGGGGCTGACATTTTGAAACGTCCTGATTTTTCTCACGTAATAACGGGCGTATTTATAAACCGACTTGGATGTACCTTGGTGTGTACATAGTACATACAAATATCTCGACCGAGTTCGTTGGCCAACTTCATCCGCCATCTTGTTTCAAAATGGCGGCTATTTAAAAAAATAAAAAAATAAAAAAATTTAAATGAGATACCAAAAAATTGGAAAATGAAAAAGATTTTTTTATATGTGTTTGACCTTAATACAAAGATTCCCGAACAGTTTTTCTTTCGTCTATATCTAAAAAAAATGGCTGAGTAATAGCATTTTGAATTTCTCTTGTGGCTGACATTTTAAAACGACCTGATTTTTGTCACGCGATAACAGGCGTATTTATGAACCTATTTGAATGTAACTTGGTCTGTACATAGTACATACCAATGTCTCGACCGAGTTCGTTGTCCAGCTTCATTCGCGATCTTGTTTCAAAAGGGTTGCCATTAAAAAAAATTTAATTTAAAATTTAAAATTTAAAATGAGGTGTTAAAATATTGGAAAATGAAAAAGGTTTTTTTTTATGTGTTTGGCCTTGATACAAAGATTCCGGAGCAGTTTTTGTTTCTGAAAATTTGTTCTTTTGTTGATATCTTAAAAAATGGTTGATTTATAGCACTTTTAATTTCTAGCATGGCTAACATTTTGAAACGATCTTGTATTTGTCACGCGATAACACACGTATTCGCCTATTTCGATGTAAGAAGGCATGTGGATAGTATACATCAACACCTCGACCAAGTTCGCTGGCCAGATTCATCAGCCATCTTGTTTCAAAATGGCGGCCATTAAATTAAAAAATATATATATATATTTAAAGTGAGGTGCAAAAAAATTAGAAATTGAAAAAGGTTTCTTTCTTAAGTATTTGATCTTGATATAAGGATTCAGGAGCATTTTTTGTTTGTCTTTACCTTAAAAAATGGCTCAGATATAGCAGTTTCAATTTCTATTGTGGGTGACATTTTGAAAAATCTGATTTTTTGCATGCGACAGCACTCCTATATATTAACCGATTCCGATGTGAGTGAGCATGTGCACAGCAATTACTAAGGTCTCAACCAAGTTCACTGCTTAGCCTCATCCACCACGTTGTATTAAAATGACAGGCACTTTAAGAAATTGCCGAATTTGGCAAACAAATATAAGTTAGTTTAAAGAACAGCAGCTTGGATACAGCTGACTAATTTCGCCAAATTCTCATTCATTATATTGACAAAAATTAGTATTGAATCTCCTATATTCGGTTTCCACTAAATTGAGCTTCGTGTGTTTGCATGATATAAGTTGGCTTTTTTAAAATAAGGATTATGAAAGCTACCTCTTCCTCCCGGCACTGGCCGGAAGGACTTTTTTAATAATGCAGTTAATAGTTCACATATTTATTGTACGGATCTCTCAGAGCGCGAGTAATACTCACACTTTTTGCTTATTTTTATTTTACAAATTATCTTTTAGAATTAAATTTTTGTTTATTGCCAGATTTTTTTCCTAATAAAATTTTTGCTTCACATTTTGTTAGGCAATATTTAATTGGAAAGTATTTGAAGTATAACCATGTGCAAAAAGGTACAAAAATTGAATCCTATCGCATTTGATTTTTTTTTTTCAAGATATGAAACGTAAATTTAAAGTTTTCGATGTACTAAAAATTCAATTTTGAAGCATGCCACCAAGGTTTATTTGCCAAGATTTATTGGGAGAGAAGGGTAGAGGAAAGAAATTAGTGATATAATAAACAGTTCTTACACAGCTTTTAAATTCACTCCATGAATAACCTACATATGGAATAAAATTAAAAATGCATACATAAAAGAGCTACCTTTATGTGTAAGGTATTCGTGTAGCGCGTTGAAAGAATCTATAGAGTTTATTTTTTTCGTAACCAATCCTTGCCCTCTCTTTCCTTCTCGCTGGAAGAAATAAAGCATTTTATCCTCAGTAAACTCTCCAAGATGTGCAAATTAAATATATATATATTAAAGGTACATTTATTCGTTGGCAGCTCACGATGTCATTCATATCTCTCAAATAAGCTAGAAAAGCATTTTTATAATTGTTTCAAAATTTATCTAATACATATGTAATTTCTTCCCCGGCTCACTGTCTATTTTATAATGCAGGGACTATTTGTGATATTCCTATATGATGGTTATTCAATATCTAGTTTCGTTTAGTTCTTTTCCAATAAACCTGAGCCAATTTGAATTTGGTAAAATTTTCTCTATTTTTTATGGCTAATATAAAATCCAGGAAAACATTTTAAAAGATAATAAAATCGAGTTAACAATTCTAGTTTAAAAGAATTTTTTTTCAAAAAATTTCATTTTCAAAGAAATTTATTTTCAAAGAATTTTATTTTCAAACAATTTTTTTCTTCAAAGAACTTTCTATTTCTTTCAAACATTTTTAAGTGAATTTCATCTTCATTCCAGCAAACAATTCCGAGAAAAAGAATTTAAATTCCTTAATTTTATTAAGGGATAAAATTAAAACTTTGTCATTAATGCCTATGTTGCATAGTTCAAAAATAATTTTTCCTGTTAGAATAATTTAGCATAGAAGAAAAATTTAAAATTAGTCGTTCAAATACTTTTGAATTCTCAAATATTAATAGAAGAAAGAAATGTTTTTATACCGATAAATGAAATTGTGAAATCCTCTACCATACTGTAGAGTTGTCCAGCGACACAGGATGGAAGACTCTGTATTTGTATGTTTACCTATCTAATAATCGTGTGAACACACATTTCTGACTGAACAATTCCACTTTATAAACTACTCTATTGACCGACGTAATTTATGTCTATCACGTAATGTGGCAAAATATTTACTTAAAAAAAAGTTCCTATATATATATATATATATATTTCAAAATACTCGGAACTATTATGACCCGAAAGTTATACAAACCTGATTTTTCTTAAGTACCCATTTTTGACACTGCGGTGTGGAATATAATGTCTTTAGTTCTACTGTTTCCTTCCTATTCAGCACTTAGGTTTTTTTTCTGGTTCTTACTCTTCTTTGAACATCCAGTTGAAAAGAATTCTCTAACAATTTCAAAAGCGCAAGTGACAAAAATCTAGTATGAGCAATAGTTTTCGTTTAATTTTATTTGATATATTCCTTGTAGGAAGCAATTTTACTCCTTTTCAATTACCTATAAAAACATTATATTACAAAACTTAAGTTCGATCTCGGAGAATGATATATTTAAAAAGATATATAGCCTATTACTAGAATAGTGATACTGATTTAAAGAAAAACGAAATGTCAAGAACATCATGAAATGGAACTGGAAAACAAATTTCAAAAGAATTACTGAACAAGCTTTTGATATTGTGTTTTTTTATTCTTTTTTTTAAGTATTTGAAGGATATCCTCTTTTTCTGCTTTCATGCTTGAAACAAACGAAAACGGATCTAATGTAATTTACTTGTTTTCTTTCAGTCTGAAGAGGACAATGATTTTACTTTGAAGTAAACAATTCTAGGATTTTAAAATGTACGGAAGTAAAATGTGAAAAGAGTTTTTTTCTGTTTATTTTAAAGGATTTGTAAGGCACGTTTAATCTTAAATCAAGCACCGAATCAAATGTTTATTTTTTTATGATAAGAAAACTAAGAAAACCGTTAAATATTAATTATGGACGCTATAGTGAATGTTTCTAAGTGTGCAAAAGAATTCAGACAAAAGCAAAGGACAAGCGGGATAAATGTATATTATCACCTAGTGATTTAATAAAAAATAATTTGTCTCTTTATCAGCATAAGGTACTTTTTTATTGTTGAAAATATAATCTTCACGTCTAGATAAGTTTTAAGTACGAAAAACAAAAGTTATATGTAAGAATTCTGTTTAATGAACGGGATTAATTTTTGCTGTATATTTCGACTTATTTCTCAATACATTTTTACGTATTTACATGGAAGTATGCCATGAAAAAAAATATACCTAGTTTTATTGTAAAATTGCTTAAGATTTTTAATAATAGTCAGCGTATTTAAATTTCCACAGTACTTGAAAGTAAAATAAAATGAAATTCTGACGGAAATGTCCATGCCTGTTTACCTTCCCCTTTTTTGTAAAAGTACACACATTTCACATACCACAGCCAACGATTAAGGCACCCCAATGATCTATTTTGTTTTTCAGCGTTTGTTGATCACATCATAGTTTAACAATCTCATTCACGTGACGGTCAAGAGGGGGAGGGGAGTATCCTCACCCGTATCTTTCATTGGATGGATGCCATACGGCCTATAAAGTTTGATTGACCAAGCTAATGTTTGTTTATTTATCTAATATTCGCCAACGTCTATATCACCAAGTTTTGTAATGCACCTTAAAAAAGTTGGGACAAAACTGCGAACAAAAATCAATATCTTGCTGTATGTCGCTTTTTTTTTATAAATCATGTACTTCAGTTCTCACAATAAATTCAAAAGATAACGCATAGAAGTGCAATTATTGTAGGAAGATGCATATATAGTCCAGGGGAAATGTACAAAAAAAAGGGGGGTTACCTTACAAAAATTCGGGTAGAAGATTTTTTTTTTCTGAATTGTTAATAATGATGCTAATATGGAAAAACCAAGTTTTCCAACAAAATTTCTTAAGGCTAAATTTTCTGTGGCTGAAAAACAACAAAATTTTGGGACTGTTTTCGATTTTTTTAAAAATATCTCAATAGCCGTTGCAAGAGCATAACTTTTGTCAATCACAATATTAAAGAAGACAAAATTTTCTACAACTTTCATATTTACAATTTTTTTATACACCCAATAGCAAGCGCAGTACGCCATTTCAAATGTAAGATAATTTTTTCAATTTTCTTAAAAACCGTGAAAAACGTAGTTCTTCCTCGATTATTCATATGTTTCCCACGGACTTAATCATGTATGTCAACTTCTATATACTGGTAGCAGTAAATTATGTGTTTGAGGGCCAAAACTAGCCTTTCGGGGGGGGGGCAAAATTCATGCATATTTTGCCCCACCCCTCGTTAATTATTTTAACAAATCTCTAATAGCCAGATTTTGAAAATTTTAAGTGTGTAATCATTAAATACGTAATCAGATTTTTCAAATATGGATTCATTAAAACCTTGAACCGAAATATATTCCGCTTTAAACAGGTTTCCATCTTAGGAGGTATAACTGGTCTTATTCTTTCTCTTAAAAATATGTAATTTTTTCTTTAAGGACCGGATTCAGTATATAAAGATGTTATTTTCAAAAATTTTATGATAGTTGTAGTATTGAGGCGTTTAATGTCATAGTTATATGAATTATGAGACTAAATTAGTCATACAAAGACGTCGTTAGATATCGACCTCGGTATCATATGAAAAAGTAAATAAATATTAAAATACAAGCAAGAATTCTGAAAAGAACACTTTTGTAGGTTTAACATGAGCGTGCAAATGTTTTCGCGTGAGACTTCACTACTCACGCAAAGAAACTGGAATGCTAAGGTTAAACCTATGGAAGCGTTCCTTTTACAATTTAATAGTTTTAAATGATTTTTTTTTTTGAGGAGCTTAGAAGTGCTGACGTTGAATTCCAACCGTATTAGTGTTTACTTTTTCTATTTTTATTACAGTTTTTATTATTTTTTATTTTTGGTCAGTTTTCCGGCTGCGAGACTTTTTTATCCAAATTTCATATATATATATATTTATATATATCAGGTCCGAAACTAGAGGGGACAGAGGGAGCATGTGCCCCGGGCGCCAGAGTGGAAGGCGAAGGGGCGCCAAATAAAGATTTTTTTGTCGTGTGATACCAAAAAATATATAGTATGAAATTTGGCTAAAATTGTCTCACAGCCGGAAAATCCAAAATGCAAATTGAACCAAATGCAATAAAACTGGATAACAGAATCCTGTTTTAAATGAAAAAATTACATGTTAATCCAAAAGAAAATTTGAAACAAATGCATTAAAATAGGATAACGGAATCTTGTCTTAAATGAAAAAAGTACAGAAAGAATACTAGCAATTGCAACTGCTGAGAGGGAAACCTGTATAAAGCGGAATATTTTGGGTTACCTTTTAAAGGTTTTAATGAATCAATATTAGACAAAGCTGGTTACGCAGTTCAGCATTACGTATTTCATGATTACATTTAAATTTTTAAATAATTCGGCTATTAGAAATCAGTAAAATTCTTTTTGTAAATTTCTTTTACTAGTTTTATATATTTTTGCATGCTAAAGTGATATAATCTCTTGTTCTATTTATTGATATAAGTAGGAAAAAACTGACAGTATTTATTAAAACTAATCTTTTAAATATTTTTATAGTGATATCAAATATGTTATTGACAAAATTTTTAAATTTTACAGGAGATAAATATATAACACCAGTTAGTGAAATAACCTGTTGTCATTTTTATTGTAGCTATTTTATAAGGTAAAAGCATTTCTTACATAAAATATATTTATTTTCTGAGTGCCTCTCCTCCCCCATTTTATATGGAAGTATAATCCAATGTTTACCATCTTTAAAAAATAAAGCATTAAAATATATGTTATCAACAATTGGTAAATAAAATATACCATTGTTTGTTAAGTGTGTAATATGTGGAATAAAGTACGTTTTTCGCAAATTTTCATATCTATCCCATTGTTTCCTGGAAAAATATGCATGCATTATAAAAATTATTACAATTACAAAATTATTACAATTACAAAATTATTAAAATTAAAACTATATTGAAACTTAATTGAAACTATAGTACCAATAAATTATTAAATACTAAAGTATTCTTTTAATCAATGCTTTGAAATTAACATTATACACACTTAAAATTACTGTCGATACGAAAATTGTTTTATTCATCTACACACTATCCTATTTTTAAAATTATATAATTTTATTGAATATAAAATGATGAAAATAAAGACGTGGGTGTGCAAATAATATTTAATTTACTGCTACCAATTTTTATAAATTGACATACGTGATTACATCCGTGGGAAACATACCGGGTGTCCCAAAAAGGACTGACTGATTTTAAAATTCAATAACTTGTAAACGGTGACAGATATTTAAAAAATTCTTGCAAGAGGGTTATGCATAAGGTCAAAAGTTTTTTTACAGTGATTTTCAATTTTAGTTCGAATTACAAACAATAGATGGCGCTGTAAGCAATAGTCGCTAAATACAGGCTCGATTTTTGGTCCTTTATCTTGTTCTATGCGGAAAAAGGAGATGGAAATGTATTATCCGGGCCACGAAGTACCAAAAATCGAGCCTGAATTTAGCGTCTATCGATCGCAGCGCCATCTATTGTTTGTAATTCGAACTAAAATTGAAAATCACTGTAAAAAAAACTTTTGACCTTATGCATAACCCTCCTGCAAGAATTTTTTAAATATCTGTCACCGTTTACAAGTTATTGAATTTTAAAATCAGTCAGTCCTTTTTGGGACACCCGGTATGAATAAGCGAGGGAGAACTACGTTTTCACGGTTTTTAAGAAAACTGAAAAAAATTGTATTATTTTTTAAACGGCGTATTGCGCTTGCTGTTGAGTGTATAAAAAAGTTGTAAATGTGAAAGTTGTAGAGTATTTTGTCCTCTTTAATACTGTTATTGACAAAAATCATGCTACGGCAACAGGTATCGAGATATTTAAAAAAAAATAAAAAAAAGTCCCAAAATTTTGTTGTTTTTTGGCCACAGAAAATTTAGCTTTAAGAAATTTTGTTGGAAAACTTGGTTTTTCCATGTTGGCATCATTATAAACAAGTCACAAAAAAAAATCTTCTACCCGATGTTTTGCAAGGTAAAATGTACATTCCCCCTGGACTAATATGTCACCTTCGTATTCTGGTATGCGGTTTATTTGCGCAAATGTTCCGCCAAAAGTAAAAAGCTAAATGTGGAATATGTACAAGCATTCCTTCATTAAAATAAGTGACGTAAATACTAAGCTAAAAGATAATCTTTGTTACTATACATATAATTTATGTTATTCAAATATTATGTTTCTAGAAAATAACTAAGTACTTTTCCAAATAATCATATCTTTATTATATTACGAAGTGTGAAAAATAATGGTAAGGCGCTATAGATTGGCTAAGAAAAGGCTTAATCTGCCAGTTGCCCTTTCAAAAAATGTCATTTCAATGTACACAAATATAATCAATGAATAACTCAATGAATAAATTAATTAAACAAAGCATAGCCAATGAATAATGATAGTTAAAAATAATCACTTTCAATGCATTAAAATATATGACATTTAAAGATAATCACTTTTCATGTATTGAAATATTATTAGTAGAAATTGATCTACATATTTCATTGAAGCCATCTTGAGTATTTTGAAATATATTATTTATTTTGCTTACACTCAGTGTTTTAGGACTATCAATTTAGAATCATATAAGAGCTGAATAGTTTTACTAATACTTTTCTCATATACTCAGATAATTTATATTACATAAAATATTTACATTATTAAGAACTTCTTAAGAATTGAGTTAATATTTAATATATAATTTCTTTTTTGTTTCTTTTTGCTTTATAATATCGATGTTACAGTAGCTCTTTCTCTAATCGTGATTGTTTACGATTTTACTTATGTTCAATTAATTAATAATACATATTATTAGGAACAAATTTCGTTTCAATTGAAGAAGTCATTTAAATGTTTTGATTCTCATAAAAATTTTCGTATGTTTTTATTTTATGTTTTTTAAACAGTTTGGTTAAATATCTAATTTCAATTGTATATATTGGGAGAGTTAAATAATATATTCTCAGTGAAATCTTCTCAAAACGCATTTAAAATTATTGGAACATTTTTTCTTTCAGGGACTAGAGGGCTCTGCTACTTTTGCCAACCCCCGTTCATGCTCTAAAAATCCGTAAATTTGATTCGCTTTAAAAAGATTACGGAACATTGAATTATAATTAAAAAACCAGTAGCGATATCCCTGTAAACGGGTTTGCATTTATTTCTCTTTTACTGAGGGATATTAAAGCAAAATCAGCTGCTGTCAATTGCAGTTTTCGTGTTTAATTAAATAAAATTAGTTAAACCTCTGAAAATCTGCTAATATAAAATGAACACTTCGACAGAGAATGTCGACAGAGTCAATACTTCCGGTATTTTTTAATAACGCTATACGAAAATGATTTTAAATCACACGTTTTAATTCTGACGTAATTCTCACCAAACTTTCCTTTTTCTAATATTCACCTGAAAATATTTTTATTTTTAGAAAGAAAATATTATTATTTGTGAGGTCTTAGAATTGGCAAGAATAGTAAAAAGATCATCTCGAAATATGAAATAAATCCTCGTGTACTTGCAAATATATATTTTATTTTAAACTGTTTGGCAATACTATTTGGCTATTTAAAATAGGACGTAATTTTACCCGTATTTACTGCTTTTAACACTTATTAAATAATTAATTAATTTACAGTTTTTTCTTTGTAAATATTCACGTGTATAAACAATTTTTATGACGTAATTTTCAATATTTTCCTGCTTTTAACACGTAATCTCTTAATTCTAATTTCATAAGGTTTTTTCTGTTTGTAATAGTCTCGTGTAAGTACATTTTTAATTTCAAAGAAATATTATTATTTGAGAAGTTTTTACAATTTGGCAACAGTTTATAATAATAAGCTTTTCCAAAACATGTAAAAAATATCTCTGTAGATGCTGAAAATTTCAATTTAAAATGGAAATAAACCCTTAAAAAATTAGTCAATTAAAAAAATAAATGCAGTCTGCACACAAGGAAACTCCAATGAATATACTTAGAAAAAATGATTAAATTTCTATATATAGTTTTTACTCCTATGAAACTTTTTAATGGAACGATTTTGACCCACTTTAACATTAAATATATCTTAAAATAATTCTTCGATTTAAAAACTGTCTGCTTCAGCGTGTTATCAAACATCTCTCTAAAACACCACCGATTTTCATACTTTTGTATGCAGCACTTTTTCTTAATATTAACGAAGAAAGACCTCAGGTCAGAAAAAATTCATTTATAGCGGCGATGACAGTGTTAGTTACTTTTTTTTAGAATAGAGAGATATATACGAGTTTCAGATAAAATATATACTGGTGTATACATTTATATATAATAAACACACGAATTTTATTCCTAAAAAACTTTCCTTCTAGAAAAATGTATAAATTGGAGATATTAAGATAAAAGTGAATATTTTCCTATTGGTACAGAAATTCGCACACGCAAACAAAATGCGCGAATTAATTAACGAAATTCTTTTTGTATACATTTAAAGTAAATATTTTATTAACATTTTATTTTTTTTAATCTACAAGCTACAGCACGCTTCTGTGTTATAATACTTCAGAAGCAAACTCTAATAAGGATATCAAACTATTTTTAAACTGAACGAATACGAATTCTTCGCTTCTCTGATATAGGATCAAGAAATAATTTGTATTCCTGAAAACTTGAAACACTGAAGCAATTTCATATTTATAGAAATGTAGTACAAGTTATATGCCTAGTAAAAATTGCAATATAATTTGTATGTAAGCATGTACCAAAAATATCTTTAAAATATACCTATTAGCTATATCAATTTAATCTCATTTTCAAAGATTATTTCATATTTTCACTTTTCATGGACGTACAAGATAAAAGCAGTGCTAATTCATAATAGAAATGAATGTAAACATATACATGTGGATACGTGAAAATATATATAAATATAGTGAACTTGAACACTAATGCTGAACTTGAAAATGGCAGGAGACAATCAAACAATTCAATAGCTCGGGAAATATAAAAAAAAATATTTTCAAATAATGTTTAATTAAATTTTACGTCCGATCATCATTAACGTTTTTATAAAGAAAATATTCCTTCAACAAATGCCAACACAACATAACAATATTTAAAGATTTTCCAATATATGATGTCGCTGACCATAGCAGGTCGCCAGACTCTTAACCCAAAGATTTATATTCAATCAGAGACTTAAGGTCTGTGAAGATATCTTATGCTATAGACAATGACCTACGATCCATACTACACAAAAGCGAATACAATGCAACATAGCCACTAACATCAATATTAAAAAGGAAGAACTAATAATTTACAATGGAGCACACTTGATGAATGCAATAAAATACAATAAGGCAAAGGAAAAAGTTAAACGCACTTTCTAAATTTATGACAAGCATAATTCTTGGCACTAACAATAAAACATGGTATTTAAGCATTTAAATAAATGATGTTTATGCCTGATATGGAGTTTATAAATAAAACTGCTTTGGTATAATTTTTAAAAAGTTCGTATTTTCTTATATAGTGTCTTAACAAAATGTTTTTCAAGCAATAAGAACAGTACCTGTGCAGTCATTTTTCTTTTTATATTTCCTTCTGTTTTCTATTTCCTAGCTCAATATTTTCCTATAAAATATATAAAATCTATTTAGCTCATATTCACAAAATACAATATATACGGGAATAAAAAATTAAAATTAAATATGGCAAATCGTGTCGTTCCATAAATAAGCATAGTATTAATATACATTTTTTGGAAAAACAAAACAGATGTCTTAGTTAGAATCGGTGTGAAAAGAAGACACTTTTCATATCTAACAGTACGGCAATTGGCTAAAAAGTAAGTGGAAAAATTAATAATATTTTAGAACGATTTTCAAAGTAGCAATAATTTACTGAAAAGTACGGTAAAAAGATAAGAATTTATGTTTAAAACAAAAATTAAAATGAAATCTCATATTGTTAATCATATAACACCCATCTAATTAATAGAAATTAATAAAACTTTAAAATTAACAAAATTTTAAAATAACGTTTAATAATATTGAAATTCATTAGCACTGAATACCCATATCTAAAGATTTAAAATTTCCATACACATGAAAAAAAGAACATAACTAACGTATATCACAGAATTTATTAAAATACTAAATAAAAATTAACTGTTATCTGAAAAGAAAGAAATAATATTAACTGATTAAGATTTTGGTTAATTACTTGCCCTTATGGTCATTTTAAAACTATGATATCATTATAGAGCATGCAATGAAAGCAAAAAACAATACGGATAAGATTGGAATAAAATATTTTCTTTATATTTATCATTAACCTAATTTAATTCATATGAAACTTCAATTGACATTTTCCATAAAAGTTCAATTAGTGTTAACCATGAATTAAATAAATATTGCCAATAAATTATTGTATTCCAATCGTTACCACGCTTGTATCTCTTTTCATTGCATGCTCTAAAAGATATGATTCATTTAAACTGGCAATAAAATCAACATAAAAAAATAATTCACCCCATAAAAAGTGAACATTAACTCCTATGAAAGAGGGGCTGTGGAAAAACGCATTATTTTTGTAAAAGTGAATAATGACTCCTATGAAAGAGTGACTATTCATTCCTGTCATGGTGAAAAAACGCACTCCTTTTACGAGAGTGAATAGACACTCTTCAGAAAGAGTGATTATTCACACCTGTTCAGAGCGCATACTCACTCCTGGGATGTAAGTATTCGCTCTTTCAGAGAATTGCCAATTCCACTTATGCCTAGAGTGAATAGTCACTCTAAAGAGGTTGGGTATATTTTGACTCTTGATAGAGTGAAAATTCACCCCTCTGGCTGTTTATTTAGAGTGAATGCAATTGGAATTCAAGAAAATTTAATCTATTGAAGGTTTGTTTATATTTATGAGGTTAACGTAGAAAATTCATTCTAACTACAATGCTTTTTATGCAGAAATTTTAGCTTTATAGTATACTTTTAAAAACTCTGGAATCTTTTTCTTTATATCCAATATATATATATATATATATATATATATATTATTTATTTATTTATTTATTTTTTTTTTTTGTTTCAGTGCAAATATTTCAGAAATTTATTTTTTTAAGAGAAAATCTATTAAATTATCGAAAATATTTAAAATATCAAGAACTATAATTGTGCGTTTCTTATGTATTATATTCATAAGTACACTCTTGGCAAGAAAAAATAAGCAACCTCTACTAACTTTGTAATACATTTTTGCAGAAGAAAGTTACTGGTACCGAACGATTGGATATAAAGTCTATTTTTAAATGATGTATATAAATTTGATTAGGGGCAATCCACATAACAAAACAAACATAAACTTTGTTTTTTCCAATAGCTATACCCAATTTTGACACGATACAGACACTTCTACATCCTTCAATTAGCCTGAAAACCAATTTTCATGATATTCGTACGATTAGTTTCAGAGAAAATAATTATTTTAAAATGAGCTTATTTTAGGAGCTGTATCCAAACTGAAGTTTGGTATTCGATGTTGAAATGCTACAGAAAGACTATGTCACTTCTATTAATGTATTATTTTGTGGCAATATGACCATTTCACTCGCTTAATATGTTTCGATTATTGAAAGCCTAAATGTTTCAACAAAATTAATAAAATATATATTTTCCAAATTATGCCTGTCTGCACATCATGGACGGCTCTTTAAACCATTATTTTGAAGTTTTTTAAGGATAATACGAAACTTACTTTGAAGAAAATTCTGAAATTGAGAATTTGCATAAAGCAGGACATAATAAATATAAATCTATAAAAAAGATTGTAGGTTGCGATTCATATTTTTTTCATATATTAATTTCATGGTTCCACATTCATATTATAAAATGTTTAAAATTGCAAGGATTTTAAGCATTATAACCACAGAAAAATTAATCGCATTAGGTATATAAATTCAGGATATATTAATAAAAATTTGAAAATGTTATTTAACATTAAAAGCTCTAAATTTTGAATGTTTATAATTCAAAACTTATCATTCAAATGACTTGAAATTCCGCATAGTTTGAACGTGACTTAAAATATATTGTCAAATTTGAGTGTTGCCATTAAAAAACAGAGTTTAGTTTAGTTTTTATTAGTAGAGGGCCACGTAAGCAAATTTTATGTACATAATTTAAAAGTAGATTTTATTTCAAATATTTTGGTACTAGTAGATTTCTTTTACAATAATTAGTCACAGAGTTAGTAGGGGTGTTTAACTTTTTTTCCACGACTGTACAATCAGTCTAATTTTTTTCCTTTTCCTTAAGATTGGTTTAAACTTTCAAAATTGGTTTAAACAAAATACCTACGATTCCTGATTTGAATTATTTTTGCTAACTAAGAAATAGAAAAACAAAAACAAAAAACTCTGAATTTTATTTAACAAATAATAAAGTTAAATATAGAAAATATTTTTTATATTAGTTAGAAAAATATAAAAAAATTCTACATTATGGATAACTTCCATGTATTTATACCTTGTCATACATATACGTTCTGGAAAAAAAGGCGGAGCTGCAGTTTTTTTATTTATACTTGTGGCAGAAAAAATATTAACATAGTTTTCCTTTTACAAAAGTATAATAAATCAATATTATTAAGAAATATATCTCATATGTGTGTAGTAAAATTTGCTGCCATGGTTTTATTCCTGATATTTATTTGTTTATATTTATAAAAAAAAAATCAGGAAACATATCTCATGAAAATTGCTACCGTGCTTTTTATTCCTTAATATATATGTATCATAAAGTTATATATAGAAAATATTGATGATATACAAAGAATTTCATTTTTCTCGCAAACTGAAAAATATATAATTTTCCTGCTTTTTATTGCGTTTTAGCTGAATAAAAGCAAGAGATTTATTTATTTTTATTTATATTATATTATTTTGCCATCTGTGCACGTTATTTCCCGTTATGAATAAACGAAATAGAAAAAAAGACAAGCTCTCATGCATTTTTTGTATGAAAAGTCATATAATATTTAAATCTAAGTTGTAGAAATAACAGTCTTTTAAATAAAGATTTTTAACACTATTTCAAATATCATTCTGTCATATTTTTTCATCTCTACCTATAATTGGAATATAATTTAACTTTTGACAGACCCTATTAAAACAGTCTTAATAGCATTTTTAATCAGTCTAGTGTTCGTACAGCATATAATGTGTCGTGGCGAGAAACATAGTTCATACGAGGCAGAGCTCTGTAGTGTAAATACAATATCACAATATAGGTACTGTTCGTCATTTTATCAAAGAAGCTTATATTCTGTGTTTATTCCATTGTCGTTTTGAAACACGAACACAATTGAGATAAATAGACTTTTCCTACTTAATAACGAAGTTTTTTACTCAATTCTATACACAAGTTGACAGTCCTTGTTGCAGATTCGAGCCTGTCGTCAAACATTCAAAACCTTGACGAACGCTTATCCCCCCGCAACCATTTGGGGTCCTATTCTGTGTACTGTATGTTAGGACCAAACTCTTTTTCAATTTTCTCATTAACTAAGGTTTTTAAATGCTTAATTCTTTCCATTTGCGTATAAACTTACATCTTTATAGATTTTGAGGTATTTATGAATTATCCTGTATGCAAGAAAACTGGCTAACTCCATAAATTCAAGAAAATTACGAATATGCTTTCGAGTGCATAACAGTTCTCTCTAACAAATAGAAAAAGAGGTCACTTACGCCAAACGAGAATAGTTTGACTTAAAATATGTCGATAATTAGCGCATTCGCAAAGATAAACTGTGACATTCTCAAGCTAATATTAAATCAATGGTAACGTTAAATGGTAATACTAAATCAATAGTAATTTACAAATTTCTTATTTGCAGTTCAACGTTTTTAAATGTTTTTTTTTTTTTTTTTTTTTTTTTTGCATAGCACCCAGTAGCAGAAAATTCTCCAAGCGCGTGCGACAAATACTTCATGGGCAAAAAATAATCTGCAGATAAAATATTTGGTGCTATTTAGTTATCCCGTTGACCAATTTCGCCAAATTATATAAATCGCCAAACCACTCGCCAAATTATACAAATGGATATAATTTTTACTTTAAATAACAAAACAACAAATAAATTAGTATTACATTAATAAAAATGAAAATAAAACTTCAAAATAAAAATCTCTTGATGACATAAACACGTGTAACTTGCTTAACGTCAAGTAAATGTGACATTTACGATCAACCGTTAGTAGCATTTAATCGTGTAGTTTGGTGATAGATTTTTGGTCGACGGCATAACCAGTGGTAAATATTTTTACAATTGAAGCTTTAATTAATCAAATAATCACTTACCTGTAGCGTTTTTGGCATTTAAAAAAATTCCTTAATAATAATGTTAACTTTTTGTATTAAGTAATAAAGAGCTAAACATAATGTGAAGCAAAATAAAGGTTCGAAAAAAAAACCTGCAAAAGAGAAAGGAAAATCTGCGACGCACGTCTCCCGTCTCGAACTTTCTGATACCGGAGCATAGGATATCTAAAGTTGAGGACTGACGTAAGAATTAAAAATTTTTTAATACTTTCCAACGTAGTTGAATAGGACATTCACTATTTAAAATGGAATGTGTAGCATTATTAGTTCATTCACAGGGACACACACAAAAATCTGCTACATTACGATCTATGAGGAAAATTGTCTGCAGTGTATTAAAGTAATGTTATACTACTTTATCAGATATGGCTCTTTTACAGGGACACACGAAAGAATTGGTCAACATTACTGTATATGCGCAATAATTGCTGGAAGTGGGACTTCATTTGTGGTATGTGATTTTAAGCTTTACTCTCTTTATTACGTAGTCTATTGTACATCACAACAGTGTTTCAGAAGAAAATGTCTAAGCTGCATCGTCTTGGGTCATGATTTGCGTGAAGTGTGTTTTCAAATGTAATGTGCATTCTTGACCTTATACACATGTTTCTTTATCAATAGATTTCATACATAATTTCATATACAGAGTTGCTCAAAAAAGTCGCAAACATTGCTGCCTATTATGAGTAATTGCTGAATATTTGTTTACTGTGTTGTGCGTATTCTGAGTGATATAAATTTTAGTATAATATGATGTGTTTATAAAAATCTGTAAATTCTGTGCAGACTACACAACAGATGTTAAATACAATAACGTTGATGGATAGTTACTCCTGATTGTGAATTTTTAACTTTGTTGCTCGTTTTCAAGCTGAATAGAACTGAGTTGAGTATATAGAACTCTATAGAACTTAGACAGGGCTACACAAAATAATTCGGATATCTTTCCTGCTACGAACGGTAATTGCTGAAACTGGGTTTGGCCTTTCATCTGTTTTATGCTTTTCTAACATTTTTTTTAGATTATTTTTGGCCGTATCGAAAAGGGAAGTTCCCTAACATATTATGGATGCGCAGTGGTGGAAAATTGGCGCAGAGGTGGAGCCTATTGATACCACTAAATTACAGTAGTATTTACCCTCTTATCTAATGATCAAATTTCTGAGTTTTCATTAAACTGATTAATACCATAAAATTTTAGTGGTATCAATAGACTCCACCTCTGTGCCAATTTTCCACCACTGGATGCGTTAAAAACGGTTTCTTATGTTATTCAAAATGCATGATTCTTTCTTCTTTCTATATTTTTGTCTCAGTTTCACCCAGAAGATATTTTCAATTTCCGAACGATGTAGGATTAAAGTACTGTTTTTTTTTTTTTTTTTTTTTTTTTTTTTTTTTTTTTTTTTTTATAGTCCTGCAAATTCCATAAAAGAAAAACTTGGACCTTTTATAAACTACAAAAAGAGACTTAAAATACAGGTAGTCTACTTAAAAAACAAAATTTCTGGAGAAAGCTTCCCTTGGTTTAACATTAGCCTGTTAATATATTATGCTGCCATTATGTAATACAGATAACCCCACTTCTTAAAAGTTAACTCTTTGGAGCATAGTGTAACTCAGGAGTTACCTGATCTTTAATTGCCATTTGACGCTTTCTATTGGTCTTTTTTGTAAAATATTGTGCGTTACTTGCGTGTGATAACATGTGTTTAAAGTCGCGAAGTCTGTTTTTGTTCCGATTTATTATCCCGGGAGGTTATAACATCTTCTTTTGATATTGCTTGCAATGTGCTCGACTGATATTTTTGCTATATCTTTATAAGGTAGTATTTATTAATTCTTCAAAATATTAAAAGCATTATAAAAAATATTATATCGTTGAATAGTTGTTATTGTGCAGTTTATGCACTCTAAAATAAGTACTATATGATATATAATGATCGTTTTTGGAGCAATTTTTGTTAAGTAACTCAGGCGTGACATTATGATATTGTTACAACAGAAACATAAATATTTTTTTCACTATTTTTGTAAAGGATAATCAACAAAAATTGCCACAGATATATATTTTTTTGGAACAAAATAAAAGCTCATGCATTAAAGAATTAAGCGGCTACTGAACAAAATGTTTAATTTTTTCCTTTCAGTATATGTTTTATTCAAAAGTTGTTTTTTTAGAAAAGATGACCGCTACGACCGCAGGCATCATCTGATCCTATTATAACAAAATGCTAAGTTTAACCTCTTTCGTCCCTAGGTCCTCATAAGGGGACCTCTGTTCTTTTCTTTATAAAAACTAAAATGTCCGATTTTCTTTTTGTATTTTCCCATCACATCTTAATAGCTGAATGTTTTTTGCGTGCAAAGCAAATGAATAAATGGCAGCAAATAAACTGTTTCCCGCATAAGATAAATGCTATTTTCATCTGAGTTTGCAAAATACCTAAAAATGCCCAAAAGACAGTATGACTAAGAAAGTGAAAAATTTTCATAAGTATTTAATTTAAATCTTTTTCAATAAAAATTTTTGAGGATTTGTAGCTTATTTACTTTTTTAAAGCTCTAAAATTTGTAATTGCGTTAATTTAGGTTAATGGTTATTAAATTGATGTTTTTAAGAGTGTTTGTAGTTTTAGATCCATATTTTTTTAACCCAAATTACTAATTGCCCAAGGGATAAATTAAAAAAAAAAATATTTTCTTTCTGTCATTTACGATGTCATTTTGTTTGGAAGAAACCAATGAATAAGAATTTGTATTATTATTTTAGCTTCGCAACAGAAGGGGCGACAAATTAAAGCGACAAATATGTGAACACATCGATAATTAACTAAAACCAGTATAATCTATGCTAATCTTCATTATTATTAGCCCCCGTATGCTATTTCTTTCACCCAGCCTATTTTGTCTCCAATGAATAACGTTAGCTTGTATACGCTAGCCGTAAAACAAAAGCCGATGTTTCATTGTGCGATTAAATACTCTACAGCATTTTTTAAAACTTCTAAGCATCGCACATTTTCAATGTTTATACCGTCGTATTGGAAAAAAAAGTACTTTTTAACGCAATTTGTTTGTAAACTGCATCTCCATTTGTTTTTTAAATATTTTTTTTTTTTTGGAGTTTTTAGCGACATTTGTTTCATTTTGGCAACTCAAGTACTCCATTTCTCTGGAAAGTAATGAAAAAATTGTTACAAAATAGGAATTATATCTTTTTGTTGCCATTTTGTCATAAAAATTGAAAAAAAAAAACTAAAATACGTGCTATTTTGAGAAAAATATAAATGAAGGATTTATGATAAAACATGGAGCTATTATAAACTGTATTTAATTTTAAGTATTTATATTATTATATTATAAATAATTATGATTATTTTAATGCAAATGACGTCATTTTACATAAAATAAAAGTGTGTACTTTAAGTCTTAAAATTGAAATATTTTTTGCAGTAGAGTACCGATTATCCGCGTCCCGCTTAACCGAGTTATTTTCTTCTGATGGACTGGTGGCTTCTATTATTATGAAACAGCCATTATAAATGAAGCGTTAAGTGAAGATGAAAAAGCAGCCGTAAAATGTTAGAACTCTGATTTTCTGGCCAGAATGGAAAAAAAATGGCCATAATTTTTTTTTCCATTCTGACCAGAAAATCAGAGTTTTAACTTTTTACTTATCTTTCATCTTCACCTAACGCTTCATTTATAATGGTTGTTTCATAATAATAGAAACCACCAGTCCACCAGAAGAAAACGAAGTAATGGAAATGCCAGGGGCGACACTAAATTCTGAAAAAGCAGAATTCCTGTTCTCTAGTTATTATTTTTTTATCCGGCTTAACCATTAATTTAATTAGCTAGAAATCTACTTTTGAAATAAGCACATTTAATCAAAATGTAATATAGTAAAACTTCAGGTAAGATTTTCACCTCTTCCCTGAAGACATTATTATATGTTTTCTCTTTTTAATGAATTGACTTTTCTTTTATTTGTATACAATTTTGTATTTGATTTTGCAGCACCAAAATAAATGATATTTTCCCCCAAGATATTTCATTGGTCAAAATTATTATTGTATGTTTAAGAAAAATAAAAAAATAATGATTATTTAAAATTATAAATAAAAGGTTCTCAAGTTAATTATAATCACATTTATGCTATTTAATTAAACAGTTAATATTGATTTTATTCTTTAAATCCAAAATTCATCAATGATATGAATACAAAGAGTTTTATTTTTCTTGTTTATTTAATTTATAAATTCGCGATTTTTCTTTTCAGCTACGTGTTTTCTTCTTGATATGATCATATGTTTTATTTTAAATTTGAAATGCTATAAAATTCCTTTTTATTATAAATATCATTTTATTAATATTCTTTTATTGACTATAAAATTTAATCTTATTTTACAACCCTCTTTATTTTAATAATGGATTCATTGATCTTGCAAAGATTAATTATTTTATCCCCCCCCCCTTTTTTTTTTTTTTTTGCTTTTATGTTGGCCTATTTGTATTATGGAGCCATATTTTATTATTCTTCACTTTTAATGCAATGTTACATTATTGCGGTGAGTGCAGCTACGAGTAATAACTGCGAGTTTGGGCTTTGTTTAATTTTTTATCCTTCGTTGACACCGACAACGGGAACCATTTTTTTAGTCCTACTAATGTGTACTACCGCTAAAGTTCACCATGTTATGATAAAGTTCGGAGCTGAAATTGGTACAAAACCAATATAGCTTTTTTTATTGAAAACTCAAACATGAAGTACTAATGTAAAAATATGAATATACATAAAATAAAATAAGTTATATAATGATATTGTTGTTCCCTGGCATTTCCAAATACTTTTTTTTATTATTCTCATAAATGTTAATAAATATTTCATCTAGTTTCAAAGATCACCTGATGTACCTCTTAAATAATGAATAAGATGTATCTTTTTCTGTACTATCGTATGCAAAGGCACGAATAAAGTCAGTTTAATACTGTTTCGTCACAACCTCATTTAACAATATTTATATATGCTGCAACTAACACTCAAATGAGGTTGTATTTAAAAACAACCAGTAGCAAAACGGGCTATCTTATCTTGTTTCTTGTATTACATGTAAGCGTCATGTGAATATCCGTAATGCTGATGAAAAACAGTGGTAGATAATACAGGTATTATTTTCGCTTATTCAGCTGTAAAGTCTGCTTTTGACAATTTTTCTCTGTTCTGTGGTTTCTCAAAGAATTTCTTCTCTTGGATCTAAACAAAATCCTGACCAATTTTTCTTTAGTTTGTACTTTCTGGTGATGTGTCCAAAGTTTATATAATCATAAATATTTAACAACTATTAATAATATCTGTTAGTTCGTATAAACGTTCTATCAGGGTATTTTTCAAATATTGCAATATATGTAATTTTTTTAATAATTGAACATAATTATGCTGTAAAGGACTAACATGAAATCTATTTTATAGGCAAAATATGTTTTCTATCCATTTAAGAATAATTCCTTGAACGAAAAGACTAAATAAAAGAATAAACATATTCTGTATAATTAAGTTACGCTATAATTTCACAGAAATTAATTTTACAGTCTCCGAAACACATAATAAAAGTTGTTATCGTGGAGTTCTATAAATAAAGTTTTAATTGCTTCGAGAACTTCCATTGTTTAAACATCATAAATAAATGTCTTTTCTTCACAGAACAAAAGTAAATAAAAAATATTTTATTATGGTGCATTTTTAAAATGGGGCATTGTTAATGAACGTAAACTACGTAGCTTTCTTGTTAAAATGCTACTTTGTTTATGGGTTCATAAGCAATTTCCTAATTATAACTTTCTTCAATATCCACGTTACATGATATATATTTTAACTCAATTTAAATGCTATTCTGAGATTGTTTTTGAAAATTCTTATTTGAAGGGGAATGTAGTTATTTACATAAACATTAACTTTATTTTATAAATTATACGCATATATATTTGTGTATTTTTTGGGGAAAAGTTGATAAATTAAGATTTTATGCGTTTCCTTTTAAGGAATCTGTTGTGTATTTTTGAAGTATGGTTGCGTTAATACTTCTTTATTTAAAATGCAAGATGAAATCCAAAGTCAAATTAAATACCTTTGTGGCATTAACATATCCATACTTGTTTTTTCCATAGACGTTGTTGTTGATCAATTAAAAAATAATTATATTGTACGTTTACCTTGCAAGTAAATATCTTAAGTTTTTGATTTGTATACTATTTCATTTAAACCTTAATATATTATTGATAAAAATAAGCAACTTCCAGTTCAAAGTTTTATGCTGTTTATTATTAAGTTTAATGACAGTGAAAGTGTAATACCTCCTTTTGGTGGCAGTTATTTTCAAAGTATTGATGATGGTATAAGTAAGTTTGATGATGTCAATCGTATGTTTAATTTATCTGAATTGCTAAAGTTCATATTTACTAAAAGATCCCTGACAGGAAAAGCCCAGTTTTTAAAGCAACTCCTTTTATCAGAATTTGGCACTATATATAATTCTGCTGACAAGGGAACCACTTTTGGTGTTGCTCGCACCTAGCAACGAGACCTGGTGCATTTTGTAGTCCTATACATAAAAGTTAGAGAACCGATAAAATTTCTCCTTTAAAATAATATTTTATATACTTTTTTATACTTTGATTTTTTTACTATTACATTTTTATTTGTTTATTTCACGCCAAAAGCGAGTTAAGCCGCCAAATGTGGCGGTACAATTTTTCCGCCCGCTTTATCGGATGAGTAAATGTACAGTACATATATTGCGATTTTTTTCAATAATTGATATCATAAGAAGCAAATATTGGGTTTTTCTTTTTCTTTTCTATGCAGACGATAAATACTAAATAGTAAACATAATTCTATAAAAGCTTTCAAGATAATTGAAAACTATTTTTTAGTGAAATTCAGAATAAGCAAACTATTTTTGAAATCGAATGGAATAAAGTTTCGAATATTTAAAATGAAATGTTGCTGTATTAAATGGTCCTTTGGTAAATGTCATTATAAAGTAAATTAATATTTTTACACAATTTAGAAAAATTTCTGTAACTAATTAGGTAACATCAGACATTACAATTTCTACTGAATTCCAAACCACTCCTCACACAAGACAAACAGCTATGACATTTGGCTAGGGTTGCCGGAAAGCTCTACTTTTGAAAAAAAGCGCCAATTGTTTCCTCGCCAAGATTGTGAATATAATGTTGCAATTTTTCAAAATCAAATTCGTGGGTTCTTGAAGGAATTTTTAAACTTTTTTCAATATTTTATCTAATTTTTGTCTGTAAATGCTTTAAATAAAAAAAAAAAAAAAAAAAAAAAAAAAAAAAACCTTCGATGTTAATAGTCCGATAAGTTGTCTCGAAAATTACATTTTCAGAAAGTTATGCTGCTGTAAAATCAATAAATATTATTTTAACAGAAAAATTTTACTGATGCTCAAACTTCGTAATATAGGGCTTTAAAATGCATGGTCTCAATGCTAGGTGCGAGCAACACCAAAAGTGGTTCCCTTACGAGTTGCGTGTCGTGTTAAACAAATTACAAAAAAAGGAGTCCCTTAATGATTTTTTTCTTATCATGAAGCAGTTATGTACACGCGCCAATTGTTTCCCCGCCAAGATTGTGACTATAATGTTGCAATTTTTCAAAATCAAATTCGTGGGTTCTTGAAGGAATTTCTAAACTTTTTTCAATATTTTATACTTATTATTAACTAATTTTTGTCTGTAAATGCTTTAAAAAAAAAACAAAAAATCTTCGATGTTAATAGTCCAATAAGTTGTCTCGAAAATTACATTTTCAGAAAGTTATGCTGCTGTAAAATCAATAAATATTATTTTAACAGAAAAATTTTACTGATGCTCAAACTTCGTAATATAGGGCTTTAAAATGCACCAGGTCTCAATGCTAGGGTCGAGCAACACCAAAAGTGGTTCCCTTGTGAGTTGCGTGTCGTGTTAAACAAATTACAAGAAAAGGAGTCCCTTAATGATTTTTTTCTTATCATGAAGCAGTTATGTACACGCGGTAAAATCGAGGATTCCGCTTTGGTGCACTATATTACAATTGGTATAACTACCCATTTTAAGACCACCTATTTTATACGGATACCAATCTATTGTAGAGTTTAAACAGGAGCTCAAAATTTATGATCGAATTCTACAAGATTACGAGAATACTAAATTCCGCGAATCAAATCTGAAAGAGAAATCTTTTCTACCAAAACTGACCATCTTTAAATTTTATACTGACGTCAATCGATTGTAGAGTTTAAAAAGAAGTTCATAATTTATGATGAAATTCATCAAGATTAAGAGACTATTATTCCGTAAATTCAAATCTGAAATGATAGTCAAAGAGAAATCGTTTCACCCAAAAACTGATCTTCTTTTCTTCAACAATGATTTAGCAAATCATAAGAGTAGCTAGTGTAGGCAACAGGTTAAAGGTCCTCGTTATTTCATCTGATTGAATTATGGCCAGAAATTGGCCCAATGCGATCACCCAAGGAAATCTATCTTGCTAGAATAGTAAAATACAAACTGTCCAATATTCGCACCATTACGTTTGACGCTTTCATGATCAAACAAGTCACTATTTTTTGTGTTCATTTGCTCATTAGTAGATACCGGCAGCGAAAGATGCTTGCTTAAAGAAAGTATTGACCTTAAACTCGCTACAGTGTCGAACCTTGAACATTCAACCTTCTCATTAACTAGAATAGTCAATGAATACTGTTACGGGCATTATGACTGAAGATTCTAGTTATAAAACTAATGTTTATGTTTTCCTATATTATTCTTTATCTTTTTATTTTATTATGTATACAGATATTATACAGAAAAGTATTTTAATAATAACTGGAAATAATAACTATATGCAAAAAATTGGGAAAATGAAATATGACTGACAATTTTTTGATTAATATAGCTCAAGTACTAGACCACCTTAATTTTTATTTATCTCATGTTACGGATGAATTTATATATTCATAAATTTCACAACTTGTTCAAATATATTCTCCCCGAAAAATAAAAACAAATGACGTTAAATTATCCATTCATCTGAAAGATGAGATACATGTCACTTGTCTTCCCAGACGCCTAGAGCCAATAGAAAAACATTTTGTCCAAAAGTAAATTCTGAGTGTCTTGAAAAAAGAAATAATACGTAAAAATAATAGTATTTCCTCCTCATGTACTGTCCAAGTAAATAATAACAATGGCTCATTTTTACTATGCGTCGATATAGGAAATTAAATTATAAAACAGGTAAATAACATTCATGATGTTATTGATCAGTTTCATTCTGCAAAAATACATTCCGTAATTGATCTTAAAAATGTAATTTTGCATGTAGAAACTAGTAGAAAATACACTGTTTTTGTAACTCATTCTGATCAGTAGGAATTTTTATATATGAATTATGGAATTAGTGACACTCCCTTAGTATTTCAAAGATTGTATAATCAATAAGTTTGGCGTGATCTCATTAACGAAAAGTACTTATTATTTATATGGATCACTTCAAAACAGCCGCTGAAAACGAAGACAAAGGACTCTGGAACATCGCATTCGTATTGCTGTAGTTGGAAGAACGACGTGCGAAAAGAAACGGAATATATTTTCAATGATTTACAATGACGTGAGAACTGAGATTGAAGTATCTGTCTAAGGATTACGCAGATGACGGAAATTAACAAGTGTAATTAATTCGTGTTCTATGTTAAGTCCTCGTCCTATTATTTAAATAAATGTATCTTTTCATAAATAGAATGAGTGATACCATTGCTGAGGTGTCTCTTACTATATCACCACAATCGTTCATTTAATAATTAATAACTATGATGAAAAGTTGCTATAAAGAAAGTAAATATAATTATATACTCACTATAAAGAATTAATATAATACTATAATTACTATAACAGAATTAAAAAGATAATTGCTTATAAATGCATTTATTTGCGCCACTACAAAACTACTTCAACAAAACTTAGCATTTGCCGATACCCATTGATAGAAGTACAAAATGAGATGCGTGGTTTGTGCATCGCAATTCTTTTAACACAAATTTGTTTACGCGACCAAATGTTTCGTGATACGTTAATCTATTTTAGTCTATTATTATCTATTTTAAGGCAATGCAATTGGAAGAAAAAATTTAAACATATTTTATCCCCTTAAAGTCTGCATTTCCATCTTTATTTCAGGACATTAAAATAATTTGCTTTATCTAAATTAACAAAGGTTCTCTATATTAACATAAAACTTAGCATTTTTATTTTTTAATGCTGTCAGATAACACATACAAACAAAGCAAGTGTATGACGACGGCCGCATTTGTGTTTTCTCGATGCGTATTAACAATGGAAAATCACCAAAAGAATTGTACGTAAGTAGCTTGTAGAGGCCACATTGAACTCTGAGCCCAGCTGGGTTAAGATGATAGGCCTATTTCAGATATTCCGAAACAAAAATCAGATATTTGCGGTTATATGTACGAAGGAACAGCAACCCCCTCTTATATGAGACCCTCCCTTGCTGCAGGCTCTAGAAGGTTGGTATCAGCGTCTACTGTGCGTAGAAATCTTGGTGAAGTTTTTTATTTAAACTGGGCGCTGTTCAGAATTCACAAAGTGAGATTTTTGAACAAATGATAACAACTATGAAAACAATCTTGATGAAGTTTTATGCCGATTTGTACGCGAGGTGACCAGCCATATGTGTCACGCTCAACGCACGTCACCGGTGGTAACGTTTAAGGCGGGTACGTCAACATTTCCACTGGTCGACTGATCATTGGAGGCATTTCTTCGTCACGGATGAGTCCCGATTTAACCTCTGAAGACATAGTAGGCGTTATTTGATTTGGAGAGAGCAGGGAACATGCTATCATCCATCAAACATACGCTAAAGAGATTCATACAGAGTTGGCAATGTCTGTGTTTGAGGTCGTATCTCTTTGGATGGACGAACAGACCTCCATGGCTTTTCACGTGGAACTGTGAATACTCATGTCTATAGAGATGACATTCTTGATGCTTATGGGAGCACTTATGCCGGCGTAATAGGTAAAGATTTCCGATTACCAGACGGCAACGCTAGACCGCACAAAGCTGGCATAGTGGAAGATTATCTTCAGCACAAAACAATTCAGCATACTGAAAGGACAGCTCGATCATCGGACTTGAAACCAACCGAGCATCTTTGGGATGATTTAGGAAGGCGAGTTGCTGCTCTCAATCCTTCTCCTCAGACACTTGCTACGCTTACAACTGCTCTACAAGAGCAATCGCTCGCACTTCGCAGCGTACTTATCGATCGCATAATTGACAGTATCATCGCTGTATATGCTGTATTGCTTCTAGAGGTGATCATACTTCATATTAAAGGAATTTTTCTTATACCAAATTGATATATTTATTTTGTTTATTTTATAATTCTGTTAATTTCTGAAACACCATAATCGTCTGGTAATTTTTTTTATATCATTTTATATCCTACTATATGTTGTATATTGTCGCTCAGTTTTAATATAATCTACATGTAACATTTTGAGTAATCGCTATTTTTGTTTGTTTTTTCCTTAATTTTTGGAAACCCCAGTGTATTATTATCTACAGATTTCAAATTCAAACTGTTTTTTTCCTTCATCCGCCCTAGGCTGTCTGCTGAACTAATGTTTACATTTATTTTTTTAAACCTGCTTATATTTTGATGTGCTAACATTAGCTATCTTTTAAGGGGCCAGGTAACCTTTGAACCAATAAAGCACATGGAAAAGTGACCTCTGTAAGAATTGCAGTCATTCTTTAACTAATTAACTTTTAATTATAAAATTGAAAACACATGTTAGGAACGATTTATTTTATCAATCAAAGTTGTTAGAAAAGATATACATATATATACTTTTTTTTTAAATTTATTTTTAAAGATGATACAATTTTTACATAATAATTCTTCTTGCATGCATTGCGCACATGATTTTTCCCATTTGAATGGCTCAAACAAGCCAAGATTTTTTTAATGAGTACAGACATAAAGGGTTTTCAAAATGACCTACAATGAAAAAAATAAAACTTGTGGATCTCGAGAAAAAAAATTGTTTTTTAGAGATTCGAAATATCGAGATATTTTTTATACAAAAGTAGCCGTGAATTCTAAACTTCTTACTTGAGAAACATAATAATAGGTCATTTTGTGCTTCTGTACGTTTAATACATCCACCAAAAATTTCGTGAAATTCTAGGTAACCGTTTTTCAGAAATCGTGCGCGCAATGATCAAAATCGCTGTTTTGAGAAAATTGGTTTTAAATATTGAAAAACCCGTTGATCATATAGCAAAAGCTCAAAGTGTTTTAGACATAACTTATCTTCTAATACGAATTTTTGTATAGGGTTTGCTTCTAAATGTTCCCAAAGAATCATATTTTATTATACGCTATTTAAAAAAAAATTCGATTTTTGGACGCTTCAAAGGTTACCTGACCCCTTAAACTATTTCCCTTTTTATGTTTTATTTTTAATTTTAAAATATTTCAATGAAATTTCTTAAAATGTTGCCATTCGGATTACTTCTAAAGTTCCATAACAAGGGAATTTGATGGAGATTATTTTGTCTTTATTGCCCATTTCTCCAAACAGTTTAAAAGAGCATATATTTTCAATTTAAATAAATGGTTTTTCATATCATCACATGATCAAAAACATTAAGAGTGAAATTGCATTATTTATCAAAGAAAATATGTATTTAAAAATTTGCAACATTTTTTTATAATTGCTACAAAGTAATATTTTAAGATTTTTTTTTTTTTTTTTTTTTTTTTTTTTTTAACAGCTTTCAATTTAGAAACCAAACTTCCAATGGTGCAAAATGTCTTCTCATTTGAAAATGACAGGATTTTTTTAAAGAGTACGATTGAAAATGTGCATTTTCCTTCTGAAAACTGCATTTTTTTTTAAAAACTATTTCTAAAGAATGTTTTCACATTGGATATTCATTTCACCTGCATTGGCATCAGATATAGAGGGTACTCCTTGCACGGCAAAATGTCCATAGCTTAGAAAGGCCATATGTGAATTCTATCAGTAAAAATGATGCCATGTTTAAGAAAAAATGCACATTTTCTTTTATTAAACAGTTACGTTTCAATTCAGCTGTGTGGAAATGATTTCGAACAATTTTTAGTTCCTCTGTCATTCATTTACAGACAATAAGGATTTAAATCTTCACTGGCGAAGTTAAAAGTCAGTGAAATACTGAATTGAATTGAAGCTATTACAGTAATTGTTTTGTTTTTGTTTTATGAATGAATATGCGTTTTTATAATTTCATTTTATATCAATAAATAGTTCCGTCGGTTTCAGTTTAATGCATTTTATCTCGGACTGGACCAAAATGCTTCAGCTTAGAAAAATCACAAACTATTTAAAATAAAGGCACCATTTTTATATATAAATCTAAAATGTTTCACAATGAATGCTTCGCTATAACGTAAATTCATAGATTCCTTACTTTGATGGTTCTAACTTGTGTTTACTTTACGGTCTCATAACTTAATATAAGGTCATAAAAGTAATATATCCATGCTAAGCAAGAATCAGCTCCATTGCAATTTTCTTGCTGGTAAGCATGACGCCAATTAACAAAATATTGGTGCGAAGCACACATGGCATTGTTTTAGTCAGAGCTTACATTTGATTAATTATCGCATAAACGATTTATTGTAGTTAAGCGCACAAAGCTTTGCTATATTGAAGGCATTGATATAATGATTGCCGTATAAATTTTTTCTAGTCGCGAAGCACACAAATGCAATTTTAGTGCGGTCCCCTGTTATTGTGATCACTGTACTAGAGGTTTGTGGAAGCAAAACGTACATGATTCCATATTTTGATAACCACCTTATAGTGATTACTATACTTAAGACCAATGGGACTAAGCTCATCGGAACCTGATAGGATGAGTACGAAACAGATGTATTGCGATGACTATATGACGTATACGTAAAATAAAAAACAAGGTAAGTAACTGCCTAAACAACCTAGATCTAGTTTTCAGTTATTTAAAAGCTTCATAATAAAGACAAGTTTCTTTATTGAAAAATGACAAGAAAATGAAAAGATGCTGTATTCATTTGTGGAAAAATAGAACGTATATTCATTAAGATATATCGATTTTTTTTTAAGTTAAAAAAAATTCTTAATGTTTTTTGTTTATATCATGCAGCGTGTTTTACCAAATTTAACGCCAGTTTCAGAAAATTTGACAAAATGTAGTAGAAATAATATGGTGTAATTGGAATCTAAATATATTAAATATTTGATGAAATATTAGCACTTGGATGAAATATTTTTTATCTGAGCGAGCACGCAGGATAACAGATATTTTTTTCATGATTTGATAGTCAATTCTATGGAGCAACTCTTACAAAAATTTCAGTGAAATATCGTGGAAATTCAGAATGATATCCGCAGTATAGTGAGCGAATTTTTAGTTGCTCTCTGAAAGCTGCGGAATGATAAGGGGATTTTTCACAAATTGCCATTTTTGGGGTTCCGTACTTAAAAAGTAAAAGCAGAACCATTATAAGATCAATCCTGTGTCTGTCTGTCCGTCTGTCACAGCCATTTTACTCGTAAACTATGGAAAGTGGAAGTGCAAATTGAGGGAAATAATAAAGACTATTGACCCACCTATTTACAGTTTATTAAGCATTCACAAATATATTTAGGAAAAATGTACAGGAGCTAATTAAGTTAATTGAACAAAAAAATCTTTTCTTTGTATATCTTGTGGTGTATGGTATGAAAGTTTTCGTAACGCTGAACTCAAAAAATATATTTCTTTTAATTTTAAGTATTATATTTTCCGAGATATAGTCAAAATGTTGTGCAAAAATATGTTCCACCCATCTATTTCTGAATCTACTGAAACTAAAATTATTAAAAAATTAGAGATAGGAGACGTTAAGGTAAATCTTGCAGGAAAATTATAGCGATTACCCTAGATCACATAGTTTTTTTTTTTTATAAAAACGCATTTTTCCGTTACACACAAATTTCGATTTGCAGGCATTCAGCAAAGCTGTTGAAAAGCGCTTGAGGTACCTTTCGTAGCATAAGTATAAAAGCATTGTTGATAATGACTTTCGAAAAAATCGTCGGTAATTAATAGAGATATTAACTCTTAAAGACACGGACGGATTGGACAAACATAATGATGGGGTGGCGTACTCTATGCTGCGTCGGTTTTTTAAACCTAGATGACAACTTTTAAGGATATATTTGTGTAATGCAATGCCTAGAAGCAGTATAAAAGCAATAAATGGCAAATTGTTAAAAACAGACTAATTAAATTAGAATTAATCACATAAATACTATGGGATTCACGGCTAGTTTACATTTAGTGGATCTCTCAATACGCCTTCAGTATCTTTAAAATTTAATTAAAAACCTATCTGGAAAAACCGGCACAGACCAAGACGGCGTTGTAACATTGCGACCTCCTTTCAAATCGCGCTTAGCACAATGCCAAATTTGAACTTTGAACAAGGGTTTTGTTTTAGGTACACTGTAATAAAGAAAGATTATTACCACTCTAAATTAGGGTTTATGGAATGCCAAGATGATATTCCAATTCAATCTACGAACATTTTAGCATGCTTACATCAACAGTAGCTACAGCTATTTGGAAATTTTCTTTCAATTCCATGAATTAATTTTGTAGGGCCCCTACAAAATGTTTCACGTTCTCGTTCCATACATTTTTCACTAACGCTAGGGGAAACCATTTTCAATAACTGAATTCTTTATTAATCGTTTATGTGTTGCGAAGCGCCATCAACAAACAGTTCCACCAGAAATATACCGTAGAATTAAACTTTTTGAGTTATTCTATCTTTTGTTGTAACTAGTTTTGCTCTAGGCCTGTTCTGTTTTTTAAATATAAAATTTTGAAGTTGTACGGAACGTTTTGGGAAACCCTGTATATCACAAATTATTTTTAAAAATTTATCTTGTAAAGATCTTTTTTAATCTGTGCAATTAAATGATATATTTCTAAATATTTTCACAAAATGTTAAATCAAGTCTCTGAATCAATTTTTATATTTATTTTGCAGATTTCTTTGAATCTAAAATCATTATAAAAAATTTAAGCTAAACTATTAATTGTCATAACACACGAATCTGAATGGATAAAAAACAATAGCATTTAAAATTATAATGAAAAACATGAAATAAGTAAATAGGCTTTTTTCACTTAACTCTCTGAATGCTACTTATTCCGTTTAATATTATTTAAATTATTCTTTCGTAACATGAAACCTTTTGTATTGTTTTGCAACAGCACTCATTAAAAGTGTATTCTAAATTAGATACATTTCTTTTTCGCATTTAGAAAGAAATTGCGCCCTAATAGAGAAAAAATGCATATAAATTCAGATACTGTATGCTTACTTCTTGTAAATTTCAATTAATGCCATTTGCAGGATTCTAATTAGGATAATTATTAAAATAATGAGGGGAAGTTTTTATTCTCCAGGCTTTAATAAAACATTAAAGGAAATTTTATTGAAAATGAAGATAACTTTTTTTTTTCAAAGTACAAATAATTAAAATTTGAAAAGAAAAACGTTTGTTGCTAGTGTTTATCTCTTATTATTTGATAAAATGTAATTGAAAACCTTTTGTTGTTTTCGTAATATTCATGTGTAGAATTTTAATGAAAGTAATAAGATCTCTGAGATCATTAAAAATTGTTTTCTATACATTATATGACCATTAATCATCAGACACTTTCAAATTTAGACATTTTGTCAAATATTTAAATATATGTTTGTCGGATTTTTCTGAAACTTCAGGATTGTGAAAAATATATTCGACTTCATATTTATCAACGGTGATTTGATCAGAAGAAAAATTAGGGAGCCAACAAAAAACGAAAAAAATAATAATGTTTGGATCACACTGCAAAATAAAATTCACGAAATTATTTATCTCTGTAGCTTACGAATATATGCATATCGTACAATATATGTATTCATTTTAGAAAGACTCGAACGAATATTCATGGAGATATATCGATTTTTTTTTTAAGTTCAAAAATATTTGCATATTTTTTGTTTGCATGGCTTTTTATAAAATTTAATGTCAGTTTCAGAAAATTTGACTGAATGTAGTAGAAATATAGTGCAATTGGAATCTAAATATATTAAATATTTGATGAAATATGGGTAGTTGTATGAAATATTTCTTTATCTGCCTATGCGCGCACGATAAATAAATATTTTTTTTCATAATTTGATAGCCAGCAATATGGAGCAACTTATAAAAAAAAGCCAGTCAAATATCGTGAAAATTCAGAAAGATATCTCCAATATAGTGAGCGAATTTTTAGTTCCTCTCTAAAAGCTGCTGAATGATAAGGTATTTTCCACAAATTGTCATTTTTTATTATCTCGCTTCGAGCAAAGGAGTTTGTACTTAATGAATGTCAACGAGTAGATGTAGAAAAAATGCTTAAATTTTCATACACCTTTTTTCTTGGAATAGGCTCGTTCTGGTGGTATTCCAAAAAAAACTAAAACATCAATAAAAAAATAAAAAAAAATTAAAAGTCAAGATTAAAAACGACAATTTATGGAAAATCCCTTATCATTTAGCTGTTTTTAGAGAACAACTAAAACTCAGTTTAGTCTATTGCCGATATCTTTCTGAATGTTCATGATATTTGACTGGCTTTTGTTTAAGAGTTGCTCCATACAGTTGAATATGAAATCATGCAAAAAAATATTTTTTTATCGTGCGCATGCGCGCACGATAAAAAATATTTGATTCCACTGCTAATATTTCATCAAGTATTGAATATATTTACATTCCAATTACACCATATTATTTCTACTACATTTTCTAAAATTTTCTGAAACTGGCGTTAGATTTGGTAAAAAAAAACATTGCATGATATAAACAGAAAACATGCAAGAATTTTTTTAACTTAAAAAAAAATCGACATATCTCCATGCGAATGTTTGGCGAAGGATTGAATGAGTAAATTGAATTATGAACAAAAGTAACATGTTGCAATGATAAGCATATATTTGAGAGAGATCAAACTGGTCCCAGACAAGGCTGGTGTATTAGAATATTACATAGATACATTGTCGTCTAATATTATTTATAGAGTATAAATATTTGTGATCAATATCAACTTTGGTCATATAGGAATCCGCTTCTAAATAAAAATAAATTAAAGCTGATTCACTATTGTGTGCATTACACAAAATATTCAAACAAATGAACAAAAGAAACATGTTGCAATGCTTAGCATATATTTGAGATAAAACAATCTGTCCCATATGTGGCAATGATTAGCATATATTTGCGGAAAAACAAACTGGTGCCAGTTGCTGCAATCCTTAGCATATATTTGAGGGAGGCCAAACTGGTCAGAGATACGGCAATGATTAGCATATATTTGAGGGAGACCAAACAAGTCCCAGACGAGGCTAGTGCATTAGAATGTCACATAGATAGATTTTCGTATAATATTATTTACAGAGTATAGATATTTGGGATAGCATCGAATTTAGACATATAGGAATCCGCTTCTAAATAAAAATAAATTAAAGCTGATTCTCTATTTAGTGCATTAGACAAAATATTCAAACAAACGTTTAAACGAAAATTTAATTAATCGATTTTTCACGACTCTTTAAATAAATTTCGAACATAGAACTTTTGCTTTCAATGTAATAAAAATGATCAAATTGCAAATCTACTTCTATCATTTCCTTTATTTTTCTTCACAACCGATGCTCCTATGATTGTTTTTCATTTTTGCATGTTTCCTTTAAACTTACAATTCTGTTTATTTGCATGTTGCAGACAAATCTTGTTACGCATTTTTCACCCACTGTTTGTTGACATGCGTCTCATAAGTATATGGACAAGCGATTTTTTGAAATAACAGCTCAAAATATGAAGCCATAATCGCGAAAAAATTAATCAGCATATTGAATCATAATTTATGTTTGTTACAACAACGAAATACAGTATAGGTTTTACAGAATTTTTGTAAAAAAATAAAATTTAAAATAAGCTGTCCCAAAAATATATGGATAATGAAGAGAATTGCTTTTATTTCCAGCGTATCAAAAGAAATTGTATTTTCTGCGTTCTGTACATGTGAAGTACCCACTGCGAAATATAAAATCACTGCACATTCTTCAATTATAAAATAGTAGAAAAATGCCTCGCGACGTTCAATTCTCTGCTGCTGATATAGCTAAAATTTGGCGTTTAAAGACACAAATGTTAAAATTTCTGATATTTCTAAACACATAAAGAGTAACAGATACGGAATTTATGAAATTTTATCAAAAAGTGACAATGCGATTGCAAGACAACGTTCAGGTCGACCAAAAAAAGCAACTCTATGACAAGCCACAGAGATTTTTCGAGCAGTTTCAATCCAAAAGAAGTTTGTTCGTGAAATTTCGAAGACTTTAGCGTTTCCTATTACGAGATCTATTATTCACCGTTGCATACAAGTATGAAAATTCCATAAATATCGCAGAACGTGCGCGGAATCTATGCTGAAAGTGCACCATAGAAATGCACGCGTTCTTTGAACTAAAAAACACACGCCTTGGGAAGATGAATTGTTAAGTGTTTCTTCAGTGACGAAAACAAAACCAATTTGGATAGCCCTAGTGGCTGGGTATACCATCGGCATGATCTGCGACTTGAATCTCGGGTGTTCTTTAGTCCACAACAAGGAGGGGATTATCTCATCATGTGGGGCGCGATTTGTTTCAATCGAACAACAAATATTGCTTTTCTTAATGGTCGACAGTGCTCTGAGGATTAATAAAATGTCCTTAAAAGCAATCTGCTTCCATTTGGAAGCATTTTAGAAAGGGAAAACTGAAAATCCCAAGAAAACAATGCGTCGATTCACACCTGCCACTCAACAACAGATTGTTTTACGCAGAATCAAGTGACTGTTATAGACTGGCAAGCCAACAGCCCAGACCTAAATCCATATGAAAACCTTTGGGGAGTACTTGCACGAGATTTGTATGTTCATGGTCGTCAGTTTTCTACTATTCAGGAATTAAAGCAACAAGTAGTGCAGAATTGGGTCTCTTTACAGTCACACATTCTCCAAACATTATTTTGGACCATACTTGATAAGGTTTTCAGGATAATTGAAAGGAACGGATTGAAAATTTGAATTTAAATGCAAAATTCTCGAAAACTCCATATATTTTTGGGACAGCCTATTTTGATTTTTATTTTTTTTACAAAAATTCTGTAAAACCTATACTGTATTTCTTTGTTGTCCCAAACTTGTATTATGATTACATATGCTTATTATTTTTTTCGTGATTATGGGTTCATTTTTTTAACTAATATTTCAAAAAATCGCATGTCCATGTACTTTTGGGACGCACTATAGAACGATGAAATTTAAAATCTATATACGTATACTTGAGGGTAATACATGAATTGGACATTGATTTTTTAAAATTTATTCCTAAGGGGCAAAGAGGCCGTGGGTGGCGTATAATTTCCTATGGCGAAATCAGTGTCAGCTTCAACAATAAGTATTTGTTTAAAGGTACTTATGTCAAGGTTCACACTTTAGGGCCAATTTTTGGTCAACTTGGAGAAATATTGCCAAGATTGGGGACAAAAATAAGTTGCCATATATAAAGCCAACTTGGCGGTAGCTAGCTAATTTGGCAAAATTCCCATTCCTAATTTTTAGTGCATTTACAAAAATATTTTTTTTATACATTTTTGTGAATTTTAACGAAAGCGTTTATTTATAAGTTTTTTTTTTTGTTTGTTTTTACATTTATATTTATTCATCATTTTAATTTGGCTTTCTCAAGAAGACTACGATGATACCAGTTACAAACGGAATCATAATATATGAATAGCAAAACATAAAAACACAAAATAAAGTATTCCTTTTTAATTCACGAAACGGAAATATTTTTCTGTGCATGAGATTTTCATTCCTCATCTTTGAAGTGAAAGGATAAATCTTTGAAAGATGGTAACTCTTCTAGAGCAATTCTTTAGAAAATGATTTTATTAAATTCGTAAAATTTCAATGAATACAACTGAAAAATAGTTTATTATTGCATCAAAATGTATTTTATTATTGAACATACAAAGTAAAATATCATTTCTTCTTTAATATAAGAAATTAAGAAAAAATAATAATGTGTTGGGCATATATGCAAAAGTTCTTTCCGTTTTTTGGTTAAAATTACATGTTTATTTTTGTTATTACATGTTTATTCTATGCAGACGTCTACTGATAACAGGGTGATCAATATTAGATGCTTCTGCCAATTCTTGTTGCGTTTGCGTGTTGTCTTCATCCAATGATGCTAGCAGTTTCTACATTCATGTTCTGCGCCATCAACATCAAATAAACCTTCTTTAAATAACTCTTAAATTATAAAAGTAATAACGAAATTTCCCACAAATGACGATTATTTGGCACAAAACTATTTATTTTAAATCGAATAAAAATCTGTGTTGTTTACACATTAATTAAATGTCATATACTACATTTCGTAGTTTCTGAAGAGTATTTTCAAAAGCATTTATTACCAGATTCGCACAATACATATAAGAAGACTTACGCCATCTAATAGAAAAACGGAACTTACTTTTACATATACCCAAAATATTTTGCATATATATTTTATCCATCTGCTTTGCAAGCTTCTGATCGCCGACTCAGATTTCTTGTTATATGTGGAGCTCAAAGACTGTAAATTGCATAGAAATAAAGTCTAAATACTTTGCCCTTTGACTCTTCGCTTGACTTGTAATTGAAGTATTTATTTTTCTTTTTTTTATATTTATTTGTATTTATTTATTTGATATTTATTTATTTATTTACTTATTTATACCCATCTAATATTCAATATACGAATGCACGTGATAATATGTTTATAATGGAAAAAATTTATATCGGGGGTATTTTATCAACTTTGTACGCACTTTCAAACCTTTTGTTTAACTTTATATAATTTGAGATCCTCGTATAGAATAATAGCGTTTTGTATCTTTTGTAATAAAACAATTTTCATTATTTTAACCCTTTATGTACTGAATTATGAATTCAAGAAATTTTTATCTTCTAAACCATTTTTTGTGAATTGTTTAAACTACATTAGAAGATTTACATAATCATTTAATAAATTTTAGAAGGATTTTAGAAGGATTGAATGATTTAGAAGGATTAATTAAATTTGAATTTATAGGAATTTTGTGCAATATTTATAACCGCGCTCAAATCTTTTATTTTAAATATTTTTCTTAGTATTTTGTAGATTTAGGAAATGTAAAAATATAATGTTGTTACAATAGAAATAAAGAAATATTTCCGAATTGAAAAATCTCTCCTCCCCCCACCCCCTCCAACGCCAAGAAAGCTGAAAAGATGCAAAGGCAAAAATTTATATTCTTATTCCACGATATTTCATTTTATCGCTATTCTGAAAACAAATAACTTGTCTGTCGATGTAACTGGTAACAGGTCTGCTCGAGTAAATAAAAATGTAAATTATTGAATTTATTCTTTAAAAGTTATTGAAAGAAATAAGCTGTAAACCTATATACCGGATGATTCGAAACTGATGGTACAAATTTTAATAATTGTAAAAGCACACCACCACAAACATTTTTGTTTAGAAAACAAGCCTCGTAATCCACTTATTAATCCCAAAGTACAAGGTATACACAGCAATTGGAACAAGAATTTTTTTTACCAAAAATTGAGTTGCTGGAGATCCGGGGTCAGAATTCTCATAAAAAGCAATTTTTGTAGCTATAACAATTTTATGTTGTATTGTTAGATCTCTTCCCCTTCCCCCACCCCAACCCCCGTAACTAAAACATTAAGTCCATTTATCTCAGAAGGAATTTTTTCATAATTTGTCATATTTAAAAGGCTATATCTAAACTTTCTTACAGGATGTGTATATAAAATTTTGTAAAAAGTTTTTGTTTTGTTTTGAACAAATTCGGATTTTTGGATTTCTTAATTTTATTTGGAAATTTTGAAATTATATTCCTCGAAATATATATCACTCTCAAAATATCCTCTTTTTTATACTTTTAATTTTAAAATAATTTTTGCAAGAAATATGTGTCTAAATCCTGCAGACATTTTAACAAGAAAACTTTTCTGAACCCAATATTGAAAAGGGCAATGAAATCGGCTAAGCGGTTCATGAGATTTATGAAAATTTAAATAAGTTTAAAGTTTAATAAATTATTTCTTATATTTCAAAGTTTTTAAAAGCTTTTTGTCTGAAAATTAATATTTATAGAAAGACACTTTTCGGGAAAAAAAAACCGTTAAAAAATGCCTATAAATAACGAAAATTGAATTTTGATCGTCGTCGGACCCCACCTCTTGCTTCATGTGATGTTCAACGACGACGCCAAGAAAAATGCTAGAAGTGTTTTTGGTTTTAGTCACTGGGATTTTATGTAGTGTGAATTAATTAAAAACTATGAAGCATCTACAGTGCGTCTCATAAATATAAAGACACTGATATTTTCGAAATAATATTTTAATAATTCAGCATTCAAAATTATATTTATGCATATAACGAAAAGTATGTGCCAAGAAAACATTTTACAGTAAAGGAAATTAAAATTAAATAATTTCAACTCGAAAATTGATAAATGTAAATAAATTTGCTGTCTCATAAGTATAAAGACATTTTACATACTTTTGAATTACCGTCCAATAAATAATCCATATTTATTAATGACAGAAAATATTCTAGCTGGCATGCTTTTTATTAAGTTGTATAACTATTTTGGCTTTATATCAAATCAACTTCGTTCGATTTCTTTTTTCAACTCAAGGAGGTTTGAAAATTGTCTTCCAGATGCATATACACTGCGAACGAGAGTGCCACAAAGATTCTTAACTGGATTTAAATCAGGGTTACGTGCGGTCCACATCGTGACATGAACATTGCTATCGGCAAACCATTTTTTGTGAGTCTTGATGTGTGAATCTATGCATTATTTTGATGGAACAAATAATTCCGACCACCAAGAGTTTCAGCAATTGGCAACAACTGACTTTTAAGCAGTTCTATATACTCTTTAGATGTCTGTTTATCTTCCCGAAAAGCAATATCCGTAGTTCCATTAAAAGAGAAGGCACCCCACACCATAACAGAACTTCCCCTTTTCTGCCTACTGAAGAAGGTTCAGGATTAACGTCTTAAATCGTGCGAGTAAGAATTCCAACCATCTCGGCCATCCAAATTAAATCTATTTTTATCTGAAAAAATGTCTTGCATCCATTCGTCCTTCCAGTGCATGTGATCTTTAACCCCGATTTATCTCCGTTCTTTGTGTTCTTTTTTCAGTAAAGAAAATCTGCCCCTATGTCGGCATACAATGTTTTTTCTTTCTTTTATACGACGATGTACTGTATCCTTTGGGACCATACCATAAACTCGTTCAGAAACTTATCGGAGTGACATTTTTTCGGCTAAACAAGACGTATGATCTTGCGATCGAGTCTTTCACTAGTTTTTCTCAGTCTGCCACATCGTTTTCTCGAATATAAATTGTAAGTTTTTGATAAAATTTTATAAAGTGCAGCTCTGATTCTCCCATTTTTTTTTTTTTTTTTTTTTTTTTTTTTTTTTTTTTTTTTTTTTTACATATTTGACAAACTGTTAAGCCATTAGCTTTAAATCCACGTATTTTACAAATATCATCTTTAGAAATTTCAATGTTCCACGGCATCTTTGCAATTGAAACAAGTCAAACAACTTTGCTCGTTTGGGTAAGTTAAAGTGTATTTCTGCGCGTGTGCATTAATTTTTTTACGCGCGCATTCGAAAAAAAAAATGCATATGAAGCAGTTTCAAGTTTGTCTTTATATTTATGAGACAGCGTAATTTTTTAATTTTTTTTTATTATTCGAGACGAAATTATTTTATTTAAATTAAATCCCCTATAAGAGATTCATTTCAGTGTTCTTAATATGAGGTATAAAATTTAATTTCTTTTAACTGAATTAATAAAATGTAATTTCAAAAACATCTGTATCTTTATATTTATGAGACGGACTATAGTTCAGTTCCATTTGGATGTCAATGGTCGCCACTTTAACCAGCTTTCACGATATTTGTATATTTCACACAATAAAAATATCAGAAATTTTATTAAAGTATCTTCATTATTGTTAAAGTGATGATAAAACTTCCGCGTTCGGATTGCAGTCAGACACCTTTCGCTGAATAAAAATTGTTTTAATATACCGATTTCCTGTACAAGAATAGTTTTCTGTGGTGTACTCTACCACCACTTAAACCAATGGGTTTTGAATCAATATGTGTTGCCATGCTTTAACTTTAATTATTCTTTTTGTGTAAAAAACTAGGGGGCACCGCAACCCCTGCTCGCTACGCTCACCCCCCCCCCCCCCTCGCGTAATCGTTCCTCGATTCCATTTGGTGTCGCGAAGTAATCCCTATTTTCTAGCCAACCCCAGTCGTAATTGTTTCATGTTTTCATCCTGGATCTCTTCGCGATCCTTATTTTCTATGCATTCAATTTTTAGATCCCACTTGGTAAAAACGCTCTCCTCACCAACTCCTGACAATTTTATTTCCTTGTCTCCAAGCACATAATCATTAGAGCTTACAGGGTTTCATAATTATAAGAATTATTAAATATAAAATCATTAAAAAATGTAAAATTTACAATTTATTTGAATAATTACAAATTAAATAAAGTTATAAATTAATAGAAAATTTAAAATTAAAAATATTGTGAATTTCAAAATTATGTTACATTTCAAAAGTAACAAATTTATTAAAGTAATTTGGAATTTTCCCCCTTATCTTTGTAATGAAGTGTCTAATTTGTAGTTACAGCAAATAATCTTATCGTATAAATCTCCTCTCCTCTGATATTTTCACATCGCTGTCTTTTCTCCGCCAACATATATGTGTAAAATTATATATATAGTGAAAGAATATTATAAATAGTTAGTATTTTCCCAGACAACACAAACACATCCTAAGAACATCCGAAAGATGTCATATTCAGGACAAGCTGATATCCTGCGGACCGATGAATTGGTCCTGCCGGCCGTTTTAGGACATCCCCTGGGTTTTGAAATGTCCCACCTGTCAACATCCTACGGATGTCATTTCATGACACCTTTTGGACGATTATAGGACACTTGTATGATATCCTCTGGATGGTCCTAATGACATCCTAAAATCATCCAAATAATGTCATATTCAGGATAAGCTGATATCCCGTGGATGGATGCAGTCGTCTTGCAGACAGTAATAGGACATCCCCTGGCTATCAAAATGTCACACCTGTCAACATCCTGTGGATGACTTTTTTATGATGGCTCGATAACCTCTGGATGGCTTAATGAATGTTACTGCCTACAATTTGCATTTTTGAAATTTATGGCAATTCATTGATGTCTTGTCACTTTTAATTATTATAATCAATTATAACATAATTATTTAATAAATTATATAGCCTGTAAAAAGATTATTCAGTAAACCTTTCTTTTAAAAAAAAATCAATCTTCAAGATATCGTAGTTTATACAATTTATTAAGTAAAAAATGTTTTCAGTGACAATATAGGAATTTCAAAAATGCAAATTGAAGATAGTATAGTATATCTTACCTATTTTTGATAAGATTCAAGAATATTTAAGAAATTTGGTAAAATTCCTTACTTGCATACAATAATAGTTTTACATACTTTATTCTTAATTTAAACAAATATTATCCAAAATGGTGCAATTTAAAAATTTTCCATCATACCTTCATCACTATTTAAGATGTTGTCTTGCAGATATTTTTTAATATCTGGAGTTGAACATTTTTCTAATTTACTATTTTTGCCATAAGAACCATTTTTTCAATGACAATTTTATTCATTTTGCAATTATTTGATTTACTTACTAAAAAAAGCATGGGACTACCTGATCCACTATGCACTTTAGGAACACCCAGTATCTGTAACAAATGTTATGCATTTGATTGTCCTGTGATGAAGTGCCACATGAAATTAAAAAGTATAATTTTGTTGCTCCGATGATTGTTTTACATTTTTTTTTTTATAGAAAAAAGCTACTGCATAAGACATCTTAATATTTTTGAAGTCAAATAAATAAAGTACAAAAAGTATGCCATTTTATATTTAGTGACCAAAGCACATTTCACTGTTGTGATAATTTGGCTGTAAAATACAACTTTAAATTTAATGTTTTACTTACCTTTAAATGCATTACCTTACTTTAACAAAATATGATAGTGCCATGGATACATTTAACTTTATACAATTGGTAATAGCTCAGTAAATGCCTTTTATGAACATGAAGAATTAACACAAACTGCAGAAAAGTTAAGATACTCTTTTCATCCTTTGTTCTTATTTTAATGAATAAGAACTTCTATATTTTAATTGCATTTTAAATGATTGCACATATTACACTAAATGCTGAATATAAAACAATAAACTTAAATTATTTGACAAAGAAAAGTTTAATCTTTACGTAAAAATTATCAAAAGTGAATACCTGAAAATGTTATTCAGAATAAAAAGTCAAAGTTTACTCCTAATTTAATTTAAAAAGTGAATACCTGAAAATGTTATTCAGAATAAAAAGTCAAAGTTTACTCCTAATTTAATTTAAGACCAGTAAAGGAAAAAAAAATAAAAGACAAAAAGAAATATTTATAAAATATATTCTGCAGTGTTAAGAATGATAGTACGAAAAAATGATAATCGCTGTTGAATTATTTTGTTTATTAATTATTAAAATAATTCCTATATTAAAAAGCTTAAAGTTATGAATTACACAATAAAACAATCACATTAAAAGCAAAACAAGTATTTATTTACAATTTTCACAGCAAAATACAAAAAATATTTATTTAAAACTTTCACAGTAAAATACAAAACAAATATTTTTTACAACCTTCCACATTACAAAATATAGTTTCAAAACTTTTTTTAAACAACAATCCAACTTTCCAGTTTCTCCTGCCTGCACTGGTCACAAAATAATTTTTACGCTGCACACATCTATAATGAAGAAAAGACAAAATATACATTTCTACTAAACTTTATTTGTGCATCACATTCATTCAAAAGGAATAAATCAATATATATATATACACAAGATATACAATAATTTCTTATTGTTTGTTTCTTCAAAAGATCTTTTTGTAAAATTTACAGTTATTTTTAGGAATTTTATTATTTTAAGCCCTAGGAAATGCTTGAAAAAACTATTAAAAAGTACAAAGCAGCATAATTGCACATCTTATTTTATGTCAAACATCAACATGAAGCACCTGTCTCATTTTGTATCAAAAGAGAGTTAATATTTATAACTGATGAGAATACCATTTTTAATAATTAAAAATTATGGTAATTACAAGCAACAGGACCATGCAAAGAGAAAACTGTGCCCAGGGTAAAGTTTAGTTAGCCTGTCCCCCCCCCCCACACACACACAGACCTTCCCGTTTAAGGAATGTAAAAACCAAAGTTCCCTGAACCAGAGCCAAGTGGATACATACGGTCCTCCTTTCTAGGGGATCACGTAGCAACCTGTCCCAAAAGGCATCAACTGACGCCCAATCACCACGACATCAACCTGCCATTCAAAACAGCTAAGCGAGGAAGACAGAAGGCCACAACACAACATAGTCTCTGCTGCAGCCTGATAATTTATTACACATGGAATATTTTGACGAGTCCGAGAGTCAAGGAAACATCTGCACAAGGGTGGCTATGTCGCAAAATAAATAAGACGCTGCCAAGTAGGCTAAAGCCAGTGGGCCTCCCACTGGTGAGCAACAGATACCATCAAACCAACAAGTACTCCATGTTCAGAAACTTCTCACCATGAATTGCTAACATTATACCTCGAGGGTACCCCTCAAGTACTATAAGTGTCAAGCACAAGAGCTACCTCACTTAGAACTCTGCACATCAAACAGGGCAGAACCATCACTCCATAAAGCTGAAAGCTACATGCATCCTAGACTGTCACTAGGCATTATGCCTCGAGGGGAATGTAACAAAACACCTTCCAGGTAGGTACCGAACGAAAGTTCACGATATCCTTTTTAGAGGCCTACAAGAGTAGAACGGGCGACCCAATCGCTCCTCTAGACCACAAGCCGAGATCAAAGCCATCAAAGATCGCAGCTTTCGACCCCAGCCAGACACAAGGAGAAGCCACATAAGGCATGTCACACACTGCAAGAAAAGAGAAGGTAACTGCTAATCCAACCAGCAGCGCAGTAACTTCCCCCTACACACAGTTCAGAAAATTAAACAAAACAGACCTAAAACAATTTCTAAAATGGAAGAAGCCCTTAGTCAGAAATTTGTTTTGGCATGTTGGGTAAGGGATGGTGCAATAACTTTGAAACTAAAAATTGGGAACAAATGATACTAAAAATAACTACTTTCATTGGGAAAAAAATTCTCGATGTGTATATATAACCATTATATAATTACAATTCATCACTTTTCTCCGTTTATTAAAAATAAAATTAATAAATTGAGCATCAATACATTACACTGACATTATACAAAATAAAGCAGGATCATCTATTTTTAATTTAATGAATCATTAATGAATTGTGTCTACTATAATGTACCAATATACTGATCACCAACATATAATGAATTAAAATCTTTACGGAATTTTACGGATTGCTTAGGGCACTTCAGTTTTTATTATGCAAACAATTGTTTTAATGCCAAAAAGAGAAAGGGAAGATTTTGTCAACTGAGAGACAAGAAGCGTGCAAATTTTTTGGATTAGCAGCAAGATGGGTGCTAATTTTTTGAAAGAGGGGCCAGAGAGGTGCTATTATATAAACCAAAAGACAGGTGGGGTGTTATTCTATTATATTTTTTCATAAACATAAAAAACTATAACAAATATCTTAAATAATACTAAATGAGTTTCATACTTTTCTGTTATACAAACCAGGGATATGCTTAGGAAAATTTTAGGTCCTTTAAAGGACCCTTCACAAAATTATTTATCTTAAAACAGGACCCTTCACAAAATTATTTGTCTCTTAAATAGAGATTTCATAGAATGTTTTCGCTTTCAAATTGAACTTTTCCACAAATTTAGTCATTTAAAAATAAAATCAGGCCTGTAAGTAAGCAGTTGAACTCACCAAAGAGCTTATTACTTAGCTTTTTATACAAGGATAGAACATGAAGACATCGATAATTTAAAATTCACAAAATTATGAGTAGAATTTTCACAAAAATAAGAAAAACTTCAGTTTCACAAAAACAGGACCCTGTCAGAAAAGTCTGGACAGATCCCTACAAACACCTTGCCAAAATGTATGCTGATATCACAATCCTATCCATGCAAAAGATTTTTATTGCAAACCATGCCATTTTCTTGGGTTATAATTTACAAACAAAAAAAGTTTGCCAGAAAGAAAAACTTTAGCATAAGGACTTAAATAAGCTATTATTATTAAATTATTGGTTCAAATTTATGTAACTAGATTTCATTTTTCATTAAAAAATGTTATTTTTCACAAAAAAAAAAATTAAATTTCACGAAAGCAACTTTTACTTTTCATAAAATAGGCCTCATAAAAAAATTAAAAAAAACTGCATTGATCCCTGGAGATACCGACTATGAACATTTCACAGTCTAATTAGATACAATTTTGTTGGTGTTGAATATCATACCCAGTCTATTAAGAGAATATAGATCGTCGCAAAATGCTATAACAAAAGCAATATATGTCATTGTTTACAATTTTACTGCATTGATATCGTGTGACGTCTTTATATATATATATAAATCAAATGTTTGCTACAAACAATGCTAAGAGACACTTATAACTTCATGACTGAATTAAAAACCTAGTTTTACTTTATTGTATAATATTCATTTGTTCTTTTATTGTAAGTATATATTTGTGTTGATATAGTAAAATAGTGTGAAAGTTTGAAACAGTATATTTTTTAAATGATCACTTTTATACCAACAGTTTTTTTTTTTCCTATTTGGCACCAACTATCATGCTTGGTATAGTGGTGTTGATATAATAGAAACAGACCTAGAGTTTAAATATTAAAAATCAAAATATGCTTCAGAATGTTTAGATTCGAAATAAAGCTCATAGCCATAACCAGGGGTGTAAAAATCTAAGCACCAGCGGGCAGTCTCTCATCAATAAATTTTATTCATTATTTTTCGTCTAAATTTTTTTGTAAGAATGCTAATAAAATTTAAACGAAAAAAACTAATAAAATTTATAGGTGAGAGACGCGTTGGGCACCTACACTTTTACACCCCTGGTCATAACATAAAAAATTTCCAACATAAAATAAAGATTTATTCGAGCTGAAAAAGAATACAAGTTGAATTAAATGTATTTGGCAGGTAAAATGTATAATAGAAAATTTCAATAGTCACACGACTGAAAAAAAAAAATCTTTGACATAAGCATTTTAATAGTCATTGCTTTTTGGCTGGTATGATATTGTAATTTTCTATACATAAGTTAATTTGGGATATCCATAAATAATACTGCAGTACTCAAATTCATGTGAAAAATACCAGGAAAAAAAAACATTTCATAATGTTTAAATTATAAAATACAGTCGGCCCCACTTAATCAGGTAATGGATAATTGCATACCCTGCTTATATGCAGAGACGTTCCCCATAAGGCTAATTTTAAATGTACTCGTTTTATCGCATAACAATCCCCGGTTAATTGCATAAATATCGCCAATCTACTAGTAGTAATCCGGATTTTATGAATTCATGTTATAGTGGTGAATGGAAAAAAAGGAAGAACTTTTTTTTTTTGTAACAATGGTTTGTTATATTTACAATCAAAGAACAGAAATAGTTGTGTAAGATGACTTATCTTAATTCTGGCAACTTATGAGAGTGTTGAATTTGGACAATTGTGTTTTTCTTTTAAAGCTTGTCGTACATATAGTGACTCAAGATGCTGGGGGGTATTTTTTGAAAAATTCTGGAATCGGGGGGAAAGTAGACCAATAAAAGATCAATATTTAGCGCTGGAAGTGGAGAAATGCAATGTCAAGATATGAAAAAAAAAAAAAAAAAAAAATCCTAAAGGATTTTTTGTGTAGGCAAAAGAAAATAAGAGAAATAAATTGACAAATAATTGAAAAATAAAAAAGAATTTATGCAGAAACTTTTATTTTCAAAGGTATGATTTAAAAACAAAAATTTTCTATTTAACTTTCATTTTAATTTTCACATAAATTATAATGAAAAATTAAACCATGTACTGTAAATAGTGTTATAATACCTTATACTTTATTACATATACTTTTATATATAGAGTAATAATAAATTATTTATTAAAGTTATTAATACAGTAGTTTTTAATTTATTAGGTAAATAATTATTCTCCATTAATATTTATCATATCTGTGGCATATAATCAAATGATAGCATTTGCTGATAACATTAATTAATGTCCTCGCTTAAATGCATACAATTCAGTGGAACCAACTGTATGCAATTAAGCGGGACGGACTACATTTAAAAATTAAGTCTATTCTCAAAACTTAGGTTGAATTTCTGACAACAGAAACATTTTTAAAATTATCGGAAAAAAAAACAGTTTTCATAACAAAGCAAACTTTCTTTTTTTAAATATCAAAATATCCCAAACTGACACAATTCATAATTATGTTTGAAGCCAAAACTATTACTATTCAAAGAAAAATATTATACTGTATTAAATAATAATAAAATATAATAATTTAAATATTATAATAAATACATGCTCACATGATCTTATATTTTTTAGAAGAAACAACGACAACAACAAAAAAAATTCAGTTAAACTTACCACTGTTGGGGAGAATTTTTGATGATTTTTTTTTACAGCATGCAGCTCGATTTGTATATAGATTTTTCACTAATTATTTCCAAGGTCTCTAAAATAAAAGAATAACTTTAATAATAATTATGGTGTCAAAGTACAATTTAAAAAACAAAGTTTTATACAGAGATGGTTTTTGAGACTACTGTATACATTTAAAATTATGTGTAAAATATTATAGCTAAAACTACAGGTACTTATCATGGTTTTTTGGTACACCATAATATCCCGTTTATCCACTTTTCTCGATAACGCCCTCTCCCTCCACCTTTTGTTAAAAAAAAAAGATACTTCTTAGTTATCCCGTCGACCAAATTACTGTCGCCAAATTGTAAGATTAAATGCCAATAATGGTTGCCATTCATTAATTAATTCTAAGATTAAATGTCAATAATGGCCAATAAAACCATTAATTTGACATTTTATTTGTTTATTTATTAATGTTTTACTAATTTATTTGTTCTTTCGTTATTTAAAATAAAAATTATGTCAATGTATATAATTTGGCGAAATTGGTCGACAGGATAAGTACCAAAAAAAGTACCAAAAGAAGTACCAAAAAAAAAAAAAAAAATCCCAAGAAAGCATCACCTACTTCCAAAAAAGTTCCACCCTGCATGTCCATGTCAGAATCAATACCAAGTATTTTATTTTTTCGCCACATCAGAAAGGGGCATGAATTCTAAACATGACATTCCCAACACAGGGATTCCGAATTTTCTGAAAAATTAAGCATTCGGTTGAGAAAATAAAAAAATCAGGCATCAGTCCATAGTCCAACAATTCGGACATAATAAAATGTGAATTTCGACAAACGGTCACAGAAAAAATAAATTTCATCAATCGTTCACAGAAAAAATTGCCAATTTTGTCTTAGGACTGCAAAAAAAAAAACATGAATTACACCAAATGATAGCAGAGACGGCACATTTTGTCTAAAGATCGCGAAAAAAGCCAAATTCGTCAAACGACCGCAGAAAAAACCTGAATTTCATCAAAAGATCTTGGAAAAATGCAAATTTCGTCAAAAGATTGCAGAAAAAAGAAATTCAGTCAAAGAATCCAGTGAAAACCACACATTTCATCAAAGGATCGCGAAAGTAGATACATTTCTACAAAGGATTGAAATAAAAACCCTGCCGATTTCATCAAAGGGTTATGAAAAAAAAAAAAAGAATTTCGTCAAAGTATTACAGAAGAAACGTGATTTTGGTCAGAGCAATGCGAAAAAAACTCCTGCAAGGTTCACCAAATGTCCCCAAAATCCCCCACAAATGTCGTGAAAAAATCTTGTGCAAGCACCCCCCAGATTATTTTACAATTTTTCGTCATGTCTTTCTTAGGGGGAGGGGAAATAACAGGATTTTACGGTACAGTTTTAAATAAAGATATTTTAAAAAGTTATAAATGCAATTCTAGTGTGGACCCTAGGCCAATTTTGCAGGGTGCAACGCCTGGCAACTCTTTTTAACTCGTTTATGTGGCGTCAGAACAGCCTTTTTTACACAGTGTATGCATCTGGCAGCCCTTTTAATTATTTTATACACCCTGTGTCCCTTGCTGACATTTATGATGCACCCTTTCGACTCATTTCTTTTCTTAGCTGTGAGGGGAAAGGGGGGGGGGGATAACTCATGAAATATGTCCATTATTTACAGGAAATATTATATAAATTTCAGCATTTGTTTGTGGGGAAGTGTTGCAAAATTTGTCAATCGGTCATGTAGGAGGCGGAAAAAAAGAAATTTGACAGATTAATTTAGTTAGAGAAAAAAAAATTGCAAAATTCTTCAATCTGCCATGAGAAAATAATATATTGCTTATTTCGCCATTCAATCACATGGAAAAAAAACTTTGCAAGTTTTGCCAGTAAATCATGAGGAAAAATCTGGAGTTCATCAATTGCTTCATCGATCTGCCATGGGGAAATTGTGAAATTCAAGTACCGATTATATGAAAAAAAAAAAAAAGCCCCAAAAGTTTTGCAAATTGGTAGCACAGGACAAAAAAAGGGAAATTTCACTAATTGGTAGAGATAAAATATCATAAAATTCATTGATCGGTTGGATAAAAAAATTGCCATTCAGTTTTCAAAAGAAACTGAAATTCGCAAGTCGATCGCTGGAAAAAAAAGAAAAAAAAATTGTTTAGGAAGTTGCTTTGAAATACAGCAAAATTTGTTAATCAATCACAGGAAAAAACATGAAATTCAGCAGTCAATCGTGAGAGAAAATCATGAAAATTTTCAGCCAGTTGCAGAAAAAAATGCAAAATTCATCAACTGATTGCACGGAATAAATCCTGAAACTCATCAATCAATAAGGAGAAAATTAGCAAAATTCACTCAACTGCGGGAAAATATAGCAAAAATCCACTGATAAAAAGGAGTCTAAACAAACAAATTCAAAAATATTTTTTGCGACACAAGTGCCATTTTTTTTAAAATTCCAATCCGAGAACCCCCCCCCCCTTTTTTTTCCCTCTAGAGTCAACATGAAGATCATCTAAAATTTCATAATTACATTAAAGAAAAATATTTAATTTTTTTAATTTAATTGAAATGTAACAACACAAAGTGTTGAGCAACAATGGAGTGCTTTATTTTTTTACTGACCTGTACATAAAAACACAGGATTGAATATTTTTATGTATCGAACAAAATAAAGCAAAAATATATTGTTTACAACATGTAATTAATAGAAAATTGATAATCCAAATCAAATCATCTTAAATTTTTAAAGTGACCTGCTACATCATTGTAAACATTTTCAAATTGATTTATTATCTGAATCTTTTAAACAGCCTTGCTACATCAAAAATACTAATACAAAATTGAACAGATGCTGCAGCCACACCAAGGTTGGTGCTTTTTTTTTTTTTTTTGAGCCATTTTGGCAAGAAAACCCTGGTCTGAAATACTTGTTGTGCATACTGTGCAAAAACTACATGTTAGTTTTATTATATTTTGAATCAGTTTATTTTATAATGAAAACACACACACATGCACTTTAATATAAAACACACATTTTTATATATATATATAACACACATTTACGTTATTGCAAAAAAAAAAAAAACACATTTTTTTTATTATAAGGCACACACATTTACTCTATAATAAATAAAACATTACACATTTTTTAAAAATACAAATTGTTTTATAAAACAGACACAAAGTTTAATTTAATAAAAAACACACTATCTGTTTTGCCGTGTTGTCATACCAGACAAAACATTATGATTTTTGCACCAAAAAGAAATATTGGTGTATCTACGAGATAACTACCAAAACATATTTTCTACAAAGAAAACCATATAAAATAGTGTTCACATTTCTTTTAAAAAACAGCCTGGCAGAATTATAGAAAACAGCATTTTTCTTGAATTTTCAGGAGCGGGAGAGGAATATCCCCGCTGGTCCACCCTCTGAATTCATCATTGACATACATTATCAAGACAAGCTGAAATCATATACATTTTAAAAGCAACGTTAAAAACGCCAGAATAAACAAAAATTTTTTGTGAATTTTTGTTTATTCAGGCGTTTTTAACGTTGCTTTTAAAATGTATATCATTCTGCGGCATGTAGCATCTTAATAATTAAGCTGAAATCATGCTATGTTTTGAGAGAAATGAACATATAAATCAAATAAGCTTTCCATGGATTACTAGATGTAATATAATAATGCATTTATAGTAAAATCGGCAATGCTAATTCAATTCAGTTACCCTTGAGTATTCGCCTGGAGATGGGCAAGATTTTTTTTGCCGATTTTAAATTTCTTCATTTGTAAATTTTTTATGTTAATATCCGAATCTTTTTTGCCTGTAAATTTGAAATATATACTTTTAAAAATGAATATTTCCTTTATTCTATTGTTTTAAAATTTATGTATATTTGCTGTCTGCTATTTACAAATTCCCCCTCCCTATTTTTCTTTTTACAAATGAGGTTTAGAATGCCGATTTCTGTTTAAAATTTTTCCATTTGGATTGTTTTGTTGTTGTTATTTTTAATCTTTGAATTTTCGAAAATTAAGCTTAAAGTGGTTATAAATGAAAAAAAAAAAAAAAAAATAGATAGCGGACTCAGGGCGAATACTCAAGTTATTCCTTTAATTCTATAGCACTTGAATATTAATGCCTGCAAATTTTATGCACATATAAAAATGACTTTGTTAATGCACCAAGAAATTCACACTATTCAGAAGTATTATTAATTTTTTTTCAAGAAGTAATATTAATTTTCAGAAGTATTTTTTTATTTCAAGAAGTAATGGCAATTTTCAGAAGTATTATTTATTTTTTCTAGAAGTAATATTAATTTTCTGAAATATTTTTTTTTTCAAGGAAAGCCTTAAATGTATTTAATGTTTTGATATGCAAAAACACCTGCATAGAAATTAAAAAAAAAAATATCGTAATAAGAAGTTCAAGTTACCTACCCTGTTTAGAACCTAAATAAACATTGATAAATATTAAATTAATGTGAACAAATAGCGAAAAAGGGGTGTCGAAAAACGCGGCAATTTTTCAAATTTATTTTTAAGTGGTTAAAGAATGAATTTAAAATGTCAGCTTAAATTGATGTGTCTATAAAAAATCTTATACGCTTACTGTTTATTTTGGAATTAAGAATACAATTCGTTTAATTCTGTCTGTTTTAACTTTAACATATATTGTAGTTTTAATTCAACCGACAAGAATTGCTGACATCTTTTTCCTTCTATTCCACGTTTTAATCGTGCGATGACTAGGCCTAATTTCTTTTTTAAATTTCATCTTGATAAAGTAAAAGTTTTTCTAACATAATATAAATATATAGACAGAATAGTTATAAAGAAATGCATTACAAAATGAAAGAAAATTCTTACCTTACATCCACATTCTTCATATTCGAATTTGCCATGACCAGCGACAGATCTCATCTAAACATCGACGGAGGAATCAAAATAAACGCCATTTCTGGTAAGTAGGTTGGCTGGTTTCACGGTTGCATTCTCGAGATCCGTCTTGGAATATCCTCCGGTCGTTTTGAGGACGGTTGCAGCTGGACGGTTTCAATTGGTCCGTTCTTTAGTATTCTGCGGACATTCACAGGATAGTTTTATAGGATATGCCGACTACAGGATTTTTAGGATCATTGTAGAGCGTCCGAAGGACGACTGTGGTTGTCTGGGTTGCTTTAAAATAAGGCAAATAGTTCAATTAAGCTCTATTCATAAGCTAATATTAGTTTTTGTTGCATTGAAATATCTCGTTTTGTTGATTTTCTGCACGCAAGTAAATCCTTTTGGATTTCAATAGGAGTCTATGGAAATTCTGAGAAATATTGGAAATAGCGCCAAGTTGGATTCACTTTTGGCGACTAATTTTGATCGCCAAGTTGGCGACAAACTTGGCGACGTTTGGCGTCAGAGCCGTGTCCTCCCCCTTTGGAAGCACCCTTATTTCATCAGAAAGCTCTGACCAATCAGATGTGTTTCGCGGTATCTACGCAAATTTTCATTGGTCCATTTCCAAAGCGTTACCCTTTTTCAATTCCTACTATTAGTTCACACTCTCCCTATATTTATTTATTTATTTATTTATTTATATATATATACTAGGGGGTTTCCACCCATCTGCTCGTTACGCTCACCAACCCCCCCGCGTAATCGTTTCGCAATTCCATTTGGTATCACTAAGCAATCCCTATTTTCTAGCCAACCCCAGACGTAATTGTTTCGCGTTTCCCTTCTGGATCGCTTCCCTTATTTTCTATGCAGTCAATTTTTAGATTCCACTTGGTAAAAACGTGCTCCTCCCCAACTCCTGACAATTTTATTTCGTTATCTCCAAGCACATAATCATTAGAGCTTACACAGTTTCATAATTATGAGAATTATTAAATATAAAATTATGTATGTAGTGTTACGAATATTGTAAATAATTAGTGTTTGTGCATAAAAATAATGTAAATAGTTCAATTAAGCTCTATTCATAAGCAAATATTAGTTTTTGCTGCATTGAAATATCTCAATTTGTTGATTTTCTGCAAGCAAGTAAACCCTATTGGATTTCAATGGGAGTCTATGGAAATTTGGCGAAATTCTGGAAAAAGCGCCACGTTGGCGTTGCTTTTGGCGACTAATTTTGGTCGTCAAATTTGGCGATATATTGCCATGTCGGCGACAAACTTGGCAACGTTTAGTGACAGGGCCGCCCCCCTCTTGGTAACCCCTTATAACATCAGAAAGCTCTGACCAATCAGATGCGTTTTGCGGTATCTACGCATATTTTCATTGGAACATTTCCAAATCGTTACTTTTTCAATTCCTACTATTAGTTCACACTCTCCCTATATTTTTTTATATATTTATTTATTTAAACTTAAACTTACACTATGTGCAAAATTACTTAAAAGATGACAAAGTATTTAAAAATGTTAAATTATTTTAATACCTTAGAACTTTCAACTATAAAAAATATAGTCTTCTTGAGAGGAATATAAGAAATACAACAGTTATTGACGCCTAATTTTCAAAATCCACGTAGATGGTGACGAAAGGAGTGAACCAGAGAACTGGAGAAACCAGAAGCAAAACATACAAGTTAATTTCGAAGACGCAAAAATTATATATTCCTCAAAGAATTATCATGATTTAAATATCCGCGAATCAATAGAAATTATTACTAAAGCAAATACTGTTTGTAATGACGTTTTATCCTACAACATACCCAGAATTTGGCTCAGTTTGTTTAAAAATGTTAGAACGAGTAATTTTTCCACTTCCCTATATCCATGTTTTATTTTCCCAATGTTTCCGCATCTATAAATTAACTTCCACTTTCACTCCTTTCGTCACCATCTACGTGGATTTTGAAAATTAGGCGTCAATAACTGTTGTATTTCTTACATTCCTCTGAAGAAGACTATGTTTTTTATAGTTGAAAATTCTAAGGTATTAAAATAATTTAACATTTTTAAATACTTTGTCATCTTTTAAGTAATTTTGCACATAGTGTAAGTTTAACTTTAACTTTTAAAGATGAATTAAACATTTCTATTTATTTATTTACTGATATATTTATTTATTTATATATTTATATATCTTGTTCAAATTTTCAATCATTAATAAAATACACATTATTCATCCTATCAAGTTGAAATAATTTTTTTTGAACTTGTACTGGATGACAATTGATGTTAATAAAGTTTTTTAATATATTAATTGCTTAATTAAATTTTAATTAATTAATTTTAGTTTTGCATGGGAAACAAAATGGCGGCCAATGGTTATTGAAGATCAATGAAAGTATTTTCAATAAGAGGTTACCATAAAGAGGACCCTGTTCTGTCGCCAAATACCACCAAGTTTGTCGCCAACTTGGCGATATATCGCCAAATTTGACGGTCAAATTGAGTCGCCAAAAGTGACGCCAACTTGGCGATATCTCTAATATTTCGCCAAATTCCCATAGAAGTCCATTGTAAACCTACTTGCTTATAGAAAATCAACAAATTGAGATATTTTAATGCAACAAAAACTAATATTAGCTTAAGGGATTATATTCAATTTTTCTTTGATGACCTAAGTAGGAATTGACTTTAAAAACAAAATTTTTATATTACTTGTTTATATATAGAAGGAGTATGTAAGTTGCGATTCATATTATTTAAATGTGACCAAAACTCTGATTTTCATCTTCATTTTATCTGTGTCAACATGGACTACAAATCCTTCTATATATAAAATTAGTATGTTGAAGCCATCACAAAACTTTCTTCTATATAGATCACGTCAATTAAATCTTTTAAATAATACAAGAAATTACATCAATTTAACACCAATAAATATCAAAGTACATCTGGATTTGAAGTTTGATGAAAATTCCTGCATTAGTTATTGAGATAAAGCTATAGGGAAAATTTTGAAAAATGCAGCATAGCAGAGCCACCTGTTGTGCGATTTGCACCAAAACATAAACACCACTAATTTATATCAAGGTATACCGGAATATGAAGTTTTTGAAAATCCAAGCATTAGTTCTAGGGATAGAGCTATTGCGGAAATCACGGAAATTGCAGCATAGCAGCGCCACCTGTTGAGCGATTTATATCAAAATGAACAAAACGGGAACTCATGTCAAGGACTAACTGAATATGAAGTTTGATGAAAATCCGTGCATTTGTTCTGGAAATTGAGCTATTGTGGAAATCGCGAAAAATGCTGCATAGCAGCGCCACCTGTTGAGCGATTTACACCAAAATATAAATAGCACTCATCCATATCCAGGTATACCTAAATCTGAAGTTTGTTGAAAGCCCAAGCACTAGTTCTTGAGATACAGTTATTGCAGAAATCACAAAAAACGCAAAATACCAGCGCAACCTGTTGAGCGATTTACACCAAAAGGTAACAAAACGTCAATTCATGTCAAGAACTAACTGAATCTGAAGTTTGATAAAAATCCGTGCATTATTTCTTAAGATAGAGCTATTACGAAAATCGTGTAAATGCTGCAAAATGCAGCATAACAGCGCCATCTATTGCGCGATTTTCACCAGAACGTTACAAGCACCAACTCATATCAAGGACTAACTGAATCTAACGTTTGATGAAAATCCGTGTATTAGTTCTTGACATAGAGCTATTGCAGAAATCGTGAAAAATGCAGCATAGTAGCGCCACCTATCAGGCGAATTTCACCAAACGCTAATCAGCACCAATTTATATTAGGGCCTACTTTAATATAAATTTTTATTACATTCCGTGCGTTAGTTTTTAAGATCACAAAAATTTGTGTCACATACAGACAGACAAACAGACTCACAGACAGACATTTAGTAAAAATATGTTTTTTGGAATCTCTGGCCTCTAAAACGTGTAAATCCGTCGAAAACTGGAAGTGGAAAATTTTTACAAATCCAATACTTTCTTCTTGTAAAGGTTGGTAGGTTGTTTTTTTGGCGGCCGAGTATCTACGCATGGAATATAGGTCCTGCGGGTCTTTCTAAGGGAACCTAACCTGTATTTACCCATGGAAATCCATGGCTCGAAGAAAACCACGAAAATTCCGAATGATTAGGCCGACGGGCGCGATTGGGCTCGAACTCAGCACCTCCCGTCTACCAGCTTCGAGAGCATAACCTCTCGGCCAATGGTGGGGCCTTCTTCTTGTAAAGATAGAGGAAAGTAAAAATGTAATGTTTTGGAAATGGACCAATGAAAATCTGTGTAGATACCGCAAAAAACATCTCATTAGTCAAAGCTTTCTGACGCTATAAAAGGTGTTACTAAAGGGCGGGGGACCGGCTCTGTCGCCAAACGTCACTAAATTTGTCGCCAACTTGGTGATATATCGCCAAATTTGACGACCAAAATTAGTCTCCAATAGGGACGCCACCTTGGTGCTATTTCCAGTATTTCACCAAATTTCCATAGACTGTTAATGAAATCCAATACAGTTTACTTTCTTGCAGAAAATCAACAAATTGGGATATTTCAAAGCAGCGAAAACTAATATTAGCATATGAATAGAGCTTAATTGAACTATTTACATTATTTTTAAGCACAAACACTAACTATTTACAATATTGTATAAAGGGATCGCGAAGCGATCCAGAATGGAAACGCGAAACAATTACGTCTGGGCTTGGCTAGAAAATAGGGATTGCTTCGCGATACCGAATGGAATCGCGAAGCGATTACGCGGGAGGTTAGTAAGCATAGCGAGCAGGGGGCGGATTCCCCCTAGTATTTTAAAAGTATAAACGGGAAAAAATAAATTTGGCAAAAATAATGTATGTTTAAGAAGTATTTATTACTAAAATTACAGTATAAATACATAGACATTAAAACATTTAGTGTGTAAAAGGTACATAATTGCTTATATACATTCCCATAACTAGCGGTAAAAAATGTTTGATTTTTAAAAATAAATAACCGATTTACTTTAGCAATGTATCATCAGTTTTCAAAATTACTTTTTGCGAAATTTGAAAAATTAAAGTAATAACAGATTTGAAAGCTTGAATATTTTCTATTTGAAAGCGTAAATATATTCTATTTTTTTCTTAATATAAAGCATAGTGAAAAAGAAATTGCGTGCAAGAAGAAAATAGAGGTGATCGGTTCAGAAAATAAAAGACTAATGCTTAGAATAGAAAATTAACCTTTATTTTGAAGATTCGATATATTTTAGTCCTTGCTAATGAAAAGAAACATTTTAAAAATAAATATTGTAGAATAATAGGAAGATAAAGTATTTTAACTATGTGTGAATCCAATGTGTTTGAAATTCCTCGAATTTAACCGTTAACAAGTAAAAACTATACATTACTGAGGATGCGAGTTGATGCTTTAATTATATCGAAACATTTATCTGATGTTATCGAAAGTGATGTACCGATAAAAAATGAAAGTGTTCCCAATACTTAAAAGTGCTAAAACATGATTAGAAAAAAATGATGAAGTTTATGGTATATTTATATTGACGTTGTCAGTAGAACAAACGATGGCTGTTAAAGGGATTAAAAAAGCTAAAGATTTGTGGCAATTACTTAAAAAGCATTATGCGGGAATTGAAAATCAGAGAAGAATTCAGTTAAAAATTAATCTTGCGAGAATAAAGAAAAAGAAAGAGAAACAATCGAAGAATATTTAATAAGAACTCAAGGGATATCTTATAAAATATTAGAGTTAGGTACAGAAATTGATGAAAGCGAATTAATAGGATTTATTATAGAAAGGCTCCCAAAGAAAGATAGCGAAGTAACAACTGCGATATCATCAAACCCAAATATAACTTATTGACTAATGTGAGAAACTTTGTTGAGATATGAGAGAGAATATGATAGATTTCACGAAAAGGAGTCTAAGGCATTTAGGGCTAATGAAAAGAAAAGTGTTCATTGTTTTGTTTGCGGAAAGCCAAACCATATAGCGCGGAATTGTTATAGTAAATCCAATATGACGCAGTCGAGAAATAATAGGGAGTATTCACCTAAAAAAATTTTTCAAAATTGTTATACTAATAAAGTTAAAGGATTTCAGAATGTAAGAGAATACTCACACAATAATAAGAATTATAACACGAATAATAATATCTCAAATAAGAAAAGAAGAAAATATACCTGGTTTACAAATGAACATGCATTGCAGGCAAATTAATTCAATAGAATTGAGTGTAAAGAGTCTGCAAATAATAGGAAAATAACCTGTATGTTAGATTCAGCTTGCACTTCGCATATGACACATAAAGAAGGTATTGAAGTAGAAAGAAAACCTGAAAATATAGAAATTGCAACTGCTGATACCGAGCAATCAATACAAGTGAAATATCGTAGAAATGTTCATATTACGGCTTACGGTTCATATTACGGTTCATATTTACGGCACTCATTGGGAGGGAGTAAAAACATGCTAATAGTAGCAGGTAATATAGTAGAAGGTATTTTGTAGATGTTTTAAGAAGTAACGATGAAGCAAAACAAAGAATTATAAGTATAATAGCGAGGAAAGAAAATGAATCTGGAAAGAAAGTAAAAGCTGTTAGATCAGATAATGGTGGTAAATTTACTAACGAACAGCTCGTAAATTATTGTAAAAGAAAGGGTATAAAGAATGAAAGAACGCCAGTTCATAGTCCACAAAGTAACGGGATTGCAGAAAGAACTATTCGTACTGTTGTTAATACTGCAAAAAGATTGCCGATAGTATCAAAACTATCTTTATATTTTTGGGGCGAAGTAGTATCAATAGCTGCTTATATACATAAGTTACTCCAACAGCTACGAGAAAGAAAACGCCATTAGAATTATGGTCAAATAATAAACCTGCAGTGAATCATATGAGAATATAGGGATATAAATCTTTTCATCGCAACTATGAAATCAATAAAAAGAAATTTGATGTAAGAACAAAACCAGCAGTGTTTATCGGATATTCAAGAGATTGGCAATCATATAGATCAGTGTGGTCCAACCTTTAGTTACCGGAGGGCCAATCAAACTTTAGCATAGGAATGTGAGGGCCAGAGACATTCCAGAAAGAAAACGAATTCCATATTTTATTCAAAACTTTTACTAAAAGTTATATTAAAAGAAGTTTAATATATTAGTACATTTTACAGTCCAGAAATCAATGTGATCATTGGCACTGCTTTCCTGATACAAGTTTATCGATGTACACTATAAATTCGATAAAACAAAGTCTCACGATCGATTCCAGTGAAGCACTTTCAATTCAATATCTCGTTTTTGATTTAATGTGTTTGTGAGCAGAAAAAAGCACTTTCACACACATATGTACTGCCAAACAGCGATAACATTTGCAGAGAGAATTTAAGCAGTTTAGGAAAACGTTCTTTAAAAATCAGTTTCCAGAAATTTTCAGGGACATCACACTTTTTAGTCTGGTATAATGGGTCTGCCTGAAGATCACAAATTTCCATTTGAAAGTCGCAAAGTACCGCACTCACTTCCATACCCATTGGGCTGTTGAACAGTGCAAGTTTTACTTTTAGGTAATCTCTGTCATAAAACTCTTTCTTGATATCTATTATTATTTCATGAAACATTCAAAATTTGTGTCACCTTTTTCTTCTTTTAACTGCTGATAAGATGAGAAGTGTGCAGTATTATTTGTCTTCAGTGCAATTTCCATTACATCAAGTTTTTTGCGGAAGCCCCCCGCGTTTTTTGCGGATCAAGTTTTTTGCGGATACTTTTCTTAAAGGTGGAAAATGTTTTGTTTTCCGCTTCGTAATTTCAGGTTTAAAGTATTTAGATGGGATGTTAATTCTGTCAGAAAAGCAAGATTAATTAACAACTGGATTTCTTCCAGTTTTTCTTGATACTCATGCCCTATATTCTCATTTCTGAGAAAAGCAAAAATTTCATTCCTCAATACAAAAAACTGCTGTAGGAATTTTCCAGCACTCAGCCAGTTCACTTCACAATACAATAAAATGTCACCATACCGAGGTTCCAAATTAGCTAGGAATTCAATAAATGCTTTTGTCTATTGATTTTATTGCCTCCCCATATTAAATTTACAGCATTTACAACAATTTTCATTGTCTCACTTAGCCTTATAATTTTTCTACAGAGAGCTTCCTAGTGTATAATGCAGTGGAAAAACAAAAATTCCTTGTCTTTGTCTTTACACAGTCTTACAGAATCAGTTTTATGACCAACCATTGCTTTAACTCCATGGTTGCAATGCCAGAACACTTCACAAAGCCTCCATATTTAGAAACGATATCATCCAATGGGTTGAATATGTCAATACCTTTTCTGCTGGTTTCTAATTATTTCAATTCAAACAGTTCTTCATGACTTTCAAATTCTTCGTTTATTGTTCTGACAAAGATAAGGAGCTGGTTGATGTCAACTATATTTGTGCTCACATCTAGAGTTAGAGAGTAAAATACACGTTTTTCCAACATGCCTTTGAGAACCTGAAACTTGACCACCCATACCAACAATTCTTCTGCTTACTGTCTGATGAGACAAGGAAACTGTTTCAAAATTTTTAGCCATCTTATTAACTCCAAATGAAGATGCCAATTTTACAGCACATCTCTTAATGAGCTCACCATCCATAAAAGACTTTTTACTTTTAGCTAGCTCTAAACATACCTCATAAGATGCATTTAAACCAGCAGTGTTTGATGATGGCAATATATTCTTCTGTCTAGTTAGTTTTAGCTTTAAATCATTAACCGCGCAACTTCTGGTACTTCTCTGTTATTGATCGTATTTTGATTTATGCAAGCTGGTATAGTGTCACCCACGTTATACTTCTTCGAAACACCCAAGACTTGAGAACAGATAACACACTGTGGTTTTCCATTATGTTCAATAAAAAAGTAACTTTCCTGCCACTTTGACGAAATTTTCGTTTCTCATTGTCGCTTCTAACACGGCTTTTCTTAGTTCCGCCCGTTTAGGTATCTCTCTCGCAACAACGACGACAACAGTCTCTCGTCGTACTCTCTCGAACAACCTCTCGGCAGTTAAAAACAACCAGTTTGAACTTCCTTCCGCTCCGTTTTATAGGGAAACATTATAGAAAATCCTACGCAGCACACAAACAATCGCGAACATATCTCCAACCAATCACTGCTGTTCTGACCACCCGCGCCTGCAGGCGGGACCGCTTCTCGCCTTTCCCACCTGCTTCCTTCATAACAGTACTGAATGAATTTGAAAATCGTAGTAGGCACGCCACAGTTTATAACGGTTGATGAGTGAAGCTTCAAAATGGCCGTTATAAGGAAAATTAAGGCTCCTATAATACGGGCTGACTCACGCTGCCATTTAATTGCCGGTAGGAGAAGAACGATGGCCACGTCGCTTGGGCAACAATTGATGATTGGTCTAAGTGGGAAACAACAGCTTGACGATTCAGCCTGTATTATAGTAGCCCTAGGGAAAATGAAGATTGTAAAGTTCTGTTACGTAAACTTTAAAAAACCTAAAGTAGTATTACCTAAAAACTTAACATAGTAAGAAGGGTAAACGATTTTTTTTCCAAATGTTAAATAAAAATACTTTTCCCAGTAAGAAGGGCAAGGCCAACAAAAGTGAATAAGTGGGCCGCATACGGCCCGCGGTCCGCTTTTTAGACTACACTGATATAGATTATATGACTTAAAGGAAAAGAGAATACGCGAAAGCAGAGATGTAATATTTATAGAAGAAAAAATGGGACTTGAAGATATAATTAACAAGGAAGAAATGACAGATGAATTTGAATACATCAACATTATCAGAAAAATGAAAGTAATACTATCTAAACAAGAACAGATTTATTCCGATAAAAATGAAGAAGAATGAAATCAGAAAAAAAGAAACAATTACGTTGACAAATGATATGAATAATTCCGTGGCAGAAAAATATCAAACAAATGATATATTTAATGAAAATGTAGAACAGTAAGAAAAATATGATAATGAGAATAAGCTGTTTGAAGAACCTAGAAGATATCCAAAGTATCTAGCAAATCTGGTACACGAGGAAGTTGCAAAGAGTTACAAGGATGTATTAAATTCTAAAGATAAGAATAAATGGACAGAAGCAATTAAAAAGGAATTACACTCGTTAGAAGAACACCAAACGTGGAAAATCGTTGGCAGACAAAAAGATGTGAAGTCACTAAGAAACAAGTGGATTTTTACTGCAAAAGAAAACAGTAAATATGTAAAATATAAAGCAAGATTATTAAACGACGTATCAAGACTTAAATATGGAACAAGTTATCAAGAATTGTACAGTCTATAAATGAAAACTGAATCATTTAGAACTTTATTGGCAATGAAAGGCTACAAAACTAGATTTTTCGACGTAGAAACAGCTTATCTGAATGCAGATCTAGAAACGGCTGTTTATATGGATCCGCCTGAAAGTCTACAAATTGAAGGAAGAAAAATATTAATTTATTGGAAGGTTTTTTTTTTAAACTACCTGTTCTGCAGTAATGAAATTTATCGTCATATTTAAGATAAATACTTTTGAATACATATTAAAGATTATTTCACGAAATTATTATTTTAGATTTGTACTTTTTTTAAATGTGTTTCTAATTATTTTTTGGGTAGAATATATTGTCGATACAAAATAGTATAAATCTGCCTCATAGAGTTTGTAATTAAAAATACAAAAATCTTTAATTCTAGAGATTATTAAAATTTAATTTAACAAGTCTCTACTTTTCTCAATTTGGAGAATCAAAAATATTTTCATTCGTGAAAACCTCCAGGGGAACTAAAAATTAATCTTTTAAGTCTTTGAATATTATGGTTCTAAAATTTAATTAGTTTAATCTACGGAAATTAAAATCCGACAAACGTTTTAATAAATAATTAATACAATACCCGAGGGAATAAAATTATTATATTTTATCAGTTTGAAGTGCAAATATTATTTTCAGCACTCTCATAACAGTGTTGCTTGAAATCAATAAAAACATTTTTTTTTTTTTTTAATGTTTCCACCAGGAAAAATTTTGTTCATAAAAAAAATAAAATCATTAGTAATATCTCTCTCTCTCTCTCTCTCTGTATATATATATATATATATACGTAATTACGCTATCGTATGTGGCACAGAAATCACGATTATTTGTTAATTGTTTAATGGCAACGCACGAGTGAAACGCATCTCATTGGTTATTGAACAGCATTTAATGCAAAATCCATACCTATAAGGGGGGGGGGGATCCTGTTCTGTCGCCAAATGCCGCCAAGGTTTTCGCCAAAAGGAACGCCAACTTGGTGATATCTCTAATATTTCGGCAAATTCTCATAGACTTCCGTTGTAAACCAATAGGGTTTACTTGCTTACGGAAAATCCATAAATTGAGATATTTTAATGCAACAAAAACTAATATTAGCTTAATGGATTATTTAATTAAGGATATTAATTAATAATGGATTACATTAATTTAAGTCTAAGTAAATTAAACTAGTAAATCTGCAGATCAGGAGCCTCAACGTCCGCTCTACAATTCATTGTGTTTAGCACCCTTTGAGTAATATTAATCTTTCTACAAAAAACGAAATTTAAAGTTTTGAAATTACATAAACATTTATAAAACGAAAAAATATTTCGAAGGTTTCTGACATTAGAAGCGTTAAATTAAACCCCTTGTTATGTAATGGTATTCTGAAAATCTCATGAGCTACTTATTCTGGTAATTTTTAGATAATAAAGAAGATTTCTTCAGGGGGGCTCTGCCCCCCTGAACCCCTTCGTAGTGTAATTTAATTTACATTTGTAATTATCAATTAATTGTGTTAATGTCCTTTAGTAAATTCTACCAATAGACGGAAACGTACATGAAATCTTTTCTACAGCCCTGTATAGTACGTGAAGATTTTTACGCGTCGTCTATAACATTTAAATTTAATGCAGACAAAAACCCCTCTTAAAACTGCTCATATCACATTTCCGGGGATTAGTATGCATAGTGTGCACCATATATCCAGTTTCTGCGGAGTCCTGTATATGGTTCTATTTAAATTCTGCAAACATTTGTTAGTATACTAAATGTAATTGGGCTGGGAAATACATAACTCAAAAAAAAAAAAAAAAAAAAAAAAAAAACACTGAAGCAATTCGCGCTCATTTTCATTTATACTTACGAATTCATTTGTGTATCCCTGTACATGGTCTATACAATATTTAAGCACTACTTATTAAGCACAAATTTACTTAACGTTAAAACGCACACCATAATCGAAAATGCTCTTCAGCAATCATCCCTAATAGACCAGAACTGTATCCGAAATTTTTTATGTGACCCTATAAATGAACGATAAATACGATACAAATCATATTCAAGCTTCTTGTAGTCAACCACAGTAATGTAATTTAATTTCATAATGTTTGAATTAGTGCAACACAATTAACACACTGACGACAGGCAATTTAATTAAATCTGGGTTTAAAAACAGTAGAAGCTCCTCCCTCTTCTGAAAGTGTCACAGAATTTGGTTTCTGAGATATGTTTTTCATGTTTATGCAGCAGTAAATATCTTTCAATGTACGGATGTAATATATAATGTCTTACAATCTATAAAAAATATGGACAACACAATATAAATGTCTTTTCTGTAAGGTAGAAGTCCCTCCCTTTGCCAATGATGTATTCTGAATGAAAACGAGAATTCTCGTTTCCCGTCGCTAATGTGTTAAAATAAGCTGTGAAGAGTTTTTTTTTTCCCCCGTAGACTACATTTTAATCGACTACTTTTGTGTGACCCTGAAAAAAACATATGCTTTGCACCCCATGTACTACAAAAATGTTTCAAAAATACATATCAATTTTATTATTTTGTAACAGAGTAACATCATTAAAAAACGCCACAAAAGGATTTTCTTCAAAGATTGTAATATTATGAATACTTTTGAGTTCCCTGTACGCATGCTGTAAGTGCTACACATAACATATTTTATAGTAACCAGGTTCTAGTGCACCTTAATAAAGTATATAAATTTCATTACGTTTAAAATTGTGTAGCATTATTAAAATACACCGCAGACGATTTTTCCCAAAGACTATAATGTAACGGAATAGTTTTGAGTGCCCCTGTAATTAAGCTATGAATGCTACACTCTTCATTTTTAATACCAAACATACTTTGGCAAACTTCAATAACGTATATCAATTACATGTAATCCCGACTATATTTACGCGAGTTAGAGCACGTAGAGAAACACGGCAGGCGACAGATAGAAAAACTGAAGTCATAAATACTTTTCATCCATGTTGGAAAGTGTTAAAAAGGATTTACATGCCTTTAACTGTACTTTTTTCACTTATAGCATGGTTAAACATTAGTTTAAACATCCTAATCCATGCGATAGCAATAACATATTAAAAAACCCCAAAATATGCATATCTGGAGATCTATATATCTACTGGAAAATAATTCATTATCGTGCCCACTGTTAATTGCATAAATTGCATCGATTTGGCGCGATAAAATATTTTTTGTGATAGCCTTTCAATAGTACCTGCAACAAAATTAACGTAATTTACTAACTTCATTCATATTTGACGCAATGATAGTCTACGAATAACAGTCGCTAGGCAACGAAGAAAAGGAAAAAAAAAGAAATATGTATCATGTAAAACAAGAAAATTAATTTAAAAATTCTTTATATTATTGGAATACATGTATAAATGTCCTCAAAACATTATACACGTAAATAAAAAAATCTGATAGATATATTGATAAAACATCAATATAATAGGAATAATTTAAAACCCTTATTTGGAATTTTAGTATCCATAATTTGACATTTAAATCCATTAATCAAACGTGCCATTTTCTTTCAACAAATCGAAATTTGAAAATCGTCTGACTTGCCGTAGAAAAGCATTATAAAGAAAAATAAAATCTTCCATATTTTCCGAACGAATGAACCAAATTTAACCAAAAACTATACAGCTACGTCCGGGTATCTCACAAATATGCCCAATTAATTTCAAGCTGATCGGGTGCTTTTTGCGGCAGTTATCGCGGAACAGACAGACAGACAGACAAACGGAAATCAAAACTTTTCGTGTCTCCACAGTAAGCCTTCACTGACGTTTCGGCAATTATGAATAAAAGTAACATGGTACAATCCTTTCCCAAATATAAATTTTTAGGGAAGCCAAACTTGTCTCCGAGGGCTGCTAGTTTTTAAAGAAATACAAAGAGTTATATTTTGTAAGCAAAATAAACTTTTTAACCATATTACGTATTTAGCATCTTTTTAAGACGTAACATCTTGTCATAAAATTTTTTATTTATTTATTGTTTGATTTAAAGCATGTATACTGACAATATTATGAGGTAAGAATTATCCTGCATAACCAACGGTAAATAATATTTTGCCTTTCAAATAAATTCAGCTGGTTTTCATAAAATATAATGTGCTGAATTTAAATGTGCAACTAAATGTTTTCTACCATGTACATTTTTTTCAGAATTATATACTACATTTTCAAACAATTCAATAATAACCATGACATATTTTTTTTTTTTTTTTGGAAAAATGATATGAAATATACCATTCAATTTATGGCTGAATTAGAAACAACTATGTCGCTATAAACGATTTTGTTTTATAGTGTTTCTTGAGGCACACATCTTCATACTCCCTGTTTCGTTTCGAGTTGTAGTATTCGAAATTGGTATTGTGATTCAACTTTGATTTTCGAGTCTGTGAATGGCAATATTCAAATATTTATGCATGCATATACACTATATGGCCATTAATCACCCGACACTTTCAATATCAGACATTTTATGGAATATTTAAAGATATACTTGACGGATTTTCATGGAAATTCAGGACTATGAAGAATATGTTTGACTTGATATTTATCAATGGCAATTTGAGCAACAAGACAATTTGGGGACCAGCCAAAAATCACAGAAAAATAATAATATTTAGGGTCAACCTGTAAAATAAAATGCACGAAAGGTCTATCGCTATTTAACGAATATGTGGATATTGCGCAATATATGGAGATATATCGATTTTTTTTTTTAGTTCAAAAAATTCTTGCAGATTTTTTGTTTATTTCATGCAGGGCTTTTTGTTAAATTTAATGCCAGTTTCAAAAAATTTGACAAACTATAGCAGAAATAATATAGTGCGATTAGAATGTAAATATATTAAATATTATATGAATTATGAGCAGTTGTATGAAAATATTTTTATCTGCGCATGCGTGCACGATAAAAAAAAAATTCTTCACGATTTAATAGTCAACTCTATGGAGCAACTCATAAAAAAGCCAGTCAAATATCTTGAAAACACAGAAAGATATCGGCAGTAGAGTGAGCCGAATTTTAGTTCCTTTCTAAAAGCTGCTGAATGATGTGATTTTCTATCAAAATGTGACTAAATATCCATTCATACACGAACTGCTAGAAAATACTTTCTTATTAGTGAGGATAAATACATTTCATGACACAGTGGAATATTTTGTGCACTAATTAACATACCTACCCCTAGTACAATGTTCAAATCAATCAAATCCTGGTCCGGACATTTTTCGCCCAGTTGGAAATTTACATCTAATATGATTTGTTTACCAATTAGAATAATTGTGCTAATATTAATCTCGTGTAATGTCGTATCTAGCGATTTCTGGAGTTCCATTACCTGTGATTTATTCTGTTGAGCTGAACCAGGTTTCAGACCAGATGCTGTAATCATCAAGGTTAGCTGGGTGAAAAAGTCTGACCAGAATCGTCCGGGATAGCTCAGATGGCAGAGCACTGGCGGCTTCAGCCAGGAGGTCCCGGGTTCAAATCCTGGTCCGGACATTTTTCGCCCAGTTGGAAATTTACATCTAATATGATTTGTTTACCAATTAGAATAATTGTGCTAATATTAATCTCGTGCAATGTGTACACTGTTGAATATACGTGTTCCAATGAAGGCATAGTAAAATCTGCTTGCTTATCGTGAGAAAAACTTTTCAACATGCAAAAAAATGTGACACTTCGTCGTCTGTCCACGTCAACTGTAGATACGTGAGCAACTTGAATTCCATCCTTAGTGGCACCTGAATTTGTAACACACATTTCTCAATACCAGTACAGTACCTGCATCGTTTTCCAAAGTAAATATAGACTTATGTGCAAAGAATGCAGACAGAAGTAGTTTTGTAATCCCAGTATTTGCGGCTATTACCCTACGTCAGTTAAAAGGAATTCTTACAAACAGTCCTTATCCATGCACACATTGATTATGCAAATACCTTCTTGGTACACTTAACCTGCAAATGCACAAACTAATAACGCATAATCCTGTCTGATTAGGAAGAAAATTATTTCTGCAAGTTCAGACAAAATAACGTTCCTCCTTCTTTGGACAGAAATAAATTAATAAAAAGGAAAGTGTCCAGTTAAACTGATGGCACTGAGCTTACAGTTTATTTACACTAGCTGTATGTTATACTCTTATTTAAAAAATAATGCCCTCGAAAACTAAAGAAAAAGACAAAATAAAAACATTTAGCTGAATTAATGGGGGGGGTTACCTCTCTCATTTCCCCCATTTATACTTGACCAATGAACCTCCAAATCTAATCAGGGAAGAGCCTTATCAGAATAAACCACTATACAAAAATTTGAAGAAAATCGGATCCTTCTGCATGAAAAACTCATTTTTCGAATTTAAGGGGCGAATGGCTCCACGTCCCTCCCCTTTATACTTAACTAATGACCCTCCAAAACTAATCAAGGAAGCACCTTATCAGATTAAACCGGTATACAGAATTTGATGCAAATCGGATAATTCTGCATGAAAAACGCCTTTATCTAAATTAGGGGGGGATTAGCCCCAGTTCCCCCCTTTATACTTAACCAATGAACCCCCGAACTATTCAGGGAAGGGCCTTATCAGAATGAATCTATATCCAAAATTTGAAGCAAATAGGATATTTATATCAAGAATTATCTCGTTGCGTACATACATACTTGCCAACATACAGAACCTTGCGGGCACATTAGCTTTCAGGTTTTGATAGCCCTTGAGCTAAAAAGTAATCTTCTGAAGAGTTGGAGTATCAGGAAGAGATATACTTGAAACTTATTTTCTTGATTCAAAGGTAGAAAATCACAGTATTTAAACCATACTGTGAGAAACATCTTCCAGCATCAGCTTATGATATATATATTGCTATCTAATTGACAATTTCCTACCTATAAGAATCGAGTAAAATCTTTTTCTATCTAATTATATGAGTAAACGAAAATGTTATATCATAAAAATTATATTTCTAGAAAATCAATGTGAGAGATTTTAAATGTAAATTGTAATTTTTCTTTGTCGCATTTTTACGCAGGTAATACATTTAATATCTTCAAGACTATCTTAAACATTAATAATTTTAATTTAATTTTCAGCAGTGAAATTACGCTTGAAATTATTCAATATTTAATACGTGATTTATCACATTGCTAACTACGCGTAGGACCAACAGAGTAAACAAGTCCAAGCCGGAAATCGAACCCGGAAACGCTCCAAGTAATTCACCAATTAAGTTACGAGGACGATACCCAGCTTAGCATCTCTCACTCACATATGCTGCTAAGGCTACAATTGCAGCACAAGATGGAATAGTCTTCATGAGCACCTGCGGCGAAACATGAGACACAAATAAACCCAGCATTTAAAATTACATAAATAATTTTAATTAATTTTCAGCAGCGAAATTACGGTTGAAATTATTGAATAATTTCAATAAAATATTGAATAATTAAAATATTGTATAATTTCAATAAAATGTTGAATAATTAAAATATTGAATAATTTCAATCGCAATTTCATTGCTGAAAATTAATTAAAACTATTTATTTGTTCCTCGTTGCTGGGTTTATTTATGTCTCATTTTTCGCCGCAAGAATTTTGTGCTCATGAAAACTATTCCATCTAGTGCTGCAGTTGTAGCCTTAGGAACGTATGTGAATGAGAGATGCTAAGCTGGGTATCGTCCTCGTGGCTTAAATGGTAGAGCATTTGGAGCACTATTCCAAGGGTGCCAGGTTCGATTCCCGGCTTGAACACTTTTCACTCTGTTGGTTCTATGGTTAGTTAGCAATATGATAAATCACATATTAAACATTAATGTTTTGTCCATGTAATAGATGACCTCATAAAACTTTCAGAATTAAAATAAAACAATTTTTGAGAAAAAGGCGACGCAAATTATTCTTCCATTCATATCTTCAGTTTTAATATTACCTTCAAAACCAACACACATTATTATGACACAGATTGTAAACATACAACTACGATAATCTTATAAGTAAATGACCAATTCTGATAAAAAACATTATTTATATATATATTTCTCATTTTATATTTTGTATTATTAATGATCTGTCACATGTGTCATATTTATAAGCCTTATTTTTTTCTTCAAATAGCGAGTGTTGAAAAACAGGTTGCACGAAAATTCTATGAGAATAGTTAATATTTTATTTCTTTAAAATGAAATATAATATCTTTTTTTTTCCTCCAAGCAGTTTTGTTTTCTGTTATAAAAAAATTAAGCTGTTTTTTAGCGAATCAAAAAAGTTGTATTTCATATAAAAGTCTTTCCCTACATTTTATTTGTTTTTGGATATCTAAAAAACTAATTTCAAACATCCCAATAGATATGGAAAAAAATTAAAACATAAAAAAAGCAATTTTAACTGTTTCATAAAACATAGACTTTATAGATTTATTTCAAAACATCAAACAATAGAAAATCTTTTTTTTCGCTCATGCTAGTTACTTCAACAAATATGTCTTCATATTATTTCATAGATATCTTTTATATTAAATGCAATATCTTCGATTTTGTTTTCTTGAAAAAAAATATGGTTTCAAAACGTTCACTGTAGAATAAAAAATCAAGAGGTGTATAAAAAATACAGATAGAAGATAAAATTGAACCTTGCTTTACCAATAAGTTTTAGAATAAAAATATTGATTTCCTTTTTCTGAGGATTTTTTTTTTCTTTGAGAAGGGTAAAAATCTTATGAAAATAATGCATTAAAATTTTTCATTATTTTTCACTTTATACATGTAAAAGAATTAAAGTTATGTAAAAATATAATTCTAGTTAACTATATTTCGTGCGAATAACTTGCTAAAACTTAAAAACTTAAATAACTTGTGCATTTTGAAGTAAAAATTCTTTTAATCATATGATTATAAATACTAAGCAAATCCTCAAAATCAAGATATATTTTGCTTTTATCTACTATGTAACACAAAGGACAAAAATGAGCTTTGAAACATTAAACAGTGCTTGATTTAAACATTTTACATTTTTCTCGCACGAAGAAAGATTTTGATTTGATTTTGTGGTATCCCTATCTCTTTGACTTCAGTGTACTTTTATTGGTGTTTAACACTTTTCAACATAGTTAAAAGTGTTTATGAATTTGGTTTGTCTCTCCGTCTTTCTGTTCATCTACACATGCTCTAACTCGTGTAATTATAGCCCGATTGTAGAGACTGAAAGTCTTACAATGACGTCCATATGAGAGTCAATTTGTTTCTCCTAGATGTGATACTAGTCCGAGAGCTGTTAAACATTTTAGGGAAGATATTTGAGGCACCCTGAAAACTTGTGCAACACTTTTGTTGTAATGCCTGAATACAAAATCGAATGTCTGACTGAAGGATCGTAGCACTTAGCCCACCCGTGAATTTTTAAATTTCCAAAATTTTCGTTGCAAAAAATATTTTTGAGGCATTCTGAAATTTTAATACCTTCAAATTTAGTATTTAATGAAATAAAAAATATAAAAGGCAGATACTTTAGTCGGCCCGAAAACTGTGCCAGACGCGTGTCAAGTGTTTGGATTCAAATGTTTCTTCAAGTGCACGATGAATTTCAACTGGATGCGGGCAAGCATGCAGTTGTTCTGAATATTTTGGAGTAGTAATCATAGAAAGAAAAAAAAAGAAACAAAATGTGTTATTTGCGCGAAAAGCGACGAAAAAAAATCACTGATTTTAGTGAAAAAATGGTACAAAAATGTTGTAAAGTATTGAACATTCGGCAAAAACATAGGTTAAAATATAAAGATATTATTTTACCATCCAATACTAATCTGAAAGAGGGTTATCATAGACACTGCTATGACAGTTCCATCGCTTTATTGAAGAAATACGGCGACGACAACGCTTCAGGAATATCCAATGTGCTGCCTTCTTCATTAGGTATATTGTATAAATTTATTTTTATTCCTTATAATAATATATTCACAAATAGCATAAGACATTCATAGTCCTTGACTAAAATAAATCTTGTCTATCGGATAAATGAAAACACTCATTGTACGAACTATAGAGTATATTTATGTGTACTATTTATATCTTTTACCTGTATAGCTCAAGACAGCTGTAACATCAGCTCGTCTACGAATTTATTACCAGCATGAATTTCAATAGTTGTCTCAATGAAAGTAAAGAAACATTTTGCACCAAATATTTTTTTAACATCAAATAATTTTAGAAACTTTTAACTAGGAAGGTTTGCATAAGTGCATACCCAGAAAACTTTAGAAACTTTTATGAAAAATACTCCTTAATAAAAAACTTTGTATACTCTTTATACGGAACTAGTTTAAGAAAGTTTGACTTAAATAAATATTCTTTTATAACTATGATTGTGTCATATACATTTATACGTACATGTAATGAAATTTAACGATCATTTAATGACGGTTGGTACAAAATTTAAACTGATTAAAATTTCTTCAAACTCAAAGTTAAGGTCCGGTTTTGAGCACTGTCAAAATGACTTCGATAGTGTTAGTGTCGGAGACTATATGAGAAAAGCATTGTTGTCATAGAAACAACGACTTATTTAATGTCGAAATTTATAATGAAATAGTTCTTTATCGGACAGTTACTTTTAAAGTGCACTTAAATTTATCCAACCGGTTAAACAGTCCGAAAATTAAATAACTTCAGCAACACGCAACTTGCATATATTACACAAGCTTATAGAAAAACTAACAAAGTGTTTCATTGTTTAAGTTTTAAATTATTACGTACCGCGCATTCGAATAATCATGTAACAAGCAATTTTCAGATGCATTAAAGTATTCGCGTTTGCTGAGGAAAAGTTTTGCCCGCCAAATAATCGAAAATATTTTATTTTTTTAAAGGATTTCTGCTGAAATTTCGCAGCTAAATTTTACTGATACTTTAAAATATACATATGTATAATAGGCATTTAATAAGCATATAAACCTATCGCAGTTATATTTGTTGTGTTTGCGCACGCATCCAGTTGAAATTCATCTTAAGATGAAACGCGCTTTACGCTTTGTTTGTATAGTAAGTTAGTAAATTGATTTTCAGCGATGCACCGCAGGTCTACTGGCAGGGCACTGGCGTTTAACATTCTAAGTTGTCTGGCAAGTAGAAAATGCCAACAAAAATGTCTGTCATTTTCAAAATATTTTTTTCTAAGCATAAACATTATTCTGTCTCAATCTCAGCATGCCTCACACACCTTTTTTGGGTAGTCATAAAATGGCACTTGACACGTGTCTGGCACAGTTTTTTGTCCGACTAAAGTGTCTGGCTTTTATATTTTTTATTTCATTAAATACTAAATTTGAAAGTATCAAAATTTCAAAATGTCTCAAGGATATTTTTTTGCAACGAAAATTTTGGAAATTTAAAAATTCACGGATGGGCTAAGTGCTTCAATCATTCAGCCAGACATTCGATTTTGGATTCAGACATTGCAAAAGAAGTATTACACAAATTTTTATGGTGCCTCAAATACCTACCCTAAAATGTTCAACAGCTCTCCTGCTATACCTGGAATCTTTGAAAGGGTACGTCGATCTCTTGCTAGACGCTACCTTAATTGTACAGATGTTAGTGGTGCACATTTGAGGCTTTACTGTAATTGTTATGCCAGTAATTGTTTTCATTTCCCATGCATATTTTTTTTTCTAATACTTTTTATTTCCGATCCCACATTGCTGTACCAAAATTGCTTCTTTATGTGTACTTTACCTTCCCTTAAAGGTTGGCCATGCCGTGTGTCAGAGACACACTGTATATTGCCAAATATATATATTATATATATGTGTTTGTGCGTATTGGTATATAGAGGAAGATTGAAAAAAAAATACAAAATGATGATGCAAATTAGGCATACAGCAAGGATAAAAAATCACATAGGAACATAGGGTCTAAAACTACTTATTGAGTCACAAATACAGGGTGTTTCATCCTCACTCAATTTGGGTTGACGATAATAACTTTCACAAAACTGAAGTATATTGTAATAAAACACTTAACAGGCATTCTTACCTTTGTTGTAAATGCCATAACACAGACCAAAAGTGGTAGAAGTCAGCATTATACGCGCCAACAGTATGCACTTGACGCCACTCATTTTGGACTATGTTTATCAATTCATATGGTATCATCGATTGCTTGAGCAACATGTTTTTCCAGATCTTTTCGGTTTGTTATCAGATTTCACACAAAACTAAATACATACCGTTTCATTTTCATTTCAATGTTTTAATTTTCTCGAAATTATTACCGCCAACCCGAGTTCAATTTGAATGAAGCACCCTGTATTTGTGATTAAATAAGGGGTTTGCGACACTATGTTCCTGCGTGATTTTTTATCCTTGTTGTATGCCTGATTTGCCATATCATTTTGTAAACTTTTTTAAAAATCGCACTGTCGATAGATAGGTAGATAAATAGACAGACCGATAGATAGATAGATAGACATATATATTTATACTTATGAATGTGTGTATGTGTGTGTTTTAAAAATACTAAGGTGTTCAACCCGGATCTCAAGGGTTACAGAATATCATTGAAAACTATTTTTTTTCTTATCGAAAACTCTAACACGTATTTTCAGTTAAAATATTTTTTTAGATTGCCAACTGATAACAAGAAAAAGTGGTTTATGTGAAAAATAGCAATTTTGCTCACAGTTAATTTTTTTTTATTTGGTAAAAGTGGTACTTTCATATTAGTCGCACGCCAGAAGTTAACTTACAAAGAGATCGGCCAAGATTTCGCTAATTACAGCACCCTTTTTGATTATGGTATTTTCTGTGGTTTAGGCGCGTAGTTAGATTATATGTCAGTTAAATTTGCGTTGTATTTATATTATTTTGTTATTTTATTTATTTATTGATGAAATTTTAATTTCACGAGGGAATATTAACAGAAAACGAATGCTGAACTATTCCTATTATTTTAAGCACAAGCTGGTTAATCTTTCGTAATCGGACTGCATGCGGTGGAGAAAGATTTAAAATGAACACACACCTGAAATTATTTAGAAAACCATAAAAAATCAATAAACTAAGCTGGGATACAGATTTGAAACAAGCTGCATTTAAAACTACATTTTTCTCCTATTCAATGTTGTAATTAAAAATTGTTGTAATAATTTAATAGTTTAAAAAATTGCCGTAGAAGCAAACTTTGTTCGGCAGGTGTTGTCAACATAAATATGACATCAGCGTTACTCATGGGCATATTTTTGCTTTATAATATAGATTCTGAAAGTATTACGATATTCGACACTGTTTAAAATACTTTAAGCTGAAAACCTAAAACAACATAATTACGACAGCACTTTATTAAGAAGTTTAGAATCTCTTAACAGTCACGCATACATAAAAAGAAAATTATGCCAAACTTTAAAGAAAAATCTATCTTTGAAACCTGAAATTAATTTACTGCATAAAGATAAAAACGCACGCTCACTTTAAAATTAAAAAAAAAAATCTAAACTATAATTAATAAGCAAGCTAAAACGTATTATTATTTCTTTAATGAAAAATGACTTCTTGCGACATTTTGCATGCTTTTATTAACAAAAGTGATGTCAAAGCACTTTTTAAAAATCCATAATAGGTAATTAATAATAATATTTTAAAAGTACTTTTACAGAAAAAGAACAGACATTTTCTTCCATATTTATTCGAATTAGGATGAAAGATGAAAAGATGTTTTTCTCATCATTTATTAACTTTTTATATCATGGGATAGAAAATGAAGAATAAACGTATTTTCACATCTTATTATTTTAAATGATATTTTCATAGTTTATTTAAAAAACTATTTTTATGAACTAATTTCTTTTAAAAATGAATAAATTCTTGTAAATATTGCAACAATTTTTAAATAATGCGATATATATGTTATTTATCTTTATTATTTTTTTTTTCAGACATTGATAAGTGCTATATAAAGTGCCTTTATATAAAAAACTTTAGAAAACTTGTATTGTTTCATTTAAACAATGTTTGCCACATATTATAAAAAGAATTATTTTTTTTTAATTATTCGTATCAAGTGAAGTACTATTTTGTTTAAGTTTTTCTGCTACTTTCAGTTTAAAAAAAAGGAAAAAAAAAAAAAACAGGAAACCCGTCAATAATACAATCGTATCTTATAATCGTATTTATGTTACGAACATTACTTTTTCTATACACATAAAAACCGCACAACGATGTTAGAGGTATCATGCGAAAAGTTTTGATCGGGAAAGAAGTACTCATATTTCATAAAAACGCATAACTTGATTAAAAATTGCATTTAATGAGCAGTTAAAGAAAATACGTCACTCATCAAATAATTTCAACGATTACAGTACGAAACTTTTCCAGAGGTCCCCATGTAATTATAATAATTATTATTATTATTATATAAGAATAAGAATAATTCAGAAATTCTGAAAAAGCAAGCAATTTGAAAATTTATTAAAGATAGAATGACCTTCGAAATATTGTTGTAGAGTCGTGGGAAAAAAAGTAAACATCCCAACTAACTTTGCAACTAATTATTATAGAAAAAAATTACAGGTACCAAGCGATTGGAAATAAAGTCTATTTTTAAATGATGTATATAAAATTTACTTAGGGGGCAGTCTACAAATAAAAACAAGACCTAACTTTGTTTTTTTTTCAATGGCGACACCGATATTCTAACAATATATTTTAAATCTTCTGTTTAAACTATGCCTAGAAATGAAACTTCAAGTCATATTTGGACGATAAGTTTTTGAATTATAAACATTCCAAATTTAGAGCTTGTAATGTTAAATTACATTTTTATAGTTTTATGAATTTCTCCTAAAATTATAATCCTAATGTGATGATGTTTTTGTTTAATTATAATACAAAAAAACCTGAACATGAATACATTGAATTTTAAAATTTTAAAATTTTTATAATATGAAATATGAAATCAATATTCGAAAAAAAAAATATGAATTACAACCTACAATTTTTTTGATAGATTTATGTTTATTATGTGCTGCTTCATGTAAATTTTCAATTTCAAATTCTTCTTTCATGTAGTTTTTTAATTATGAGCAAAAAGTGTCAAAATGACAATTTAAGTTGCCATCTATGATAGCCAGAAAAGCATAATTTGAAAAAATATATTTTACTCGTTTTAATGAAACATTTGGAATGGCAATAGTCGAAAGATATTAAGTGAGGGAAATGGTTCTATTAGCAAGAAATAATTCATTAATAGAAGGGACATAGTCATTGTGTAGCATTTCAACAATCGAATACCGAATTTCAATTTTGATACAGTCCCTAAAATATGCTCATTTTAAAATAATTAAGTTTTTGAAAACTAATCATATGAATTTCATGAAAATTTGATTTAGGCTAATTGAAGGGAGTAGAATTTATTTATGGTGTCAAACATGTGCATTTCTATTGAAAAAAAAAAAAAAAAAAAAACAAAGTTTTGGTTCGTTTTGGTATGTAGATGGCCCCCTAAGCCAATACACCATTTAAAAATAAACTTTATTTCCACTTGTTTGGTACTAGTAATTTTTTCTACAATAATTTGTTGCAAAGTTAGTAGGGGGTGTTTAATTTTTTTCCCCACGACTGTATATTGCTGAAAAAAAATAATAATGAATGTTACACTGGTATTCTCTGTGAAAATTATGCAAAAGATTTTTAGTATTTTTAGTAAATAATAAAAAAAAAAACATTATTGCCCTTTCAAATGCTTGTCTATTTACAATAATATTCAATAATAAATCTAATTTTTTTAATGTATTAAATTGTCCAATTTATTATCTGCATTAATACAGAATTATTTAAAGCCGAATATCTCGAATATATTCCCTTTTTTTTTTTTGAAAAATAAATAACTTGTATACCTGGCAGATTAAAACATGCAGTTAAAATTCATTTATAAAGGAATAAAAAGAAAACCATAAAGAGGGTGACCATAAGAGGTGTCTGAATTTTGCACTTGTATATACTGTGTATTATCACAATATATACAGGGTGATTCATAAATATCGAAACAATAGGCTATCTCCTTAAATATTGCACCTAGGCACATACTTCCAATTGCAAAGTTTAATAAAAAAAAAGGTGCAAAATTTGATGAGATAAGTTTCAACTCCATGGGGGGGTGATCTATATGAGAAAATACAAAAATTAAATTTTATACCGCCCCCGTAGAGTAAAATTCCCAGTTAGGAAAATTTTCCTTATCCATTCCTGAATTAAACACAAAAAAATTCATCTCGATATCTTCAATATTCGCAGAGATATCAAAATCCAAATTTCGTGACTTACACCATTTATCCATGCCTCTGAGCGACGAGTTTTTGACTCATTTGAATGCCAGATAGGGATCAGCCACAAATTGTACATTACTAAAAGTCGATCTAAGACAGTGCCACTCCTTCGGGCATAAAATAGGCAGCGTATAGATTTTACGTTAAACCTGTTTTCAAAGTATGTTGGTGGTCTGAACTAGAGGCCTGAATGGGCCGAAATATCTAAGACCGGTCCCGAACCGACCCATAGGAAGAAAAGTTCGGCCCTGCCTGGAAAAAAGTTCAGCTCGAATGATTTCTACATAGTTTTTTTACATCGATATGGTTAAAAGTTCTTTCGCATTGAGGAGTTCTGACCAAAAATACTTATTATATATTTTCTTTTTTCATGCTTATAATTATTATTTTTAAAGAAGCGCCAAAAGCTGTGATTATTTGTTTTATTAATGAATTTATATTTATATGTAAATGATTCACTTCTCCTTTAATATCGTTAATACATATTCCATGTGTTGGATACAATGAAAAATGCTATAAAGTAAAATCTTTTAAGATGGAATCACATAGGAAAGAAAAAAAAGCGCTATAGACAAGTTCCCTTCTTATGAGTTGTAAATGTAGTCTATTTTTTCTCAGGTATTATTATATTCATTTTCCATGAATCAACAGATTTTTCCGTTTAAGAAAGTATTCCGTCATAGGCAGATTTTTTTTAACTAGTTTTACTGTATTTTAATTTTTTAGCCTTAAAATCTACTATCGTTTATAAATATGAATTTTAAAATTTTATTGTAAAATAATGACCGTTTAAAAATATATGCATTTGTTGTAAAAGTTTTTGGGCAGAGCCAAATTTTAGTTATTTTTGCACGGATTAGGTCAGTCAGAGATAAGGATTCTAATACGGGTTGTCTCGGGACCGGGACTGAAATTTTCGCCCAGGGGAGACCTAGGAATAAGGAAGCCAGCCCGGTTCGGTATAACCAGTGACCGAGATGTTCTGCTCTCATGCTGGGTTCGAACCAAATCGCGCCCTTCGGTCCAATCGTTCGGAGTTTTCAGTGGTTTTCTTCGAACCTTGGATAACCTTGCATAAATACGGGTTAGGTTTCCTTAGAAAGACCTCCACGGAAGGCACTCGCCACCTCCTTTGGGCGAAAAAATACGTTAGGCGCGGCCTGACTGAGTCTTCAGAAAAGAGTCGCTAAACCCGGGTCTGGCCCGGCCCCAGAATACAGACTTTTTTATCGCCCTCACCGGGGCGATAAAAAGCCTGAATTTGCAAAGGCTGAAATTATGAAAAATTCTTAATCAGCATGTTAGAAAAAGCTTTGTTTCAAATTATACATTTAACATTTATTTATGGACATTTAAGTAGTACAAAAAGGTGGTGGAAACGACAAATGTTAAACTGAATCAGAAGTTTAAGCTACAGAAAGAAGTTATTTTTTCACGTGCATTTTTTTTTTTAAATGCATTTAAACATTTTATTAGGAGAGAGCCAATCAATGTTTAAAACTTTAAATGCGTTTTTATGCGTTATGTTTTTTTAATCTTAAATTAAAAAGGTGCAAACTTGGAACATGTCTTTTTTGATTATTTTAGATTAATTTTGTTTCGGCAAATTTGAAAAAAAAAATTACTTTTGAAAATATGATTTTTTAAAATTAAGTTAAATAATTTTTTAAATAAATATTTTTAATACTTAAAAAAAAAATCCTGAAACAAAACTAAAACTATACTTTCCTCTTTAATTAAATGGAAAAAATTTGAAATCCGAAGAATAATGTTTCGAGTTATAAAGATTTTAAATTAAATCCACTTAAAAAAATACTAAACATTTAATTTTTTTAAAAACTTTATAAGAAATATTAGGGTGTTATTTTGTTTGCAAATTATATGGTTAACCATCACCAAAACACATCATTAACAAAAAAAAAAAAAAAAAAAAAAAAAAAAAAAAAAAAAAAAAAAATTCTCTCAATAAATATATTTTTTACATGTTTCCTAGAACTCTTAAAGTAACATTGTTTCTTCGATTCCACGCATTTCAATTTGTGTCTAATCCCTTAAAACCTGATGAATTATTTAAACGGCCTATTTAAACTATGCGAGTTTTTTCAGATATGAAGATGCAATTTTTTGTGCTTAATTCAGGAATGGATAAGCAAAGTTTTCCTGATTGGAATTTTGACACTACGGGGGCAGTATAAAAATTAAATTTTCGTATTTTTTCAAATAGACCCCTATGGAGTGGCAACTTATGTCATTAAATTTTGCACCTTTTTTTCTGAAACTTTGGAATTGGAAGTATGGGTCTAGGGGCAATATTTAAGGAAATACCTTTTGTTTCGATATTTATGAATCATCCTGTATATGTTTGTATGTATGACTGTTTGTTCTTGTTGGCAACCGGTATTGAAATCTATCACATGCAGATTTCTGAAAAGGCATCTGATGTTGATATTTTGAATTCTTTTATCAGTTATTTATTTTTTTTATTGAAAGATAAAATTCGTGGATTTTTCCATTTTTAGAAGTTCGCGGTCGATTTTGAGCAATTCATAAAAACAATCCACATTTAAAAATTTATGACCGATTTAGTATACGTCGCCATCTTTTCAATAAAGTTTATTCCGAAATTGTATAATATAAATTTCGCATTTTTACTTTGCAAAAAGTCTCAATTCTACAAATATGAATAATTTCTGTTTTGTTATCTGATAGAGGGAGTAAGGGTGTTATGGAATATCATATACATTTTGATTTGCAAGTCAACATAAAAAATCTGAGATTTTAAGAGTATTAAATCATCGCATTCAGGTCGTTAGTAAAATACAACCTTTGGGTATTTCTTACACATTTTAATGCGTTTAAAATTTTAGAAAAAATACATATAAATATTTATATTTTAAAAAAGAATAACACATTTTGCGTAATATGAACCTGACGGGTGGTATGGAGTAGAGTTGTAAGAAATATTAAAATTGCAAGAAAAACCATGATTTACAAGAATAACAAAGACTATTTAATGAGTAAATATCATCTACAAATAATCAGATTCTTTGAAATTTTTATCCATTTTTACAAAAGACTCAAATGTAGTCTATATGTTTTTTCCCACAACAGTCCACATGGGCCGACATCGCACTCATCAGACATTTTAGACCTTTCTTTTTTCTTCTATCTTCCGAATATTTTACAATTACAAAACAGGCAAACTGCGTCTTCCGCATCTGGTGTACAGCCTGATAAAAAGCCCATCTCAGATGATATGTTGGAGTCGAATGCTCATTCATCTTCTCTAGACTTAGTCTTGAAACCGTTGTCTAGCTGATCATGTATATTACACGACACGTCATCTTGAAAAAAATAACCTCTTAACTCGCCAAAAAGTTAGCACAGAGGTACACTGACTAACACAGCAATAAATATAACTGTCCAACTTAATACTGAACTTGGTTAACACCACCGAGGAAGATGTCTTATAATTAATATAAATTTTACAAAACTTATTTGCAAAACAGTACCAACTTTGAAGAAGCGTTGTCTTTCAACGCGTCTAACCAACAATTGATATCTAATCAGAACTCAGGGCAGTGCATCATAGAGTACTAGGAAATAATTTGGTCGAATCCTTTTATACTTGGCTGCAGTACCGTATGCGTTAGATACGTATTGCATATCGCCCGGTCATCCCATAGTACCCAAACTTCCTCTGCCTAGATGATGCCTTATCAATCCAATCTTATACACTGCTCAAAACAATTAGGAAGAGCACATGGTTTTAACAAAATTACGCAAATATTAACATCGATAAGTTACGTAAAATAAAACATCCATAATTTAGAGCGTAGTAGAAAACATGTTAAAAAAACTTCACATGCCAATTAAAGTTTATGACATCAAAAACTAGAGAAAGGTGATAAATGCAGAAATCGGGATTTTGCAGAAACGTCTGTTTCACTGGCTCAGTTGTAAAATTCAATAGCTCAGATTTTGTTTTGAGAAAAGGTGACTTGAAAATATCACAACAATGTGATTTAACGGAATCCATGGCTTGGCGTGTTATCGGAACAGTTGAATTTGGGGAAACACAACGAAGTGTAGCTGACGCTGTTGGGGTGGCAAGAAGTGTCAATGCAAGGCTGTTAAATCGATCCCAAGACAAATGGAATTGTAGACATTGACAAGGGGTTGGCCATGCTCTACCACAAAATCTGGTGACCGATGTATCCTGCTAACAGCTCACCGAGTTGGAACGGGCAATGCTACTCTGCAAACCCAGTTGTTCTTGGCCACATGACGAAGGATGTCAAACCAAACAGTCCGAAATAGGCTTTATCAGGGTGATCACTATGTACGTAAGCCAATGGTCTGTGTTCCATTGATCTCAAGCAACTGTGCGGTCCAAAGAAGTTAGGCAACTGAACATCAAGTTTGGAGACAGCGTTGTTGGAGTCAAATTATATTTACAGACGAGTTTCTATTCAGTCTGGATGTACAATCTGATGTGTTTTGGCATGGAGAGAAAAAGGTACACAAAATAATCCTCCATTCGTTCGTGAAATATCACATTACAGACGAGATGGATTGATGCTATGGTCTGTAATCTGCATAGGTGGACGTACGGGCCTGCATATCTTTCAGAATGGCACTTTGATGGTCCAAAATTATACAGACGAGATACTGAGACCTCATACGTATTTTATGTTGTAGCAATTAGCGATTTCTTTTTTCCATGCATGATAATGTCAGACTCATACGGCTCGTCTTGTGCAAAACATGCTTGAAGCTAAAACAATACAGCGTATGGAATGACCACCATGCTTTCCTTACCTGAATCCTATCTAGCATATTTAGGACATACTCAGACTATGCATTGCTGCGATACCAAGGCCTCCTTTTACTTTCCGGGACTTGGAGATTATAATTCTTGATCAGTGGAACAATGTTCCCCGAAAACATATCGATAACTTCATCGCATCCATGAAACACACATATGCAGCAGACTTAGCTGTTCGAGGAGACCACAAGCCATATTAAAAATCTTCCTCATTTCTAAACAATACTTTTTTTCATTTAGATGTAACGAAATTGTTGCCTAAACCATCTTTCCATGTTCTTTCCATTTTTTTCCAAAGAATAAAATCTCCCTTACAAGTTTTTTGCATCTTTTCTGTATTGCGCATTGATACGCGTGTACTATCCATTTTATGCCCATACATGGCTGTTTCGGACTGTTCTCTTCACTTTTTTGCTTTCTCACCTAATTTTTGAGCAGTGTATTTTATACACCTGTATAGATCACATTTTCAGATTTGATTGATTTAACATTTAAATACTTTATATTATTGCACTTATATAAAAATCGACCATTGTCTTAGAATGCCTACTTTGTGAATGTTAATTTTTTTTTTTTTTTTTTTTTTTTTACTTCAGTTGAAAAAGTTCTTAAGAAATGATAATATTAGCTTTCATGCGAAGCACTCATTCGAACCGGTCGTCATTCATTTCCTCTCTGTTTACGATGATGAATTGAAAAAAGAAAAATGAAATAACTTATCACATGTTAACAGTCAATCATATATCAATTCTTGATAAATAAGCATTGATTATTGCAATGAAATCATTTAACAATACAATAAGAAAATTAAATGAGCTACCTAGTAAAACTTACTGCGATTGAAATTTGATTCCCATTTAAACATTTCCAACAATCGGTCTCAGGACACTTAAAATTGGAAAAAATGAAAAACGAAGTCCTTCCGGCCAGTGCCGGGAGGAAGAGGTAGCTTTCATATTCCTTATTTTAAAAAAGCCAACTTATATTATTCAAACACACGAAGCTCAATTTAGTGGAAACCGAATATAGGAGATTCAATACAAATTTTTATCAATACTAAATCATTATGAATGAGAATTTCGCGAAATTAGTCAGCTTTATCCAAGCTGCTTTTATTTAAAATAACTTATATATTTGGCTACCAAATTCGGCGATTTCTTTAAGTGCCTGCCATTTTAAGACAACATGGCGGATGAGGGTAACCAGTGAACTTGGTCGAGACCTTAGTAATTGCTGTGCACATGCTCACTCACATCGGAATCGGTTGATATATACGAGTGCTGTCGCAGGCAAAAAATCAGATTTTTCAAAATGTCACCCACATTAGAAATTGAAACTGCTATATCTCAGACATTTTTTAAGATAAAGACAAACAAAAAATGCCCCTGAATCCTTATATCAAGGTCAAACACTTAAGAAAGAAACCTTTTTCAATTTCTAATTTTTTTGCACCTCACTTTAAATATAATTTTTTTTAATTTAATGGCCGCCATTTTGAAACAAGATGGCTGATGAAGTTGGCCAGCGAACTTGGTCGAGATATTGATGTATACTATCCACATGCCTTCTTACATCGAAATAGGCGAATACCTGTGTTATCGCGTGACATATTCAAGATCGTTTCAAAGTGTTAGCCATGGTAGAAATTCAAAGAGCTATAATTCCACCATTTTTTAAGATTTTAAGATTTTCCACAAAAGAACAAATTTTCAGAAACAAAAACTGCTCCTGAATCATTGTATCAAGGTCAAACACATAAAAAAAAAATCTTTTTCATTTTCCAATTTTTTAATACCTTAAATTAATTTTTTTTTATTGGCAACCCTTTTGAAACAAGATGGCGAATGAAGCTGGCCATCGAACTCAGTCGAGACATTGGTATGTACTATGTACAGACCAAGTTACATCCAAATCAGTTCATAAATACGCCTGTTGTCGCGTGACAAAAATCCGGTCGTTTTAAAATGTCAGCCACAATAGAAATTCAAAATGCTATAACTCAGCCATTTTTTAGATATAGACGAAACAAAACCTGTTCCGGAATCTTTGTATTAAGGTCAAACACATACGAAAAAAATCTTTTTCATTTTCTAATTTTTTGGTATCTCATTTTAAATTTAAAAATTTTTTAATTTATTAAATGGCCGCCATTTTGAAACAAGACGGCGGATGAAGCTGACCAACGAACTCGGTCGAGATATTTGTATGCACTATGTACACACCAAGGTATTTCCAAATTGGTTCATAAATACGCCTGTTATTACGTGACAAAAATCAGGACGTTTCAAAATGTCAGCCACGCTAGAAATTCAAAATGCTATAACTCAGCCATTTTTTAAGATATAGACGAAACAAAAACTGCTCCCGAAACTTTTCATCAAGTTCAAACACATAAGAAAAAAATATTTTTTCAATTTTCAGTTTTTTGGTACCACATTTCAAATTTAAATTTTTCTTAAAAATTTAAATGGCCGCCATTTTTAAACAAGATGACGGATGAAGCTGGCCAACGAACTCGGTCGAGACATTGGTATGTACTATGTATACACCAAGTTACATCCAAATCGGTTCATAAATATGCCTTTTATCGCGTGACAAAATTCAGGACGTTTCAAAATGTCAGCCACGCTACAAATTCAAAATGCTATAACTCAGCCATTTTTTAAGATCTAGACGAAACTAAAACTGTTTCGGAGTCTTTGTATAAAGGTCAATTACATAAAAAAAAATATTTTTCCATTTTTAATTTTTTGGTACCACATTTAAAATTTTATTATTTTTTTTTAAATTTGAAATGGCCGCCATTTTGTTTCAAAATGGCGGATGAAGCTGGCCAACGAACTCGGTCGAGACATTGGTATGTACTATGTACACACCGAATTACATCCAAATCGGTTCATAAATACGAGAGTTACAGTGTGACAAAGGTCCGATATATATACACATATATATATATATATATATGGATATATATATATATATATATATATATATCAATTTTGAACGGAGGATGGTTTCGGGGTCTGAGGGTCATGATCGATGAAAATATACCAAAATTTTTTGAAATCGCTTTCCTCCGAACGGTTGCAATAGGTAGATTTTTGTAATGAAAGCTACCTAAAAGATCATTTTAAACATTTAATATCTTAAAATGTATATTATTCAAAAACACAATTTTTATTGGACTGAAAGATGATGATTAATATGTTGTTTCATTTCATGTTAAAAAAATGCAAGACGCAAAATTAAAAATTATAGGGGCTCCAAACTGTCAGACATTTGTCTTGCAGAAAATTGGTATAAAATCTTACGCGCAGGATTACAAAATAAAATTTGCAGCTACAATGACATTTTCTGTACCTAATGATACTTCAGATTATAATAATTAATCTGAATCTAATAAATTTTTATTTAAAGCATTTTTATATTTTTAATACAAAGTTGTATTTAGCTAATACAAAACTTTGAAAATTTCAACTGAATAATTAACTAAAAAAATATTTTATGAACAATAAAAATAAAATTTTAGGCTCAGTTTATACAGACTAACATGAAACATGTTTTGAAAATTTCATGAAAAAATATTCCGACATTTTCTAGATATCCTGCGCGTAATGCACAAAAACGTCATTTGGAAAAAAAATGACTTCAAAGTTTCGGAATCGCCGCTTCAGCTATTGAGCGGGTATAATTCTAAAAAATATAACTTCTGTTCTAATGGGAATTTCAAGGAAACAATTATACCAAAATGTTCATGAAAGGATAGCAGTTTAATACCTAAAAAAAATTAAATTTCGGAAATTTTGAAGCTTTAAGAGTCGTGCGACCCCTTAAAGGAAACGTTGTTTCTTGACACAAAAGAAATGAAATAAGATGGATAGATTAATGTTGATTTGTGAAATCCTTATTTGGTAAATAAAACCTTTTCATAAGTTTTTTCGGTTGTTCTAATATAATTTTGGATATATATTTACTGTATGTGATTCGTATTTATTTGAAGACTGATATAATGCGTTATACGAAGTCAGAAACATAGATTTATTCAGTAAATGCTATTGTATTTCAATAATATCATATTGTTTCTTTTTTCAATATGAAGCGCTCATAACATAATAGCAATTTTTATGTGCAGTAAATACAGAGGGCGTTTAGATATATTGGGAGCGATTTTGATGTTAAATTAAAAAACCACGAGAAACAACAGGCGGGAAATCTGGCAACATGTAACAACGTGAAAACTAAAATATTGGCTGCTATGAAAAAATATCGTTTGCTAGAGAAATATCATGCAAAAGAAGCGAGTGGCATGAAGGTTATACTGTACTTGCTGTTTCTGAAGAGAATTATTCATCATTGTTACATGAAATCCTTTACCAGGAGATCAGTTGAAAAAAAGTTGTCACAATTGATGAAAGGTAGAAATATCTAAATGTCTGTAATAAAAAAAAGTCAAATTATTCCCGGAAAAAAGAGCAAAAATATTTACAGCTTTGGTTTAAACACTTCTCAAAGAAAGCTTTTCTAAAACATTTATAGTAATTGCTGGAAAATCTTACAACGGAAAATTAAAGATTAGAAAGGTTGAAAAAAATGTCAAAATTAACTCTATTTATCATTTAAAAAATGTTCTAATTCCTATTTAGAAGAGATTCCAAAACTTTACCCTACGGGCGTTAAAAATGTTGAATTCTAGCAGGATAAAGCGAACAGCCATATATCCAAAATAGCCGGGGTGCTACGATTGAGAAAACTGCAAATCGTGATAAGAATATACCGATTGGTGAGTTATCTACTTTATATTAATACAATCCATATTCTAGGGGGAGGCATCGCATAAAGTCGTGGGAATTCAAGATGGTGGCTGTTATTCAAAATGGCGTCATTTTCTTAATTTTCTTACTATTCATCATATAAATGTGTGTTTCAGATAGATTTTGATGTTTTTAACGTCAAAAATTTCGTTTTTAATACTTTCCGTCATAGTTGAATGAGTTTAAGAATTCGGTTTGTCTGTTTGTTTATCTCTCTGCCTGCTTGTCATTCCATGCTCTAACTCGCTTAAATATCGCTACTCGCTTAAATCCACTCAGACTGTCATGTAATTTATATATGTTATTGAAGTTTATAATAACATGTTCTAAAAAAAAAAAAAAAATAAGTGTATTGGTTTTATAGTCCGTTTACGGGCAATGAAAAGAATTCAATTACGTTATTGTCCATTAGTGCGAGTGCAACGGTTGAGGAAACTGCAAATCGTGAGAAGAATATACCGATTGGTGAGTATCTACTTTATATAAATACAATCCATATATGAGGGGGAAGCATCACGTAAAGTCGTAGGAATTCAAGATGGCGACTGTTATTCAAAATGGCGCCATTTTCTAAATTTTCTTACTATCCATCATATAAATGAGTGTTTCAAGTCGATTTTGATGTTTTTAACGTCAAAAATTTCGTTATTAATACTTTCCGTCCTAGTTGAATGAGTTTATGAATTCAGTTTGTCTGTCTGTCTGTCTGTCTGCTGGCCATTCCATGCTCTAACTCTCTTAAATAATGCTACTCTCTTAAATTCACAGAGATTGTCATGTAATTTATATATGTTATTGAAATTTACAATAACATGTTCCAAATAAAAATGAGGTGTATAGGTTTTATAGTCCGTTTACAGAGCCCTCAAAAGAGCTCCATTACGTTATTGTCCATGGAGGGAAATCGTTTGCAATGTGTTTTAATCATGTTATACTCTCTGAAACACATTGAAATTGAGATACATCAGTGAGGTGCACTTCAAAATACTTACTATAGAATAAGGTGTGCATGGTATTTATCGTTTATTTACAGTGACACACCAAAAAAAGAATACGTGCGTTTGTAACTCGTGTATATTCTATAAAGATCATTAGTTAAATCAACTGTTATTATTGGAGCTGCTAGATATGAAAAAACTGTATTTTGTGATAAAAATATCCCGAATGGTCAGTATCGACTTTATATTAATACAATGCATATAAAAAGTTGACGCATCGTGAAAATTCATAGGAATTCAAGATGGCGGCTGTTATTCAAACTTGTTTGCGTTTTTATTACTACACATCATATAAAAGTGTCTATGATGTCAACTTCGTTATATTTAAACTGAAAAATTCCCTTTTTAATATCAGAAATACTCATAAAGTGAAAATTATTGTATTTTCTAGTGAGGAAAATAAAAGGAAAAAATAAATAACAAAAATGCACTTTATTAATACGTTAATTATACAAGATATTTAAAAAAATTGCATGTTATACTTAAAGTTAGGAAATATGAAAACTTCTCTTTGTATCACATTTCTCACATACGTTTTTTCAGTTGCACATAAATGTGCAAGAAAGTTCAGCCTTTCTATAGCCACACTTATATTTACATATTCTATACATACATTTTAGATAAAACACACTTTTATACGATGAATAGTGTGAAAATTGCAAGAATTCCAGAAAATGACGCCCTTTTTAATAACAGCCGCCATTTCGAATTCCTACGACTTGATGCGATGCCTCTCCCTCTTGTATGGATTGTAATAATATAAAGTAGATACTCACCAATCAGTATATTCTTCTCACGATTTGCAGTTTTCTCAACCGTAGAAGCCTCACTAATAGACGATAACGAAATGAAAATCGTTTGAGGGGCCCTGTAAATGGAATATAAAACCTATACTTTTCAATTTTTATTCGGAACATGTTATTGTAAACTTCAATAACATATATAAGTTATATGACAATCTGAGTGCATTTAAGCGAGTAGCGTTATTTAAAGGAGTTAGAGCATGGAATGGCAAGCAGACAGACAGACAAACAAATAGACGAACTGAATTTATATACTCATTCACCTATGACGGAAAGTATTAAAAACGAAATTTTTGACGTTAAAAACAGTGGAATCGACCTGAAACACGCATTTATATGATGGATAGTAAGAAAATTCAGAAAATGACGCCATTTTGAATAACAGTCGCCATCTTGAATTCCTACGACTTTACGCGATGCCTCCCCTTCATATAGGGATTTTATTAATATAAAGTTATTATATCAGTCATATAGGGATTAAAGTCATATAGGGATTTTATTAATATAATCGGTATACTCACCAATCGGTATATTCTTCTATCGATTTGCAGTTTTCTCAACCATAGCACCCGCACTAATAGACAATAACGTAATTGAATTCTTTTCAGTGCCCTGTAAACGGACTATAAAACCAATGCACTTAATTTTTATTCAAAACATGTTACTGTAAACTTCAATAACATATATAAATTACATGACAATATGAGTGAATTTAAGCGAGTAGCGGTATTTAAGCGAGTTAGAGCATGGAATTGCAAGCAGGCAGACAGATAAACAAATAGACAAACTGAATTCATAAACTCATTCAACTATGACGGAAAATATTAAAAACGAAATTTTTAACGTTAAAAACCTCGAAATCGAACTGAAACACGCATTTATATGATAGATAGTAAGAAAATTCAGAAAATGACGCCATTTTGAATAACAGTCGCCATCTTGAATTCCTACGACTTTACGCGAAGCCTCCCCCTAAAATATGGATTGTATTAATATAAAGTAGATACTCACCAATCGGTATATTCTTCTCACGATTTGCAGTTTTCTCAACCGTAGCACCCGCACTAATAGACAATAACGTAATCGAATTCTTTACAGTGCCTTGTAAACGGACTATAAAACCAATGCACTTCATTTTTATTCAGAACATGTTATTGTAAACTTCGATAACATATATAAATTACATGACAATCTGAGTGAATTTAAGCGAGTAGCGATATTTAAGCGAGTTAGTGCATGGAATGGCAAGCAGGCAGAATGATAAACAAACAGACAAACTGAATTAATAAACTCATTCAACTATGACGGAAAGTATTTAAAGCAAAATTTTTGACGTTAAAAACATCGAAATCGACCTGAAACACACATTTATATGATGAATAGTAAGAAAGTTCAGAAAACGACACCATTTTGAATAATAGCCGCCATCTTGAATCCCCACGACTTTACGCAGTGCCTCCCCCCCTGAAATGCATTGTATTAATATAAAGTAGATGCTGACCAATCGGTATAGTCTTATCACGATTTGCAGTTTTCGCCTTATTTTGGTCGTGTAGCACTCGGACTACTCAAAATATTGACCAGAGAAACTGGAAATAAATGTATACCATTTAATCATACTCTAGCCAAGTCCCCAGATGTTTCACAGTTGGACTACTGTGCCTTTGGACTATTAAAATAAGCTCTAGCAAAACGCTGTGGTGGAGGAATGGAAGAAAATTCCACTTCCAGTTTTACCAAAAGCCGTAATATCTTTGAAATCCCGCTGTTATATTATAGTCCACATCAAGATCTACCAGATAACACATTAAAAAATAATTGTTTTAATTTATATATTTTATTTTTGTTGTCAAAGTCGCTCCCAATATGTGTAAAAACCCACTTTGTATATATTCTAAATTATAATTAAAGAGCAAATAATCTTAACGAACGGTAAATTATTTTTATTTTATCAGGAAATAGAAAATCAGTGCTTATCTACCCATTTCCATTAACTCGAAAACAAAATTATTAGATAAATCCTGAATAACTGTTTTAAAATACCTAACAATGACAATGAAAACTGAATGGGTAAGTATCATTATTGCTTTTAATTTTTCATATTTAATTTATGTTAATCTTTACTGCGGTGTTTCAAATCTCCATTAAAATATAATTTCAAAATTTTTAACATGAAAATGTAAGACAGTAACTATGGCAACAATCAAACATTGCAGCTTCATTCGATAATTATATTTAAAGATTTATTTAGTATCTTGTAATTAATTTGGAGAGGATTGGAATTGGTAACTAGAATTCTACGACTTAACGTTATCCCTTTTGCCAATTAAAGCTTTAAAATGAAAGCATAATGCCACTTTAAGACCTTATAATTATACTATCTGCCTAAGCGAAGCTTATTCTCAAACAAACACACAACAACAAATTTTCAATAACTTTTGAAGTTATTTTGTGTATTTGTTGAAATATGGATTAATTATAATAAACGAGAACGTATTAATAATATGATACAATATTATATAGAGTTTAATCTATGAATATGAAACTCGGGTTGTGGTAATAAAATGGATGTGAAATTCATAACCAAACAAAATGCATTTAAAAAAATTCTCTTTCATAAAAAAATTCTTAAATAAGAATTTATTAATATTTTTTTATCTATTTCAAAAATTGTTTTATTTTTAAATTTCCTTAAAAAAATTGTTCTTAATTTAACCCTTAAATGCCTGGTGTTGCTTTTCGGTAACATACCCAATTTAGGCTCTAAAATACTATTAGAATAATATTGAAGCTATAATGCCTAATGTTGCCAATAAAATACATTCTGAAAGTATTATTAAATCGATTTTCAACATGTAGATGACAACAATTGTGCTGTTTAAGAATAAAGATAGATTTATTTTTTCAATTGTTGCTTCTTGTTCTTTTTGTTTTGTTTGGGAGCTTGCGAAATACCCTATTTTGATCTGCAGTGAGCAAGTAAAATTTATTTCTTATTATAGTTCCTAAAATTCTTGTGTGTTTAATATTATAGAATTTTATCAAGGGAAATTATTTTTCCAATTAAACACCAGAATTGCCGATTAGTAACAAACTGTTTTTTAGCCATAAACTATACTTAAAACAAAATATGATTTTTTAAAGTATTTTTCCCAAGATTTATTTAAGAAATGACAGCCGAAAAACATTATTACAATGAATTTTGAAAAATCAGGGATTTAAGGGTTAAATCTGATAAAAAGAAAATCAGATATATGTGCAAAATTGTAAGATCGAGATTAAATTAATCTATATTGAGAAATATCTTAAATTTTTGGCTGTAAATCGCCATGACTTCTAAAATAGTTTGACAAGAAAGAAAAATACCGCGTCAAGCATAGATTATAGAACATTTTCCAATGCTTCCCAAATGCTTTAACAAAACTTCGCCTTTTCATAAATGAGAAGATATACCTGAGTAAACATTTTAAAAAATGAATCACACATTTAAAAACCAGATTTCAACGATTACCCAAGACGCACATTGAGACGCAGCTATCACTCGCAGGTCTAGTGACACGGGTCGGAACAAAACTGCCCGAGGCAGGGCGAGCGCATATTGCAACCCAGTTTTCTATCACGGTTGTTGACATCGTTTTGCATGTATATTTAGAAATATTTAAACTTGATTCAGTAGATACATATAAATCCAAAATCACATTCTGATACAAAAATTAATACAGGCTAAAATGATAATTAAGTTTTTTAATTTGCAATTAAACGAATGTTATTAGTTGCGAAATATTACATTAGTTGCATATAATATTAATAGTGTTATTCCTACATTGAACAAAATTTTAATTTCTTTAATAATAAAAAATCATTTAAATTCCAATGATTTTGTACGACACATTTCCAACAATAAATTTTCAGAAAGTTGTCTGCCTTGAAAAGACTATAATGGAATCAAAGAATAGATGTTAAAAGTATAGAATAGTGCATTAAGTTCTATTATTCACTTAATAATAGTAGCATTCCTATATTAAGTTTGAACAGTTTACCGTGTTTTTAAAGTTGGCTTTCGTTTAAAATAATATTTATGCACTTAAAAAGGGAAATTTTGTACAGCATTTATTTATTTTTGTAAAAAAAAAAAAAAAAAAAAAAAAAAAAAAAAAAAAAAAAAAAAAATTGATGATATTTAGAAAGAATTGGATTTTCAATGCCATTTTTAAATTTGAGCAAAATCTTTTATAAATTGCAGAAATAAACATAAAAAACAGTGAATTCGTGTTTATTATTGAAATATATACAAATATAAATATATGCAGATGTCTCTCTCTGTGTGTGTTCTAAGCTTCAAACTTAAAAATAATAAATTTAAGAGATTACGGATAGTTTAAAATGTCCCGATGTAAAAAATTTCTAATTTACAATAGTTGATCACGAAAAAGAACATTTATACAATACAAAATTAATAAGATTTATTAAAATAAATCTCACTAATTATGAATTATATAATTTGAAATAATTAATCACGCTAATTCGATATCTTTAATAATATTATTTCAAATAATCTTGCTTTGAAATATCCAATTTGTTTTACGAAAGCAAAATTAATCACGTGACAGACCGGACTCGCATTCGAAACTGCGTTACTCGAACATGTGACAAACAGAACCTGCGTCAGAAAAACTGTATCTGAGACATTATGCACTCTTTCCTTCATTTAAGTGATCTACAAAATCGCGGGACGTGGAAGCTTTCCCTGCGCATGTCGGCTGCGTCTCAATGTGCGCTGCGGCTTACACCAATAGCCGTACAAGGACTACAATTCGTTTGCGGAACTTTGTATATGATTTATAGATTTGTATAGCTTCTACATAGTATACTAAAATTTAGTTTAGAAAGAAAACGCATAAAACCGTTCAAAATTCCCCTTTAGCAATTTCTACCAATAGACGGAAACGTACTCGAATTGTACTACCCTATATTGACTAAAGCAGAAATTTAAAATAAAATTTAAAGTTGGTAAAGTATTGAACTAATAATATATTGAACTATTAACATTTGTAATTACTTTTTGGAAAATTAAGATGTATGAAATAGAAGAAAGTTTTGGGATTGGCATATCCAACTAGTTCTTATGATACCAAGAAATTCAATACGGAGAATTTAGAATCATTTTTAATATAACTAATTAATCGAACTTTCATTTTTACTTTCTGATAATTGTAATAAAAGAAAGTATTGTAATAAAAAAAAAAAAATCGACTTTCGGTTTTCGACAGATTTTGACACGTTAAGCGTGACGTCAATCACCGGTGACTGACAGTGAAATTTTCGTTTAAAAAGCGTCATTCACCGACTGTCGTCTAAAATATGATATCTACCCTATATATATAAAATCCTAATGAATCGAATTGAAACGAATTTATGTAACGATTCTATGAAACGACTGATTAAACAACTGATTACGTTTCACGGCGATTTCTCCTAAAATATGGAATACTTTGCGATGAAATTAACACCAAAAATCCGTATTGATCCACAGATCTCAAAACTGGTATTAGAATTTTAAAATTAGAATTAATTTTCGAAATATTAATTTTTTTCTAATTTTACATACTTTTTTCTAATGATGGCAACTCAAATTTTAATCATAACAAATATTTTTTTTCATATTTTAGAAAAGGTTATTTTAAATTAATTTGGCGACGAGTTTGGCCTCCCTTAAATGTATGCTAAGAAATGCATCATGTTACATTTCACACACTTCTTTTCAAATGATTAACTGATCTTCTTTAACCAAACACGAAAACAACCATTGGATGTCTTAAGAGCAACTGATTCTACCTTAAATTTTTGAAATCAATAGGAAATGAATGGAAACCCGTTTACAGGGAGATCGCTACAGGTTTATTCAGTATAATTCAATCTTCTCTAATCTTTTTAAAACCGATCAGATTAGCGTGCTTTTAGCTTCTACAGTGTCTGAACGGGGGTTGGCGAGCGTAGTTTGCAGGGGGCAGAGCCCCCTAGTTAAAATATAACAATGTCCATTGTTTTAAATAATTACTGAGCATTTATTTAAAATTTACCTACCTTTTATTTATTACAGGGTTATATTTTCTTAAAAAGTATTTGAAACATTGTAAATTTTTCAGCGCTCCAGTGTCAATCACCGTGGCACTTAATGTGTTAAAGTTTAAGGGTCAGACAGCGCGAACACTTTTTTACAAAATGTCTGTTTATATTTGTGTCCTCTTTGTATCATTGAATAGAGTATGAAGTTATGCATAGAATTGAACCAAACGTAACTTATTGACTTGGTTAAGGTCAGCAGTTCCCAGTTGAAATTTGGAATATTCCGCCGGAAGGGGGCACTGCGATAGACATTTTGTGCCACTTACCTTATTACATCAAGCGAAAATGTACGAAGTTATGCATAGAATCAAACCGAACTTCATATATATATATATATATATATATATTTGACTATGGCCGCCAGGTCTCACTTTAAATTGGTGAGGTGTCCCGAAAGGAGGCTCTGTGATAGTGATTTTAATTTTTTATCACTGGAGAGACAGTGAAGTTATGAAAAGAATCGAACCAAATATCATGTATACGTTTCTATCTATGAACGTCCGGTCGCGATTGAAAATAGCAATATTAACTTAGAAGTGGAAGTTGCAAAAGCGATTTTTGTACGATTTTCTCTATAGTTTGCTGTTAAAGTGAACAATTTATGAAAATATTTCGATGAAATTTTCTATTCAGGTGTAATATCGAACGGCGGAGTTTGATTAAAATTTTGGAGAATATTTGCCTGAAGGTTACGCTGTTGTCGAGAATTTAGTTTTGATATTTCTTTTGTATCATCGGAAAAGTGTATGCAATTGCATATATAATTGAACCAAACTACATTTATATGTTTTTTATTATGGAGAACAAGAACCAGTTGAAAATGGGATATTTTGCGAAAATGGGTGCTGTGATATCGAATTTGTGCGATTTTCTCAAATCTTCGTAGTTTAAATGAAGAATTTATGACTATTTACATATTCGAAATTTTTATTAGACGAAATTTTATATTTAGATATAGTGTAATAGGCCAAGGTTTGTATAAAATTTTGGAAAAAATCTGTCTGAAGTGGCGCTATTTTATGGAATTTGTTCGATTTCTAGGACAGTTGTGGAAGCTACAGAAAAAAAATCGTATTAAATCATTTAATTGACTAGTCTATGTTTAATTTGCATATTTGTAAAAAACAAAATTTTTCCCGTATTTTGACCCGTTGATTTGTCTTCATTACATTTTTTTTTTTTTTTTTTTTTTTTTTTTTTTTACCCCCTCCCACAGTTTTGAAAAAGTTAATGACAAAAAAACTTGAAGTGTAATAAAAAAATTAATACTAGATAAGTTATTTACTCATTTTTTTCTAAAATACGTAATTAAAAAAATTGTGCTTTTTCCAATATTAACATGTAAGAGACAGAAAAAAAGTATTTGGATTGGTACATCCGACTAGTTAAGAAATAATATTGTTAATGTTATTTCTACGGATCTTCAAATTGCTACAAAAGGGTTTCTTGTGATTTCATAAGTAAACATAAATTTTATTTTTCTTATGAAAATGAATGTTTAAATTAAATTGAATTTCTTTTAAAATGTATGTTCTTTCTTTACTCAAAATATTTGTAATGAAAAAATTTCTACTTGAATAGATTTGGGAAACCTTTAAATCTGATTACCTTCAACCTGTGGAATTTAAATTTCATTACATGAAGATAAAATTTATTTTCCAAATACTAATCATTCTCTACTACTATGTTTAAAGCTTGATTTTTTTTAACTTTAAGAGACTCATAAATGCTTACTGTTTTTCTTTATAAATCTGATTTACTCTGTGTGGTTTTCAAATAGACATAAAAATAAATGCCATTAAGTATGGCTATTGGAAAAGAACTTACAAGAACATTTTTTTTATTATTAATATAAGGGTCATTCTCTGAAAAGTGGCTGTTAAAAAAAAAAAAAAAAAAAAAAAAAAAAAAAAAATGCGGCCCAATAAAATTGCCTCAAAAATCTCAAAATTTAGTCTACAAGTACCTTATTACTATATTTATCAAAAAATAATATTCAGCAAACTTATCTCATAGTTCTTCTGATATTTTAATTTCAAAGCACTTCCATTGCTAAAATGTTCAAATAAATGATTGATACCGGAATTTAACAGCAAATTTATTTGTAAATATAAAAATGATATATTTCACATACATGATAAATAGATAAACATTTAAAAAAAGCCTGGTGCCGTTGGGGCGCTTGGGAATTATAATTAAGTGGTTACATAAACATACCACCGCCCTTGAAAGGGTTAAAAAAGAAAAGAAATTATAATTAGAAGTCCTACTGTCAATAAATAATATTTTTTTTACTCTATGTCAATTGAAACTAGTATGTTGTGGCCATCACAAAACTTTCTTCTATATAAATCACGTCAATTAAATCATTTAAATAGTAAATGAACTTGCATCAATTTAAAACCAATTCGTATCAAAGTATACCTGAATTTGAAGTTTCATGAAAATTCGTGCATTAGTTATTGAGATAGAGCTGTAGGGGAAATTCTGAAAAATGCAGCATAGCAGCGCCACCTGTTGAGCGATTTGCACCAAAACACAAACAGCACTAATTCATATTAAGGTATACCGGAATCTGAAGTTTGATGAAAATCGGTGCATTAGTTCTGGAGCTAGAGCTATTGCGGAAATCACAAAAAATGCAACACAGCAGCGCCACCTGTTGAGCGATTTACACGAAAAGGTACAAAACATCATTTCATGTCAAGGACTAACTGAATCTGAAGTTTGGTGAAAATCCGTGCATTAGTTCTGGACATTGAGCTATTGTGGAAATCGTGAAAAATGCTGCATAGCAGCGCCACCTGTTGAGCGATTTACACCAAAACATAAACAGCACTAATTCATATCCAGGTATACCTGAATCTGAAGTTTGTTGAAAACCCAAGTATTAGTTCTTGAGATAGAGCTATTGGGGAAATCTCAAAAAATGCAGCATAGCAGCGCCACCTGTTGAGCGATTTACACCACAAGGGGCAAAACGTCAATTCATGTCAAGCACTAACTGAATCTGAAGTTTTATGAAAATCCGTGCATTATTTCTTGAGATTGAGCAATTACGAAAATCGTGTAAATGCTTCAAAATGCAGCACAGCAGCGCCATCTGTTGGGAGATTTGCACCAAAACGTTACCAGCACCAATTCATATCAAGGATTAACGGAATCTGAAGTTTTATAAAAATCCGTGCATTAGTTCTTGAGATAGAGCTTTTGCGGAAATCCTGCAAAATGCTACCTAGCAGCGCCACCTGCAGGGCGATTTACACCAAAAACTAATCAGCACCAATCTATATCAGGACTACCACAATCTAAATTTTTATTAAATTCCGTGCATTAGTTCTTGAGATAGAGCGCCACAAAATTTGTGTCACATACAGACAGACAGACGGACAGACAGACAGACAGACTCACAGACAGACATTTTGTAAAAACATGTTTTTTGGAATCTCTGACCCATAAAACGTGTAACTCCGTCGAAAACTGGAATTCGAAAATTTTCATGAAACCAATACTTTCTTCTTGTCAAGATAGAAGAAAGTAAAAATAGAGCATAGCAGCGCCACCTGTTGAGCGATTTGCACCAAAATGTATAAAACTTCAATTCATGTCAAGGACTAACAGAATCTGAAGTTTGATTAAAATCCGTGCATTAGTTTTGGAGATTGAACTATTGCAGAAATCGTGAAAAATGCTGCACAGCAGCGCCACCTATTGAGCGATTTACACCAAAATGCATAAAGCTTCAATTCATGTCAAGGACTAATTGAATCTGAAGTTTGATGAAAATCTGTGCATTAGTTCTGGAGATTGAGCTATTTGAGAAATCGTGGAAAATGCTGCACAACAGCGCCACCTATTGAGCGATTTACACCAAAATGCATAAAACTTCAATTCATGTCAAGGACTAACAGAATCTGAAGTTTGATTAAAATCCATGCATTAGTTCTGGAGATTGAACTATTGCAGAAATCGTGAAAAATGCTGCACAGCAGCGCCACCTATAGGGAGATTTACACCAAAATGCATGAAACTTCAACTCATGTCAAGGATTAACTAAATCTGAAGTTTGAGGAAAATCCGTGCAGTAGTTCTGGAGATTGAGCTATTTGAGAAATCGTGGAAAATGCTGCACAACAGCGCCACCTATTGAGCGATTTACACCAAAATGCATAAAACTTCAATTCATGTCAAGGACTAACAGAATCTGATGGTTGTTGAAAATCCGTGCATTAGTTCTGGAGATTGAGCTATTGCAGAAATCGTGAAAAATGCTGTATAGCAGCGCCACCTGTTGAGCGATTTACACCAAAAACTAATCAGCACCAATTTATATCAGGGTCTAACTGAATATCATTTTTTATTAAATTCCGTGCATTAGTTCTTGAGATAGAGCGCCCACAAAATTTGTGTCACATACAGACAGACAGACGGACAGACAGACAGACAGACAGACAGACAGACAGACAGACAGACTCACAGACAGACATTTTGTAAAAACATGTTTTTCGGAATCTCTGACCCCTAAAACGTGTAAATCCGTCGAAAACTGGAATTCGAAAATTTTCACGAAACCAATACTTTCTTCTTGTAAAGATAGAAGAAAGTAAAAATGAAGATAAAACATTAACATTTAGAAGAGTTAATGCTAATTTCAATTAGTACAAATTTCTTTAAAATTTATTTTTAACTTCTCCCTGTAAAATAATAAAAATTAAAAATGTATTATCTTTACTTACGGTAATTAAAAGTCTTATGAGTTTTTTAATGTGTATTTTATTGCATTAGATTCTATTATTTTATTGTTTAGTACATATATAAATGGATTCAGATCATTTCCTCACAATTTAAATGATTCTCTCATATTAAAATTATGAGAGAATGATTGTGAGGGAATGGCGAAATACTTCTGAAAACCATGTTACACGAAAGTGATTAGTCTTGGATATATTTTCAATTACTAAATATCTTTTGAAACACATTTCTAATAATATAATAACATAAAAAGACATTTCATTAGTTGTCATTAAATTTATAATAGATGAGGGAATAACGCGTAATAAAAATAATTACAATGATCTAGTACTTCAAAGCCATATACTAACTATTCAAGAACGTTTTTGAGCAAACAACAAGATGGATACTTCACTTTACTCTTGTACAAACTGTCCTAGACATATATAAAGCATGTGCTGCTTTCTACTAAGTAAATAATGGCAAATTTATAGTTAAACGAGGGAATGACGACAAATGCTAGGGACATAATTAAAAAGTGCCCTAATTCATTCATTTTATATAAATATAATTAATAAATATAATTAATAAATATAATTAAAATATAACAATATAAATATAATTAAATGGCGAAATATGTATTTAAGTGTGTTTAATGGATTGCGAATAAAATAATTATAGATATAAGTGCTGCAATGGCTGAGAAAACAATTTCTTTCCTAGATATGTGAATGGGGACATAGTGAGGGAATGATATTTGCGTTAAAAAATACATTAAATTTATCAAATTTGTTTCAATAAGCAAATAATTACAGTTTATATGTATAACTGGTTAATATTGATAGTTTAAATCACTTTTTCTTTTTGTAGTTTTAAAAATATGTCTTCAAGGTCCCTGGGACATAAAATTGCCACTTTTCAGAAACATGAATCTCCATTTTGACAGTAAAAGAAAAAAAATATTCGAAACGTTAATAACATATTTTGCATCAAATTGCAAATGTTTTATAATAACTAAACAATTTTAAAAATATTTAATTTGAATTTGATTATTTTGAATAGTATATTCCCATTTAAATTATCTATACTAATATTGTAAATAAGTAACGTTTGAACAATCTAATATTTGATATTACACTTTAGATAAATACTTTAAAAATATTATTTCTGTTGTCTAATCTTAGATGCCAAACGGTTTATATCAACTTCGTACTTAGTTATTTTTAAGAAAATGCAAGCTCAAATGCAAGTTCTTCGACTGATTTAACAAAATGTTTTTACTTGAATTTTTCATATTATTTATTTTCGAAAAGAATTTCTCGCAGGAAAAATTGTCAAAAGAAAAAAAAAATGGATGTTAAAAGAACTTCCATTTTGTCAGTAGAAAAATTTAATTTGAAACTGTAATAAACTATTTTGCGCCAAATTTCAAAATTTGTGTCAAAGGGTCAAACCGGATAAGCATCGCGAAATGGCCCCCACGGGCGATGCATGAAATAAAATGTGTGGTAATAAGGCTCACCATGAGAATACAATATAGAGTGTTTTTAGCCCCTGACATTGAAATGTCATTGAGATAATCGGGGAAGTATGCGCCGGGGCTACTATTTGTCAAATTCGTTTTTCTCAAAATGTACAAAAGTTTAAAAAAATGAAACCAACGCCAATTATTGAAGAAAATGTTAGTTCATATCATATATATTTTTTTTCTCATTTTTACACAAATTTTAACATAGAAAAATAAACAAAAAGATTTTTAAAAAATTATTAATGTATTAACTTTATATTTACACCAACAAAAAAATTACAGAAAAGGGCTCAAAGTAAGTGCATGTAAGAAAAAATATTTCGTTAAAATCGAAGATGCGCTTTTTGAGTTATAATAAAAATATTGCTAGCAACATGCTAAAAAATTTGTAAGTTTCCTTGTTTGCATTTGCAGATTTGCAGAAATGCGCTGCTATCAACGCATTTGCCGATTCGTGACATTTCCACTCGGACAGGATGCGCAGTGCGCCGAAATAAGAGAATGTTTCCATACATACCACTTCTCCATAGGTATTTTTCGTGTTTGTAAATATTCTGTTATTTTGGCGTTCTACGCATCTTTCTCGCGTAATAATATCAAGAACTGTTAAACAAAGTAGTAACATTTGGCTACCATTATTTTCAGATAGAAGAAAGTTATGGGATTGTACAATGTACATATATAACGTATCGTCATTTTATGGGTAAGTGTGGAGAAAAGGGTCTGGCACCTGACATCGGAAGATATCTGTAGGGAGGGGATTGGGTCATTTGATATCATTATCAATTTTAATCGAAAATTTGCTTTTCTGTTAACTTTTTCTTGACATCTGTTATCTTAAATTGTTTTCAGTCTGTTTTCGTATTTTTATGAAAATACAAAGTTGTTATTAAAACCAGTGGATGGTTATAAAATCATTTCATTTCCAAAATATGGAATAACCCAACGTTCGCCATTAATATTCTCTTGCCATATGCGTATATAATTCCGTCGTTAGAGAAACCAGATTCGAAATTATACTTGTTATTTTTGCTAGTAAAAGATGGGGAAGAATATTGTCCACCTGTTTTGTATACAAGTAATTCTATTTAGCCGCGTGCAATTGGGAAGTGCAAGAAGACAATATTTCTGTTTAAAGGCATTATGAGAGTGTTATTATTAGACAAAGAGTTATTATTAAAAAAATTTAAATAATGAGTGTTTTCTTAAATGTTATTTGATATAAAGTTATTTCTTATATAACAGTGATATTTTATGAATTTCTTCTCTTAATTTAAATCTGTAAAATATGCGAATAAAAAATGTACAACATATCCGTATGCCAATGCAAACGTATAAAAAGGAAAAAAAAGATAAAAAATTGTAAAAAGAAAAAAATAATTTTTAGACACTGATAACTATATTATTAGGGAAAGGTGGTGGGTGGTCTTGGAATGATAACGTATGATATCGGAAAGTTAGGAGGGGTCCGAGATGGCCAAAAAGTTGATAAACTTATATATATATAGCCCCTATATAGCTTTGCCTGCACAATCGACTTGATATTATTACGCGAGAAGTACGCCAAAATAACAGAATGTTTGCAAACACGAAACAAATCTATGGAGAAGTGATATGTATGGAAACATTCTCTTATTTTTGCGCACTGTGCATCCTGTTCGATTGGAAATGATGGGGTTCGATCAATGCATTGATAGCAGCGTATTTCTGTAAATACAAACAGGGAAAGTTACGAATATTTTAGCAAGTTGTTAGCAATATTTTTGTTATAACTCAAAAAGTGCATCTTCGATTTTCACGAAATTATTTTTCTTAAAAGTACGTACTTTGAGCATTATTCTGTAATTTTTTGGTTGGTGTAAATAAAATATTACAACATTAATATATATTTTTAAAAATATTTTTGGTTATTTTTCTATGTTAAAATTTGCGTAAATATGTGAAAAAAATATATAATGTGAACTAATATATTCTTCAATAATTGGCGTTGGTTTCATGTTTTTAACTTTTATACTTTTTGAGAAATACGTGTTTGAAAAATAGTAGCGTCGGCGCATACTTCACCGATTATCTCAAGGAAAGGTCAAGGACTAAAAACACTCTATATTGTATTCTCATGGTGAGCCTTATTACCACACATGTTATTTCAAACATCGACCGTGGGGACCATTTTGCCGTGCTTATCCGGATAGACCCTTTTGAAATATATTTACAATATAATTATAATAATTAATTCCTAATTATTATATATATATTAATATATATATAGTAATTCATACATCCATGTATTCATATTAATTAACATATATATTAATTAATAATATACATTTGCAATACAATTTGTCAATTTCGCTGTTTATATTCTGGCGTTAGAATATTAATGCCAGAATTTACATCTTTTAGTGCCTGTAATTGAATTCCAAGTTCTTGTAATTTTACCATTGCCATTTTTGTTTATCATGCCTTTTAATCTTTCTGTTGTAGTATCTCCTAATTATCTTTCCTTTTTTAAATTCTGTGAAGCAATATTGAACTAGTTTGGGATACATTAAGTAATATTTCTGTTTCTTCAATCTGTATGACATTGACAACCAATCGAACTAAACGAAGTCACATAAACAGAGAGAACATCTGGATTAATTCATGCATTTTGTGAAAATTCACTATATTTTGATGAAGAACCTGAATCTATGTCATGTTAAAAATAATCTGCAGCGTGCAACAGGTTTGTCGTCCCTGGTACGGAAGCTTAGAATTTGGCATTGGTGGTTTCTTTTAAGATGCTCGCTAAAAACGGTTTCTAAAAAATTCGTAAGTTAAAAGCGTGAAATAAGTGAAAAACGTTCAAAAACGTTCTTTGGAAAATTTGGAATAGCTGTTTCATTAGAGATGTAAATGCTTGTCCAGAATAGTATTCTAAAAATGCCTTCGTTTTCATTCAAGGATTGTTTAAGGTAAAAAAAAAAGTCAGTTTTAAAATTAAGTACTTTCATTTTTGAAAATTGATCTGTTATTTATGCAATTTTCTGAATATTATACCATCCCCCCCCCCCCTAACTGTGAAAAGTAAATATATAAAAAATCGTACATAGCCGCTACCAGTGTAAAGCGTGTATGGGTGCTTTGCAAATATAGAAAAAAACTTTTGGCTAAATCGTTGTATTGGAGTCTTCAAAAATAGGAAATTCTCTATAGCCACTATCTCTTTGACGTGTGTATGAGATCTTCGTCCCCAAGAAAACTAAAGAAAAAATCAGTAGATTCTGCTAAAACTAATTGAAAATCTATAAAAATGGGAAATTCGTTAGAATCGCAATCAATATCTAGTATTAAAAAAAAATTACATTATATAAACTATTAATATCGTTTAAAATTATTTTTATAACTTTATTTAATAATAGCTGTACCCGGCCTCGAGTTGCTGTGGCTCAGTATGATTAAATGGAAGAGAAAGAAAAGAGAAAACGCACGTTTCTAACGTTTAATTTCACAGGGCTTGCGTGTATACAATATGTTTTGTTGTTAGATTGTCTTTGTCTGTGCAGCTCTAGAGATTATCTTGGTTGCGGGTTCTAGATATAATTGTCCGTGTAGGAAGCAATCCGTCTCTAGATCTAAACCTCAAAATTCTAAAGATTGGCCCTAAGCTTTGTTTGTGGAGATTGCAAACGCCAATCAAATTGGAAATTGTATTCTCTTAAATTGAAATGGCATATCCGATGGAATCATAGGAATGCAGAAATGGGGACATTGTCACTTTTGAAAGGTCCTGTCAAGCTTGTTGCTTTTATGGCTTTGCATATTTTTTTTTTACTGCATGCCGCGTGCCGTTGCAGAGCTTTGGCAGGTGGATATTTTGCAACATGATAATTGTCACGCCGATTTTAATTTGGCAGATCGAATAAGTTCAAAAATTCTGTTGGATATGTAACCGCTTCATCTGCTTCTACAACAGTGTTGATGAACTTATATGTGACTGCTTCGCTTTGAATGTTAGACTGATTAATGTTTTTGAGTTCGTAGGCGTCTTTGCTCTTTTCCGCAAGAATACCTTGTTCGGTCAGCCAGTCTTAATTTTTATAATTGATATGAATATTGGGGAATACTTTTTCAACCAGTTCTTCTTTTGACGTCACTAAATTGCAGAAGTTATGAGGCAATGAAATTCGTCCTGAGGTCAGATGAACCGGCACCTTACTGTTCCCGAATTTCTGTAATTAATATGGGACTATCTCAGCTGATATATCGTTTTGCAGCTCCACACTCATATTTGTAGTTAATTTTAACGTCTTTATGTGTAGCCACAAAGAAGCGTATTTCAGGTAAGCATCCTTTTTTGTCCGTTGATGTCGATCGAGGAATTACGAGTAACGCTTCCCTGAAATCTCCTTCAACCAATATTAATGTGTTCCCAAATGGTCTGATGTTTCCACGCAAATCTTGCAATGATTGACCAGGAGCCTCCAAAGATGTTTTGTGCGCCATTATGCATTCATTCCAAACAATAAGTTTGCATTTCTGCAATACCTTTCCGATACCGGATTCTTTGGAAATTTTGCATGTGATGCTTCAATGAATTGCATGTTCAGTGGCCATTTCAAAGCGGAATGAACAGTTTTTCCACTGGTAGCAATGTCACAGATATTCTGAACGACGCAATAGCTAAGGGTACGTCATTTTGCGATCCAGTTTCTGCCAGAATAAATCTAATCAGGAACGTTTTACCAGTTCCTCCCGGTGCATCTAAGAATAATTCTTGAACCCCGTTATTGACATAATGCATTATTTGATCGTAAATGCCTTTTTGCTCAAGCGTTAGCTTAGGAATATTTGATTGCAGTTACGATAAAAGATCACACATGTTTTAACCCTCTGACTGTCTTGGAAAAGGGCAAAATTGTAATGTTGTTTTCTCTGCATTTTGTTTTAAATGCTTAAAAAAGATGATTATTTCAACATTTTATAAAAAAAATTAATAACAAATCTGAATGCAATCCTTGGAAGTATTAATCATTGTTTAATGTATTAAAAATACGTTAAATAGAATTATATTAATTTAATTATAGAATAGAATTATATTAATAATAGAATAACAATAGAATTATATTAATTTAAATATTGCTTGTATTGCAGTGAAACCTGGAGCTTAGTGAACGTATTAACACGGGCTTGTCAGTGAGGGGGTTAATTTTGTACACGACGCAATTCTACATCGAACGAAGCAACTGCAGATAGATTCAGTGATGGCATTCCCAACTGATCGAGAACTTTATCCATGAACGATTTCGAAGAACAAATCTTCAGCCATTATCAACGTTTCGGTGTACATTTCTGCTGTAAAATCCATGTTCATATTTGAATTTCAACGAAAAATATCTTCAGCCATGTGCGATTTATATTTCATCCATAATTTTGTTGATGTTGAAGAAGAGCAGGCGGTCAATACCATTGCAAACAATGCGCGAATTTCATTTGGATGTGACGTATTGCACGCGGCATTAATGCATAGACCCAAATGTCCGTTGTTCTCCATTAGATTCAAAGCTTGACGTGCACTGGGAAAGTAACGCCGTTGGCAATTCTCAAATTCTGAAAATATGTTTGACCAGGCCATTTACCAACAGTATGCGAAGAAAGAAGAATTAATCTTTATTCTGAACACGGTTTACAGTCTGCCTATCGTAGATTTTTTAATATGCCAGGTTGTCCTCACTTCGTTTGCGTCGTTCAAACGATTTTCTAATCGCATTCCATGTGTAATACGTAGAGACTTTCTCGAACGCATCATTTTGATAGAACGTGAAGAAAACAGTTCAAGCTGTAACCCGTGGATTTAGGGCTAATTTGTTGCACATTTGCAGCTGTGAAATAAACGTGTTATCGATTTTATAGCTGTACTACCAAGTTAACAACAGCTGGACTTCGTTCAAGTACGGGAAACGAAAGAATTTGCAATCCGGCTTTATTGCTGTTTATGTGTCTTCCAGCCGGATATTGTGTTATTTCATTCATATGTATGATCGCATTTCTATCACTTCTCTCTGGTTATACGCCAAAAACTGCCTGCCATGTCGCTGCCTTTATTCATGTACTTACAAATGTACTTGTTAGATTTGACAGGGTTATAGCATTCCACATTTATGTACGCTTTTTGATCGGAAAAGAGAATATGGCAAAAAACCCACCGGTAGTCTACATCGATATCACCGTTTCGCATTTGTATGGTTGCTAATTTACTGCCATTTTCTGCAGATGTTCTTCTGTATAAAGGATATTCATCGTTTCTAGCATGCATTCAATTCATCATTGCTTCCACCGATTAAATGCATTTGTAGGAATTTATGCCGACCATCTAAGAACGAAAGCAACGATTCTGCTTTATGATAAACTTGTCCTTTCACTTTGAACGTTGGCATGATTTCAGTTGTTACTATTTCAGCTATGAAAGACCTAATTGAGAAGCATGAGTTCCATTCCCTGATGTTATATATTGGAAATTATTTATTCGGCAATATATCCCGCAAACAAAGTTTTTAATGGCTCTGGCGGTTCTCCAAGTTGAGGCAGTTTATTTTTTCTGGCGGCGCAACGCATTCCTATCGTTTCTCCATTACATTTCAAAGCTTGCAATAAGGAACCACTTCAGTCAAAGTGCCGATGAGAACATGCCGGCTAAAACTATAGTTATCAGCTGGGTTGAACCGGTATGCAAGGCGATTGTAATCGCGTCATAGATTAGCACGGAGTCGTGTTTGGTGTTGATCTGTTGTTTCTCGCTCGCGTCTTTCAGCCACTCTCAGCCTGTCGCGTTCGTTCTATTGGGAACGAAGCAGACCCGCAGCTGCAAAACGCGATCACCGTGTTCACAATCGTGCATCCTCAAATATAGTGGTAGGTCGCTCTGATGCTTCCTCGGCACGTATATGAGCCCTTCTTTGTCTGTTTCGCTCGTTAGCTTTTACCCTTTCTTCCTCAGTTGATTTGCAATTACCCGTCCAACTGCTTTCGCTCCACCTGTACGAGGACCAAAGTTACATCTTCTGCGAGGCATTATTTGTATGAACTAAATCCAATCGATTACACTGAAAAATAAGAAAGAGTGTTATGATAAAATCCTGTAAAATTTGTAAAAAAAAAAAAAAAAAAAAAAAAAAGTGCCCAGTTAAATTTATGGCATTGGTTCACATGCTATTCACACTAATTTTATATTATACTCTTATTTCAAAGAATAATGCTGTTTGAAAAATAAATTAAAGGGTGATTAGCCCCCGTTTCCCCGTTTATACTTAACCGATGAATCTCCAAATCTAAGCAGGGAAGCGCCTTATCAGAATAGAACTGTAAATCAAATTTGAAGCAAAACGGATAATTCTGCATGAAAAACCTATTTATCTAATTTTAAGGGGATATGCGTTCCGTTTCCCCCTGTATACTTAACCAATAAAACACCTAAACTAATCAGGGAAGCGTCTTATCAGAATGAACCTATTTACATAATTTGAAGAAAATCGGATAATTCTGCATGAAAACACATTTATCTAAATTAAGGGGAAGGAGATTAGCCTCCCGTTTCCCATTTTATACTTAACCAATGAACCCCCAAAACGAATCAGGAAAGCATATTATCAGAACGGATCTATTTATAAAATTTGAAGCAAATCGGATAATTCTGTATGGAAAACACATTTATCTAAATTAAGGGGAATTATCTCCCCGTTCCCTCATTTATACTTAACGAATGAACTCTCGAAACTAATCAGGGAAACACCTTACCAGAATGAACTTATCTACAAAATTTGAAGCAAATCGGATAATTCTGCATGAAAAACACATATATATAATTTAAAGGTTGGAAGTAGCCCTCCCGCCATTATCAATCTTTATACTTAACCAGTGAACCCTCAAAACTGATCTGCGAAGCACCTTATCAATGAATCTATTTACAAAATTTGAAGCAAATCCGATATTTCTATCAAGAGTTATCGCGTTTCGTAAATATATACATACAGAGGTACATACAGAACCTATGGGCTCATTAGCTCTCAGACCTTAATAGCCCGTGAGCTATTAAAGCGCGGAAAGAAAGTGAGGGACAGGGAAGGGGTGTGTATAATATGAAAGAGTATTCAAAGCGCTTTCTTATGATATATCCCATGATGGGTGTGGAACATAAAAAAACACCCCCTGGGGGGGGGATGACAAATTGAGAGGAGCGAGGTTTGTTATCTATATAAATAAAAATGTAAATATTCGTTTGCAGAAAATAGCGAATCTCAGAAAGTTCTCCGATTGCTTTAAAATTTACGGATTGAGTTGCATTCGAATACGAGCGTGTTGTTATATACCTATAACAAACCTCGCTCATCCCTCACACAATTATTAAGAAAATTATTATTAGAAAAATTAAAAAAAAACACTCCTTCGAACATTCACATTTTACAAACGAACATTCACATTTTTATTTATATAAATTTGAAATTAGAAACTTTCCCTTTTTTAATGCCAGTTATTTTTTGTAACTTAATTAAATATTGAACAATAGAAACTCTTTTTTTTTTCAAAATGTCCATTGCTTGGATCATAACTCCGGTGTGCAGAACCGACGACAAATAACATACCACGCAGCTACTACACACTTTTCCGAAGCAGCTTTGAACAAAAATTTTAAATAATACATCAGAAGTATTTTTCGCGTAAGATTATCGCTAACGATCAATATAGTTCTCAATGGGGGCGTTTTTAATTAATATTTGTGGTAATAATTAAAAAAAATCAGAAATCTTATTATCAGTGAAATTCAATAACAAAACATAAGCAAAATACCACGGATATGGTTTAACATGCTGGGAGTAACTGATGAATTTGGTTTTGAACAATCCCTTCCCTCCTCCCCCCACCCTTTTCCGGTTTCTATAGCAACTCCTCTATTTTCATTCCTTCCCACCGTCCTATTTATGGTTTTTGGTTTCACACCCTGTATTTAAACAGCGCACGGTGGGTTATTTAGAGATTCTAGCTGACCAAAATTATTTTTTGGTGTTAATATAGTTGCATCCCTATGAAATTGAAAAATGTTATTGATGTTCATTATTGAATGTTAGGCATTGCAAATTGTAGTGTGTAGCAGTCATAATTTCGATATAGAGACATTCAAAAGAATTACATTACACTACGGCCTATGGCGAAAAATCGTTTGCGGTGGTTTTTAATGATGTTTCAAAATTTCAAACACTTTGAAATTTACATACATATCTATGAAGTGCACTACAAGATCATTACTATAGAATATGATATGAATAGCATTTATCGATCATTTACAGGGACACTAAAAAGAATTATGTTACATTACGATCTATGGAGAAAAATTGTTTATTGTGTATTTTGTTCATGTTATACTATTCAAAAGTATTTAAATTTATATATATTTCCGAGGTGCTCTATAAGATGCTTACTATTGAAATTGATGTGCATAGCATTCATCTTTCACATACAGGAGCACACAAAATAAATCAGTTATATTTCTTTCTATATGAACAGAAATCGATAGAAGTGCGTTTTCAGTTGTGGAACACGTTTTAAAATTTTAAAAATTGCATACTATTTAGTGTGTATAAATTCAATACATCATAAACAGGGCTGCACAAATCATCTGAAGTACAATTCCGTTTATTGACGGAAATTGCTGACGGGGAATTTTCAGCTGTGTTAAGCGTTCCCTATCTGTTCTAAATTTTAGCTTATAGTGAATTGTATGATAAATCTATAATTCATATACAGGGATGTACAAAATTTTCAGTTATTTTTTCGACTTTGGTTGAAATTGTGTTTTCAAACATATTGTACGTTTTACAAATTATTTCTAAGACATCGTTTTTCATGTTATTAAGCCATGGAGTTTTATTATCGTAGTCCGAATGCGTTGAAAAATGTTTCATAATGTGATTGACGCATGATTTTACCTACTTCTTGATCATCTTAATGATACTTTCTTAAGGGTATGGGAGCTTAAGTGATAAAACTATTTTTGTATTAATATAACAAATCCTAAAATTTCTTTTTCTAAAATTTAAGGTACGGGACAAACATTCGACAGAGATTTAATGAAAATTGCTGTTCTGTATATTTTGTTGTATATTTATATTTATCTCTGCACACAGGAATCCTACATAAAGAATGCGAATCATAAGATATCATGGGAAAATGTCTTTTGCATTGTATCAAATCTGAATTTGGAGAATTTGACTGGATCAATTTTGTAACCACTCGAAACTTGCAGCCTAATAATATATTTTAAATCATTTTATACTGAGATATATACAAACAACTGGCAACTTTTGTCCAAATTTGGTCATAAATTTAAACATTTCGCGCTCGCAAAACTTCATGTGTTTTTCATTGTAATTTTCCTCTGAAAGCAAAACATTTTCAACGAAATTCACATTTTCGTTAAATTTTAAATCCTGATGCTGTGTTGTATAATGGTGCAAAAGTTTATTTATGTGACTAACTTAAATTCTGTTGTCTTTGATAAAGAAAAATGGTACTTGAACTAAATTTCAAATTTTTTCTTTTTAGTCTTAATAAGTTAAAACAATAAAAAAAACAGGGGAGGCACCTATGGGCAGATAAATTAAATTGGAACGAAAAGGTAATAATCTAATCTATATAATCATATCAAAAATTGAGCTTAATCGTGCTTTATCATATAACTTTTTCTATACTAAAACTGAAAAATAGTGGAAACATACAGAGGCTTTTGCGACATTAAATATGAAATAACAACTCATATGTGCAAAATTTATGCACATAAATCAGATAAAATAACGACCATATTTTGTTCAGAAGCGTCCGTAATCGAGCAGTATATTTTATTTCGCTTCAAGTAACAGATTAAAAACTATACTCAAATTGATTTATTCATTGTCAACTAATAAGCACCAACTTTGCATTGGTCTATGGATCATACAATTATCTTTATATCAAAAAGAATAGCCGGGCACAACGCCCTAACTATTGAGCTATAATAGGCAATAAATAAATTACGTTAGGATAAACTTTTAAAAATCGACTTTTGGCCAGCTAGAACCGATAAATCACCCACCGTGCAGCGGTTGTCTTGCAGGCTGCAGCAGTTCCCCTGATGCCTATTAATGTTTTAGTTGAAACAGGTCGTGTTTTTAACACCTTCTGACTCCAATGTTTCAAACATCTTGATTGTTTTAAATGCTTTTAAAACGTATGTATATTTGTAACTATTTAGTAAAGAAATGTATTGTGAATTATGTATTCATATTGCTTATTATAAGGTGAACTGGAACATGGCTTCATCTATCCGGAAAACAATCTGCAGGCCTCTACGATGACAAATTTCTATCTGTCGCGTCGCTAACAAACAGCCACAAAGAAAAATGTTTTTCATTTATTAATACAGATAAAGAAAGAATTTTTCGAAAGCTTTGTTGAACAAAAAAAGACTTGGTCCTGTTTGGATCTTACAACTCGAAAATAATGCACAGCATATTTTTGTTCAAATGTAACAAGTTCATTACATAAAATATAATAAAGCTTTAAAAGTACTAATGTTAATAAAAGTTCCACTTTAAATCTTTCGAATAATCCCTAAAAGTCCATCTCAGTTATTGTTATTTATAATATACTTATATACGTACAAAAATATGAATCAGCCATGTATTCTAATCATAAATTCAAATGTATATTTATTTTTATGTATCACCTGGGAAACATATATTTTCATTCCTGAAACATTAATTCACAGACATGGGTCGTCGGGCATAATAAATTATACCTCTCAGGGGTTACTTTATCTATAATTCAAAAGGTTGAAATGAGATAATTCGAATATACGTCTCACTTTTATATGTGGGAACAAAGCACAAATTTTATGTCAAATCATTATTACCATTATGAGACTATAAATTTGAAAAATAGTAACAGTTTTGTTTAAACCTATAATCACAAAGTTCTGAACTTGCTCTACCGACTACTTTATACTGAAAAACAGTATGTAATAACATTATTTTTAATATTAACAATTGCAAATTTCGAAAAAATTGAGCACAGAAGTTATTGTTGGATGTTTATTTAGCATTATGTTTTCAGTTGGATTGAATTTGTAGAAAAATTTTAAAATCATCTTATATTGTATGAATGTGTTTATATTTTTAAGTTTTTAAGTATGAACTTTTTAATACAGTATAATATGTAACAGTTTTTAAATAAAACGATGCAAATCCTTACATTTTCTGTTTCTTTTTATTAAATTAAAGATTAAAATTATTATTAAATTTATTAAATTAAAGAACACTCGTTTGTAATAAAAAATCAATAAAATAGAGAATTCTAGAGAATTATACTATGTTGAAGATAACCAAACTGTTTTATTTTAATTATCACTTTATTGACAGGTAATTGAAGATGAAAGTACGTTTTAATAATTCGTGTTTGTTACTAATAAATTTAAAAAAAATAATATTTCGCTTATTTAGTCACCAATTTCCACAATTAAATAACACGAAGATTATATTTCAAAACTTCTGGTAACAAAAAGTTGGCAAGTTTGAAAACATTAATACATATTTCACCCGTTAGCAATTTGTTCAATTGTTTTTTTATTGGGAAAATCAACTTTTGCTTCAATAAATATTCCAAGAAAAGCGAGCTCTCTGAAATGTTTAAAAAACAATATAAAAAAAAAATGATACCTGTGTCAGTAACTCAAATGCGTTAGTTAAGAGGAATTAAAATCTATTGAAAATGGTAAAAATTGTTTGGATATAATTTTCTATAATAGATACTAAACGATGAACGTATTTGCATGATAGAAGCGAAATATCCCTATTACAGCAATAAAAATAATTTAAAATTATTATGGCAAAGTCATATCTGCATTCCGGTTAAATCATTGTTCTTCCTCCACATACATGGTGCATTTAACAATATAATATTGTATCAATATTTGTTCCACTCCTCAGTTATTTAGTACTGAACTTAATTATCTTAAAGCTATTGCAGTTGATCGTGTTTTTTTCTTTAACATTATAGATTCCATTTATAAGAAATTGACGAAACCTGTCCATTCTGAAAAGCATTTTCATTCCAACTCTAATACTTCAGTTGTTTTGCCATTTTCCCCCTAAAATCAGTGAGCTAATTTCTAAAATTTTAAGAAGGTTAGATTTCAATGTTATTCCTTCTCCTGTTAATAAAATCTCTTTTTCATATCTCAATCTCCCCATTGATTGTATAGATACCTAGGGTATTTATAAAATCTTTTACTAGTGTGGTCTCTCTTATATTGATCAGACTAAACGTGCTCTTAGATTTCGTTTAGGTGGACATGAAGGTTATGTTAAAAATCAGAAGCATAAACGTTCTCCTATTGCTGATAATCAACATTGTTGGTCTTTTCAACATAGGTTCAACTTTTTCTCAGCCACCGTTATCCAAAAATGTTCTTCTAACCCTGATCTTGATTTTTGGAGAGCTTACCACATCTTAAAAAAATCTCACTCCTCAGTCAATGGCTTATCTGGTATTCCTGATTTTCCAAGTATTAGGAAAGAATTTAATTTCCCTTTTTTGTTTTCTTTGTTTTCTTTCTATCTCTGTAGATGTTTCTAGTTGTCCACTCAGTTGTTTTATGCTGCTTTTTTCTCATTGATCGTTTTTTGGCATATTCTGTATCCATATTGGGTATATAAGCCACCGCCTCTCTGACGCTATGTCGTTTATTTTTGTCACCTTATTAGCTTAAGTTTTTACCCTTTTCTTTTCCAGTAACTCTTTTTTCCCACATTTAAGTCTTTATTTTAGTTTATATTATCTTTTCACCCCCCCCCCCTATTATTGCTACCAGTCAGGTTTTAGATTGCTCTCCAGTTTCTCATCAGCTGTTACTAAACGGGGATGTGTGGAGGTGTTTACAGGCACCTCTGTCAAACCATATTCGAAGTCGAAGTCCTTATGCCCACTCTTGTGTTTTCAAGCACGCTGTGCTTTGCTCTCTGTCGAACTGAAGAAGAGTCTCGCTTGAGGATTCGAAACAGCTGTTTGCTGCTTTTTTGTGTAGTATTTGTGCATTTTTAAACGTAGGTTTTCTGCCTTTTAATATTCTATTTTTAAATTATTGAACTGTTAAAAATGTTTTTATTTAAATGAATTGTTATTCAAAAATTTCATCGAATTGGGCTTGGATAGCAGAAAATATTTCGTGCTTAGATTTAAAATTGTCGCAATCGAGTGGGTTTGAGCTCCGAAAAAAGAGCTCCGAAATCATCTCTAGTGTGGAAGGTCTGATTAGCAGAATTCAAGACAACATATGCCAGGATTGTACTTTAGAATATATGCAAATACCAACTCCTTCTGACACAAAAGACTAATACAAATTATTCCAGAGTTTATATATACAAAAACTAGTCGTTTGCGACAATCCCAAAACTTTCTTCTATCTCATGCATGATAATAATTCCTGAAAAATGCGCCACCGGTTAGGTGAATTATACCAAAATCTAATCAGCAACAACTTATGTGAACTAACTGAATCCGAAGTTTGGTGAAAATCCGTGCATTAATTTTTGAGATAGAGCAATTTCGGACATTTTAAAAAAATTGGCGTAGCAGCGCTATCTGTTGTGCGACTTACATCAAAACTAATCAGAACCAAGGAATAGACTAAGGACGAATCAGGGACTAACTGAATCTTAAGTTTAATTAAAATTCATGCATTAGTTCTTGAGATACAGCTATTAGGGAAGTCGTGAAAAGTGCAACATAGCAGTGCCATCTGTTGGTCGATTTACATCAAAAAGTTATCAGAACCAATTTATATCAGAACTAACTGAACCTTAAGTTTATTGAAAATTCATGCATTAGTTCTTGAGGTACAGTTGTTGCGAAAATCGTGAAAAGTGCAGTATAATTGCGCCACCTGTTGGGCGATTGACACCAAAAACTAAGCAGCATTAATTTATATCATGGATTAACTGAATCTGAAGTTTGATGAAAATTCAGGCATCAGTTCTTGAGATAGAGCTATTACGATATTCATAAATAATGCAGAATAGCAGCGCCACCTGTTAGACGATTTACTCCAAAAAGTAATCGGCACCAATTTATATCAGGTTCTGACTGATTCTAAAGTTTTATTAAATTCCGTCTATTACTTATTGAGATAGAGCGCTCACAAAATTTATGTCACATACATACAAACAGACAAATTTACAGACAGATTCACAGACAGACATTTTGTAAAAACGTGTTTTTCGAGATCTCTGACCCATAAAACGTGTAAATCTGTCGAAAGCTGGAATTCGAAAATTTTCATTAATCCAATACTTTCTTCTTGTATAGCTAGAAGAAAGTAAAAAAAAAAAAAAAATTGATGATTATGCAGTTTTGATGTTTGTTTAATATATGGACATGATTTCCGATGTTAATTTATCCAATTAAATTAGATCCTTTAAAACAGATTATAAATATAAAAAGAAAATTCAAAATTAATATCGAAAATAAAAGAATTCGAAATAAAAGAATTCGAAATAAAAGAATAAAAGAGTATACTTGTTTAAAAATGTCTATGCGATTATTAACTGAATTCTGATCAATAGATATAAAATGTGTCAAATAGTTCCAAGAGAATCTTTAAAAATAATCATGAAATATGTGAAAATATTTTTAAATAATTCTTCTCTAGCCAGATTAATCTGAAACTTAATAAGAAAATCAATAATAGAAATCAGAAATTCACACATATTTAGCAAAAATACCAATTCGAAGCCAAAGCGCACAAGAAGTGAAAAATTGAAAGAAACTTCATTACTTAACGAAAGTGATACAGCGACTACGAAATAAGAAAGAAAAGAAAATTAGGACACCTTGAAAATTAATTAAGTAACATCCAATTTACGTATCATTAAATCTAATTAGTGAACTATCTATTAATGCCTGTTTCTGGATGTCGGGCCTATAAATTAGCAAAAGTTGCAACAAAAAAAATTACTGATTACAAAGAACTTTGAGCTTCAAGAAAATAAATCAAACGAAACATAAATGGTTTATATGCATGTTAGATTAACTTGGGTTTCTCTGATATAAACTGTATATATATTTCTTTTGCGTGGTGCTAAAATAAGGCTGAATTTGTCGCTTGCCGTTTGGCAACAACCGCAGTAACACAATTAATTTGCCTTATTACATTCAACCAATCAGAAGAGTAATTTCAGCACTCGCGTCAAATTTAAAATAAAATTTTCAATGGTTTTCAAAAAATGTAAACATATTAAAACGGTTTCGTTTAATTATGCTCTAATCGCGCAGAACACAGATTATTTATTCAGAAATGATATTAAGTAAACTGTTTAAATAAAATGAAAGTGAATAATCTTTCATAGTAAGCAATATGGAAAACGAGATGCTTCTGATGAAGATTATGAAGTAATTCGGAAAACAAAAGATGCATTTTCATCCATGAATTAAAATATTTTACTATAACTATTTCAGTGATGACGTCATATTCCTGATCTTTATTCCTACACATACGTAGACTGGACTCTTGCTATTTATTTAAAGATCCTTGGTGTACACAAACTATTTCTGAAATTATATAATTTCTAAATAATTGAAATGAATTATCATGTTGATATATTGTCACTTAAACTTCCCAATTCAATATATCTAATTTAATATTTTAAATCCCTAGTTTATTTATATTTGTTTAGACAGGAATTCAAATTTTATCGACTTAACCCTTCCCAGCGCGGAGTAATTCTGTTTATAAACTGATGAATTAATGGATTGATACCAGAATTTATAAATGAATTTATTAGAAAATATGAACTTGCTTATTTTCACGTACATTATAAAAGGAAAATTTTAGTTAAATATTCTTGGTGCCGTTTGCCAGTTTTGGAATTAAAATTAATAGTCCTTTTTAAAGGACACCGCCCTAGAAAGGTTTAACCCATTTATTTAACAATCATATTTTAATCGTTTTGAATATCTTGATGTTTCTGGTTGATTGGTTATGTTTATGACGGCCAATTATCAGCACGAGGGATATAGGCCCAAAAAATGGGAGTGCCCTGCGTGGGGGTCTTTCTAAGGGAACCTAACCCGTATTTACGCTTGGAAAACCAAGGTTCGATGAAAACCACGAAAACTCCGAACGATTAGGCCAACGAGCGCGATTGGGATCGAACCCAGCACCACCCGTCTACCTCCTTCGAGAGCAAAACCTCTCGGGCACTGGTGGGGTTTGATTTCTCTATCAAAAATGAAAAACTTTAGTATATTCTGAAGAAAAAAACAATAATAATGTCTATAGTTATACACTGTTAAAGTTTAAATGTTATTTTAATACACTATATATATATAGACAAAAGTAACCAGATACTCTCGATTTTGTTTTCATGTTTCTCTAAAGAAATACGGGTTGGTCTGGAACTTCAGAAATGTGAAATGCATGTTTTGTGCATATTTTTCGTCGAAGGTTTAGTCACTTGGACAATTAGGAGAGGACCAAAAAATTTAATAAAGAATTTCAATTTGTGGTCATCAGTTAAACTAAAATGCTCGAAGTAATCTGTAGCTGCAGCATCATATGTATGTCATTCCTGTATAATACAGGTTTATTTGTGCAAGAAAAATATTTATTATGGATATATAAAAAAAAATTCCCAAATTGAAGACATTTGTTCATAGCAAGAATGGTTTTCAATCAACTTCCACGTTACTATTTTGACAAAGTGCAGTACAAATACGATTTTAGAATAAAAATATATTGAATATTTGATAAAAATTTGAGTATTTTTATGAAATACTTTTAACTGCGCATGCCTGAATGATATATTCAAGTATTGCGCGGCAGCGCAATACTTATTTACTTCCAGTGTCACTTCTCAATGTTAATTTAACATAGAAAACCCTATGGAGATCATAACTTTTATCATTTTTTTCTTCTCACCTTTTTGTCCCTGATGCCACTCATTTTTTTCTTTACTAATTCTAATAATATTATAAATTTAAAGTGTCAAAATGTTTGCCTGACGTGAGGGTCAAAACAGATGATAAAATGCCTTTGCGTATGGGTGAATTATAACCCAGAGAGTAACATGGGCTAATTTTTATTAACATTTTTCAAATATTTTTCTTAATAATTCCAAATTTCGCTTTTTTCACTGAGAATCAACGGACATTTTCCCAATAAAATTTAACATTTTTTTTGTTGTTGTTGTTGTTCATTGTTGCCAATAATTCAAAAGACGTAATAATAATTTGTCTATTTTTAGTTGAATGATTTTCACGTGAAAAATTATTGATATAGTTTTTTTTTTTTTTTTTTAAATAAAAAGAAGTTGAATATGGCGTCATAGCAGAAATAAAAATGACATTTTCAAACAGTATTTTTACGTTCAGATTGGAAGTTTCTGCGTAACTTGCATTACCACACTGGTGAAAGATTTTGAATTATACGTAGGTAAATTGCATCACAAATTGTGATACGATAACGCATGAATCAAAGCCTGATGATGGTATCCCCCATTAATTTTGAAATGTGTTCGTCTAAATGCAGTAGTTATAAAAAAAACTTGACATATTAAGCAAAAACCTAATTTGAAGAACAAATTAAAAAAAAAAAAAAAAATGTATTTCCTACATTCTTTAAGCCCGAGAAGGGACAGGTACTAAGATATTTCATTCAATTCGTTCTACATTTAATTTAAAATTTTTGTAACAAATAAGTTAAACCAATTGAACATTAAAAAATAAAAATAAAATTCATACAACACACTCTAAACTGAAATGTCTGAAACGCAGTGTTCAATTTTCAGACGTTTTAAAATGTCTGAAAATTATCAGACACTTCTTGTGTCTGAATTTCAGACACTTAAGTGTCTGAAACAAGAGTGTTCGTTTTTCAGACATTTTAAAATGTCTGAAAATTTTTAGACACTTCTTGCATCTGAATTTCAGACATTTCAAATGTCTTAATTGCGGCCATCTTTGAGCCGGTTTCCTCCCCCCCACCACCACCAATATGAAGCCATCTTTGACCACTTTTCTTTCTAAGCCACATACGCAGCCATATTTGACCACATTGAAACATTTTTTATAAATGGGAATAATTTGTTACCATAAAGCAGAGCTGATCGCAGCGCAGGAAAACTTTGAAGCATCTGCCCCCTTATTTTAGGGTACCCCAAATTGGGTTCAAAATTTTCATAACGCTGATATTTTAAATCACTTTTGAACTTATGACGATTGTAATCAGTATTTTGTAGTTTTGGAACAGTATATTATATATATATATATATATACAATCCCCTAAAAATATATTTATGTGATATCATATATGCGCGCATAAAAAACGTTTATTACTTTCAGTGAGAACTTTAAATTAATTCTAGTCCAAAGATCTAGTATTCATTCGTCTCCCCCCCCCTCATCCCCGCGCCTTTCATATACTTTTACAAAAACAAATTAAGCCTGTTCAATGTCATTAAATACAAATACATATTTGGATAAATATTTCTTTTTCTTAACCTAATCATTTTCTAAAAGTACAAAATATTTATTAAAATAAGTATAAGATCAAAACAAATTTAAAATATCAGCTTTATAGAAATTTCATACCAAATGTAGGAGCACGTAAAGCTAAAGGCACGAAGAAGCAGCCCAGTTTGTCCATGCTGCAATCAGCTCTGCTTTATGGTAACAAATTATTCCCATTTATAAAAAAAAATGATTCACTCCTTCAGAAAGAATCTTATCCCTGCTTTGTTGTTCAATTTTTTTTCCATTTAAATTAGATATTCCCAGTGACATTTTTATTTGTGTGTTAAATAAAATCTAACACTAGATTACACAAAATTTTCAGTATATGAGATCCCAACATTAAAAAAAAAAGTATGAAACTCTTACTTTTTTGTTGTTGTTGTTATTATATTATTTATCATTAGCAAGAAATATTGAAACATTTGACAACAGCACATTAATCAGCATAATGTTGAAAGACATTCAAAATATCAGTTTTACAAAAATAGAATACCAAATTTGGGGCCACCAAAATACAAAGGGAAGGGGGCATCGCCCAATTTGCTAATGCTTTAATGAAATCCTGCGTCTGCAAAAAATCCAACCCAACGTTATGGTTCGTTAAATAGAAGTGACCAGAATTCGGAACTCGGAAGTGTCCGCTAATGAACATTCCCGAATACCAGAAATCTCTGTGTAGCGAAAACCTTCTTAAATCATACTATATTACTCTAACCGTTCAAAATATTCATTATAATCAGAGTAATTTTGAAAGGTATTCAAAATTGCAGATTTACGAAAATTGTATCAACGCCCCCCCCCCCCCCCCCCAATAAAAAACAAAAATGAGCAAGTACCCTTAGCCCATGTTTTAAGCAGAAGCCCTATGATTCGCTAAACAGACGTATCCCCTATTCAGGAATGTCCGTTACGCAGGTTTTACTGTGTGTATTTAAAGTAAAACCTCCATAACGGAAATTGATGAATAGCGGACACCACTTTTTTTTTTCTAATCCCCAACACCTTTAAATCTGTACGTCTTCACCTCTTTAAAGTAGACACCACCAAATAGCGGACTAATTCCGTGCTCTCGAGGTGTCCGCTATTCAGAGGTTTTGCTGTATATTCATTTATATGCACATTCTAAAGGGTAAAAAGTATTTACCTTTTTTGTGACAGTATAAGAAATATGTTCCAAATAAATTCTAGGTCCAGTTGTTGATACTATTCAATAATATTCTACAAACTAAATTAAAAAGATAACGTGTGTTGATATTAACGTTGTCATTAACGAACACAGGCACACACGCACACACACACACAAAAAAAAAAATAAATAAATAAAAAAAACTTAAAATACAGATTTTTTTTTTTTTAATGAGTTTCTGTTTTATTATTTTCATGGATTCTTTTTAGCACCCAGATATGCTTTAAAAAAATTCTTTGAGGGTTGAAAAACACTTCTAAAAACATTTTTCTTCCCATAAACATCACAATAAAAATAATTTGTATTAAAAAATGTTATAATAATATGAAAATATATACATACTCGGAGCAAAAATAATTATAAGAATAATTAATCTTCAAACCATGTTACTTTTTCAAAATATATTAAATATCAGCATAGTTACACTTTATCAATCAGTCAGAATTATTGGCAATACTTGTTTGAAATCTTGCATTAGAAGTGCGTTTTCACAACATGTTTATTTAGGTCTTAAATTTTATTACAAAAAGGAAAAATATCTCCTACTGTCATGGGCGAGAATTCTTATACCCATCTTCTTCTTCTTTTTTTTTTTTTTTTTTTTCATATTATTGAAATTTTTTGCATGATGTTATTTAAATTGATTTTTTTTATATTTTCCGCACATATTTAATAGTCCAGTCAAATTGTCAAAAATAGATGCAAAAATTCTGCTAGAAGATTTTATGTTTTTAAACTGTTTATGGGGATGCTAATAACAGGAATTAATTGTTTCCCAACAAAATATCTCGAGGCTAAACTTTGTGGAGCCAAAAAACCACGAAATTTTCGGACTTTTTTCAGTTTTTTGCCTATAACTCGAAAATTATAAAATTTTTGTGTACCATACTCAATTATAAAAAGAAAGAGCATTAAATTCTCTACAAATTTCATTATAAAAGTCTTTTTCTAAATCCATTATTAAGCGCGCTACAGCTTCCTGAAAATGATACTTTTTTTCTAACTTTGTGAAAAAATCGCAAATACCAACATTTGACACCATTTTTATTTCTTTATCCTCTTTAATGTAACTTTTTATATTACAGGTATTTGCATGATAGTAATAATGATTAATTACAATGGTAAAACCGTAAAAAATTGACAACATTGTAATTTTTTTTTGTATTTACAACTTAAGGTGAGAACAATAATAGTAGGCATTATGAATGTAGGTAGCATGAATGTAAGTAAACAAATACTTACAGTAACATCTTTAATGGATTTAGTAACGTCTGGAGCGCTTGCGGGTTCATGAGTTTGGTTCGTCAACCTCAGCTTGAGAAGCAAAGGAGCAGGCTGCATGATCTTCAACAGCTTTGAACTGCTTTGAGCTTGTTGCGACATCATCATCCTGGCTGCGAAAGTCATCGACGTTACTGGTTTGGTCGATGGTTTCCCAGGTATCAGCTTCATAATCCTCTTCTTCTTCATAAATAATATCATCCACATTTTCACAATTGACCCCGTTACAGTTTTTGCAAATTGCCGAGCATTTGAGTCCTGATTTTTGGCAAGAGCATGCCTTGGTGCACCCTTTTTTACAGCTACATGAGACAACATGCAGCAAGGATTCAGGTGCTGGGTTTTGGTACATTTGAACTGGCTGAAAAAGACCGTCAGACCTGCGAACCCACCCCCATTCTTCAGGGGGCATGTTGTTTCCTAGCCAAGCTTGTACCTGATGATAACATCTTAGGAAATGATGCTGCGCAGCCTCTTGCGTCGGTGGCAGCCTTGCAAGATGAACTTTGCTTTTTGTGGCTGATTTAGCAAATAACTGGAACCTCAAACTGTTCAATGTCTGCGTGGTATCTACGCATCCACTGTATAGTGCAATAAGGAATTTTTCTCCAGCCTTGATGATTTCTTGACGGGTAGACTCTGGTTTATTAAAAACACATGATACTTCCTCAAGCTGCTTATGTTTTTTTAAAGTGTTACAAAACTTTGACTTTCCTTGCCCAAAAAGAGCAGATGTTGTATCGCATCCACTGATTGCATGAGTGAAAAGAACATTGTTGTGATTGTATTTGTAAGAATTGATTGAAAACCACTTTGTTTCGATGCTTCCTCTTCCTGGTTTTTGGAAAAACAGATTTTTGTGTTGATATCCCAAGCTTGTCATGATCGCGAGAATATCAATATCCTCTCCGACAATTACGATACTTTCAAAGGCTTTGGCTCTTGAAATGGCTATGGTAACAATCATGACATCAGCGTCTTCTTCTGCCTGGTCAACTTGAATTCTGTTATTTTGAAGCTCTGTTTTAAGCAGTGAAATGAAGCGGTTCTTGTTTCTGTCATTGGCTAGAAATTTGTCTTGAGGCACTGTGCTTAATATTTCTGCTGCAACTATGACTTCAGTAGAAGTGTGCATTCTAGATCGACGTGCTCTTCCTGCACTTTTCGTTCCATTCTGTTCTCCCTCAGATGGATATCCATCGAACACAACTGCGACCTGTGATCCAAAATTTTTCTGAATGTAAGAAATATAACTTTTAACAATAAATTTGAAGGAAACATTTCGAGGCCAAGTTACTTTGTGAAGAAGGTACCCTCCGTCAACAACAAAAAACTTATCTTTTTCAATAAGATCCAGATTGTCTAATGGGATAAAAGCACTGTAAAACGAAGATTTTGAGCCCTTTCTCATGTTTTCGTTAACGAATTTCTTTAAAAAGTGGTTATTATTAATTCATCGATCTAATCATTATTCTCTAACTGCATTTGTATTGCATTATTCTGTTAACATTTTAAAACTAATTTTGCAGCCTTATCCAATTATGAATGAAAAAGTAATTGAATTGTAAGAATAAAGATAAATCAGACCATCCTGCAATTTAATAATTAGGAAAATTTTAGCAATGGACACCCTACAAAAATAAATATTTGTATTTAACCTTGTAATCGTCGCGCCCGATACAATCACGGACAAATTGCCCGTGAATGTATCAGGCTCAACGTTTAATGGTTAAGCATAAAAGGTGATAATAAATCAAACAAAATATCTAAACTTATGATACAGTTAGACTAAATAAAAAATTTTATAATGTAGATATTTATCTATAATGAGGTAGAGTTCACTTGATCTATTTCAACAGCAAATGCGCACTTAATATTACACAACTCACCCAAGATTTTTGTATTACTGATCTAAAACAAGCCGTTTTTATATTTGATGCGCATATCCATAACTTATTTTTGGCAAAAGGTGAAATTTTAAAGTAAACTGAAAAAGAATATTTTTTAAACTATCAATAGTGGGATGGGGTAGAAAAATGGAAGATAACGTTGTGCGGACACATTTAAACGTACACCTAATACCTAAAAAGCGCTATAGACCTAAAAAATACTAAAAAAGTATAACGTACGAGAAAAACGTACTATCTGGCAACCCTACCTTCTGCCTAACCTTCTTGAAAATTTGCCTTCTTACTTATTCATCAATAGGTGCATTTCATTTCCACAGTTAGTGATGAAAAGAAATTTTTTTTAGGGATGGGAGGCGAAAAATAGGTCACTTTCTATGAAGTTGAAAAAAATGTGCTATTTTCAAAAAGTTGTAGCGCGCTTAATAATGGGTTTAGAAAAACATTTTTAGTATGAAATTTGTAGAGAATTTAATTTTCTTTCTTTTTGTAATTAAGTATGGTACACAAAAATTTTATAATTTTCGAGTTATAGGCAAAAGACTGAAAAAAGTCTGAAAATTTCGTGGTTTTTTGGCTCCAGAAAGTTTAGCCTCGAGATATTTTGTTGGGAAACAATTAATTCCTGTTATTAGCATTCCCATAAACACTTTAAAAACATAAAATCTTCTAGCAGAATTTTTGCATCTATCGGCCCAATTTTCTGACAATTTGACTGGACTATAATTAATTACGCCGATTTTTATAATTTGTTTATAATTACTTTCAAGATCGCTTCATGTTTTAAAATTTAAGTATGCTGTTGAGAAGTAACGCAGGAAATACATACTAGGTATATTCCATCTTAAGGATTATTAAATATATATATATAGTATCGGCGTACAGTTGAATACAATAAGAGTGATTTATTTCCAATAGGAAGAACTGCAAGTTTACAAATACTCCGAAATACACGATAACACAAACCCTTATACTTTCGAGATTTCTTTTCATACTCTATATCCACCATATAAAACAAAAAATAAAAAGTTCATGGTTTCTCAAAGATAAATTTAAATTTGTTAATATAAAAAAAATCACTTCAATAATATACTCTGTAAGATAAATAAATGGCATTCTTGTCACTAAAAATGAAAATTTGTATGTAAAATTATATCACTAATATAAAATAAAGGAATTCGCAAGGAAAGAACTTACTTGTGCAAAGTTATATGAAAATTAGCTTCTTTTTAAACTTATACTGAACAATTTTTTAATATGTTGCTCAGATGATACGAGCTATTTAACAATCATTAACAAAATTATAAATATTATTTTTTAATAGCATGCAGGAAACATTAATTCTATAATTTCAAAACTTCTTTATATCTTACCAAATCTAATTGAAACTGTTGTATTTTTCACGTTATTATTCAAACAATAAATAGATTATTTACTACATGAAACTTTAATTTATAAAGTAAAGATCTAGATGAGAATTAAATATATTTATTAATACTGAAAATCATATGCACTCATTGAAAAGCATCAGAAATAAGCAAACAAATCTTTTCACAGAAAATATATTTATTTGATAAAAAAAGACAAAAATATTAAAAATGCAAATTAGTCTAATAAGAATAATTTAAATAGTAAATAAATAATAATATATATGTAAGAACGTTCTGTGAATTACCATTCCAAACCTGTGGAATACCTTACCTTGGCGTAAATATCCAAAACTGTAACAGCTAATCCAGTTTGAAGGACATATTATTTTACGATATTGAACGCCATTTTAAAAATATATGCGTATTCATATTATTTTACCACTGTATTTCTTATAAATATCATGTTATTCTTTTGAATATTTGGTGAGTCTTGAATAAAAATTATCGTAGAAATATTGAAAATTTTATATTTCCATGAAAAATATAATTCCCAATTGATTTTTTTTTTCGATCTCCATTTATAAGCACGTACTGACAAACCATTCCAATAAACCGAATATAAATTTTCGTCTAGTATGTATAAAATGAAGACACAAAGATATAAAATACAGACATCGGATCACTATGCTAAAAAAAATTTTCTCTAACGACTAACACACCAACGGATGTAGGTGTAGATGTGCATACTATTTCACAAAAGAAAGTAAATTCTGCGTCACTACTTTCTCTTCATTAATGATGATACACTCACTTTCTGACTCATCTTTGATTTACAAGTAAGAGAATTCAAAGTTCAAATCTTCAATCAGTGTAATGTTTTGGAAATATAGCAGAAACTTTAAATGCGTTATAAGGTTATAACGACGATTGACGATTCCATTTATTATGTGAATAACAAACGTCATTATAGAGATTTCGGATTGAGGAAAAATGTATCGTCACACTTTCAAATAATTTATCAAATGTTGATAAATTTAAAAGCAATTTTAACACTTCAGACAAATTTACTGTACTGAGATACTTTAATTCAAATTCGCCAATCCGTTGAGTAAAATCCGTTGCCCGTCAAATCAGCAATAATCAAATCCGGTCGCGTTCTTCTCGCACACCGTTCATGCTTGCAACAACAAACAAACCTACTCACTTCAGTTCATTTTACTTGGTGAGTAGTTCAAATGGCTGAATTCCTGAAATGTCTAAAATTGCAAGTGTCTTAAATTCAGACATATAATCATAATTCTAACATTTTTTTCAGTTCATTTATGCCATGATCATAATAAGACGTTTATGTGTCTTAAATTTAGACATCTATCATGTCTGAAATTTTATTTTCAGACGTTTAAGTGTCTTAATTGCTTTTTCAGTCACATATCTGTTTGAATTTAAGACGCCTCTATTTGCAGTGCATGATACTTTAAACATCCTAAAAACTTAGATTCCCTTCAAATGAAATCGAAATAAATTTTAGACTATTTCCATTTTTCAGTTGTAAATATTTGTATTGCAGATTTTTGTATTATTTTTATGATGATTGTACATAAAATAATAAGAAACATATACATGCAAAATACAAAATTTTAAAAAAGTCTAAGATTTATTTCGATTTCATTTAAACGGAATCTAAGTTTTTAAGGTGTTTAAAGTGTCATGTTGCATGCATTTTAGTTTTATTTTTTAATGTTCAATTGATTTAACTTATTTGTTACAAAAAATTTTACATTAAATGTGGAACGAATTGAATGAAATATCTTAATATCTGTCCCTTCTCGGGCTTAAAGAATGTAGGAAATAAATTTTGTTTTTTAAATTTGTTCTTCAAATTAGGTTTTTGTTTAATATATATATATATATATATATATATTTAATTTTTTACTCAGCCAACTACAATAAATGGTAACTTGTATAAAATGGTTTGTCGAATATCGAGAAAATTCAGAAAGATTTTGACGATATAGAGAAACGAATTTCGGTTTCTTTCTAAAAGTCGCTGAGTGATAAGGGAGTATCCACAAATTGTCATTTTCCTTTTATTATTTCATTTATTGTCGTTTATTATTGAAGTTTTAGTCTTTCTTGGAAGTCCACAAAAGCAAATTCTTTCCAACAAAATAAAAATTATAAAATCAAAGCACATTAATTGCTCTTGAATATACGTTAAATACATACTCTTTGTCTGAAGTCAGTAAATAAAAAAAATGACCATTAGAGGAATACCATTATCATCCTACTAATTAATAAATCAACTGAAATTGAGCTCACTTTATCGCCGATATCTTTCAGAATTTTCATGATATTTGACTGGCCTTTAAATACGAATTTTCCAATACAGTGTCTCCCAAAAAGCTTGAAACCCTTTAATCTTTTACTTGTTTGAGATACGTAGGCAATGTAAAATGAAAAATTCATCAAACTAAGGTAGGAAATAAAACTATGTCAATGAAATTGTCTTGCCATTAATTTTCAGATTTTTTTTAACGGTCTCTGGGCGTTGTAAGTTACATTTCAAAAATAAAATGCATGCTCTAATAAGTGCAACAGGGTAAAACATACATTCATTTTCCTATACAGTGTGTCCAAAAAAGCTTGAAACGCTTTAATCATTTACTTGTTGGAGATACCTCTGCAATGTAAAGCGAAGAATTGTTCAAACTAAGGTAGGAAATAAGATTATGTCGATGAATTAGACCCGCCATTAATTTTCAGAAATTTTTTAACGGTCCCTGGGCATTGTAAGTTAAATTTCAAAAACAAAATACCTGCTCTAATAAGTACAACAGTAAAACATACATTAGTTGTCTTATGCAGTGGTCTCAAAAAGCTTGAAACGCTTTCATCTTTTACTTGTTAGAGATACGTAGGCAATGTGAAGTGAAGAATTATTCAAACTAAGGTAGAAAATACGAATATGTCGATAACATAGTCCTGCCATTAATTTTCAGAAATTTTTTTAACGGTCCCTGGGCGTTGTAAGTTACATTTCAAAAACAAAATCCATGCTCTAATAAGTACAACAGTATAACTTACATTCGCTCCTATATAGTGTGTCCCAAAAAGCTTTAAACGTTTTATTCTTTTCCTTGTTAGAGATACGTAGGCAATGTAAGTTGAAGAATTGATCAAACTAAGGTAGGAAATAAGACTATGACGATTAAATAAGTTAAATTAAAAAAAAATGCATGCTCTAATAAGTACAACAGTAAAACATGCATTCATCTACCACCAAATGTCTCCAAGTCATGATACTTTAAATTTTATGAAATTTTGGGTGTTTTCGGCCCTATAACAAAGATACGCTTTTTTAGTGCTGGAAAGATCCGAAACTTCATACAAATCAAAATATCATAATTAGGTAAGTTTCAGTCGTAAAAGAAAAGAACTATTTCAGTTTCATTTCCATAAAATGGATTTTGTTTCCTAAACGTAACGCATAATATCCAATTACTGCATATTTTTCTCTTAATGTAATTGTTCATTGCATAGTATCTCTAACAGATAAAACATTAAAACACTTTTCAATCATTTTGTGACATCCTCTGTAGACAACTAGTAAATTATGCAAAATATTTTGTTATCGTTCGCGCATGTGCACTAAAAATCTTTTTCTGTAAATGCTCATATTTCATGAAATGATTAATATATTCATAAACTAACTGCAGCATATTATTACTACTGTAAGTTTTCAATTTTTTCGAAAGTGACATTAAATTTGTTTGAATAAAATATTGCCATACGAAATTTTCTCGAAATTTTAAAAAGACTTTTATATCCTCCTTACTATACGTATAATTATTAGACGAAATGCATGCAGATATTACATATAGCACATATAGTCATGTGCGATATCTACAGATGATTTCGAGTATTATGATTTACAGGGTAATCACAAACATTATTTTCTCTATTCTATTGGTCTCTTGTCCCTAATTGTCCTCGTTAACAAAGCTTCTCTGAAAATATGAGACCATGCACGTTCTTTATATTCCTGCCTTCCCTTCTTCCTTTTTTATCCCACCTTTGTTCACGTAAGATTTAAATAAGAGTGTGTGTATTGTTTATGACAGCCGAATAGGCCCGAGCGACGAACGACACGAGCGATATAGGCCCGAGTGAGGATGTCCTCCACGAGGGTCTTTAAGTGGGATTCTTACTCGTATTTACGCAAGGTTACCCAATGTTTGAAGAAAACCTTGGAAAACTCTGAACGGCTAGGCCGACGGGCGGGATTAGATTCGAATCCGGCACATCCCGTCTACCAGCTTTGAGAGCAGAACCTCTCAGCCACTGCTGAGGTAAGATTAATGTAATAAACAATGCATTTATTAAGCAGAAAAAAGTTACTCGGCGTTGAAGGGAAGCATATACAACTCTACATCAAATTTTATAGTGTATAATACTTCTGAAAAATCTATTTTGTGATTTTTTTTAAATTTAAATAAGAGATCAGTTCCCATCCCTAAATTTGCTTGAAGTTTTATACTTTTTCTCTAAAATTGATTGTCGTCAATACGCATAATTCATTTTTATTCTTATAATTATTATTATTTATTCTATTTTACATTAACTGCTGTCAAGGATACGGATTAAGCCTATGTTTTCTTGTGAACATCTGCGCCATGGTCGTCGTAAGCCATAGTGTGTCTCGTTTTTATTTGATTGCCCTTATGCATTGCTGATATGCATCACTGTATATTCCCATATTAAATGGTGTATGTAGTATTTATTGTTCCCTTAAATGAACACTCAAAAGAATTTAATTTAATTATTGTCTATAGACAATGCTTAAACTGGGGCAATGCTTTGGGAAAGAAACATACTTTATTGAGGTACATGATAAGAGTTACAACACAGAAAGGAATCTATGAATAATATTTTTTATAGACTCGTTACAACAAAATCGGTCTCAATTACAACAAACCAGGTAGATCATAGGGGGGTCTGATTATCCCATATGACCTACCTGTTGGTTTATTTGCTAGAAGTGAGTTTGCAGTTGGATTATGCGTTTCAAACTCAACTAATATTTATTATACAATGTGATGTGTTGCAATTTTACACAATATCGTGCCCTATATAATTCGAACTAATTAATTTATGTGGATAAAAATTTATAAAGCGTGTTTACCACTGTTTCTCGCTTTTAACTGAACTTTATTTTAATGTGCTGTGTAGTGTAAGTAAATATAAGTGAATTATTTTAGGGGGCTGCTCCAAAAATTTATGGAATACCTTACCGTTTTTTAATAACAATCGATGATTAATCGTTTTCAGCTGTGTTTGCCTTTTACAGCTGGATTAAATTTTAGTACAATATTTTGTATACATGGTATTTTATAAATCATATACGACTTGAAAAAAGAAATCAATTGCATTATTGCGTATGGCTAAAAATTGAAGAAAATAATTTTTCAATTAACTGTTTTCTAAATAGTTTAATTTGATAATTCCTTTCGTCGTTTCAGAAACTGGAGTTTTGTATCAATATTAAGTACTAGAGTAAGTACTAGAACGTTTTTCATATTATATGCATCATGGAAGATATTTTTTTTTATTCATTTTTACATTGCGCTTATATTTATGTAATCTTTACAATTATCAATTTAAAAATAGAAATATTCAGTTATTTTGTATAACTTTTTTCAATGCAGATACATATAAAATATGTATACTTTATCCACTGTTTTTTCTGCATAAAAATATGATAATGAATTAAAGGCTCAGCCATAAGGATATTTTTCAAATATTGTTCTTGTTTACTTTCACAGATAATATAATTGCGAAAAATAATCGACCTACTTTATTAAACTAACTGATTTCGTCGCCATTCTGTATGACAGAAACCAATCTTTTTTTCGATGAACAGCGATTGTTTTCTATTAGATTGCTGTTATAATAATGGCCGCAACAAAAAATGATAGAAATATTTCAAGAGTAGTATGGTTTAACGCGAACGAACTTTCCTTCCTGATAATTCAAAACGTATAATAAAAAAGAATGCATTCCCTAATGTGTAGAAAAGATCATTAAAAAAAATTAAGGCGCAAAACAAAAATCTGATTATGTATTAAAGACAATTTTATAAATGCGCAACCTATATAAACAGAAAATTCTTCAAAAGTAATGCAAAATAATATTTTGCTGCATTAATTTTATATTAAATGTGGTATTAATATACCGGAAATACGTTATGCTACTTTTCCAGAAATTGCAGAAAAAATGAGATTTTTTTTACAAATTAAATTGATGAATTAATTTTTATATTTTTTTGTGCTCGGGTGACAATTTGTCTACTAAATAAATGAGTAATTTTTATTCGGATATTAAGCAATAATGTGCCATAGAAAAAAAGCAATTGTAAAAATGTTTTTTTAAATACATTGTTTTACAAAATAAAAGCAAAATTATAAAAATTATTTTTTAATCATTAAAATTTAAATGAAATCCTGTGTCTGCACTTTTTTAATTTTAGATATTCTTAAAAAAAAAAAAAAAAAAAAAAAGAATTTAGGAATATTATATTGCAGACTCAAATAAAGAAATAAAAAAAATCAATTAAGGAAAAAAACATTTTTCTGATTAGTTTCATATTTTAACAGATGTGATTTTGCAATAATAATACATAATTCCACTTGCCATCAAAATTAATAGCGTGATGAAAATTAAAAAAGAACTATTTCTAAAAATATAGAAAAATCTAAACGAATTTTCAAAAAGCTCGTTAGAATTTTCTATTTTCCCTTATTGTCTATATTTACACTACTGAGTTCTCATTTGTCTCAAAGTTACACTAATGACAAATATACAAATTCTTCCTTTTATTACAATTGAAAATAATTTAACATTACAAGTTTCCTTTAAAGTTGCTTTAAAAATTTATTAAAAGAGAAGCAAAGAAATGTATTACAAAAATATCAGAAAACAGCTTATAGGGTATTTTTACGCTTCAAAATGTCCTACCAATTCAAAATTTAATTTAAAAATTTGTAATTCCACATGAGGAAAATGAAAAAAATATATGTATCATATTTAGATACTACTGTTTTTATTACAATTAATAAATAAAATTGCATTTAAAAAATGCTCCAAAACAATAAAAAGAACATTCAGGCAATAATGTTGTTTAGATCTTAGTTTTGAATAGAAAATCTAATTCCGAAGGCTTTTGAGAAATTTTTCAAAATTTCATTTTCTAATGAAATTTTTGAACCAAGATTGTTCATCATATTATGTTCCCTTTTTTTGTGTGTGTGTATTTTTCTGTCCCGTTTTTGTTGATAATTTTTTGAGAAACATAATAAGGAAAAGGAACGAAACATCTTTCATAAGGGATAGATAACGGATCATTATTTATCACAAATAACGAATATCGTTTTTCATTCTTCATAAAGATGGGTACTAATTGGTACCGACTCAAATAACGGCCATTTTTCATCTGTTTCAAATTTTAAAATACGCTTAACTGAAAATCCAGCATTACATACACAGAATTATTTTTCTTCAACCGAAAAATTAAGAAATTAAGGTTCCATTTTTGCAGTTATTTATTTTGGAATATACAACAATATTCATACTAAGAACACCAATCTATAATTCTAGATAAGAACAATTTGCGAGGTTTTAGTTGGAGTATCATCTATCAACTTTTATAATTTTTTAAATCAATAAAATTACGCCATTTATAAACATTCCCGAGAAATCTATTCTAATAATCGATAAAATCATAAATCATTAAAATGCATTGTTTTCGGTTTTGGAGTAGAGAATGTAATGTGTAGCTTACATAAAATATGCTATTTTCCAAGGCTATATTCAAAACAAACAAATTTAAAAGATGGACGATTAAAAGATTAATGAAAAATAATGGAAATATCAAGGCAAAAGTATCTTGGTTTTACAAAGTACTAGAAAATAATTTCTGATTTTTTTTTTTTGAAAAGTTTTTCGAATTATGAAGATGCTTGTATTTTAATGAATAGTTAGCCAGATTAAAAAAAAAAATTCTCCTATAATATTTTATCGCCAAATGCACACACACAAAAAAAAAAAAATAGCCATTCAATTAAGTGTTCTATCGTCTTTAAAACTAAGTTTTAAAAATATGAGTGTCGTAATTAAGAACACTCGTCCTTATTCCTATGGAAATTGCAAGTAACATTGAAAATTTCAAAACTAACACCCAATTTTGACAACCTATTTCATTTCAAACTTACAGCGTGCGATGCGCAACATGAAGATTCCTTTGAGGCAATTTAATAATTTTGCAAATTTAAACTTATGCATTGTTATTGTTATATAAAAGTTTTTAAATAATGTGTAACATTATGTAATGTATAATATTATATAATATTAGGTAGTATGTTATAATATTATGTAGTATGTTTCCCAATATAAAAAAATGCAACTAATACTCGAAATATATGCGTATTATAGCGTATTTTGGAGATATTAAAATCGAATTAATATCACCAACGTTTCAAAAATTATATTAGCATATTTCTTAAACTTCTTAAGCGAAGGGCTTCCTTTTTGGTATCCCAAAGACAATATTTACACAGAAGGATGTTAAAATTTTGTGTGCACATTAAAAATAGTAAAGTTTGTTGCAATTTACATATGAAGACGACACCTACCCTTATTTTAACCTGACCATCATTCATCAGACAACATTAAACTAACGTCATGCACCAAACATTATTACTCTAACATCATTAACCAGAATTCACCTAACGTCCTGTAATTTTTTTTTTTTTTTTTTTTTTTTTTTTAAGTGATAACGCCTCTAATCACATAACAAGTGTTGAAAGTGTTTTAGAATTTTCAGTTTTCATTCTAAACTCATATTTTTTAAAATGTTTTGGCGAACAACTTAATTTAAACTTACCTTCTGAGGATAAATCAACCCAAACCATTACGGAGCATCCACTATGTTCACGTTTGGAAAATACGCCCTTTTCCTTTGGAAGGTCATGCGAATATGAATTAATATAATCCAGACCACCAAAATTAAACCTTTTTACATCACTGAAAACAATTTTAAACGAATTTGTTTGTTGTTTCAGAAGTTTCTTTCGAATTTGGGATGCGGATTTTTATATGACCAGACACTAAACGTGAATACTGGCGTGGTTTTGCATATTTAGTGTTCCAAGTTTTTTTATTGCTATTCGTGTTGTCCATATTGATGTTGGCCACTTTTCCGGCTTCCAATTTCCTTTGCTGTCATTCTTTTGCTAGCGACCCTTTGAACAAGTAAACTATCGGGTGATTTCGAAAGAATTCTCGGCCTTGTTGAAGATTTTTCAGTACCATAAGCAGTTTAAATCTACAACAACTTAAAAATTACTGTCTTTGAAAGTTTAATTTTATCAGTAATTCTGAGAAGGGATATTTCTTTGTTGTTACAAGCTAGAATTTGTCAACTATAGAAGCCTGAAAGCATTTTTCCTCTCCTCATCGTCAAAAAGTGTTGAGAACTAAACGAATGCGCCCAGAATCTCATATAAATGCGCTGTTCAATGATATATGAGAAAAAAAACAACAAATCACGAGCCGCAAGTTTCAAATATTTACTGAGTTCTTATCATTTGCCTTTAGCATGAATTTAGAAAAATACTTATTTTAAAATAGATTTTTAAATATATTGCTTTAACATTAATTGGAATATCATATATTCAATTATTTTAAGGGAAAGTTTTGCGTATTTGTATAGAGAACTCGAACTGATATTATTGCATTTTTGTCGTTTCCATCCTTATACACCCCGATGTATATAAAAAGAACTTTTGACTAAACAAAGATATTTAGAATGCTTTAACATCATTTTAATTTAACTATAAATAATGGAACATACTTTCTCTTCCTAGAAAATATATAATACGAAATGGATGATCTTAAATAATATTTATCCACGTAATAATTTTGTTAAATATGGATTAGTGATTGTGTGTTTCATGCCACTCATAAAAGGACACATGTGACCCACGTGTCGCACGCTGGGAATGGATGCAACGAAATCAAATTCATATTTTACTACCATACATAAATATTCTACGAATTCTATATAACTCAGATAGAGAGTCCTACAAATTGATGGATAATTTGTGATCTTATTGAAATGTGTTTCATTGATGGGTCGTCAGAAAAATTCTGTAGTTAAGAATTATCATATTGTTTGGTGGCTAGTTTCTAAGTACTTTTGTTTCGATAACTAAACAGAAAATATAGAAAAAAAATCATTTTTGCTCCCCTTTGTAAATGAATAGTTATTTCGATGTAGTAATCGGATTTTAAAGGATATGAAGGTAAAAATCATTGTTTATTTTAATTCGTATAATTGTTCAACGTGAGCATGTGGTTTGTTAATGACTGGTAATACTGATTAATCTACAGGGTCTGTATAAAAAGCAATGAGGCCTATTTTTTTCTGACGCGATTATACATCGCAGCGCGCATGCATCAGACGAGTTCGATGGATGAGGAGGTCAGCTTCAACACGCGCCCAGTGTCAGTCGCCTAGGAGATTCCATGCAGTTCTTATTTTGGTTTTAGTGCCCATCTGTCCTTAAGCTTGGTTGAAACTTAGAAATGTAATTTTTTATCGAACAGCGCTATGTTATTAAATTGTGTGTGGGGCTCGGAAAATCGGCTATGGAGACGTTTGGCATGATCCAGAAAGTGTTTGAGAGTGCACGTCTATTAACAGCTGCTCTTTTTTTAGTTAGTCGAAGACTGCCTCCTCTGACGCCAATGGTGTGTTCTACCAAGAACGTACCTTTTTGGGGGATAGTCCGTCATGGGTGCTTTGGATTTGGGATTGCTCATAAAACTGAACGGAGGGTAAATCGAGTGAGGGCAGGCATTGCCTAGCACGTTGGAAACTGCATCATGATATTGCACCAAGCCTCCCTCGTGGTCAACTATTACCTGGCATGGAGCGGCATCGCAACGCTTCCCAAGCACCCCTAAAGTCCGATCTAGCTCCAGAGAACTTTTGCGCTGCCCGAGGGACATTCCAGTAAAGGACTTCCAGGGCGCCTTCCAAGAATGGACAACTCATTGGCGCACAAGGTTTTATTTTGAAGGATTTTAATTGTTTGTAGCGATATCATCAATACATATTTTTTCCCGAATTTGGTTTCATTATCTTTTATATAAATCCTGGTATAAGAAAAAACCCGGAAAAAATTAGCTATCGAGATTTCAAATTATGTGAATACGTTACAACTTATGGAATTCGTTTCATACTTTTAAAGTTTTATCTTCTTATAAAAATATTAACAAAATTTTAGTTTCTAACAAGCAATTTTTAATCTATCAACTTATGCATAATTTTACTTCAAAATATCCCCCAAAACCATTTTAATTTTTATTCAATTTTTGATCATTGATAAAAATATTAATATCTTGAAAGAAACTATTTTCTCTCAAATTATATTTTTGGAGCTTCTACACAGATTATTATTTAATCTTTGGAAAATTAAATTTTCAATATTTTTATATTATTTTAGAACAATCTAATAATTTCAAAATAAATAGCGTTTAAACTTGTTCATAAAGAGCAATTACCTTAAGCATTGTGGAATACAAATTTTATTAGTTTTATTTGAAAGACAAATATGAAAAAAATTGAAGAAAGTTAATAAGTTAAAATATGAATCTATTATTGCTAAAATGCATTCCAAATGACTTTTATTTTAAAAATTTACTATCTGATGATAGTATATTATATATTCGGGAGAAAATTGAAACTCATATTCAATACATGAACTATATTTAATTCTGGAACATTTCACGAAACAAAATAATGCATATTGGATATTTTAGGAATATTATTAAATAAGAGAAAAAACACATTTTAAATTATTTTTTTAAGACGGAAAACCGATTCAAATTATTAATTCTTCAATTTTGGAAAAATGTGATATTTCATCAGTTACTTAAAAAAAAAATGTTTTATAAAGAAGTTGAATTTTTCTCTTAAATATGAGATTAGCATTATTTTTTTATTATAAAATAGACGAATGGAGGAAGTAGTTGAAATAAAGTAAATTGTTTACTGGACTGAAGACAGAGAATTTCTGAAATTTAGAAATTCTGCAATCAAATTACGGATTAAAATTAGTAATTAAAATGAACTTAGAACATGTTATTGACAAATCATAAAATTATAACGATAAGAGATAACAATGGAATAGATAAATTGAGGGTGTAGAAAATTTAAAGGAAATAAATTTTGAAGAATATCTAAATTATAATTATTTATAGATTAAAAATATATAAATTTAGAATAAATATGTAATGTGTGAAAAAGGGAAAAAATATAATCGTATCCACACCCACATTTTAACTTCATTTGTCTCTACTATCTGCGCATTGCTATTTGGGGGGGAAAAAATATTATTTTATGACGTGCGAGGGTATATCAAATATAAAGGAGACTTTTTAAAAATCTCTAGAATTTTTTATACTAGTTCTCATGCAATGTATGATAAGTTTATTATGGTCCAAAATTTTTTCTGGCATGTTTTAATTCAGTTTAATTATTTATTTCAATCACACTAATAGGTAAAGATATCATTGGAACTGGATTTTTCCAACTGGGTGAAAACCTGGCTCCAACCTGGCTCATGTCAGGAGTCTAACGCAAGATATTTGATTTAAATTACCTACGCTCTACATATTGACCTACATGAGCTGACAACAGGCGGATACATTTCACTTAGATAACTTTATTGGTAACTAGCTGACCCGCCAGGTGTTGCACGGGCCCGTGATAATAACCTAATAAATATTGCCCGCATGTTTTTTTTTTTTTTTTTTTTTTTTTTTTGGCTCTTTCTAGCAAGTGTTTTTTAAGTGAAAGAATTATATTTTTTGATAAAGAGAAATGATACAATTTGTCAGTCTAACTCTAGAAATTGAAGATTTATTTTTATTTATTTATTTTCTTACTGATTTGTACAAATGTGAGTCCCATTTTATATTTCAACTGCCTGTACATAGTTTGTTATATTGTTTTAGGGCACTAAATTTGACTCATTTAAAAACAGTCTTAGAATAAGTTAATGTAGTATATTTTTAATTTCTATTTAAATTTCTATACATGTTACATAAACACAGACAGAACGGAAATATTTTTTTATTATTATAAATAAGAATGCTTTAAAATTGCAAAAAATACGAAATTTCTTTTAATTATATCTATTGGAGAATGAAATTTATAAATAGAAAATTTCAGTTTCGTTCTTCAGTTTTCACTGATTTAATAAAAATAAATGATTCAATTTGTCTGCATATCTTTAGAAATTTAAGATTTATTTTTATTTATTTATTTATTTACGATTTATACATATGTGAGTCCCATTATTTTTTTTCAAATATCTCTACACAGTTTGTTAAATTAGTTTAGAGCACTAAATGTCATTTACAAAGTTATAGAAAATGTTAATGTAGCAAGTTATTTCTAATTCGATTCATTTATGTGTAGTTTTTTTTTCAAATTCAATTGTTTAAAAGTGAAGAATAATTACTATACATATGTATTTATTTATTGCCATAAAGCCGTTAAGCACAGTAATGCATTGACATGCATTTTATTTTTTTATTAATGTCTGTATTACATACATTCAGACAGAGCGGAACTTTCTTTTATAGGTATAGATAAAATTAATACTTTAAAATTGCAAAAAAATACGAAATTTCATTTAATTAAATCCACTAGAGATTAAAATTTATAATTAGAAAATTTCAACTTCTGTCCTTTGAGTTTCGAACCAAGGACCCTTCGTTTTGTAGTCCTACGCTTTATCACGAAGTTTAGATGACTGCACAAAACTGGCTGATATTAAGATTCTGTTTCCTTGATTTGCGTAAATAGGGTTCTGGGCATGCGCGAGCGCGAGCGCTTTCGACGACTGGTGACAAAATAGGTGATTTTTTTATGAAGTTGCGTTGAAATTTTTAATAAATAACTAGAAATAATACGCATATTTTTAAAAAACTTTAAATTCCATGCCTCGAGTAAATCAGGAGAAGTATTGTATTACCTCACACATATTTTCATCCTGGTACATGCCGTAGATTTTCTTAAACTTCGCACTCAGACAGACACACAAGCCGAGCGAAACTTTAATTCATTGGAATAAATAGCATCTGGTCTGTCATGTAGACAACTCAACAGAATGTACCTCAAATAATAGAATTCCACACTATAAAAAAACCACTGTAGATTTGCCAGAACAAACTCGATCACAGTGAATGTGCTGTACCTTTCTTTGGTTTCCTCACTATATTAATATGGAAAATACAGTAGTTGCGTAAAATTAACAGCACAATGTGCTGGCAATTTGGACGCATTTTTTACAGCACAAACTGCTGGCGTCCAAATTGGCAGCACATTGTGCTGTTAATTTTACGCAACTACTGTATTTTCCATGGTTGAAAGATACAGCACATTCACTGTGACCGAGTTTGTGCTCGAGATGAACAGTACTTTGTACTGTAAAAATGTCGTTTTTTTTTTGTTTTTTTTTTTTACAGTGTATTGAACGATGGGTACGTAGATACGCTTCATTAATTTCACCCAATCTTACCGATTGGTAAAAATATCATACAAAAGGAACTTTTCCGAGTGCAAAACTGCCTCGAGTAAAATTAACCTACGGTTGGAGAACCGCAGCCTTCGTCAGCGTACGAAACAAGTTACACCCGCTATGCTCTCGAATCAAACGAACATTGGATAACTGAGATTTTTGTTTCGACCGAAATTAGATTCAAATTTACAGCATCGTCGTTCACATTGTTATAGGAACCGATTTGGCATTCTTCTAACTCTAATTTAATCAACATTTACACGAGAGATATTACTGTTTCAGCAAAAAAAAAAAAAAAAAAAAAAAAAAAAAAATCAAATTATTGCCACGGAATGCAACAAAAAGCTAAAAAAATCTCTTAAAAACTCCGGAGAGATTCCATAATGGCAGAGAATAAATGTAGCTATATTGGACTAAAAGACAGAAAGAGCATTCCTCTTACGAACTGCAATATAAAGTATAAAAAGAACTCCTTAAAACACCATCAAAAACTTTTAAGTTGCGCATTTAAAAGTTTTTGATGGTGTTTAAAGAAGTTCTTTTTATACTTATTGATTCACACCAGTTTCAACTTATTTGCTTTGCAATATTAAGTCTGAAAGCACGAAGAAACTCTAAAAATAACATAAAAAATTAGCGAAAAATTCCAAAATTGCAGATGATATAATTTATTACATTGGGGTAAAAGATTGAAACTGAAATAGTTTTACGAATGTCAAAAAGTACCGTGAAAAGCGACAAAACGCGTAAATATGACATAATAATAGCTAAAAATCGAGCTATCCTCCAACGAATTACAAGTAATATTTGTTGAAATAGGGCAAAAATACTATATTTGACTAAAAGACAAAAACAAGAATCGTATTACTAATGTGGAGAATTTGCCACAAAGCGCGAAGAAAAAACTATAAAAAGAAAAAAAAATTAAATTTAAAAAATCTGTCTAAAACATTAAAACTGTCTTCGAGCATTACTTCAGATATACAGGTCCCTTCCTACCACATCTTGTAGCTCTTCGCGCAATGTTCTCATTGAAACATATAGTCACACATGCATCTATTTTTATTGCTATAGATTTTTACTCTCATATTATCTATAATTATATTTACATATTTTATTTTTTAATAATTTTTTTCTCCAACTTATTCTTTGTAGGATTGCATACTAAATATTAGGTTTACTCGACTAAAAATATTATTAATGTTTTTTCTCCTTTCTTTTGTGTCAAGGATATATCATCACATAGTTTTTAGTACTTCAAATCTTCTTCCATTGTTTTCTCCCAGGTGACCCTCCTTTTTCTCCTTTTTTGTCTAAATGTAGAGGTTCTGGGTTTAAATAAGTTTGGTAGGCGACCGTCATTCAACCTTCGAATATACTCATACCATTTTGTCTTTTATATTCGATTATTTGTATGTCAATTTATTTTTCCTCTGTGATCTCTACAATTCTTGTATTTCTATTTTTTTTTCTATCCTTGATTTCTTTGTTGCTCTTTTCTAAAAGCACTTTTCAGTAGAAAGGAGTTTTTTATAGAAACTATGTAAAGGGTATGTCTCAAATGCATACTGCGCAATATCTTGCAAAATTTCACTGTAGCAGTGTTGTTTATTTTTGAGAAGGATAATACTGCTCCACAGAGCAGAATTCAGCATAGCAATCGCTTTTCCGTCTTCTACAGGTCTCTTCTCTAATATTGGCATGATACATCTCATGAATAATTGATCAAATGCTCCACCAAATCTTCAAATGTTGAATTTCTTAATTTTTTTACATTTATATAATCGAATAACGTATCCATATTTAAACTTGTACGGATTTTAGTCATATTTGTATTCACTACTTATCCGTCATAATTTGCCTTTAATTTGGGGAACGTGTAAAAGAAATTTTCTTTTACTTCGACTAAGACGACTTGATCGTCGTAACCTTTTATCTACGGAAAAATTTATAAAGAAATTGCTTAACCTCAATCATTATCTGATTTAATATCTGAAGCTAAACTGGAATTTTTAAATAATAATAATGTGAAATTTAGATATTTTCTTAATTAAAAATAATTAAATAAATCGGTAGTTATAATATTTTAGCTTACAGGATATCAAAGCCTGATTGTCGATTTGCTTCAAATTTCATTTCTAGGTTCATTCAGATAAGGCGCTTCCCTGATTAATTTTGGGGGTTCATTGATTAAGTATACAGGGGGAAATGGGAGGCTAGTCCCCCCGCCCCCCCACTTAATTTAGATAAATGGGTTTTTCATGCAGAATTATTCAATTTGCTCCAAATTTGGTATAGGTTTATTTATTATGTTAGGGAGCTTCCCTGATTAGATTTGGAGGTTCATTAGTTAAGTATAAAGGGGGCCAGTCCCCCCCCCCGTAATTTAGATAAGTGGGTTTTTCTTGTAGAATTATTCGAATTTGGTAAACCGGTTTATTATGTTTAGAAGCTGCCTTGATTAGATTTGGGGGTTAATTAGTTAAGTACAAAGGGGGGAAAGGGGGGACTAGTCCCCCCCCCCTTAATTTAGATAAATGGGTTTTTCTTGCACAGTTATTCGAATTTGGTATACCGGTTTATTATCTTAAGAAGCTGTCCTTATTAGATTTGGAGGTTCATTTGTTAAATATAAAGGGGGAAAAGAGGGGCTAGATACCCCCGTAATTTAGATAAATGGGTTTTGCATACAGAATTATTCAATTTGCTTCTAATTTGATATACCGGTTTATTCCGATATGGCGTATGTATTGTTTGCAATGTATTTAAACGTATTATGATCCTCTCTGTAAATGGAAAAGCTTTTACTTTTGAAAATGTTTCATCTAGCATTTTTCTTTTTAAGAAAGGCTATACCTATGTAAACCATTAAGGAAATTACCACTTTTTGAAAACATTTAGCTTCGACCGTATCTCTGCGCTTTCTAAATTTGATCGAGCATATTTTGTGTGGAAAGAAAAATAAACTTTTATTGATAGGCAGAGTAAATACATTTTATATTAAATTTTTTTCAATAGTACTTAAAAGTACGTCAGTGCATAAACGGTTAAAACAATAAGTGATGAATATATCTGAACTAGTGAATAAAAAATGATAACATTCCAGTTGATGTAAATGTTGAGAAACACACACACAAAAAAAAATTATGTAAAAGAAAACTATCAATTTTAGATGTTCACCGTTATCTGATTGTACATCTAATGTATGTAAGATTTGAATTAAGGTAGTATCATTTATTTCACTTATAACGTACTTGGTCAAATCAACTAAGTCTCTGGTAATTATTATTATCAATGATTTGAACGCATGAGATATAAATGCGAAATTTGCAGATAACGTGTACAAGGACTTTAGACGTTGAGAATTAGAAAAGAGTCAGTCTTTAATTTTTTCCTCATTCATGAAGCATTTACAGTAGAACCTCGATTATCCGAAGTAAATGGGACCGACCCTCTTTCGGATAATCGAGAATGCTTCAATTTGAAGATTAAGGAGAAATATATATATGCAATATTTCTTATAATGGAAACAAGTTCTTAATAAAAATAAAACAATAGCAAAAAAGAAACAAGAATAAATTAGCTGAATATAATTTTGACATTAAGCACCTTTTACATATATCACAAGGATTTAAAAAAAAGTTTTGTTTGGTGCACTATCGATTGCCTTTACTTTGAAGCTCTATCACGGAGTTTTTAATATTATTTGTTCTTCAGTATCATAGTCTTTCTTCTGCTTCAGCCATGTCAAACTTTTGCAAAACATTCAAAAGCTTCAGAATTGCTAATTTGTTCGTTTTCTTTGTTCCAATCCTCAGTTTAAGGGAGCTCAAGTTATATTCAAAGGAACTCTAAGAAAGGGGATCGAAAATATTTATATGCACACGTAGTTCGGAAAAGACTGCTTACACACAAGAAATATGATAGTTAAAAAAAAAAAAAAAAAAGAAAGAAAGAGCTTTCAAAATGGATTTCGCACAGAAGAAATATATATATATATATTTTTTTTAAAGGAAAAAGCTTTCAAAATGGATTTTGCACGCAAGAAATGCGATAATTAAGAAAAAACTTTAAAAATAGATTTCGGTTAACGAGAGTTTCGGTTAAAAGATTTCGGATAAAAGAGTTTTTACTGTATATGAGTGTGACAGTGATTTGTTTGTTGTGGATGTTTTTCTTACTTAAAACTTCTGATACGAATAAGTAGATGAAAATGTATTTTGTATTATTTAAGTGAAATTGAATATTTCAAGTACAAATGCGCGTACAAAACAATGACACAGGTCGAGATGATTAAAAGTAATACTTGTAGCTTAAACAGAAACTTTAATAAAGAATTGAAAAGACTCATAGGTATCTTGGGAGTGACCCCGCTGACACACAAAAATCAAATTTGATGTTTTCATCATGAAGAGAATTCAAAGAGTGATAGAGTTCACATTTTTCATTCGTAAAGTTTTGGCGAGAGATAGATATTGGGTAAGACACAGATCTTGCCAAGGAATGAACGTTACATTGGAATACATGGAGCAGTTTATATTTAGATGAAAAGCCTAATAGAAGATAATTAGCCATGCGTTAGTACGTAAGAAAGTAAGAAAGAATTTGAAGGCTGCCGATAGCATTGGAACGGGAGTGGTAAATTACGGGCAACATAAGTTTAGAAGTACATCTGGATATTATTATATAACCGCTAGCTTAACCAAAGTTTTGACTACGTCAACGTTTTGCATATAACCTTCCTATATTCATGAAGGTTCATTCATTAAATTTTAGAGATACATACTGGTTTATTAGTTATAATAAATGTAACTATCTTATTTCATGATATTTTTCTAATGTTATTAACCCCCGGTACGGTATGGTATTTCTTTCTCCCAACTTATATTGTGTATTCCAAAAAAAAAAAAAAAAAAAAGTTACCTTACAGAAGCCATCCGTAAAACAAAGCAGTTCGATTAAATAATCTATAGCAACTTTTTAAACTTCTAAGCACCGCACATTTTCGATTTTTATACCGTCGTATTGGGAAAAAAGGTTCTTTTAAATGCATTTTGTTTGAAAAATGTATCTCCATTTATTTTTGAAATATTAATTTTTTTGTAGTTTTTAGAACCATTTGCTTAATATTGGCAACGGAAGTACTCCATTTCTGTAGAAAGTAAAGGGAAAATAGCTGTAAAATAGTAATTAAATATTTTTGTTGCCTTTTTCTCATAACAACCGAAAGAAAATGTAATTAAAATACGTGCTATTTTGAAAAAAAATATAAACGAATGATCTCTGTTAAAACAATGGAGTTGTTATAGACATTTAATTTTAATTATCTATAAATCATTAGATAGCCTTTTTTTGTCGATTTTCTTGAATGACGGCATCTTTTTGCTGCATTTGTGCATTATTTCGCGATAGTGATGTGCTATACATGCTTTGCTGTAGATGTTTAACTCTTAAAATTGAAATATGTTTTGTACTGCAGTGGAGTTCAGCTTAACAGAGTTATTTTCTTCTGATGGACTGGTGGCTTCTATTATTATGAAACAGCCATTATAAATGAAGTTTTAGGTGACGATGAAAGAGCAGCCGTAAATGTCAGAACTCTGATTTTCTGTTTTTCAAAAAAAAATTATGGCAATTCCCCCCCCCCCCCATTCTGACCAAAAAATCAGAGTTCTAACTTTTTACGGCTGCTCTTTCATCTTCACCTAACGCTTGATTTATAATAGTTGTTTCTTAATAACAGAAGCCACCAGACCGTCAGAAGAAAATGAAGTAATGGAAATGCTGGGGGGCGACACTATATTCCGGGAAAGCAGAATTCGTGTTCTCTAACTTAATGCATTTTCCCACTCACCGTTCATTTACATTCATCACTTTTAAGCCCATTTTATTGCATTGTCTCCTCTATCCTGTAGTGCAAGCATCAATATAGTATATCTTTTAAAAAATCGGTGACAAACAGTAACCTTATAAAAGTCCTTTACTACTGGTGAACGATTCTGAAAATTCATTTCTTATTTAAGTCTACTAATAATTTAAAATTTAATAAGCATATTCAGCAGTGTAAATATTTTTATAGATTAAACATCTATCGTGAATACCGAAATGTTACACAAATTCAAAATTATCAATTTAAAGAAAACAGTGGTAACATATTGTTCATTTTCAAATCTATGATCGTTAACAATTCAAGCGTAATTGCTTGTAGTTAAACAAGAGTTCATTCAAATATGTTCGGAACTGTTTCTATATCATTTACTTGTCATACTGCTAATTTTTGTGCATCGCCCGATAATTTAAAATAACATTACCTATTTGAATGTACACGACATTTAGTTGTCTTATTCATTATCAACTTTAATTTAGCATCCTTATTACTGGTTCAAATATTTTATTTAATTGTTTTATGAATTCAGAAAACTAAGTGCTTGAAATTGCTATTATACTCAATTTATTTCCATATCATCAGCAAATAACAGTCGTGAGATGAGAATTCTAAAAATCATTATCTTTATTGCACTAACAAGTCCATATCACGGCTATAATCGATTCAAAAATTTAAATGAATTTAGAAATAAATTGTCTATTATTGTAAGTTATGAGGAAATTCCTAATGTTGGTCACAAATTTAAATGTCTTTTGTGTTTTAAGTTTAAAAGATCAATGCATTAAACATTTTCAATATGCAAAGGGCATCCCAAAATTTACGCAATGTTTGAATTTTGCGCCAATTGTGCGGTAAAATGTTGCCATCGAAACCCAAAAGACGACGTGGCTGCTGACAGTCCATGCTTATTAAAAATGGTTGGTTGGTTGGTTGTGTTTATGAGGGCCAATTATCAACACGAGGGATATAGCCCCTAAGGGGGTGAGTGTCCTCCGTAGGGGTCTTTCTAAGGGAACCTAACCCGTATTTACACTTGGAAAATACAAGGTTCGAAGGAAACCACGAAAACTCCGAACGATTAGGGCGACGGGCGTGATTGGGATCGAACCCAGTACCTCCCGTCTACCAGCTTCGAGGGCAGAACCTCTCGGCCACTGGTGGGGCCTTATGAAAAATGGACCGTTACACGAAAGAACAATACATTTTCACTGTTCAGTTACTCCATGAGTCATTTCCTGGTCGTGTAATTTCCTGTTTTGGTGATCAGAATTTCCGCCCAGATCATACGATTTAAAGCCGCTTGACATTTTTCTTTGGGGATTTTTTAAATCTAAGGTTTATGAGAACAAGCTAACGACAACCCACGCCTTGAAAGAGGAAATTGAGCGCTGTATCAATAAAATTCAACCACATTTATTCAAAATGTTCATGGAAATTTTCAACAAAAGGGTACGTATGCCAGCAAATCTGTGGAGGTCTTTTACTTATATGCCATCCTGTAACTGCATACTTTATGAATCAATAAGAAAAATTACAATTTTTAATTATAAACCTGTGTTTTCTATCAAAATTACTTCTTGCGTGAATTTTGGGACACCCTTTATTACATCTGTAGTGAATCAATTTTCATTAAAAGTAAAATAAAAAATAGTAAAATCATAAATAACATTATCCAGTAAAAAGATGCTTAATGGAATAATCCTTCATAGTCAATCACGATACAACTTTCCGTTTAAGACGGCATACAAATACCGAACGTAAATTTTATCGCAAACTGTACAAAAAGCCAAGAGTTATTGAAAAAATTTTGTATTTTACTCCTTTGCTATTTTTGAAACATTTTGAACAGTGTATTTTAACTAAAAAAGAGATTTTATTTCCAATATTATTGGTTTAGGTATTTAAAACATTTGTCGCTTTTTTTCAGTAAAAATATTTACTTTTTTCTTAATTGATATATATCTAAAGAATTTCAGCCATCATATTTAGCATGTTTATACCTATTGACACTACAACACAGGAGTCGCATCCTCCTATATCTTATTTTTATTTACTAACAATATTTTCAAATTATAATTTCCGCGGTAGCTTGCCAATGAATATATTAAATAAATATACTATAAAGATAAAAGTTTGGATGTAGCGATGCAAGATATTTTCTAATTAAAATTTCCACGATAGCTTTCCAATGACTATATTAAATAAATATACTAAAAAGATAAAAGTTTGAATGTAGCGATGCAAGTAGATCCCACTTTGCAAGTATTAAAACTACACTTTGACAAATTAACAGAACTGGAAACGCAAATGTTGCCTTCTTCCAAGAATAATACTACAAGATGAATCTATCTAATACTGCACTGTAAATTATTTCCTCATAACATTCGGGAAATTTTCCTTAAAGTTTCTCTTATTATTCTTTTTTCATTCCATTTTCGTAAATACCTATCAACGTTCATTCGAAAACAGTTACATAATTTCCAAATCAGGCCATGAAAGTGTAATCAAATGCAGTTAACGGATATGCCATTTTGCGTGTCTATTATGTACAGCGCAGTTTGTCAAAAGATAGGCTTATGATCATCTTTTTTATGCGATATGGTAAGGAGGAAAGCAGAAGATATTTCAGATTGAAAAAGGATTTTAGATTAATGAAGAGTTTCAAATTAAAAAAAATAACAAACATTCATAGATAAAATATCTAAGTTGTGTCTTTTACAATACCTTGAATTAATGATGCTAAGCAATTTGTATTTTCATTTAAAAAAAGCACTGTATGCTTATCTGTAACAAAACAAATATGAAATTTTAGTTTAAATATGACCCGAATAAGCAAAGTGATAAATATATAATTAAAACCAATATATTACTTGAAAAACAGTCATTTATATTATTATCTTACTAATTTAACATCATGATCTTCAACCCACTTTGTTTTATTTTGTGAAAACTTTGCAGTGAAATATATTCGATAATGCTTCACGCTCTTGGTCATCCTTTAAAATTAAAATTTAATGAAACTACCACTCCTCCCTGATCGAATATATGATACTACCGTTTTTCAATCGATTACCAATTTTAGCTCCTTAGGGAATGAGCTATGAAAACATCCGTACTTACTGAATTACAATTCAAGCTTATTTCACATTTAGGATAAATTATTGAATTTATCTCATAAAATACATATTTAACTAAAGTGTTTTAATTAAAATTGTTGTGTTCATTTATAATAAATATGAATTTTAGAAAACTTGTCTGTTGGATGCTGCTATAACGCTATAGCCATATATTATGTTATAGCAATCCATTTTATATTAAAGAACAAGATTTAAATATATACACTATAATACACTATAATTTATAAATTTTGGTATTTAAATAAAATTTCGATTATTTTTTTTTTTTTTACAATTACTGTAGAAGTTAATGATATATCCCTTTTTTTAAGTTTTGAAGTATTATTTTATTATCGTTTCCGGGCATGTCCTACAAAAATATTCTATAAGATCATGCTTTATTATTTAGTAGAATATACATGGGACATACAGAAAATAATTTCGGTTTGAAATTTATTGCACAGCTATTCTGTAATTGCAAAAATGCGAACGCATACCGAGTTGCATTAACCTATCTGAAAATCAGAAATGCCTGCTTTACAGAAGAGCTGACGCGTTGTAGTTGTTCATAAAAATCGAAACGCCCGCCGCACAGTGCGACGTTTTGACGATTTAGGTGGACAAAATTATTTTGTTGAAGTTTAAATAGTTTTTACTGTTTCTTTTAATGCATCACTAAAAAAATACTCAAACAGTGATAAATATTTGGTTATTTAACAACAATGTCTTAAAATAAAAATACCCAAGGTGCCACTAAAGTCCGTTCCCACACTCTTAACTGCCAAACGACTGAATCTGTATTCATAAATGTGGTGTGTAGGCATAGTAAAGAAGATATGCGGTACTAGATGAGACCGCTGACAGCGCCACCTGGTGAAAAAAAGGCGACATTAGCGTTCCTATCGCGAAAACGGTTGGAAATATGGGATAAAAGGGAATGACAAATTTATAGAGCATCATCGATTTAGTTCGAATGGACACTTTTTGAACATGAATGCTAAATGAATCTCGTTCTGAACATGAATCTCGTTTTCCAGATAGGAATACTAACTCAGTTTTTTGCACCAGTGGCGTCGGAAGCGGTGTCATCTGGTAGCGCACAGCCTCTTTACTATACTTTTATGACAATAGCTGCAACCCTTCGGCAATTATGAGCATGGGAAGGACTTTAGTGAGCACCCTGTATAATGCATTATTTTTACTTATTTTACATTATTTACATTATTTTACATTATTTACATACTTGTTGTACAATTAAATAAATAAAAAATAATAATGCACACATGTAAGTTAACATTTCTTTCTTTTTTGTGTTTTTGTGTACTCAGAATTGCTCGAGAAATTTGTATAGTGATCCTGAAAAATAAAAATTTTAAAATAAAATCATATTAAAAAGCCTTTAATGTTTTGTGGTACCCTGTAAAACATATAAGTGCTACCAAAATTAAATTTCATTGAAAAAAAAATGCTGCTGTGTGAATAAATAATCTATATAAACTTTTATTCAATTTGAAATAAAATCTCTGCATATAGACGGTAATTTATCCGAATTTTTTATATGTTTCTGTAAAAGAAATGCAACTGCTACGCACTTTGTATTCAATTTAAACTAGACGGATGTGGCAATCCCAAAACTTTCTTCTATCTCATAGATGTTAATACTTCCTGAAAAATGCAGCATAGCAGCTCCACCGGTGAGATGATTTTCACTAAAATCTAATCAGCAATAACTTATGTCAACTACTAACTGAAACTGAACTTTCGTGAAAATCCGTGCATGAGTTTTCTAGTAGAACTATGGCGGAAATCGTAAAACATTCCGCATAAAAGCGCCACATATTGGTCAATATTTACAAAAACCTAATAAGCAACAATTTAAGTCAAACTGGTAACTCAATCTGAAGTTTGATTAAAATATGTGCATTATTTCTTAAGAAAAAACTATTGCGGTAATCACGAAAAATGTAGCATAGAAGCGCCATCTGTTGGGTGATTTATACCAAAACGTAGTCAGCGCCAACCCATGTCAAAGACTAACTGAATCTGAAGTTTGATGAAAATCCACACATTTAGTTCTTGAGGTACAGCTCTCTCAGAAATCGCAAAAAATGCTGTAGAGCAGCGCCACCTGTAGGGCGATTTACACCAAATCATAGTAAACACCAAAACGTATCAAGGACTAACAGAATCTGATATTTCATAAAAATCCGTGCATTAGTTCTTGAGATAGAGACATTACGGAAATCGTAAAAAATGCAGCATAGCAGCGTTGAGCCTGTTGAGAGATATGCATCAAAAACTACTCAGCACCAATTTGTATCAGAGACTAACAGAATATAAATTTTTATTAAATTCCGTGCATTAGTTCTTGAGATAGTGTGCCCACAAAATTTGTGTCACACAAAAACACACAGACAGACAGACATTTTGCGAAAACATGTTTTTCGGTATCTCTGTCGCATAAAACGTGTAAATTCGACGAAAACCAGAATTCGAATTTTTTTTATGAATCCAGTACTCTCTTCTTGTAATGATACACGCGTAAGTAAAAAAAGTAAAGTAAAAAAAGCTATTGTGTATCTCAATATCCTATAGTAATTTTGTTGAAATTTACTTTAAATTTCTGCTTTTAAGCAGCAATCTTACCGCGATTTTTTGTGTTGTCCTGTAAAAAAATGCATAATTTTTACGTTCGTCAAATTATACTTTAATAGAATTGTCATCGAAAAAACATACGTAAGCAAAGTTTCAGTTCAATCAGATAATTGAAAGTGGTTTCAAATTGTCTTGCAAGATTTGAACTAATCTTTTATGTGGCCCTGTAAAAAAAATAATAATAATAATAATAAAAAAATTAAAATTAAAAAAAAATAAAAAATAAATAAAAAAAACTTAACTGCTACGTTTCATAAATTATAATAATCTTGCATTGTCATCAGAATTACATATCCTGAGCAAAGTTTCAACTCAATCAGATTTTTGAAATTGATTTAAAATTATCTTCCAAATTTTTATCTAATTTTTTGTGTAGCCCTGTAGAAACGATATTCTAAACAAACTTCTTCGTTCATTAAATTATAATAATATTGCATTGTCATTCAAATTACACATAAATTCATTTTTTCAGCTCAATAAAATAATTAAAAGTGGTTTACACTTCACTTGCAAGATTTGAACTAAACATGCATACAATACACTGCAAGTTAATATGATGCTTGTTTATTAATGAAAACTTAATGAGTAGCAGTGATTTGTAGGAGTTCTTTTTTTAATTTTCATTACTTTAGAAATTGGAATTTTGATTTTAAAAAATGCTTATTGCTGAATAATGCTGAATAATATGTTAAAAGTGAAGATTAAATTTGCAAACAGCATCAAGGTTCATCCAGCATTACAATTTTGAAAAAAAACGGTTTATAATCACTTATTTTCAAACAAAAATCAGTTAAATCTGACCTTGACAAACCTGTAACATATGTTCAGCAAACTCGTGCTTTCAAATGAAACAGAATAGTTATGACATGCTTTCAAACTTAGAGGAAGCTACTGCAACTTTTGAAACTTCCTCAAATCAACTGCTCAAATGGCTTCTTTATGGTCATAATTAATCGACACCTCTGATTTTTTCGACAAAACTCTTACGGTTCTCGAAAATACAGACATTAAGCTACCAGTACACACGGATTTGTCAAATTCCTAGATTATCAGGAAAATTAATTTTGTCCACCTAGTCAAAAGTCCTACAGTTCGCCGCTTGGAAAAGCGATTAGTCATGTGTATTTTAAATATATGACTGTTCCAGCAGCTGAAATGCAACGTTAAATTTCTGAAGTGTATAGTGAATAAATCATGAGCGACTTAATGGTACGATAATGGACGTGAGAATTTTTCTCACATTAATAATCTCTCTAGTAAATAATCTCTGATGGCACTCGTTCAATGGAAGAAAATAACCTTTTTGAACATGAGAACTTGTTTTGTTGCCAAGAAAGTAATTTCATGTCAGATATGCAATTACTGCTGGGATATCATCCTATGGGGCATCGTTCTTCGGTAGGAAGATACAAACTGTGATATATTTTAAGATGAATATCTCAACATTTGTGGCAATTATCTGTGAAAGGTTATTCAATGCTTGTATTTAAATATGCAACAAAATGTTTTGTACCATTGCACTTAGAATCCTTTATGTGAGCTAATGGAACCTACTCTTTGGACAACCGATTTATTAATTTTCGTACTTAACTCAAATAGTTATGAAATATGAAAGAAAATTGTATACATCAAATTCCATTTCTCTTTTTTCCAAACATTTATCAACAGGATTTATGGATTTTTGTTTTCAATTCTACAAGAAACTACTTTATAAAATATTTTCGCGCCATAATCTCTTTTGTTCCTGTTTTTTCATGCTCTTCTAAAACTTAAATTAGCTAAAACTATATCCTATCTCTCTACAACAAAACATCACAAACATTCTTGAAACAGTTTACAAATTCTTGAATAAATTTCTATTATTCCTGATTTTTCAAATAATATTTTCAAGGAAAATTTTAGCGCTTTAACCTTATTCGAAATACTATTAATAAACAAATTTAATGAGTTTTTTTTCCTTTAACTTATACATGCACACAGATAGATAAATAGAAAGATAAATTGTAATAGAATACCGGCATCATTTTTCAGCAAGCTGTTTGGAAAATTAGTTAGTTTACAATAGATATAAGGCTGCGCATGTATAAAAAAAAGTATCCAAAAGATCACTAACGCTTTAATAAATATTTACGCATTTATTTTAAAAAATTATATAACATTATTTATTATCATTAAGTAAAATAATTTAATAAGTAAAAATATCATAAATTTTATGTGATACAAATGTTAAATAAATCCATATTATTTCATCGTAATTTCGTTTTAACCATTAATTATACATTCGTTTGCCATATACACTGTCAGAAAAACTCGTTTTTATACAATAAATTATTCCTCTTTTTTAACAAATAATTTCCGTACTCCTAGAAAACATGTTTTGTCCGTGAATTCTTCCCGAAAGTCTGAAAAAAGGGAGAAATTCTGCTCGTTCCTACCACGCATGTGTATTGGCTCTATTAATACTAAAATCCGAATTCATTTTAAAAACAAAAAAAAACAAAAATTCTATAAATTAAAATTTCTAAATTAATTTAAAAATTAAATAAAAAAACGTAAACCATAAATAAAGAAAAGAAACGCTTTCGAATTAAAAAATATGTAAGAATTAATTTTCTTATTCATTTAAGTATTCAGAATTTATTTTTTAAAGTTATAAAAAATATTCGCATTTAAAATATATTTTAAATGAACACACCTGAATGGAGCAAGATCGCCTGATCAGCTTAGATTTATTTATGCTCTACCCGGGAGGCTTCCCGACAAGCAGGTCCTCGCAGGCAGAAACCCAGCCCGGCCAGAAGGGAAGGCACATTTTACAAAACGTAAAAAAAAAAAAACTTATTCAAGTTAAAATTAGTTTCCAAATTGCGGCCGAAGCTACACTGCAAATAGTCCGACAAGGGGCAGTATAATTAGTAGTTTTCGAAAGTTGCAAACAATTTTAGGATATCAATCGAAAAAAAATACAATAATTATATTCTAAGTTCAACGATAACAAGTTCAATTCAGTTGCATACAATAAATATTCTCTGTGCCAAAAGAAATTACAATTTCTGCACACGAACATTTTGCCAGTAGATTAATTAACAACAGATTGATATTTTAATTTTGCTATAAGTAATTTTGAATGCCAAAAGGTTTAATTTACACAATTTTTGAGCCTTCAATATACTAAATAATTGTGCAATAAGTTAATTCAATATTCGATTTCAATCTGTAAGATGAACGCATTTACAATAGATATTTTATTAAGATATTAAATATTAAATAATTAAAATATTAAATGGAAAAAATCGAAAACAAAATCTCGCATAAAAATATAACATTCATATTTTACATCAAGCAATCAACATAAGAATATTTATAATTCATATTTTTCCAATTTTAATACTAACGTATTAAAACTCCAGCTACGATCTCATTAAAAACGAAATTTTTCCGAAATGTTGGTGTTGCAACACCGAGGTAGCTGGTTCGATCCCAAGGTCAGCAGCTCTTATTTTATCCCATTTTTTTTTCAATTGAAGTATACTTTACATCCTGCAACGGAGAAAAAAGAAACGGATATTCGTGTATTAACGGAAAAATCATGGTAGTACTGCTGTCAGGAATATTTCCTTGAATAGAAGAAAGCGTTTCTGAGAGTTTAGACTAAAAAAACCCATCATGTGCAGAATTACATATCAGAATAAAATAAGTATCCAAATCGTCTTATTTTCTAAATTTATAGAATTCTTTATTGTACCTCTACACTGTTTAAAAAATCCCTGTAAAATTACGGGAAGAGGACGGCAGCAGAGATTGCAGTCATACGCCGTATAAAAATATCCATGCCCATTATTTTGTGTCAACGTGTACACCCTCATGGAGGAAAATGTATGGGGTCGTACCGCATTTTCGCTAGCAGATGGACTAAAACTGCGAAAATATGTGGATTGCCCTTAATTTTCTAAGTATCTAAAAATATTCCTGTAAATTTACGGGCAGAGCCGGCAGCAGAGATTCCGGTCATACCCCGTAAAAAAAATCCATGCAAATCATTTTGTGCAGCCCATAATTTTACGAGGTAAAGATATAATGCACTTCAAAACACAATAACACTTTAGACTAGACGCTTTTTCGCCCAGTTGGAAATTTACATCTAACGCAATAACTGTTCCGTTACACACAGTTACTGTTCCGTAGCACGTTAGATAATCATTACAGAATCGCTTTTTTGGTGGGTTAAAAAATATGTTACGGTCGCGGTTAACAAACACTATTTTTCGAAACACGAGTAAAATGAAGGGTTACACCCTAGCGAAGGAAAATGTATGAGATCGTACCGTATTTTTATAGTAGATCAGACCATATTTCATCAAATAAAGCTGTTGCCCGTGAAAATTGAAGAGAAAACAGCCGTAAATTTACAGTTTTTTTTTTTTTTTTTTTTTTTTTTTTTTTTTTTTCTGAGAGTGTAAAAGAAATCTATCACGAATTCGCATTTGAAAAGCATCAAATTACAAAAAGCACTTAGACCTGATATATAAAATATAAATTAAATTCAAGTAATAAAAAAATATTATACAATATGTTACGTGTTTTTTTTTTCTTTTACAATACGACCACTTTTAATATTTCTTAGAAAAAAATGAAACTTTTAGTACTTTTAATAAATATAAGGAAACTGTCAGACTAAACAATGATTTCTATTTTTTTTCCTCACATTTATTAAACAGTTGTCCTTTTTCTTTTCAAAAAGAGAATCTTATATGTTTTTTAAGACTCTCATTAATATTTTATAGGAATTGTCCGAAGTTTTTTCAAATGCTATAATGATCATTCTTCAACGATATAGTTCAAATAAAATTCTACTCCATCTTATAAGAGCTTTTTGTTCAATGAAGCTTATAAGAACACTTAAATCTTTTGAAAAAAGTTTTAAACCGATGACAGCTTTCAATGTTACTTATTCACGCACTTAAGAAGCATTGAATCATTTGAAGTTAAAAAGTACTTAGAAAGATGAAATGCTTATTTATAAAATGTACAGAAATATCTGTTTTTGTGTTATTTAAAGAAATTGGGAAAAACAAGAAAAGTAGAAATATCTGCTTATATTGTATTCAACAGTGATAAAGATTTAGAAAGTAAATTTTGTGAAAACAGGTTCAAATTTTCTAACCCTTTCGACGCTGGCGGTTACATATGTTTTCCTTACTTTTAAAATGTTTTAAACTATTGTGGTGACGTCATCTTGCGCGGTCAGTAAAACCAGTTTCTCGCAGGAAGCGATAGAGCCTTTTGCTCGGCACACAAGATATAGCTTTCTGAACGTGGGTTCCCCGTTGTCAGCGCTCATCTCCTGCAGTAGCGACCTTTGATAAACGAACACGCACTTCACCCTCCTTGCTCGTCACCAACAGATGGCAGCACTGAAAACACCCCCAGCAAGCATAGCCTGTGAAACGCTCACAGCACGCAAAAGCCTATGACAACTCTCAAAGCACAAAGCCTGTCGCGCCGCGCATCTCCGGTGGCACACACATGCGCTCGGCAACACGACAGCATGACTCTGGCAACCACCACCGTAACATAATTGCACATCGCTCGTACAACACCAACGAGATCTTCTTCTCACTGGGGGAGTACTGTGGTGATGCCATCTTCCGTGGTCAGTAAAACGAGTTTCTCGCAGGAAGCTATAGAGCTTTTTGGTCGTCACGAAAAATCTCGCTTCCAGACAGTGGATTCTCCGGTTCAATTGTTGTCGGTGCTCATCTCCTGCACTATAAATAACGCCTTGCAGATACGTAAAAACCTCATAATAACGTATGCATGGTCTATATTTTGATTTTTAGTGGACCAGTAGCGCCATCTACCTTTGAAATCGTAAAATAATATATAAAAAGTGGACAAAAGATTTAATTTTTTTGGACTTCAAGAAAAAAGTCACAACCGAAAGGGTTTTAACTTAAATTGTGGAATATTTTCCCGAATGAATAATCTGTGATAAACAATAAAAAATACTAGTATGTTTTTATGTTAAATCCTGTTCAAATACAATATTTTCCAAATGTCTTCAAAAATTCTTCTTTCGACTATTGTCATATGCAAAGAACGCGAAATAACTACATTCGTTAGTTTTCAGAAACTGAGATATTCGATAAATTTCAGTAAAGCCTAACTTGTGTGATTTGGTTATTTACTTTTAATTTTATTTGCGTAAAAGGACCCCAGACTTTAAAAAAATCAGGCCCGAAAGGGGTAATTGAGTGAAAATGTGTCCAGGCATGGAGTCAAAACAAATTCTATCCAAACTTGGGGGTACCTGGAGAAAGTTGGTGAAATAAGACACACTGGCTTTCACGACAGTTTCACTCAAAAATTCAGTAACGATTACAACTGGCATTTCTCTAAAATCAAAATGTACTATGAGCAACGCATTTTTTCTTTCCTTTTTTTCAAGCAAAATTATCTCGATTCTTAATACAAAGGGATAGGGTAACAAATTATTCCTCAAGTACAGGCGGGAAGGACTTTTTAAACGCTATAAAATACTGTCTTCATGGTTAATACTCGTTATTTTTATTTATTTAATTATATTAAGAATAACTAATTTATTATAAGTAATATCCTTTTTTATACTTTTCTTAAATTTCAGAAAAGACCCGCCGAAATTCGTCAAAGTAAAATGTTTACAAAAGAATGAATTGTTAGATTGAATTTAAAATAAACTCACAAAAATAATTACAATTTTTTTTAATTCTCTAGCGTAGTAACTGTTAAGAGAATAATTATTTTTAAACAACGTTACTAAAATACTATTCCATTAATTTCCATTAACTTCTACTTTTAGAATTATCGAAAAAAATAAATTTTATTTGTAGTAATATGTAATAAAGATATGTAATTATGATGAAACTATGAATTGCGTCTCTGAATTATGGGCTGAATCATCAGCAAAAAATGTGTCATTTCGACACATTCCTATATTTTATTCAATTAAATCTTAACCTAATATCATTTTCAGAGACGCAAAATTTACAGCTGCACTTTTTATATTCATATTCTCCATTTTAAAATGATCCTAATGCGCAATATGTTTTTTATAAAAATTTCGAATATATTTTCCAAACTTGACATCACTTTTGTCAGCTACAACTTTGTAACTGAACTTTTCTGTGCAGCCTTAACTTGAGGTTCTAATCTCATTATTGCCGAATAAAAGTTTAGAAATGTAAGCCTTTTAGATGAATTCTTAGTAAAATGTTTAGTTTTACAAAGAAAATCTTTTATTTTTAAGTGGGTATTTCGAGGCATTAATCCTCTATTCTTTGACTTTACAGTTTGCTATAGCCAGGAAATTCTACGAGAGATTACACACGGTGATAGTCAGTTAATTACTCATAGATATGATGAATGTGTACGCAAATTCAGTCAACAGATTCACCTATTTAAGTTCCTGTGATTGGTGGAGTATAAACGATTGGTTTATGATCACATTTCTTACCCGATGTGCAGAAGATAAAAGAAAATTTATGCAAGTTTATTAACGTACACTGATCTTTGGACACAATTTACATCCTAGTTACTGTTGTCGAAATACTTGATTGCATTGCAGTACTTATTGACGATCTGGTTAAAAAATGTAGTTTAAATAGAGACGATGTAAAAAAATATTAATGTTAAGAAAATACATTTAAGAATAAAAATTATTAACCAAATTAAAATTGCAGCAAATAAAGTAATTACATCCCTGTTTAATTCAATTCTAGGAAAAATGTATTTCAATCAAAGAAGATAGTGAAATGTTTCATTTAATACTTGTTATTAATTTCTACTAACTTAATCTACAAAAGTACAATTAACGCAAAGTATAAAAAAGGAATTCGAATAAAAAAAAATCTCTGCCGGCACGGCCTACAGGCAGAGGTAGATTTCGAAGTTAAGTATACTAATTTCATCAACAAAAACTAAATCATTATTAGATATAAATCCACTTTAACAGTTTCATCTGTCTGCTTTTGACGAGTTTTTGTTTCCTTTTTATAAAATAGCTGGTTTTATCAGAATCATGTTAAGGAGATATTAAAAAAATATATATTTTTCCATACTCAACAACTCGAAATTTTCTGGCACATTTTCAGATTCATTTTTAATTAAAAAAAATATGAAACATGCTGACGTGATTTTTGAAAAGATTTTTAAGCGACCAGTGTTTTTATTTTTCTTTCAATTAATTAAAACTTGATTAATAAACAATTATTTTCTCAGTAGGGCAATATTTTTTGTTTCTAACACAATCGCTTCGCGAAATTCTAATCAAAATGCTCACTTTGACATCATTTTTTTGAAATATATTCTGCCTCTATCAAAAAATCGATCATTACTGTACATTATATAGTTTCTGAATAAGAGAATCTAGCAACTGGATGCGTTTGAGAGCTAAAATGAATTTAAAAATGAGTAAGAAAATAGACAGTTTGGATTTGAATGCACCCTTAATAAGACGATTTTTTTTCTTCAACCGCTATGTATTTTTAATTTGTTTTTGCTGTAAGAATTGGCGCTATCAAAAACTTGTCTATATAAAAGTTGAAGACAATATTAAGAAGATATATGATAAATTCTTGGAGATTTTATATCTTGTGAATTGACGGAGTTATGAAAATTTTTCTTCTTCAACCACCCTTTTTTGTTTTCCTTTTTAATTTTCTTTTTTTTGCATTACGAATTGGTCCTATCTAAAACTTGTGAATATAAAAGTTGTAGATAATATTAAGGAGATGCATAATAAAATTATTGGATTTGATATCTTGAGAATTGACGAAGTAAGGAATTTTTTTCTCTCAAAAACCCAATTTTATGTGCCCCTTGAGCCTATTTTAAATTTTATCAAAACTCTGTGACGCATAAATTTTTGGCGCTATTTTTAGAAGTAATAAAAACTTTAAACTGATTTGATATGTACAAAAATTAAGAAGTTATGGTTTTTTTTTGGTTTTCACAAAACTCCTCCCTATTTTCATCCCCTTTGTCCGCTTTTGCCCATTAACGAACTTGGCCGAGTTTTTATGCCCCTTGATTTTATGTATCAGTTTGGAAGAGATTTGTGCAGAATTGCGGAAGTTATCCTGTCCAGAAGAAAGTGATAACACAATTGCTTCGGGAAATTTCGTTCAAAATGCCCAATTTGACATAATTTTTTGAAATATATTGTGCCTCTATCAAAAAAATCGATCATTGGGGTACATTATATAGTTTCTGAATAAGCGAATCTACCAATTAAATGCGTTTGAGAGCAAAAGTGAATTTAAAAGTGAATCAGAAAATAAGCAGTTTGGATTTGAGTGCATTCTTAATGCAATGATTTTCCCAACACAATCCGCTTCGGGAAATTCGGTTCAAAATGCCCACTTTAACAGCATTTTTTAAAAATATATTCTGCCTCTATCAAAAAATCGACCATTACGGTACATTATATAGATTCTGAGTAAGAAAACGTACCAATTGGAAGCCTTTGAGAGCAAAAGTGAATTGTAAAATGAGTCAGAAAATACGCAGTTTGGATTTGAATACACCCTTACTTAGATGATTTTTTTCTTCAATCGCTATGTATTTTAAATTTGTTTTTGCTGTAAGAATTGGTCCGATCCAAAACTTGTCTGTATAGATGTTGTAGACAATATTAAGAAGATATATGATAAATTCATGGGGATTTTATATCTTTTGAATTGACGGAGTTATGGATTTTTTACTTCTTCAAACCCCCTTTTTGTTTTCGTTTTTAATTTTTTTTGCGGTACGAATTGGTCCTATCAAAAACTTGTGAACATAAAAGTTGTAGATAATATTATGGATATTTATAATAAAATTAATTGGAATTGATATCTTGAGAACTGACGAAGTTATGAATTTTTTTCTCCCAAAAACCCTACTTTTTGCACCCCTTGAGCCCATTTTTAACTTTATCAAAAATCTGTGACACATAAAATTTTGGGCCTATTTTTAGAAGTAATAAAAACTTTAAACTGATTTGATATGTACAAAAATTAAGAAGTTACGGGGGGTTTTCTGTTTTCACAAAACCCTCCCTGTTTCCATCCCCTTGGTCCGATTTTGCCCATTAACGAACTTGATCGAGATTTTATGCCCTTTGATTTTATGTATCAGTTTGGAAGAGATTGGTGCAGAATTACGAAAGTTATCGTGTCCAGAAGAAAGTGATATATATAGATAGATAGATACATACATACATATATATATATATATATATATATATATATATATATAAAGTTTTTTACTGAGGGTGGTTTTGGGTTCTAGGGGTCATGATCGGTGTAGATCTGAAAAAAAATTTCAGAAATTCCAACATAGGAACAATCCCAATGGGTAGTATTTCATACGAAATCTTCCTAAAAAATAAGAAATATTGTTTAAAAAATTCACTAAGCTGTATCTTTTACAAAATCTTGAATCCACGTTTCGATGTACAGTTTGTATTTTCTTTTAAATCATGCACCTTAACCTTATATGTAACAAAACAAACATGAAAGATCAATTTGAATTTGACGTCAGTAGACAAAGTGATAAATTTATAATTAAAACCAATATATTACTTTAGAAATAGTCATTTATTTTATTATATTACGAATTTAACATCATGATCCATAACCCATTTTTTTTTTATTTATTGAATACTTTGTAGTGAAATATGTTCCATAATACTTGGCGCTCTTGGTCATCCTTTAAAATTACAATTTAATGAAACAATCACTCTTCCCTGATATTCTGGATGTTACTTCCGTTTTTCAATCGATTATCAATTTCAGCTCGTTGGGAAATGAATAATGAATTCGCCTGCACTTTCAAAGGTTCAATTCAAGCTAATTCCATACTTCGGGTTAAGTATAGATTTTCTCTCATAAAATAAATTTTGTGATGCTTAGCGATAAGTTCATATTAAAATTATTTTATTTATTTATGATGAATATGAATTTTACAAACCTTGTGTTTCAGATTATGTTATAACTGCAGTGTTTCATATTTGTATATGGTAATAATTAATTAAAATTCATATAAAAATATTTCATATTCATATAACAATTGAAGATGACTCTGTGAGTTGGCTGAAAACATTTTCGGCTTTTAATCGATTTTTAATGTATTTTAGAGCTCTATTAATGTATTTTAAATAATTTATATTATATGAATGCACCTGCAAGTACATTCTTTTGTTTTTTTTTATATGAATTTTCATCATTTACTCACGGTGAATTAAGCACTATAATTTTACCTTTCCTGTAAATTAATAAATAAGTTTATATTTAAGAGAAAGATTTAAAAGAAGAATACATTTATCCTCAATAAATTATTAATTTTGGTATTGAAAATAAGCTTCGGTTAATATATATAGATAGATAAATATTTTTTTACAAAAATTCCAAAATTCATATTTTTTTTTTTCATTTTAATAAGTTAAGTGTCTTCCGACACGTCCTATAAAAAATATTCTATGAGTTCATGCTTTATTTTTTAGTAGATTGTGTATGAGACGTAGAAAATTTCGGTAATTTTGATTCAAAACGGCCACCGCTTGTAAGAAGCGATTAGTCACATAGTTTTTGAACATACATAATTTTCAACAAGCTGCAATTCGACGTTAAATTTATGAATTACATATTGAAGAAATCATGTGTGAATTTAGGTACGTAGGTGTGTGATAATTTTACAAACGTTAAAACAGTCTTCTTGGCGAAGAATGCAGTGACCCACAATCTCTCCAGCTCTGGTGATGATCAATCCGTTCTGTTGAAGAAAAGAACCTTTTAGAATCTGACAGGGTTTTGTACTTTCTTCTATCTTTACAAGAAGAAAGTATTGGATTCATGAAAATTTTCGAATTCTGGTTTCGACGGATTTAAATGTTTTAGGGATCAGAGAACCACACAAACATGTTTTATCAAAATGTCAGTCTGTCCGTCTGTCTGTCTGTGTGTGACACAGATTTTGTGGGATCTCTATTTCAAGAACTAATGAACGGAATTTAATATAACTTTAGATTCAGTTAGTCACTGATATGAACTGGTGCTGGTTAACTTTTAGTCTAAATCGACCAACAAGTGGCGCTGCTATGCTGCATTTTTCATGATTTCCGCAATAGCTATATCTCAAGAACTAATGCACGGATTTTTATAAAACTTCAGATTCCGTTAGTCCTTGATATAATTTGGAGCTCATTACTTTGTAGTGTAAATTGCCCAACAGGTGGCTCTGCTATGCGGCATTACTCGTGATTTCCGCAATAGTTCTACCTCAAAAACTAATGCACGGATTTTCATCAAACTTCAGATTCAGCTACAACTTGACATAAGCTGAAAAAGATTACATTTTGGTATAAATCACCTAACCGGTGGCACTGATATCCTTTATTTTTCAGGAAATGTTAACATGTATGAGTTAGAAGAAAGTTTTGTACACACATCCGACTAGTTTTTCCTGACAAGAGATTTCAGAGATTCACGATAACTTACGACAATCTATTACTACTTGGATATCATCACATAAGCATATTCCATCGGTATTGGGCATAAACTATGAGATCTGGTCAAGGTAAATATCTCTATATCTGGTACTTATGTTGAAAATTTGTCTAGCGTACAATAACATATTTTGATCAGTTACATTTCGAAATTTTATGGTGGACAAATGGATCATACTCTCTGGACAATATTTAATTTTCACCCTTCAGCCAAGAAAAGTTCTATTATCGAATCAACTTAATCTGAAATGTTTAGAGAAAATCTACTCTGGTTTCTATAATGATGTTTCAGTGTGTTAATCTATAAATAATCAATCTGTGGCTAATTAGCAATGACTAGCAATTAATAACATACAAAACATAATAAAGTATTGGCGCTATGTAACGATGCTACACTATAACAAGATTTAAAACTTCAAGATCGTTTAAATTAAAACAGATTAATATAACTAAAATAAGATTTTCAGTTGCATCTCATAATCTACATATAAACAAAATATTATTTCTTTTCAGCTCAGATTAAGAGGGTTCAATAAGCGCTTTCGCTGGTATATAAATATTTTAAGAAGTAGTAAGAACAGCGCACGCGGCGTTGGACGGCAATCCATCATTATCGTAAAAAGACCAAAGAATTAATCTAAACTCTCTTTACTACTCCTTTCAAAGGTGAACACAATATTTCTCGTATTTTAATCTTTAGAAGAAAAAAAATGACTACAATATACCAACAACTAGTGAGAACATTGTAATTTAAATTATGTTCACGCTTAACTTTTAAATTGTGCTTATTGTTAAAATAGAAAACTCTTGTAGTGTCATACCATCCTTAACTTCAAATCTAGTCCATAATATGAAATTCTGCATCATAATAAACTTTCTTTTGAAACAGATACAGGTAATAAAAAAGGATATAGTGAAAAAATCAGATTTATGAAACCACTTTTATGCAAAGCATGGTTATCATCACCCTCTACTATAAAGGTTTGTATAACTTTTAACACGCAAGAACGGAAACCATTGTTATTTAGTTAGTATATTCAGTTAGAATGTTACACATGAACTGTAACTACAATATTATGTAATTAAATTATTGCGAAATTGAATATTCTTTTAGTATTATCGTAGTCTCATTTTCATTTGAACGCCCATTAAAATGTTTTCGGACTATAATCTCTTTTATTTCAATTAGTTCATGTTAGTAAACCATCTATAAATATATCATAAATCTCTATAACAAAACATGACAAACATTCCTTTGAAATATTTTTCACTTTTAAAACTTCTTCTAAAAATTTTTGTCATTCATGAATTTCAAATAACATTTTCAGGAAATTAAGTTCTTTAAAATTCTTCGGATGATAATTAATCAACGAATTTCATGAGTTTTTTTTCCTTTACATTATACATAGAATCAGAAAGTAGATAGATGGATTGATTAATATTGATATACATGCATATTGCTCATTTTTATCTTTAAAAAAGCCTTTAGTTAGTACTAATCTGACAAAACAGGATTTTGTTTTATCGTACACAGTATCAAGTTACCGGCATCTTCTTGCAGTTTCTGCAATAATAGTTATTTTTACATACAGATAAAGCGATATATATGCAGAAATGTAATTAACCTACTACCCCTTTAATACATACTTACGCAAATATTAAATAAAATGGCTATAATAATATTTAGTATTATTAAAACTTAATATCGTTTTTGTCTTTTAAAATAATACATCAATCATCATTCACTCACCGTAATTTTCTTTTAACCATTAATGATACATTCGTTTATCATACAGATTAAAATATATCACGTTTAAACCTACATATCAAATCCAAAGAAGAAATTGTCATACTAAAAAATGATTTAATTTTTTCGTTTCTTACATTTATGAAACAGTTGTACGTTTTTTAAAAAAATGTGATCTTTTGTGCTATTTTAAGCCATTCTTTAATATTTTTAGAATTGCTCATTCAAACTCTATATTCACCATTCTTCAAAGATGTTTCTTCAAATACAATTATACTCGATCTTGCAAGTGCTTTTTCTCAATGAAGCTTATAAAAATGCTTGCATCTTTTGAAAAAAAAATATTTTTAAACCGATGAGAATTTTTAATGATACATATTCTCGCACTCAAGACACAATGAAACATTTGGAGTTAAAAACTACTTAGAAAAAAAATAAAAGCATATTTATGAAACGTGTTAAAATAGCTATTTTTGTGATATTTAATGAAACTAGAGCAACATTAAAAGTACGATAATGTACTTAGTTCGTATCGAAAAATAGTAAAGAAATAGAAATGCTATTTTATGAAAATCAAAGGTCGGAAAAACTACGTTTTCATTGTAGATGAGTACAACTTTAACTACTTTATTGAAAATTTAGTTAACTACAACTACAATTACTTGATTAAAAAAATAGCGACTACAAAACTACTTTATGAAAGTAGTCAATACTTCGCTAGATTCAGATTCTGTCAAATAATTGAATTTACACTCGAAGTTGAATACACGGATTAAATAATACGCTGAATTTTAGTTCTAATGCTTCTGCCCGGATACAATTAAATAACAGTAACACAACCAAGAACATTAAAAAAATGAAGAAAGATCATATGCAAAAAATTTTCCGGTGTTTGCCTCCAGGAAAGTTTAAACATACATAAAATTACAGAGAGTGTTTACACACAATGGGAACGATTCTAACAACAAAAATAAAATATATAAATTAAAAGAATTATCTTTTAATATGTTCTATCTGGTAGTTGTGGACTATCATATTGCAGCGGGGTTTCCAAGATAGTAGGGCTTTTTGAAAAAATGAAAGTGGAATTTTGTTCCATTCCTTCACCACACACTTCTAGGGTCCACTCAACGTAGTTGGTTGGCTTTCATAAGAGCTTGTTTTAATAGTCCAAAGGCACGGTAATCCATTACTGAAACATCTAGGGTCTTGGTTGGAATATGATTAAACGGTATACACTTGATTCCAGTTTGTCTCCTCATTTTTGCCAGAACGACTGTACTTTTGAATGTATGGCTGCTCCCTTTATCCTGGTGGAACTCAACACTTTTAACGTCCGTAGGATAAAGTTTTGGAAATTCTTCTTTAAAAATAGGAATTAGAAACTAGAGTTAATTTTTATATTTTCTAAACTTTTCTGATCTTTAAATTTTTGTTGTAAGATATTCCAGCAATCGCCATAAATCCTTTAGAGAAACTTTTTTTGCAGTGTTTAAACCAAAGTTGTAACTCTTTCTGGACTCTTTTCCGGGAATAAATCGATCTTTTTTATTACAGTCATTTTAAATAAATCCACTCTTCGTGAATTGTAACATTTTTTGTTCTACTTATCAATTAATAACTTATTTTCATAATAATTATCTTCGGAAAGAGCAGATATATAACCTTCAAGCTTCTTTTGCGTGCCATTTCAGTAGTAGACGATATTTTTTTAATAGCAGCCACTATTTCAGTTATCACGTAATTACGTGTTGCCGGAATTTTTTTCCCTGTTGTTTCTCGTTCTTTTTTTTATTACTATTCAACATCCAAATCGTTCCCAATATGTGTAAACATTCTCTGTATATATGAAAATCACTTAAAATCGTCAAAGCAATTTTACAATTGCTAAAAGTGATAAAAATACACTTACAATGCAAATAAATACATACCTTTAGGCTAATGTCAGACGAACGTCTATTTGTACGTTTTTTGCCTTACTATGAAACAGAAACACACGCTGGCGAAAGTGTTCGTCAGACATTAGCCCAAGGCTAATGTCAGATGAACGACTATTTGCACACTTGTTGTTTCAACATGAAAAAGAAACACCTACTAGCGAAGGTGTTTCTTTTTCATGCTGAAACAACAAGCGTGCAAATAGTCGGTCGTCTAACATTACCCTCATTCAGATCGACATGTTCCATCGCTCAGACGACGACATTCTCAGGGTCTAAAATGATACAAATATTTTACATGTTACAAAATTGTATATCCAAGTTATCACTTTTACAATATTTTCCTGGTGTCTTCGAAAAATTAAAATATAAACACAATACGTACAATATATCCCTTCTTATTGCAAAACCTTCCGAAAAAATAAAAAAATGAATAAAAATAAATATGGTACGTATGAAAATAGATCCAATAGAATTAAATCAATTATTAGGGGTATATGAAATACCTTTAACCAAAGAGGATCGAACAGTGTACTTTTACATAGTAATGGCAAATAGAAAGCGTAAAACTAGGATAAAAAATATGTAATGGGCATCAAATACAAGAAGAAAAATATAGCTTTGTCCAGACTATATAACAAAGTACCTTTGCAGATTGATTTTAAAAATAGTCGAATAATTTATCCATCAAGATTTTATTTACAATCATTATCCGAGAATCAATAGATATCTTTTTACGCAATGAGAGTATATGCAATCATCCATGGAACTATCTAAAGTTTGGAAAGATATGCTTTCCAGAATAAGAAAGAATAGTATAAAATAATTCACGTTCACAAATATCCATTTTTTATTATCGCACTTGATTTCATTATACATGAGATAGCGGGATTTTTAGTTACCAGTTTTTTTTTTTTTTTTTTTTTTTTTCGAAAATATTTATATCATTATAGGTCTTCAGAAAGTCGTCGCTGAGCGTTAAAACATGTTGATCTGAATAAAGGCATTTATTTGCCCTATAAGTGTATTTTTATCATTTTTAGCAAGTATTAACTTAGTTTGATGATTATACATACATTAGAAATTTCTTAACAAAATTAAGGGATATATATATAATAAAATTCATATTCAAATACAGTTACAAAGAAACTCTGTAATCATCCCCGTCGACTTTCGAACACATTTCAAAGTACTGAGTATCAAATAAATAGTAATATAACAATAAATAACAAGTTAAATCATATATATTACAAAGGTGATCTCTGGGGACCTGAAAAAGACTAGGAAATTTTAATAAATACGTGTACATCCGCACATACGTATGGAAGTATGGAATCATTATAAAAACAGCGAAAACGGATTCATGGAATAGAAAAATGTAACGATATACCAATTTTTACATATTCGGATTTTTATCAATATTGCAATATTTTCCTTGCACTGTTTGTGTACGGAAAGTAAGAATAGGATTTAAACTATAACTTATTTTTTTAGGCACAATAACAACACGGTTGATATACAAAGAGCTACACTTGAATATATAATATAGCTGCAGAATTCCAAACTGAGTAATTTTTATTTGCTATTGTTACAATAATTTTTTCATTGGATTATAAAATTGCAGATGGCATGTATTTACCAACAGATTTCTTTAGTCAACACTCCAACACATACTTAATTTTACTAGTTTATCTTGAGAATTAATTATATAGGGTGGTCTAGTTTTCTAATCTAGAAATTTGTAGAAAACCAGAACTTCAGAATTACAGAAATCTAAATAAAAAAAAAATAAATCGGAAATAAATCAATTCCAAATAATAAGAAATCCGTCATTAAAATATGAAGACATAATAACGGATAAATAGACAAGTGTTTACAGCAAGAAAATTATTTTCTTTGGTAGGTTCATACTTGATTTTACCAGAAAATGTCAATGCGAAAAATCTATGGCTTCACGCGATGCGTTGCTATATACAACAGCTGAGTTTTACTGATGAGATTCGTAAATTGTTGACCAGAAAAAAGTTGTGGAAAAAAGAAGCAAATTACGATTACGTGAATTGCAGAAGAGCACTTTCATTTTCCTGAAATAGCGTTATGAATAGCGTCGGTTCTCCCAACAAACTACTGATTTTTAGTATTGCGCTACTCTCTACACTACATAGTTCAAAATGTAGCGAACTAGAGTAAAAATTACTTAGAAAAATAGCGTCTACTGCAGTTTCGCTACTTGTAGTGCTCTACTTCCGACCATTGATGAAAACATATTCAATGTTTTTCAACTGAGAGGAAAGTTATTAATCATAGATTGTAATCCTGCACATGTGTATAATAACGGTAAGCTTGATGATTCTTAGCCAATTTTCTCCAAATTTAGCAACAATATAAATCACCATAAATGAAGCAAACTTGACGATGGCTGACTAATTTCTCGAAATTCCCATTCAAAAATACATTAATGTCGAAATCTGAAAATCTTCTGTTATCAAGTTCATGTGTTTTAGTTTTAGCTTTTTGAAGTAAAATTACACTGTAAAAAAAATCTGTAAAGTTACTAAAGTTTTTCTATGAAACTGGGATTCCTAGAACTTTTTTTGTAACGGCAACGACAAAAATTCCTGTAACAGACGCACTTTTGTGACGAAAATCAAAAAATCTGTATGGTAAGTAAGAAATTTTTAGGAAACTGGGATGCCTATAACTTTTAATGTAACCTCAACCCAGGTTACAGATAAAATTTTAGTAAGATGACTGTAATTTTAGTAGATTCATTTGTAAAGTTACAGATTTCTGTAGCTTTTCAAAAACTAGTTTTGAAGATTTGCAGATTTTTTTTTTTGTACAGTTACAGATGAAAGTTTAGTAAGCATGTAACTTTACATCTGTTGAACTACAGATTTTTTGCAGTGTAGATGGCTTAAGGAATAAAGAAGTTTCCATTTCCTCCCATTTCAGTACTTTTTCAACTTAACTCACATTCGACCTGCATGGTTAATATTTGTTGTTTTTATTTGTTAAAGTATGTTAGGGATAATCATTACTAAAATTTATGGTAGTTGATATCCGTTCATTGAATTTTTTATTTTAGAAAAAATAATTTACTACAGGAAATACTAGGTGGAACCCGTCGAAATTAGACGAAAGAAAATGTCTCGAAAGGAATTAACTGCTGGCTTGAATTTACAAAACTTCATTTCTGGCATCATCGCTGTTTTGACGTTATCATGCTTATTGTGAACTATTGCTGACTGCCAAGGTGCTTTTATCAGTGCAGAAAAAAGTTGTAGCCACTTGGAGATAGGCCAGGACAATATGAAGAGTCATGGAATTGTACCCAACCATATGACGCGACACGATCCTGGTTTCGACGAGCCGTGTGTAGACTAGAGTTGTCATGAAGCAAAACGATCCTTCTACTGAACTTGCCACACTTTTTCTTTTGGATTTCAGTACACAGTTTACAACGGTGACGACAATAGCAAAGCGATGCTGATGCAGTGGTTAGCACAAATGGCGGCAAATTTCTATGAGTATGGGCTACAAAAGATGGTCGAAGTTCTTTAATAGGCATAAGTATGTTGAAATTATACTTGCTTAAAAAACGCGCCTCGTATGAGGATTAAATTACAGACATGTATGCTCCGATTAACCTGAATACCAAGTTTTTCAATTCCAATTTAGAAGATATAAAATAAGTATATATTTAAACTTCAATTTTAAACATCTAAAATTATTTTTTGCCTTGGAAATAAAATATTATTTTAAAGCATTATCTGAAGTTAGCTTTATGAAATTTTTCTATAAATAATAACACATCGCTGCTCTTCAATTTGAACATTCTAATGTTTAATTTTTTTATCAGGAGGTGCTATAAAAATACTCTTATTTCAGACAAGACAGAGAAACGAAAAAGTCACAAATTATCGATATTTACAGTTTAATTTAAATGGCAATTCCTCAATTCACAGTTAGTAATATTTACGATAATGAAATAAATTAATTAAACGCTAAATTACCAGTAATCAATTTTTTTCAAGATAAAAATACTTTTAAATTTCAGAAAATTAAATCAATATTATCTCGTTAAACTTTTCAAAGCGAAATTTTGCTTTTAAAAATTTAAATTATGTCAGATATATTCTGATAACAATATACGATTTTTGTTATCTTATCTCTTTACATTTTATTTCAAAAGACCATTTGTAATTGATGAAACGGCAGTTGAAACATTTTATCTAAAATTAACTCAGACTGATATGCACTGAATGGCCTTATCAAGACTTCTATTGATTACCATTATTCAAAGTTACATACCCTTATAAAAGCATTCAAAAGGAAAATTGCTTAACTTATATTCTTTATTCAATTTCATAAATATTTTGAATTGCGCTTTATTTTACCAGCACATGAATTTTGTAGTTTTTAAATGAAACCGCAATGGATCAAATTTATGTAAGTAATATACATTTACAATATAAATAATGTAGATAGCATTAGCTATTGTTCGAGAATTTTGTTTTGATTGAAACAAAAAATATAATTAAAGAATCTTAATTTAATAATATGAAGTTTTATTCACATTGCTAACAAGACATAAAGCCAACAGAGTTAAAAAGTATCCACGCCAGGTTCGAACTGGGTCTTTGGTTCAGCGTACCAATGCTCTGCCCACTAAGCCATCTGGACGACACACCTAGCCTGGCACCATTCACTGTCACATGTAGATTAGGCTCCAACCGCAGCAAAAAAAAAAGTCCTTCCGGCCAGTGCCGGGAGGAAGAGGTAGCTTTCATATTCCTTATTTTAAAAAAGCCAACTTATATTATTCAAACTCACGAAGCTCAATTAAGTGGAAACCGAATGTAGGAGATTCAATACTAATTTTTATCAATACTAAATCATTATGAATGAGAATTTCGCGAAATTAGTCAGCTTTATCCAAGCTGCTTTTAATTAAAGTAACTTATATTTGGCTGCCAAATTCGGCGATTTCTTAAAGTGTCTGCCATTTTAAGACAACATGGTGGATGAGGCTAACCAGTGAACTTGGTCGAGACCTTAGTAATTGCTGTGCACATGCTCACTCACATCGGAATCGGTTGATATATACGAGTGCTGTCGCAGGCAAAAAATCAGATTTTTCAAAATGTCACCCACTTTAAGAATTGAAACTACTATATCTGAGCCATTTTTTAAGATAAAGGCAAACAAAAAATGCTCCTGAATCCTTATATCAAGGTCAAATACTTAAGAAAGAAACCTTTTTCAATTTCTAATTTTTTTGCACCTCACTTTAAATATAATTTTTTTAGGTAGCTTTCTTTACAAAAAAGCTACCTATTGCAGCCGTTCGGAGGAAAGCGATTTCAAAAAATTTTGGTATATTTTCATCGATCATGACCCCCAGACCCCGAAACCACCCTCCGTTCAAAATTGATATATATATATATATATATATATATATATATATATATATATATATATATATATATATATATCTGACCTATGTCACACTGTAACTCCCGTAATTATGAACCGATTTCGATGTAATTCGGTGTATACATAGTACATACCAATGTCTCGACCGAGTTCGTTGGCCAGCTTCATCCGCCGTTTTGTTTCAAAATGGCGGCCATTTAAAAATTTAAAAAAAATTTAAAACTTGAAATGTGGTACCAAAAAATTAAAAATGGAAAAATATTTTTTTCTTATGTATTTGACCTTTATACAAAGATTCCGGAGCAGTTTTTGTTTCGTCTATATCTTAAAAAATGGCTGAGTTATAGCATTTTGAATTTCTAGCGTGGCTGACATTTTGAAACGTCCTGAATTTTGTCACGCGATAAAAGGCGTATTTATGAACCGATTTGGATGTAATTCGGTGTGTACATAGTACATACCAATCTCTCGACCGAGTTCGTTGTTCAGCTTCATCCGCCATTTTGTTTCAAAATGGCGGCCATTTAAAATTTTTTAAAAAATTTAAAATTTGAAATGTGGTACCAAAAAATTGAAAATGGAAAAATATTTTTTTCTTATGTATTTGACCTTTATACAAAGATTTCGGAGCAGTTTTTGTTTCGTCTATATCTTAAAAAATGGCTGAGTTATAGCATTTTGAATTTCTAGCGTGGCTGACATTTTGAAACGTCCTGAATTTTGTCACACGATAAAAGACGTATTTTTGAACAGATTTGGATGTAACTTCGTTTATACATAGTACATACCAATGTCTCGACCGGGTTCGTTGGCCAGCTTCACCCGCCATTTTGTTTAAAAATGGCGGCCATTTAAATTTTTAAGAAAAATTTAAATTTGAAATGTGGTACCAAAAATTGAAAATTGAAAAAATATTTCCTTCTTATGTGTTTGACCTTGACAAAAAGATTCGGGAGCAGTTTTTGTTTCGTCTATATCTTAAGAAATGGCTGAGTTATAGCATTTTGAATTTCTAGCGTGGCTGACATTTTGAAACGTCCTGATTTTTCTCACGTAATAACAGGCGTATTTATGAACCAACTTGGTTGTACCTTGATGTGTACATAGTACATACAAATATCTCGACCGAGTTCGTTGGCCAGCTTCATCCGCCATCTTGTTTCAAAATGGCGGCCATTTAAAAAAATTAAAAAATAAAAAAATTTAAATGAGATGCCAAAAAATTGGAAAATGAAAAAGATTTTTTTTGTATGTGTTTGACCTTAATACAAAGATTCCGGAACAGTTTTTCTTTCGTCTATATCTAAAAAAAAATGGCTGAGTAATAGCATTTTGAATTTCTCTTGTGGCTGACATATTTAAACGACCTGATTTTTGTCACGCGATAACAGGCGTATTTATGAACCTATTTGGATGTAACTTGGTCTGTACATAGTACATACCAATGTCTCGACCGAGTTCGTTGGCCAGCTTCATTCGCCATCTTGTTTCAAAAGGGTTGCCATTTAAAAAAAATTAAATTTAAAATTCAAAATGAGGTATTAAAAAATTGGAAATTGAAAAAGATTTTTTTTATGTGTTTGGCCTTGATACAAAGATTCCGGAGCAGTTTTTGTTTCTGAAAATTTGTTCTTTTGTTGATATCTTAAAAAATGGTTGATTTATAGCACTTTGAATTTCTAGCATGGCTAACATTTTGAAACGATCTTGTATTTGTCACGCGATAACACACGTATTCGCCTATTTCGATGTAAGAAGGCATGTGGATAGTATACATCAACACCTCGACCAAGTTCGCTGGCCAGATTCATCAGCCATCTTGTTTCAAAATGGCGGCCATTAAATTAAAATATATATATATATGTAAAGTGAGGGGCAAAAAAAAAATAGAAATTGAAAAAGGTTTCTTTCTTAAGTATTTGATCTTGATATAAGGATTGAGGAGCATTTTTTGTTTGTCTTTACCTTAAAAAATGGCTCAGATATAGCAGTTTCAATTTCTATTGTGGGTGACATTTTGAAAAATCTGATTTTTTGCATGCGACAGCACTCCTATATATTAACCGATTCCGATGTGAGTGAGCATGTGCACAGCAATTACTAAGGTCTCGACCAAGTTCACTGCTTAGCCTCATTCACCATGTTGTCTTAAAATGACAGGCACTTTAAGAAATTGCCGAATTTGGCAGCCAAATATAAGTTACTTTAAAGAAAAGCAGCTTGGATAAAGCTGACTAATTTCGCGAAATTCTCATTCATTATATTGATAAAAATTAGTATTGAATCTCCTATATTCGGTTTCCACTAAATTGAGCTTCATGTGTTTGCATGATATAAGTTGGCTTTTTTTAAATAAGGATTATGAAAGCTACCTCTTCCTCCCGGCACTGGCCGGAAGGACTTTTTAATTTAATGGCCGCCATTTTGAAACAAGATGGCTGATGAAGCTGGCCAGAGAACTTGGTCGAGATATTGATGTATACTATCCACATGCCTTCTTCCATCGAAATAGGCGAATACGTGTGGTATCGCGTGACAAATACAAGATCGTTTCAAAGTGTTAGCCATGATAGAAATTCAAAGTGCTATAATTCAACCACTTTTTAAGATATAAAAAAAAAAAAAAAAAAAAAAAATTCAGAAACAAAAACTGCTCCGAATCTTTGTATCAAGGCCAAACACATAAAAGAAATCTTTTTCATTTTCCAATTTTTTAATACCTCATTTTAAATTTTAAAATACATTTAAAAAAAATCGCAACCCTTTTGAAACAAGATGGCGAATGAAGCTGGCCAACGAACTCGGTCGAGACATTGGTATGCACTATGTACAGACCAAGTAATATCTAAATCGGTTCATAAATACGCCTGTTATCGCGTGACAAAAATCAGGTCGTTTTAAAATCTCAGCCAGAATAGAAATTCAAAATATTATAACTCAGCCATTTTTTTAGATATAGACAAAACAAAACCTGTTCCGGAATCTTTGTATTAAGGTCAAACACATACGAAAAAATCTTTTTCATTTTCCAATTTTTTGGTATTTCATTTTAAATTTAATTTTTTTTTTAAATTTTTTAAATGGCCGCCATTTTGAAACAAGATGACGGATGAAGCTGGCCAACGAACTCGGTTGAGTCATTTGTATGTACTATGTACACACCAAGGTACATCCAAATCGGTTCATAAATACGTCTGTTATCACGTGGCAAAAACCAGGGCGTTTCAAAATGTCAGCCACGCTAGAAATTCAAAATGCTATAACTCAGCCATTTTTTAAGATATAAAAACGAAACAAAAACTGCTCCCGAATCTTTTTATCAAGGTCAAACACATAAGAAAAAAATATTTTTTCAATTTTCAATTTTTTGGTACCACATTTCAAATTTAAATTTTTCTTAAAATTTTAAATGGCTGCCATTTTTAAACAAAATGGCGGGTGAAGCTGGCCAACGAACTCGGTCGAGACATTGGTCTGTACTATGTATAAACGAAGTTACATCCAAATCGGTTCATAAATACGCCTTTTATCACGTGACAAAATTCAGGACGTTTCAAAATGTCAGCTTCGCTAGAAATTCAAAATGCTATAACTCCGCCATTTTTTAAGATATAGACGAAACAAAAACTGCTCCGGAATCTTCGTATAAAGGTCAAATACATAAGTAAAAAATATTTTTCCATTTTTAATTTTTTGGTACCACATTTCAAGTTTTAATTTTTTTTAAAAATTTTAAATGGCCGCCATTTTGAAACAAAACGGCGGATGAAGCTGGCCAACGAACTCGGTCGAGACATTGGTATGTACTATGTACACACCGAATTACATCGAAATCGGTTCATAATTACGGGAGTTACAGTGTGACATAGGTCAGATATATATATATATATATATATATATATATATATATATCAATTTTGAACGGAGGGTGGTTTCGGGGTCTGGGGGTCATGATCGATGAAAATATACCAAAATTTTTTGAAATCGCTTTCCTCCGAACGGCTGCAATAGGTAGCTTTTTTGTAAAGAAAGCTACCTAAAAAAAAAACGTGATAACTTCATGAACCACAACTCTGCGGCAAGCATATTTACAATAGCTACTCAGTTCAGATTATGAGTCGTTCTGGTTGTTTCGCTAGATTCAGACCATGCTGATTTTTAATGTCTTGCAAGTGTTGATCAACTGCATCGTGATTTTTATTGCACAAAATTTAATTATAACAAAAATTAATTGTGATTGTGATTAATTTAAAATTATGCAAATATGTCCATAAATAATTTACTTATATTTATAAATTTCTCTTTCAATTTCTACAAACACAATAAATCAACTTCCGCTCCTCGGTCGCTTTTGATAATGCGGTGTATGTGCGGTGTAAACTTTGTAAATTAGCATACATATTTTTTGTCATGTATGATCGCTACCCGGCCATGTAGACATAACGAAAAAAGAAATCTCAAAAACAAATTAAATTCGTTAAAACCGTAATAACAATCACTATAACAAATATTTAAAAAAAAAAACTTTCTTTATAAAAATTGCTGGATTTTTTTTTAATTATTTTTTATAACTTAATTAAATATTGAAAAGTAGAAACGTTCCATTTTTATATTCATATTTTTTATACAACTTTATTAACTATTGAAATAATTTTTTTAAATCATTTTTTCGCCTTCTCTGCTGCTTGGATTCTACCTGGGGATCTACGGTATTATAGACAGACGACATACCACGTAGTGGCTACGAACTCACTCAAAAGGCACTTAGAACAAAGTCCGCACTGCTTCCAAGGCGTTTAAAGTTAGTTCGTCCTGGATACCTGAATCTGGGGAGCCAATGGTTCAGGATCTGAACCGAGTAGGCATTGTGAACATGCATGCGGCAAACATGAGTTGGAATTAAACCAGTATCGATTAACATATATATAATAATTGAAACGATGATGGTGTTGGTGTTATTTATGACGGCCGGTTACCTGCAAGAGGGATATAGGCCCTGGGGGAAGTGTCCTCCGTGGGCGGAGGGTCTTTCTAAAGGGACCTAACCCGTTTTTACGCAAGGTTTCCCAAGGATAGAAGAAAACCACGAAAACTCCGCACGGTTAGGCCGACGGGTGCGATGAGTTCGAACCCAGCACCTCCCGTCTACCAGCTTTCGAGAGCAGAACCTCTCAGCCACTTTGAAACGATGAAATACGCCCGAGAAATGGTAAAGCTGAATTTAACGACGTGAAGTTTCATTCACATTGTAATAGAGGCGCAAAACCAACAGAGTGGAAAAGAATAGAGTGCAAGGTTTAAATAGGTCTTTGGTTAAACGCATTTTCTATTTCTCGGAACGTATTTCATCGTTTCAATTTATATATATATATATGTTAATCGATACTGGATTAATTTCAACTCATGTTTACTGCACGGCTGTGATTTATGAAGTTATCACATCTTATTCTGAGGTTACAAACTTATTAACATTTAAGAATAAAAGGTACTAGGCTAGGTGTGTCGTCTAGGTGGCTTGCTTGGCAGAGCGTTGGTACGCCGAACCAGAGACACGGGTTCGAACCCTGGTTTGGGCACTTTTTCGCTCTGTTAGTTTTACGTCTTTTTAGCAATGTAAATAGAACTTCACGTTATTAAATTCCGATTTACTATTTCTCGGGCATATTTCATCGTTTCAATTATTATATATATAATTAAAGATATTCCCATAATATAGATGAACTCGTTTAATAAAAACATGGCTAAAACTAGGAAACGGTTAAATTAAGCAATTTGCATGTTAAGAATACTTCATCATGTAAACTATAATAAGATTTCCGAGCTTTTACGAGCTACAAAGGCAGAATCATAAAAATATAGCAAAAAAAACTTCATTTCAATCTCATTTTCGGAGAAGTGTGATCTAGAATTAAAACAAAATATCGTTCTTATCGAGGACCGTCTTCTATCAGGGTAAACATCTTTATATTACTAGGGGGCTCCCCCCCCCGACCTGCTAGCCCCAACTAGCCCTGTTCTGCCTACCTGCCCCTCGCTACGCTCATCACCCCCCGGCGTAATCGCTTCGCGATTCCGTTCGGTTCCGCGAAGCAATCCTTATTTTCTAGCCAACCTTCGATGTAATTGTTTCGCGTTTCTATTCCGGATCGCTTTACTATCCCTTATTTTCTATGCATTCAATTTTTAGATTCCAAACGCAGATGACACCCACCACACCCCCTTTTCATTAGTTAATGGAAATTATCCTCTTTTTGTTAAAATCACTTTTACCACCGACTCCTACACACACACACACATACACATGCACAAAAATAAATAAAATAAATAAATAAATAAATAAATAAAACAGAAGTCTATTGAAATTCAGAAGATTCTCCCCTTTCCCCGCCCATCCTATCTAAATGTTCTACTTTCATGATTTTCGTCAAGCACAATTCCCGCTAAGAAAAGACAGAAAGCTCTGACCAATCAGATGCATTTTGCGGAATCTATGCAGATTTTCATTGGTCCATTTCAAAATATTTTGGCCCATTTCCAAATCGTTACTTTATATATAATATATAGAAGGACAACTGTTTTTCAAAATGTAGTAATTTATTACTTTTACCACAGAAAATTTAAACCTACAAGGAGACTCCCTCCCCTTTCCCAAAGAAAATCGAAAGGAATGTCCTGAAGTCTTGAAAATGTTAAAGAGAGATGAAACAGATAAAAATGACTCAAATATGTCTCTTTGAAATATTTTCAACTGGGCCACGGAAAGTAAGAAGGATAGAAGAAAACATTTAATTGTTTCTTTTTTTTTTATAAATACGGACTTAGAACCATACTATTCGGTTTTTTCATGTATCCCATTGCACGGTGAAAATGAAAAGGATGTGTCAAATCAACAACTCGAAAAATGCAGTAACTATTGCAATGTTTGCCAAGTTTTTTCAGATAAAAGCGAAGTCATCAGTTTCTTTACTATATGTCGTCCATGTCGTTTGGTATTACTAGTTCCTTAGCGTCTTTGACATCAGAAATTTTGGCTAAAGAATATAGCTCTCATAAAGCTAACACTGAATATTCCAAGTTAGCTTTAAGTTATTAAATTGGGATTGTTAAAGTAATCAATATTAGTAATTAGTTTAGATGTGTGTGTTATTATTAACCATTTGGTAAAATGGTTATTGTCCTCGTCAGGGTAGGAAATCAAAAGCATATCTGAAGGTCTTTATTGGTTTAATCATCATTTTATTCGTTTTCTGATTGGTCTATACAGTAATCTGTATTTCCCTTTACGTTCAACAGAGATGGACAACAGAGTGTTGCCTCTATGACAAATAAGTAATAAAAACTACAAAAAAAAAAATTAATAACTCAGAAACAAATTGAGATACAGCTTTCAAACAAATTGCATTTAAAAGTATATTTTTCCTTCTATACGACGATATAAAAAGTAATATTGTGGGATGTTTAGAAGTTTAAGAAATAAATTTCATTTAAAATTGGCGGTCAGATTTCTTGGAAATCTTACGATGGAAAAGCCTTTTCCCGAACAGCCAATGAAATGCTTTGATAATACGTAAGTTTCAGGTGGATAATACCTACGAGTCGCAGGCGATTTCTGTCCCTTGCAATTTTTACGTGTAATAACACTATTATTGTTTAATTCATGGCGTACGTAATGTATGATCAACCTCGTGCTATTTTTTATGTCTTAAATTTTAGCATTTGAAAAAATCATTTTCCAAATGGTCGTTGTAATTTGTTAAATTGCATTTTTTTTCTAATATTCACAGATATTACACGTAACAATTAAAAATATGCCTTTTATAATTCTCTTGCTTCTGATATTAGCCGAGTTCGACTGCATTTATGATATTTAAAAAATCAGTGGCAAATATTAATCATTGTTATAAATGCTAAAGAGTAATCATTTTTACTAATCGATGAGTGAAAGTTTCGCCAAATTTTAAACGGACAACAAAAAAAGCTTCTGAGCATTTAAAGTTTATAAAACATAATCAGAAAGTTTATAAAACGTAATCAGTGATATCTCATTTAAATTTTCAAAGCGAAAATTTCATTTTATTTCCCTTAACTATCGTTCTTTTAACAATATATTGATTTGTTTTTAATTTATACTTCCGAAAACGCTGTTAAAACTTGGTTCATATTATTGAGACATACTTGCATGTATATATATATAAGTGCAGTCATGGAAAAAAAAGTTAACACCCCTACTAACTCTGCAACCAATTATAATAGAAGAAACTTACTGGTACCAGAATATTGGAAATAAAGTCTACTTTTAAATGATGATATAAAATTTGCTTAAGTGAACATATACAAATCAAACCCGGACCAAATTTTGTTTTTACCAATGGCAACACCCAATTTTGATACTATATTTTAAACATTCGGTTCAAACTATGCCTAGATATGAAATTCCAAGTCATTTGGATGATTAGTTTTTGAATTATTAACATTTAAAAGTTAGAGCTAATAATCTTAAATTACATTTTCATATTTTTATTAATATCTCCTGAAATTATAATCCTAATGTGATAATTCTGTGTGTGGTTATAATACTAAGAAACCCAGAATAAATACATTAAATTTGTAATAAAAAGATATTTTAATATGAATTATGAAATTAATATTCGAAAAAAATATTAATTGCAATGTACAATTTTTTGATAGGTTTATATTTATTATGCCCTGCTTTATGCGAATTCTCAAATTCATTTTTTTCCAAATAGTTTTCTAATTATGATTAAAAAACGTCAAAATGATGGTTTAATGGGCAGGTCTATGATGAGCAGAAAAGCATAATTTGAAAAAAATATACATATTTTACTCTTTTTGTTGAAACATTTATGCTGAAAATAGTCGAAACACATTAAGCGAGTCAAACGGACATATTGCAAGAAATAATACATTAATAGAAGTGACATAGTCATTCTGTAGAATTTCAACAATCCAGTACCAAAATTCAATTTGGATACAGTCCCTAAAGTACGCTCATTTTAAAGTAATGAATTTCTCTGAAACTAATCATGCGAATTTAATGAAAATTTGTTTTTCGACTAATTGAAGGGTGTAGGATTTAACAACAACAGAGGTATTATTATAGAAAAAAAAGTTTGGGTTCGTTTTGATAAAGAAAATTTTATATACATAATTTAAAAGAAGTCTTTATTTCCAATCGTTTTATATCAGTAACTTTCTTCCACAATAATTTGTTGCAGAATTAGTAGGGGGTGTTTACTTTTCTTTTCCAGGACTGTACATCGCATATGAGCTCTTTAACAAAATTAGTCCGGAAAAAAGGTGAAAACACGCTTTCTAATTTTTGAAATCAAACTGTTCTCAAAAATCATCCAAAATTTTACTCTTTTTACATTCAAACTTTGTGAAAAGTTCTGAACACCCTCAAACTCAACATGACTTTCCCCCAATCTTCTATATGCCTTTTCGCACATGGGTTTGGTATATTATGTAACTAAACATGAAGTTTCAGCTAGCCAGAAGCCTAACTTATATTTTGCACTAACAGACCTACCATTATCCAGGATTAACTCGAAGTTTAACAATTTTAACATTTAAGAAAGTTAATTTGTATAGACAATTCTTTAATATGTATATTAGCTATATTTTGATATAGCTTTCTTAAAGCCTCATGTAACAAATTATATCAGACATTAAGTATTTGTGTACGTATCGATAAATAGTACAAATAATTTTAAAAATATTTCAAATTAAAGTTAAGTTAAATCATTAAATAATGTTTTTCCTCACACATTACGTGACTGAAGTTTTTAAAAAGTTATCTCGTTAAAAATATTGAAAAATTTACTTTGAATAAAATAAAAATAACTCCCGTCTTCTATTTTTTTAAGGGTAAAATTGTGTGATATAACAGCGTTATTATTCACCACATATATATATAAATATATATTTATATATAATAAGTCTACAATGGATCAAAAAGTCATAATACATCTCTTATTTCTATATATTTAAAACACTAAGCGTTTTCTTTCGACAGTCCGTGAGAAAAAAGTATCGCATCAAATTACCCCAATCTTTTTTTAAAATGAAAGATATTTGGCCACAGGTTTGTTATCGTCCATTCGTTTGTTCAAATATTTTATTAATCAGCTGTAATTTTAAATTAAAATTCTACAGTTGCGCACGCGCAGTATATAAATCTGCCCTTGGAGTGACGCGCTGCACATGCGCAAAAATGCTCGCTCAGTTGAACTATCACATCACATTTCAAAGTTGTTTCAAGTTTGTCTGATATTCGATCTTACTGTAAACAAGCTTTTCTTTCTTTCATAAAGTTAATATTTTTTGGCTCTTACAGCATTATTAACAATTAAAAAAGTTATTGTGTCTATATTAAGAGCTAGATTCAGTTTATTTCGGGGCTGTCATATTGTTTTGGCCATATTAAACACAGAAGATAAACACAGTGATTTGAGGCTAAAACATATGTCTGGTGATCCGTCTTATGAATTGCCAATTATAGACGCGAAGATTGGGAAACTAGCATATTAAGTTGTAGCTACTTCTTTGAAAAAAAATAAGATATTATTTCATAAATATTAAAACGCAAAACTATTTCTGTAAGAGACATGTATCCGAGACATTCGTATTCGTCAACTGTTTTTCGAATCTCTTCAATTTAGAAGTAAGTAAAACGAGTTCCCGCTAGCGTAGCGGATTAACGCAGAGCTTTAAAGCTCTGAATTTTTGTAAAGGTCGCAGGCTCAAACCCAAGCATGGCAAAATGTCTAGAATTTCTGTTGATAATTCATTTCAATAATGACATATTTTATTAGGAAGAGAAGTTATAGGATTTATTTTATTATTATTATTATTATTATTTGAATGTTTTATAATTAAATAAAATTTAACAATCAATAATATTTTGAAAAGATAATGATTCTATATTTAAAATATTTAAGCTAAAATATTTTACATGTAATTATCAATTAAATAAATTGAGCTGATCTAAAATTTTCGTTATATTTTCTGACCATTAACAAGAATATATATGTGTGTGTGTCAGAAAGAAAAGTTTGTCATTCAATTGCGTAAAAAATAAAACGGAAAGAAAAAAATATTCGTGTAAGTGCTATACAGGATATTACCTTGATAACCAGGTTTAATATTTAAAAAATTCATAAAAATATAAAATAAAATTCAAGTAATAAACAATATATATTATAAATCGTTAGCTGCATAAAGTTTCAAATTTAGGTTTTTATAGAATGAGACAGATAAAAATAAAATTCATGGCAGCTTTTAATGACCGTGCAACCAATAACGAATCATTGTAATGATCATTGCACTTGGATACCATTAGAATATTACCAGAAAGCCCGTTCATGGCATTCAAGTCAAATTTAAAATTTTAGCTATTTACAAGATCTGCTTGAAGAAACTGTTTCAAGATTTTTTTGGATTGGGTAATCAATAATAATGTAGCTTTTTATAATAGTTAAAAATAAATCGTAAAACAAAATTTTATAATTGCTCTACAGCAACCAATAACGAATCATTGTAATGGTCATTGCCCTTGGATACCATTAGAATATTACCAGAAAGCCCGTTCATGGCATTCAAGTCAAATTTTAAATTTTAGCTATTTACAAGATCTGGTTCAAGAAACTGTTTCAAGATTTCATTGGATTGGGTAATAAATAATAATATGTAGCTTTTCATAATAGTTAAAATTAAAACGTAAAACAAAATTGTATAATTGCTCTACAGCAACCAATAACGAATCATTGTAATGATCATTGCACTTGGATACCATTAGAATATTACCAGAAAGCCCGTTCATGGCATTCAAGTCAAATTTAAAATTTTAGCTATTTACAAGATCTGCTTGAAGAAACTGTTTCAAGATTTTTTTGGATTGGGTAATCAATAATAATCTGTAGCTTTTTATAATAGTTAAAAATAAAACGTAAAACAAAGTTGTATAATTGCACTACCGCAACCAATAACTAATCATTGTAATGATCATTGCACTTGGATACCATTAGAATATTACCAGGAAGCCCGTTCATGGCATTCAAGTCAAATTTTAAATTTTAGCTATTTACAAGATCTGCTTGAAAAAAACTGTTTCAAGATTTTTTTTGGATTGGGTAATCACTAATAATATGTAGCTTTTTATAATAGTTAAAAATAAAACGTAAAACAAAATTGTATAATTGCTCTACAGCAACCAATAACAAATCAATGTAATGATCATTGCACTTGGATACCATTAGAATATTACCAGAAAGCCCGTTCATGGCATTCAAGTGAAATTTAAAATTTTAACTATTTACCAGATCTGTTTGAAGAAACTGTTTCAAGATTTCTTTGGATTGGGTAATAAATAATATGTAGCTTTTTATAATAGTTAAAAATAAAACGTAAAATAAAATTGTATAATTGCTTTACAGCAACCAATAACGAATCATTGTAATGATCATTGCCCTTGGATACCATTAGAATATTACCAGAAAGCCCGTTCATGGCATTCAAGTCAAATTTAAAATTTTAGCTGTTTACAAGATCTGTTTGAAGACACTGTTTCAACATTTCTTTGGATTGGATAATAAATAATAATATGTAGCTTTTCACAATAGTTAAAAATAAAACGTAAAACAAAATTGTATAATTGCTCTACAGCAATTATGTTCAATAACGAATCACTGTGAAGAACATTACCCTTTATTTACACCAGAATATTACTAGAAAGCTAGTTCTTAGCATTCAAGCCAAATTAAAAAAAATTAGCTGCTTAGGCAGATAAAACAATCGAATGAATAAATTACTGAAATTGGAAAAAAATCTGCATAAGGGTCCTGCTCTTTCTCTTTGGGAATAATAAAATGTATTTATTATATGATGATCGAAATTTCTTAAATTATATTTCACTGTCGATAAACAATCGCTAATCTTATTAAAGTTTAGCTATCTCATTATTTGTAACAGTAAATTCAATAAAAATTCTGTAATTTAAACATCTAAACAAACAAAAATGCCACAAGTTATAAATTTTTATGGATTTATATTTTTTATCAGGAATTAAATATAAATTTTTACTCCATAGAAATAAATAATAAAATTCTAAATTATCTATAATTAAACTATTTTCAATAGACAATACTTTAAATTTCTGAAAATATAATTATACCTATCTTATTAAACATTTCAAAACGACATTAAAATTTTTAAAAAATTAATAAATTTTGTCACAGTTGCATATTCTGACAAAACATATATTTTGAAATCTTATTTCAATACATTCTTTTAATGAAAGGATGCTCTATAATTGATGAAAGGACATTTGTGAATTTTTATCTAAATTTCCTTCAAACTGAAATTCAATAAATATTCATATCTCGATTTCTATTATTGAAATTACCTTTATTCAGAGTTTTATATCGTTAAAATTGTTTGCAAAAGAAAAATTGTTCATTTTTAAAAAGTCTTATAAAATTTTGCATGTTTTACTTGAATTGATAAATTTAAATAAAACTATAATGGATCATAAAGCGATAGCACTTTTCCCTATTTATATAACTGATATTTTTTTTAGATTGTCTGGAAGATGCGTTTTTACCATTCGTTATTAATTAAATTGAGAAATTTATATTAATAAAAGAAATTTTTGTCTGTGTCTGGTTTTTTGGTTCTTAGTAACAGCTAGAAAAATATATCGCGTGTAGAGATCTGAACATTTGTTTCCAGATAGAACGAAGACAGTTCCAACTGTATGTCTTGAGATTTTTCATTCTTTGATAACTAGCCGAGATTATTATAAATGTTTCTCAAATGTGAGGCTGGTGTTACAAATGGTTTAATTGCATTGAAACAATTTAGGAACTCTTTTATGGATGTTGGGTAGCTTTAAAAATTCCAACAGCTGTTGTAGTAAAATAACTAAATTTATTAAAGATAAACAATAAATAATTTTACTAAAGGAGGCCGTCTGACAGTTGAAATATAGGTGGAGGGATAACAATCAACTCCAAGCCTAAGTTGATAATACAGCACTCTCCATAGATGTAAGATTTCACAGAATTCTTTAGTTTTAGACTAATAACAATTATAGACGGTTCATTGCTGTTGTCGCAGATTGTCTCTATTTGCTATTCTGATCACAAATGCTTAAAGTTTATTAAAGTATCTTAAAGTTTCTCCCTGAATTCTCACAGCATGCTTTCGATGCGGAAAAAGGTTTTCAAAATCTTCACACCATGCCCTTTCTATGTGAGTAAACAGTTTTTTCACGTCAATGGACTTGAATGTCGCTTTTCTTCACCTAACACCGTTACGCCACGTATCTACTAAGTTTTTTCTCTTTAAAAGGCTCTTCGAAGATGATTCTCCGCTTTGTGGAAATCGAGGTTTTTCTAAGTAAGTTTTAGGCTGAACTTGATCTGGGTGCAGTAATATTTCTGCACTGTGTGAGCCGAGTTCCTGAAAAAAATCACCTATTCTTTCATACATGCACTTTCACTTGCTAAACACTAAACTGGGTGTTAGATACCGGCAACTGGTGCTGTGACGTCTCCAAATGACAGAAAGCACAGCCTGAGAGATGTTTGTCTTACCTCAGCTCCAAACGCTAACTCGTTAAATTTCTTCTCCTCTGCATTTTCGATCCTCAAGAAAGATCTCTGGGGAACTTTGTTTTCACGCACATAGTGCATCTTAGGACTGGTTTCCGTCATTCAAGGTTCTTATACTTACCTTTACCCTCTCATCTATAAAGTCGAGGACGTTAAATTCTTTATGTTATAAAGTCATAGCATTTTCTAATACTTGAAGTCTCGTTAACTTCTAAGTTTCTCTCTAATAAGAAGCTCTTAAAGTACTCTTCTCTTGTCTTCCGAAATGAATACCCTGATTGCTGAGAAATTTAGTTCTAATTATGAGTTTCTACAACGTTTGTGTTTTATGTATGGACAACAAATAGTAATACATACTGTCATAATGACATAGATGTCGTAAAAATTGAAACAGCAGTTCCAACAAAATAAGCCTTCGTAATAAGCCTTGATAGAAGATATACTGGATTTGGGAGCGGAAACTTTCCTCTAAGGGCAGCTAAAACCTCATTATTGTTTGCGAATCGCTTCCATTTAAAAGGTTTCTTCAGCGATCCAAAGTCATATTACTTGCATGAAGGGGAGTCAGAGCTACACAGGGGATGCTCCAGGATTCCCCATAGATAATAAAACTGCAATAAACCGTTGCACACGTTAGTCATATGAAGACAGGCTTTATCATGCAGAAGAATAGCATCTTTAAACAACATGGCACGTCAACAATTTATATTAAATAAATATTTTCACTTTCTTTAAGGTGATGGAAGTTACGCTGAGAATGTTTGGAAGCATCCATGATACGAATCATTCCGGTCATCTTGCTTTTACTATGGGTCACAGTAAACTACCATGATCTGTTGATACTGCATACCTTCATTCCAACGAGAGTCATTTATTGTTGTCATATGCACGGAGTTCTGCTTTCGAAACGCGGATACGATAGCGACAGTCTCATATTAATTTGGGCGAGTTTTATAATACAAACCTTCATTGAACTTCAATACATGAGTTTCAATTTCACCCAGTTCGCCGGCTATATGATCACTTCCACACATGACCGTGAGAAAAGGGGTTTTTCGATCACATTTATTGAAGACAGGATAAAAACGTTCCAATTTTTGTTTATTTTAAATTCGCAATCGCCCAGCTCGTACAGGGTTAATAAAAAATTACTGACATTTAGTCGGTATCTTCGTGGTACTGAAGGTATTTAAAAAATCTGTGAATATTTACTATTTGAAAAAAATATTTTTCTAGATGTCTTTTTCATACTTTCCGTTTTTGTCAATTTTAAAATTGCCATCCCTGTGAATCAAATGAAGTTCTAAAAGCATACAAAAATACCTACCTGTTGCCAGTACTTCCGTGTTCTGATGTTATATTTTACTAAAAAAATTGAATATTTACTTCTTAAAAAATAAATTTTAGGAAGGTCATTTTCATATTTACCGTTTTTACTGCAGTATTAAATTACCATCCCCGTAGCCCGTATGGAAATACCAAAACAAGAAATACCCATTAATAAAAGGTACTTTTCTGTTATCAATGGTACCTTTCATTAAAAAAAAAAATGAATATTTAGTAAATAAAACAAATCTGAAGGTCATTTTCATGTTTACCTGTTTTTCTGTATTTTAGGTAGCTTTCATTACAAAAAGCTACCTATTGCAGCCGTTCGGAGGAAAGCGATTTCAAAAAATTTTGGTATATTTTCATCGATCATGACCCCCAGACCCCGAAACCACCCTCCGTTCAAAAGTTGATATATATATATATATATATATATATATATATATATATATATATATATATATATATATATATATATATATATATATATATCTGACCTTTGTCATACTATAACTCTCGTATTTATGAACCGATTTGGATGTAATTCGGTGTGTACATAGTACATACCAATGTCTCGACCGAGTTCGTTGGCCAGCTTCATCCGCCATTTTGTTTCAAAATGGCGGCCATTTAAAAATTTTTAAAAAATTAAAATTTAAAATGTGGTACCAAAATATTGAAAATGGAAATTTTTTTTTATGTATTTGACCTTTATACAAAGATTCCGGAGCAGTTTTTGTTTCGTCTATATCTTAAAAAAAAGGCTGAGTTATAGCATTTTGAATTTCTAGCATGGCTGACATTTTGAAACGTCCTGAATTTTGTCACGCGATAAAAGGCGTATTTATGAACCGATTTGGATGTAACTTCGTTTATACATAGTACATACCAATGTCTCGACCGAGTTCGTTGGCCAGCTTCATCCGCCATCTTGTTTAAAAATGGCGGCCATTTAAATTCTTAAGAAAAATTTAAATTTGAAATGTGGTACCAAAAAACTGAAAATTGAAAAAATATTTTTTTCTTATGTGTTCGACCTTGATAAAAAGATTCGGGAACAGTTTTTGTTTCGTCTATATCTTAAAAAATGGCTGAGCTATAGCATTTTGAATTTCTATCGTGGCTGACATTTTGAAACGTCCTGATTTTTGTCACGTGATAACAGGCTTATTTATGAACCGATTTGGATGTACTTTGGCGTGTACATAGTACATACAAATATCTCGACAGAGTTCGTTGGCCAGCTTCATCCGCCATCTACTTTCAAATTGGCGGCCATTTAAAAAAAAAATTTAAATTTAAAATTTAAAATGCGATACCAAAAAATATAGAAAATGAAAAAGATTTTTTTTGTATGTGTTATACCTTAATACAAAGATTCCGGAACAGGTTTTGTTTTGTCTGTATCTAAAAAAATGGCTGAGTTATAGCATTTTGAATTTCTATTGTGGCTGACATTTTAAAACGACCTGATTTTTGTCACGCGATATCAAGCGTATTTATGAACCGATTTGGATGTAACTTGGTCTGTCTCCGTACATAGTACATACCAATGTCTCGACCGAGTTCGTTGGCCAGCTTCATTCGCTATCTTGTTTCAAAAGGGTTGCCATTTAAAAAAAAAATAAAATTTAAAATGAGGTATTAAAAAATTGGGAAATGAAAAAGCCTTTTTTTATGTGTTTGGCCTTGATACAAAGATTCTGGAGCTGTTTCTGTTTCTGAAAATTTGTTCTTTTGTTTATATCTTAAAAAATGGTTGAATTATAGCAATTTGAATTTCCAGCATGGCTAACACTTTGAAACGATCTTGTATTTGTCATGCGATAATACACGTATTCGCCTATTTCGATGTAAGAAGGCATGTGGATAGTATACATCAATACCTCGGCCAAGTTTGCTGGCCAGCTTCATCAGCCATCTTGTTTAAAAATGGCGGCCATCAAATTAAAAAAAATTATATTTAAAGTGAGGTGGAAAAAAAATTAGAAATTGAAAAGGGTTTCTTTCTTAAGTATTTCACCTTGATATAAGGGTTCAGGAGCATTTTTTGTTTGTCTTTATCTTAAAAAATGGCTCAGATATAGCAGTTTCAATTTCTAATGTGGGTGACATTTTGAAAAATCTGATTTTTTGCCTGCGACAGCACTCGTATATATCGACCGATTCCGATGTGAGTGAGCATGTGCACATCAATTACTAAGGTCTCGACCAAGTTCACTGGTTAGCCTCATCCACCATGTTGTCTTAAAATGACAGGCACTTTAAGAAATCACCGAATTTGGCAGCCAAATATAAGTTACTTTAAATAAAAGCAGCTTGGATAAATCTGACTAATTTTGCGAAATTCTCATTCATAATGATTTAGTATTGATAAAAATTAGTATTGAATCTCCTATATTCGGTTTCCACTAAATTGATCTTCGTGTGTTTGAATAATATAAGTTGGCTTTTTTAAAATAAGGAATATGAAAGCTACCTCTTCCTCCCGGCACTGGCCGGAAGGACTTTTTAAATTGCCATCCATGTGACCTGGAAGGAAATACCAAAAGAAAAGGATACCCACTGATAAAAGATACCTTTCTGCGGATCCGAGCTACTGTGGCTGATTTATATTAAATAATAAATGAAAGGTATTTCTCAAACTATATAGCAAATTTCAAAATTTATCCACTAAGCTTAATTATTTAAAAAGCTACTCGATAGCAAGCAATTACTAAATAAAAATTTCTAGAAAGTTCCGAAGTATTTTCTGAAGGTAAAATTTTTAAATGTGTTGCAAAAATACTTAAATTTATATAATAACGTATATTTGTGTCAGTCATTAACGATAACAAGAAAATTTATAAGTTGGGATATGTGCTATTCCTTTCGGTTTAATTACAACAAAAATGAACGCATAGTTGTTCTGCAGTTTACAAAGACAACATTTTTATTCTTAATCGAATAGATAAAATACCGTCAAACAAAGTAAAGAGGGATAACAATTTAAAGTAGAAACTGACAACTACTGATTTGATTGTTAACTAAAAAGAACAGAATGTGCAAACAAGTAAGAATCTCCGAAATAATCTGAGGAACGACCACTGCTACTGAAAAAGAACGACCTCTATATGAGTAAGAAACTAATTTAGTATGATAGAATTTAGTCCTTTTTCGTATTGACACATGTTTTCGATAGTTTCCTTTGAAAACTTTTTCTGTAAATGTCCCAAACCATTGCAGATATTTTATTAAAATTTCTATTGATACATTGATCAACTATTGCGTGAACCTGTATTTTTATTTAGTTTTGACCTTTTCCACATTTTTCTCTAGTTATAATACTTAATCTTTAATAATGCTTATTTTTTATGAAGTACTGAAATAATGAAATATTACTGATGTCAATAAAATATAATTATATAAAAATATATTTACCAACTACATGTTAGGCTTTACAAAAATAAAATTTTCCACATAAATTTTTTATCACTGAAAACAAATGAATAATCCAGTTTTAACCTAACTCTAAAAACGTTTTTAAAACATATTGTTTCTACAGTATGATTCAATTTTCTAAGATATGCTCCAAAATAGGACGTATCCTTATACAATTTTAAAATACATATTCAAGAAGAATTTTTCTCCCAGACATTCGACAGTCTCTAAATGTTTCTGTGGAAGTGATACATTTTTGCACAAAAGAAAATTAAATAAATTTAAGAACTAAATCTAACAATTTAACTTATAATGAAATTTCAGTTTTGTATTTTTTATTCTGAATTTAATTTAACCTTGCCGTTTTTCAGTATTATTTTTGCTGCTATTCTTTTCCTTGTGTGAATTTTTTACATTTTATGACCGGAAGCCATTATTTTATTCAAATAGATAGCGTTACGATGAATAAGAATGATTAGATCATAAGCACGAGAGTTATAAAATTACATTTAGAGGGCCGCCTTTGAATGTATAATTTAGGAGGATTAAGATTTATCAATGTGTTCAATGTCCTGTTAAAAATTTTAGTTTAATCATTTCGAAACTGAAGAAATTTTATGAATTTTAAGCACCTACAATTAAATAAAAAATATTTGTTAAGTAGATATAATCTTTTTAAAAATTCTAATATAATTAAAACTATAAATTTAATATAAATAAAATTTCATTGATGAGACATTTGCTTGAAACCTTGATACAGTGCATAGATTGCAATAGTTGTTCTTTATTATTTTCGTACTACTTTTAAGAAATGTTTTTTTTTTTCAAATATTTCTTATAAGGATGAATAAGTAAATATAAATTTTAAGATTTCAGAATGTATTAAAATAGGATATGAGAGGTACAAATGCGTTTAAAGAATTGTCTATTTATTTCTAAACGTTGCGAATTTTCATTACGTAAAATTGCAAGTAAGAAATACCTGGGTTAAAAAAAAGGTGTGTTACCCATTTTAGACTCTTCAGTACTGCGTTCTACCACTCCTAATGAAGCGAAATCCTATCTACAGATAAGTTAAACGATGGGCTTGTCATTTGTTGATTAAAAATTTTCCTTGTTAAAATTCGTAGAAACGCGTCGCTGTAGTAATCAAATAAATATCCAGTAGGCTTATAGTATTTCAATGTCGAATATTTCTTCCTATAAATATTTAATATGCTGAAAATATATGCTTAAAATGGCCGTTGTAATTGCCTAATCATTTATCTAATCATTAATCTAATTATTAATCATCATAATTTAATTGTGCTGCAATCAAAAAACCATATTTTCCATCTCAAACTGCAACGAGACTGATCAAACCTTTTAAACCTGGCAACGAATTATTTTCTTTATTTTCACACCGGATATAGGTACTTTTATAGGCAAAATTCTATGCTAAGAATTTTGTAGTTAATGCCTCAATAATGCACAGTTTTAATTGCCAGTAGTTAAAATTTTTTTTTCTGTTTCGGAGATATAGAATGCACTACAGAATTCTCTGAAGTGAGTAATTTATTTTTTGTTAACACCATATACAAATGTATTATTTTTACTGTAGTTTAAATGTTTTCTGTGCCATTTAAAAAATAACTTACACGTTACTTCTATTCTCAGAACCTTATCAAAAACCTGTTAAATGATTTTGAATACCTTCTGAAAGATAAACGTTTCTCCTAATGTTACATTTTTCCGCTGGTAAAGAAAGTATACATCCAACCTCAAGCCTAAAAAATGGGAGGGATTATTAAAAGTCCCCTTTCTATTGTATGACTCAATTTCTAAAGATTTTCTCTGAAATAAGAGATATTTCATGGCATTTTAAAGCGTATATTCAAATAAAAGAATTTATCTCATACACATTTTAGTCGTCTCTAAGCATTTCTGTGGGAATAGATCCTTTTTTCATGGACCAACCTAAGATGTATTAAAAGAAAGAAATCAAACAATTTTACACACGTGGAAATTTGAATTGTGGAATAAATTTTCTGAATTTAGTTTAATTTAAGCTTTTCCCTGAGTGATTTTCTTTTAACGTCATTTATTTATTTATTCAGTTTACTCTTTGTTGCTTTCTAGTGAAATTTATCTTTATTTTATGAGCGAAGAATACTATATTCAAACAGGAAAAATTTTGTAAAACATACGCGTTTCATTTTTAAATCCCATTCTTCCGGCGATTTGATAACAGCGTAAAACATCCCATTTCGTAGTATTACAATAGTGACATACGTTGTATAGCAGTCGTGTTGCCGGTACAATTTCTGTATTTTTCCTAAAACAGTTTTATGCTGAAAGTGAATTCCTGAATGTCAGAAAATACTAGATAGATAAGTTCTAATTTTAGATAGATTATAATTTATAACAAAAATAAAATAAAAAAAGTAATTTAACAAATTAGAACGACCATTTGGAAAATGATTTTTTCAAACACTAAAATTTAAGACATAAAAAATCGCACGGGGTTGATCATACATTACGTACGCCATGGATTAAACATTAACATTCCTGGACCTATCATGGACAAATTTTAAAAGAAATTTCAGTTTTACATTTTTCGGTACTGTAAATTTTTAAACTTCTACGGAGCTGGTCATACATTACGTACGCCATGAATTAAAGATTAATAGTGTAATAGTGTAATAACACATAAAAATTGCAAGCGACAAAAATCGCCTGCGACTCACACGTATTACCCACCTGAAACTTGCGTATTCTCCAAGCATTTCATTGGCTGTTCGAGAAAAGGCTTTTCCATCGTCAGATTTCTTGGAAATCTGACGACCAATTTTAAATGAAATTTCATTCTTAAACTTCTAAACATGGCACAATATTGCTTTTTGCACCGTCGTATAGAGAAAAAAATGTACTTTTAAATGCAATTTGTTTGAAAGCTGTATCTCAATTTGTTTCTGAGTTATTAATTTTTTTTTGTAGTTTTTATTACTTTTTTGTCATAGTGGCAAAAGAAGTATCTATCTCTGTTGAAAGTAAAGGGAAATACAGATTACTGTATAGGCCAATCAGAAAACGAATAAAATGTGGATTAAACCAGTAAAAAGCTGCAGATATACTTTTGATTTCCTACCCTGACGAGGACAATAACCATTTTTCCAAATGGTTAATAAATTCTGTAAAAATATGAAAATTATATTAGATAACACTATTCCCGATGTAATTTGTATCCTGAAAGTGTCAATAATAAAACAAAACACATTATATTTCATTTTTGAAAATAAAGTTTGTATTTTTATAAAAATAAAATAAAAAAATATCGGGAATACGATTTATACTTCAGCAAATATTCCGAATAAAACACTTCCATTTTTGTAATACAATGTTTTATTTTATTCTAAAAATAATTCCTTGAATTAAAATAAGAGGATATTTTAAACGTTTTATAAATATAATGTTATAAATCTATCTAAAAGCAAATTTTATATTAGGCTTGAATTAATTTTTTAGTATTCATTGATGATATTTTCTATATTACCATATTCTTTATGTAATATGTACAAAGTATTGTGAAAGTATTTTCGTAATTTGTAAAAATAATTGAAGTGCATATCAGTTAAGAAGAGTTTATATAATATGAAATACCAGAGACTTATTTGCACCTATTGATCACATTGAAAAAGTACATACTTCAACCGATTGTTTTTTAACTACGAGTATGTTAGGGTACAAATAAATTTGTGTGGAAAAGCTGAATTGGAATATTTGTAGTAAAGTCATTAGTTTAGTCAATTTGATATATGTATACATTTTAATCTGGTACAAAATTTTTATATAATTTATCAATGTGTTCCATTTTTTACGTTTCGAAAATAATCCCATAAACCATGTAGTTTCGTACCTTGGTGTATACATAATACGTACCAATGTCTCGACCGTCTTCTTTCGCCAGCTTCATCCGCCATCTTGTTTCAAAATGGCGGCCATTAAAAAAAATTAAATTTTAAATTTAAAATGAGGTACCAAAAAATTGGAAAAGGAAAAATATATTTTTTTTTTTTGTATGTGATTCCAGAACAGTTTTTGTTTCGTCTATATCTAAAAAGATGGCTGAGTTATAGCATTTTGAATTTCTATTGTGGCTGACATTTTGAAACGACCTGATTTTTATCACACGATAACAGGCGTATTTATGAACCGATTTGGATGTAACATGGTGTATGTGTCGTAGGCTAATTGAGAAATCCGGCTCTTTGCAAACAGCCTAGGCTCTTTCCAAACAGCCAGGCTAATTGGAGAATATGTACGTGTGTACGTACGTACGTACGTATGTACGTAACACGATAACTCTTGATAGAAATATCCAATTTGCTTCAATTTTTTTTTTCTAGGGTAATTCTGATAAGGTGCTTCCCTGATTAGTTTTTGGGGTTCATTGGTTAAGGATAAAGGGGGAAAGGGGGGCTAGCCCCCCTTTTCGTACGTACGTATGTACGTAACACGATAACTCTTGACAGAAATATCCGATTTGCTTCAATTTTTTTTTTCTACGTTCATTCTGATAAGGTGCTTCCCTGATTAGTTTTTGGGGTTCATTAGTTAAGGATAAAGGGGGAAAAGGGGGGCTACCCCCCCTAATTTATATAAATGGGTTTTTCATGCAGAAATATTCGATTTGCTCCAAATTTGGTATACCAGTTTATTGTGTTAAGGAGCTTCCCTGATTAGATTTGGAAGTTCATTAGTTAAGTATAAAGGGAGGAAAGGGGGGCTAGACCGCCCTCAATTTAGATAAATGTGTTTTTCATGCAGATAAATTCGATTTGCTCCAAATTTCTTATACCTGTTTATTATGTTAAGGAGCTTCCCTGATTAGATTTGGCGATTCATTAGTTAAGTATAAAGGGAGGAAAGGGGGGGGGGGGGGTAGACCCCCCACTTAATTTAGATAAATGGGTTTTTCATGCAGAGTTATTCGATCTTCTCCAAATTTCGCATACCTGTTTATTATATTAAGGAGTTTCCCTGATTAGATTTGGCGATTCATTATTTAAGTATAAAGTGAGGAATGGGGGGCTAGAACCCCCCTTAATTTAGATAAATGGGTTTTTCATGCAGAGTTATTCGATTTGCTCCAAATTTCGTATACCGGTTTATTATGTTAAGGAGCTGCCTTGATTAGATTTGGAGATTTATTGGTTAAGTATAAAGGAGGGACAGGAGCTAGTGTCCCCTTAATTTAGATAAATGGGTTTTTCATACATAATTATTCGATTTGCTTCAAATTTGATATACCAGTTTATTACGATATGGCTTCCTTCATTTGATTTGGAGGTTCATTGGTTAAATATAAAAGGGGGGAAAGTTGGGCATTTGCCCCTCCCCTTAATTTAGATAAATGGGTTTTCATGCAGAATTATCTGATTTAGTTTTTTTTTTTTTTTTTTTTTTTTTCAACCGGATCCGAACTTGAAGGTTCCATTCGAAGTCGACCCGAAAACCGACACAACCAGGTTTCGGATTGAGTTCAATTAGAACTTTCAGGTTCGGATCGGGTTGCCAGTGGACGGAGATTATTTTGTCTGGCTTGCATCGGGTTATAGTTCTTTGGAATATTTTTGTCGGTTAAGATTTGGTTCGGGACAGGTTTCAGGAAGACTTCGAATGAAAGTTTTAGGTTCTGGTAGCGTTGCGTGTCCACGGAAATTAATTTGTCTTGTTCGGATCCAGTTATGGATCTTTGGAATATTTTTGACAGTTATCAAATTTGGTTCGGAATTTCGGGTTTTTCAAATGGAACTCTCAGGTTCGGCTCGGGTTGCATGTAGACTGAAATTATTTTGTCTTGCTCGGATGGGGGTACGGTCTGTTGTAATTTATTTTTCGGTTTTGGGTAGGGTTATGCGTGAATAAACCTAATAAAAAGAAAATTGCCCAGCTAAACTGATGGCATTGAACTCACAGGCTATTCACACTAATTGTATATTAAACTCTTATTTCAAACAATAATGCCCCTCGAAAAATAAATGAAGGTATTAGTCCCCGTTGCCCCCCTTTCTAATTAACCAAAGAACCTCCAAATCCAATTCGGGAAGCTACTGAACATAATAAACTGGTATACCAAATTTGAAGCAAATCAGATAATTCTGCATGAAAAAACCATTTAACTAAATTAAGGGGAGGGGGGGGTATTAGCTCCCCCATTTTTCCCTTTATGATGAACCAATGAACTTTCAAATCTAATCAGAAAAGCTCCTTATTAGAATGAAACTAGATAAAAAATTAAACTAAATTAGATAATTCTGCATAAAAACACATCTATCTAAATTAAGGGGAGGGGCAATTGCCCCCCTTTCCCCCCTTTTATACTTAACCAATAAACCTCCAAATCAAATGAAGGAAGCCATATCGTAATAAACTGGTATATCAAATTTGAAGCAAATTGAATAATTCTGTATGAAAAACCCATTTATCTAAAATAAAGGGACTCTAGCCCCTGTCCCTCCTTTATAATTAACCAATAAATCTCCAAATCAAATCAAGGTAGCTCCTAAACATAATAAACCGGTATACCAAATTTGGAGCAAATCGAATATCTCTGCATTAAAAACCCATTTATCTAAATTAAGTGGGGGGTCTAGCTCCCCCCTTTCCTCCCTTTTTACTTAACTAAAGAACCTCCAAATCTAACCAGGGAAGCTCCTTAACATAATAAACCGGTATACCAAATTTGGAGCAAATCGAATAATTTTGCATTAAAAACCCATTTATCTAAATTAAGGGGGGCTAGCCCGCCCCCTTTCCTCACTTTATACTTAACTAATGAACCTCCAAATCTAATCAAGCCATCTCCTTAACATAATAAACCAGTATACCAAATTCGAGCTAATCGAAAAATTCTACATGAAAAGCGCATTTATCTAAATTAAGGGGAGAGGCAATTGCCCCCCTTTCCCCCCTTTATACATAATAATGATCTCCCAAATGTAATCAGGGATGCTGCTTAACATAATTAACCGGTATGCCAAATTTATAGCAAATCGCATATTTCTGCATGAAAAACCCATTTATCTAAATTACGGGGGGGTAGCCCCCTTTCTTCCCTTTATATGTAACTAATGTACCTCCAAATCTAATCAAGGCAGCTCCTTAACTTAATAAAACGGTATACCAAATTTGGAGCAAATCGAATAATTCATCATGAAGAACCGATTCATCAAAATTAAGGGGGGTAGCCCCCCTTTCCCCCCTTTATACTTAAATAATGAGCTTCCAAATCTAATCAGGGAAGCTCCTTAGCACAATAAACTAGTATACCAAATTTGGAGCAAATCGAATATTTCTGCATGAAAAATTCATTTATATAAATTAAGGGGGGGGGGACAAGCTCCTTTTTTCCGCTTTTATCCTTAACCAATGAGCTCCAAAAATAATCAGGGTAGCACCTTATCAGAATGAACCTAGAAAAAAAAATTGAAGCAAATCGGATATTTCTATCAAGAGTTATCGCGTTACGTACATACGTACGTACGTACGTACACACGTACATACAGAATCGGCGGGCACATAAGCTTTCAGGCTTTGATAGCCTGTGAGATAAAAATATCACCCTGATCGGATAATAAGTGGTCATTTTTCAATTAGCCTAACGCTTTCTAGGCTCTTTGCAATAAGCCTGAAAAATATCAGGCTAATTGGAAAAAGGGAATGGATTCTCCAATTAGCCTGGCTCTTTGCAAACAGCCTAGGCTGTTTGCAAAGAGCCGGATTTCCCAATTAGCCTACGACATGTTGTCGTTCGTTGGCCAGCTTCATTCGCCATCTTGTTTCAAAAAGGCTGCCATTTGACAAAAAAAAATAAATAAATAAATAAAAAAAATAAAATAAAATAAAATAAAATAAGTTATCAAAAAATTGAAAAATGAAAAAGATTTTTTTAAATGTTTGACCTTGATACAAAGATTCCGGAGCAGTTTTTGTTTCGTATATATCTTAAAAAAGGGTTGAATTATAGCACTTTGAATTTCTAGCATGGCTGATATTTTGAAACGATCTGATACTTGTCACGTGATAACACGCGTATTTATTAACGTATTTCGATGTAAGAAGGCATGTGGATAGTATATCGTAATGTATCGACCAAGTTTGCTGGTCAGCTTCATCAGCCATCTTCTTTCAAAATGGAGGCCATTAAATTAAATAAAAAATTATATTTAAAGTGAGATGCAAAAAAAAAAAATTAGAAATTGATAAAGGTTTCTTTCTTAAGTATTTGACCATGATATAAGGATTCTGGAGCAATTTTTTGTTTTGTCTTTATCTTAAAAAATGTCTCAGTTTCAATTTCTAAAGTGGGTTACATTTTGAAAAATCTGATTTTTTGCCTGCGACAGCACTTATATATACACACCGATTCCGATGTGAGTGAGAATGTGCACAGGAATTACTAAGGTCTCGACAAAGTTCACTCGTTAGCCTCATCCACCATGTTGTCTTAAAAGGGCAGGAAATTCAAGATAGCGCCAAATTTGGCAACCAAATATATGTTACTTTAAATAAAAGCAGCTTGAATAAAGCTGACTAATTTCGCGAAATTCTCATTCATAATGATTTAGTATTGATAAAAATTAGTATTGAATCTCCTATAATCGGTTTCCACTAAATTGTGCTTCGTGTGTTTGGATAATATAAGCTTGCTTTTTAAAAATAAGGAATATGAAAGCTACCTCTTCCTCCAAGCACTGGCCGGAAGGACTTTTTTTGTGGTAGTTATCCTGATCCATAGACACAGAAAAACTAACACATTGACAAAATCACAGCCGCAAAAAAAAAAAAAAAAAAAAAAAAAAAAATGTAGTCTCCACAATAAGCCTTACGAGCGTTTCGATAATAATGTACATTAGCAAAATATTACAAAAACAAAATTTATTTATTTATTTACTTAATTTTTTGATTACTTTTATTATTTACTTATTTATTTATTTATTTACTTAATTTTTTGATTACTTTTATTATTTACTTTTTTATTTATTTATTTACTTTTATTTAGTTGCTGATTTTTTAATTTATTTATTTTATTCATATTACATATATTTACATTGTACTCATTTTGATGTTTCATCATAATTTTAAAAATGTGAAATGTTAGTTATATTTTCTTTAACAAACCATACATTTTTTTCTTTGAAACAAAATATTTATTCATGCCATTGTACGACAATGAATAATCACAACACGAATCATTAAAATTTAAATGAATTATTAAATTCACAACTTGTAATAAGGATTTCTGTATAATCATTGTTTTTGCAAATGAAAATTGCAGTTATTTTATTTCTGTTTTTCATCATTGCGTTCTACATTAAGTAAAAAAGCTTATTTCATTTTTTTCTCAATAATAAAAAAAATGTTTAAACATATTACATTACGAATAAAATATCACACTAAAAAATTCTTATACAAAACATTTTTGCGAAAAATTGATAACAGCTTTAAATCAAATGCCGACTGACAAGGACCGTACAGAAATAATCAATACTATATAGTACATAGTAATGATCAATAATATTTATACGGTAACAATTAAACATTTTTTCAATGCACAAAACATATTATATTCTATGATATATATTCTACAATATAATATATATTATATAAACATATATTATATTATATACATATATTATATTATATTCTTAAAAAATAATAAAACAGCATAAATTGTGTTATTAAAAATAATTTCAAATAAAACCTAAAACAACTCAGAGTTTTAATTATAAATTATTTATATTAAAAAGCAATTTTCAGTGAAACATTAGCATTTGTAAGTAAGATTGATAGCTATCGATTTTTTTTCTTTTTTTTTTTTTTATATAGCAACACATAGCATAATGCTTTTGCAAAACTTTTGGAAAAAATATTTTTTTTTCATTATGCTTTGCTGTATTTCTTATATTAAGAAAGTGGAAATTGTTAACAATATGCGAACAATTTTTAATTATTAACATAGAAGCTTGAATATATCTACAAACACACTTTTTCTGTTAAAATATTAAAATTCAGATCCCGCAAAACATTAAGTTAAAAATAAAATGTTTTGTAATTTATACAATTTGTGATCTTTAATCTTCCATCGTTAAAGTGCTTTTTTTTCATTAAATATGTTAATGTTTTCAGTTCATTAATTTTAAAGAACACAAGATTAACATTAGAAAATTATAATTTCGATGATATTTGGATAAATTAGAATATGTATATATAATTGAAAGAAGAAACGAAAACATTTACATTTGTTTAGAATCATTAATATAAGAAGTAAGAAAAACCTCAAATAAAATGCCAGAGTATGAATTTTATCATTAAAATTATTGATTAAACACTTATACAAATACATAAAACCTTTCAGTATAATAAGAAATTATATGCTATTTGTTATTTAAATATAAGTTAATAATATTGCATATTGTATAGTTAAATAAATGTTATTTGGTTTACACATTTCTGTGCAGTGCATTAATGCATAAATAATACATACAAATTTTAAAATATAGAAAGCCTCTGTATATTATTCAGACACGTATACGAAAACAAAATGCTCCGATGGATGATAGAAATAATACAAGGAGAAAGATAATCTCTTAATTACTTCATTTTATAGAGAAAAAAAAGAAATATGCCATCAAGGCTCTTTATTAGTGATTCATTAAATTTTTCATGAATTTTTACTTTAATGTACACAAATAAATATCATTAATTTTTTTTTTCTTTTTAATTAATCACAATGAAATGTCTATCTCTGAGTGTTTATTTGATCATTTCATTTCATAACAATCTTATGACATTTTAAATGCATCTCTTTTATAAAGAAAAAATCCCACAAACAAACCATACTATTGAAAAAGAAGCATATCCAATCATTAAAAATAATAATTAACATTTAAATAAAACTTTAAAAAATCACCAAATTAGATATTGCTTTCTTTTTAGCTAATCCAATTTTCATATTTAATAATCAGATAACTGAGAACATTGAGAGACCGGATATTACTTCAGGCCTCAATTAAACAGAAAATAGCTTTGATTAATTTTTAAAAATATGAATAAATTCTAAGTATTCGCCCCTAATTACTTCAATAAGCAGACAGACTTTTTAAAGATACAATAAAGCTGTTTATTGGCCACATTCATTAAAATTTACTTGAGCTTTACTTTTAATGTACGAAATCATTACTTGAAATCTCCCCCTAGAAATAATGTAATTGAAATATCATTTAGGAAGCCGGAAATTCGATTCTTATTTTATTAAATAAATATCGTATGGCCACATAACTGTGCCTTTCTTATTAGGAAAGAAACCTTATATGACAAGTAAGGCCAACGTATATATATATAAACATTATAAATCAATTCAAATTATCACAACTAATGAGAATGTATAAATTATAAAGGAATTTATTCAAATTAAAAAAGATGTATAAACTATTATAAAATTCTTTTAAATAGATCCTTATGACAAGAGCAACATGGAGATAAAAATACACTAAACAATGTAAAAATGGAAATATTTGTGGAAACAAGGCAGGATCATTAGGCCCTAATTACCTTGATTGCCATATATAGCATGTACGGTTTCATCTTTGCATCGGCCATGAAAAGTTAGAGAATGCAAAAAAGGGCTACCGCACATAATAAATCAAGAAAATATAAAGCGAGAAATAACTTAAGATAATATATATATATATATATATATATATATATATATGTGTGTGTGTGTGTGTGTGTGGATTGAAATGGATTAAACAAGTAATATAAAAATTTTGTTTTTAAAGTCAATTCCTACTCAGGCCATCAAAGAAAAATTTAATATATTCCCTTAAGCTAATATTAGTTTTTGTTGCATTAAAATATCTCAGTTTGTTGATTTTCTATAAACAAGTAGATTTACAATGCAACTCTATGGGAATTTGGCGAAATATTAGAGACATCTCCAAGTTAGCGTCACTTTTGGCGACTTATTTTGGCCGCCAAATTTGGCGATATATCACCAAGTTGGCGGCAAACTTGGCTGTATTTGGCGACAGAACAGGGTCCCCCGTATGGTAACCCCTTATTGAAAATACTTTCATTGATCTTCAATAACCAATGGCCGCCATTTTGTTTCCCATGCAAAACTAAAATTAATTAATTAAAATTTAATTAATTAATTAAAATGTGAAAAAACTGTATTAACATCAATTGTCATCCAGTACAAGTTTAAAAAATTTATTTCAACTTGATAGGATGAATAATGAGTATTTTATTAACGATTGAAAATTTGAACAAGATAAATATATAAATAAATATAGGGAGAGTGTGAGCTAATAGTAGGAATTGAAAAAAGAAAAGCGTATTACAAATTGAAGTTCCAACCTGGGGTTAAATGATAAAGAAAAAAAAAGTATAAGAAATGATTTGCACATGTTGCCAAAAAATTTTCGAATAAATATGAGAAGGACCAAGGAGTAATAATTTGGAGTAAAAGCAGTAATATTAAATATATATATACATATATATATATATATATATATATATATATATATATATATGCCGTAGGCTAATTGCGAAATCCGGCTCTTTGCAATGAGCCTAGGCTGATTGCGAAGGGCCCAGCTAATTATAGAATCAATCATCTTTCTTTTTATAATCGGCCTGATATTTTTCAGGCTTGTTGCAAACAGCATAAGCAGATTTAGACTAATTGGAAAATGATATATTTTTTTTTCTCAATCAGCCTGATATTTTTCCGTAGTTTTAGAATAATTAAAAAATGACCACCGATGATCACCTGTTTGTCCAAACAGTTCAACAGTTCCAAACAGTTTGTCCATAGTTTAATCCAAGTTCATTTCCGCTTGTCTAAGGTAGTGAATGTTTAAGCATACTTTTAGTATAAAAATTAGGAAGGGGAACTTAAAAGGCTTACAAAAATGTAAAAGAAAACTGTCTTATTGACAGATATCATTAACATGAGTGAGTGTCTAAGGATAGTGAATACATTTTATTTTAAGGGGTTATTTTTCTTTAATTCCCCGTGCAGAAATAACAATCCAATCTTTAGATGAAGCAGGTTTTTATTATTTTCCCAGAATTACGTAGAGAAGATGGGTTAGTGAAAAAAATAATTATAAAACATTTGTAAGAAAAATTCTGCAATGATGGAATCTGTGGATAAGGTAAATTTTATTATGTTTTCCGAGCGTTACGTAGAAGCTAGGTTGCTGCCTGAAAATTTTTATAAAACATATATAAGAAAATTCTTGTATAAATAAAATCTGCAGATGAGGCATATTTTAATATTTTAGCAGCATTATGTAGAGAAAATGAATTACTTAATGAATATTTTTATAAAACCCATGTAAGAAAATTCCTATAATATTAGAGAGCAGAGGATGATGAGGTAGATTTTTCAAGCTGTGAAAATGGGCTGAAATGGGGTGAAAAACATTATGAAAAATATATAAGAAAATTGTTGTATCAATAAAATCTGCAAAGATGCAAATTTTTTGTATTTTTTTCAGCATTACTTAAAAAAGATGAACTTCTGAATAAAATTAATTACAATAAGTAAGGTAATTCGGGGGAAAATGCCACATAACAGGATGTTTTAGTTTGTAGGGCAAACATTTATATAATAAGATCAAGAAAAAATGTACCACTATGCTCTTTAATATTTAATTGGTTATGTACACTCATTAATTATTTTCCCGGTGTTTAAATGTTTGATTAATTTAAGGTTAAATAAACTTGTCTAATTGTGACATGTTCCCCCATGTATACGGGGAAGATGCCACCTGTTATGGGGGATGATGTGACAGCACAGAAAATAAGAAAACTAAGACTAATATTGGAACATTACATTTGAATTAACAATAACTATGGTCAAACAAACAAATCTGTAAACTGAAATCATTTTTTTCAAATTTACTTTACTAAAACAAATAATGGTACAAGCCTGCAAAAAAATTATTTCATTTAGTGCAAATGATCACCATTGCAATCTTCATGCAACCATTTCTTGCATTTGATGCACTGAATCCAACCACACTTGAGACCCTTTTTTTAGCGTAAAAGTATCCTGTACATACAGCAAAAAATCATCATCATTATCCTCATCAGAACTAACACAACTGATATCCAGAGGAATTTCTTCACTTGAGGAAAACGCCCTTACTCCTCTCTTTTATTTCTGTTTCTTCGAAAGTTTATTTTTAGTTATTTCACCTTTTCCCGATTTTCTCTAACCTTTTCCTGCATAGTTTTTCTTCTCCTCCATGCAGTGAAGGTCTCTGATGCTTGTTTCTTACATCTAGATGGTTTAGGTTTTCTGACCTGAGGAATAGGACTGATTGCTTCTAGACAGGAAATACATTTTGTATGGAGGCAATTGCTGGTGACGATTCACTGCCATTAGCTCTGCTGTTCGAAGTATTTTACCAAAAAACCTGGCCATCAATGCAAAAATTACAATTTCTTCAACAATTGTAAAAATTATATATTTTTTTAATAACTAACTAATTGGTGCGTCGATCTATGTCTATTTTAGGTACCTAAACTTTAGACGGTACCGTTCAAAGTACTCAAGAAAGTGGAATAGAGAAGTTTGCAACAGATATGTCCCAAATCGGCTTCTTTTAAGCAATGATCCTTTTATAAGCTGTTTTAGATAAAAAACAGGGGAAAAGAACAAGCCATACAGTAGTGAGACCCTACAGCTTCTTCTTCCAACTAGATCTGATGGTAGTCCTGATAAAGTCCAAGAACAGAGTGACGAAAATTATGAAAAACTGAGTTCTGAAGAATCAGATTGAAACTGGTAATCTATTACATACACTGTAAAATCAGCATTTCTATACTGTAGATACTCCCCTTTACTAAATGTATTATTAAATGTAACTTTATCAAATGTGAATAATCTTTATAAAATGTAATATAAATGTAATAATTATTATTACAGTAAATTAAATGCAAATAATAAATTTTATATATACTAAAATTAAATACATTTAATTAAACATTACTAGTAATTAAAACAATCTATAAACAGTTGCTTTTCTCTTACAAACAGTAAACATTTAAGGCTGTTAGTCACTCAACTTCCAAACTCCCTTCGGTAATGTTAAGTCTGTGAGCATGTGATGTATTCGTATTTTTAAAATATCTACGTAATAAATTAATATTTTAACTTCTCTTTTCTAAATGCTCCTCTTAAATGATGTCTCTTTTATTATGTGAAGCGTTAAAATCTTACTTACACCTCGTCAGCTTTTAAGATATAAAATATTAATACTAATAATAATAATATACTAAGCTATGGATTTGTATGTATACTACATGTTAAAAGTTAGTTCAGTGAAACGCATAGTACAGTTAAAATTTTCTATTCAGCCATTTCCGTGAATAAACGGAAATGTACTTGAGAACTTTTGTGCTGCACTGTATATGATCTATAGAATGTATACACACCAAGTAATATTTATAAAAAAAAAAGTTTAATTTAAAAACTCATATTACAGCTACAAACGCACTTCCAGCAATTATTGGTCATATACTTCCATAGTTAAATGTATTCTTCATCCAAATTCTTTTGTGTATCCCTGTAAATGAACGATATATTCTATGCACACCATATTCTTCAATAAGTGCCTTAGTACACCTTAGTGATGTATATAAATTTCAGTACGTTTAAAATAGTGTGATATCATTAAAATACAGAACAAACGATTTTTTCCCTTAGACCATAATGTAAGGGAAATGATTGGGTTAATGATGGGGTTATCATTAATGGAACTCTCAGATATATCGAACGCATGTTCTGGGATTACTTGTGGATTATAGGGATAAATCCCAGTAACTGAAAACCGAGAAGTGCCATTTCCTACTGTGGCTGCCTTGCTCCAAGCAGTATTCAGAAGACATCAAAACTGAAGTCATGAAAATTTACGATATGGCTTGTTGTGAATTCGGGCGTTCAGGGCTTGTCGCCAGTATGCTTTTATTGGTTTTAAAAATGAGTAATCAAGTGTTTGTAAGTACTGGGTAATGGGATTTGGAAGACAGAAAAGAATTAATTCATTTTTTTCTCCATTTTCGCTTATTTCTGAACCATACTGGGTCTTGCCCCAAGTATAGGTAGAAGATGCACACTTATGAAACACTTATTTCCGTATTGCTGCAAGATTTTGACCGTTTCTGCTTGCCTTGTGTGTGTAAGAGAATATGGAACTCTATTATAATGCGAATATCTCATTTAAAACAACACACTCGTTTATAAACTTTAAATATGAGTAAGGGGATATTATAAGGGTTTTACTCAAGCAGTTAAATTCTCACGAGATAAAAAAAACAGCAATTAAAAGCGACAAATTAAAATAAATTCACAAACTACGTGCTCACTGGGATAAGAATCCTCACAAAAGACGGTCATTATTGCCATCTGTTGACACATAAAACATAAAAGTACTAGAAAAAAACTTGCGTTTTCCCCCCAAATTACTTTATATGAAAACTGCCGTAGTGACAGATATGGTTTATGATTCTGATTAACTGAGATTAGCGATTATTTTGAGTATGTAGTTCACTTGAAATTAAAATTAACTTGCAGTGTCCCAAAGCAATACCTTATTTCTACATAATGCTAAGGAAAAAATAACATTCTGTCTTGCCAGCAGATTTTTTGTACATTTTTACTGTTTTAGTGCAAAATTTATCTATAACAAATAAAGGATTTTTTTTTTAACTTAATCATCAACCAGGTGCATAAATCCTATCTGTGAATAAAGGAATTTTGTTCTTAGGGGAGAGTAGCCGAATTTGGACAATTTCACTTATTTTCAGGTGACTCACTTTATTTTTGGAATATCTGAAAAATGTAACTACACGTGGTCTATCTATCCATCTACTAACTAATAAATCTTTTGAACAATTTCTTTTTGTAAATCTTAAGTTTTATTTTAATTTGAAAAAAATGTTAAAAATGGTCCAAATTCCGCGACTGGTCACCTAAGTTGGACACCCAATAATCCTGAATTGACCCAGACAATATTAGGCTGTTTTAATGAGTATTGAATATGACTAAGTTTATTAAACACAAAGTTTGAAATTAATGAAACAAAATAAAAGCAATGAAATCTAATGAAATCTAATAGCTGAAAGTAAGAGAAATTGTTTTAAATCAAAATGTATTCAAAATATAAAGCAAAATTATAAGTAATTACGAATAGAAATTCATGGAACTAATTACCAGTTTCTTGAATATCGTGTAAGAAATTAGGAAAGACTTACACATGAATTTCTTTTCTTCATTATTTATTTCAGCGCACACACCATAGAACCATATTTGGAAATCTGAACGCGAAATCATAATCTGCGATTTTATTTTATTTTTTAACTATGCAAAACCAATAATCACTGTCTTATTTATTATTATTATTATTATTTGCAACAGAAGTCTTCTTTACTTATGTCTGTAGTTCTTCCCGTCCATCAATTTCCTTCAAATAACATTATGCCAATTTTTTAAAACTTTGTATTCCAATTGCTTTTATGCTTTCAGAGCTTCCTTTTCGTCGCTTTTTTTCCATTTCAAGGTTTACTTTATATGGCGAAGATGTTAACACGGCTCCATCTGTACTTTGACTTAACTGATTTTGGCAAGAGAGATAACATTTCTAATGATTCTTTGATCCGGATATACAAAATTAAATTAAATTAAAATAATAAAAAACTTGCATGGAGATAATAATCCATTATAAAATATTAAAAAGAAAAGAGTATCAAAAGCGTACGCTCTCAAAATTCATTACTTACTTTTCAAATTTATCCTTTTTTTATTAATTTATCAAATTTCTGTTCCAATTTAATCAAATTCTCAAATTGGTCCAAGTAAGGCATCTGCGCCATTTTTTAAAGCGGATAAACTCAAGACTAAGAAAATAAACGAAATCAAACAAATCCGCGTGAAAAATATGCGCAAGAAACACATGAATTTAGATATTATGCATATGAAAACAACAATGGTTCTTAATTTTGGTAAACTTACCTTAGTTATAAAGTATTATTTTACGTTTAGTAGGCAGAAGTTGGATCAAAACAGCTAATTTTAGGTTTTGTAAAATTGTCTGAAAACAGCACGTGAAATTCGGGTGTTTCTTCTAATCATAAATCACGTAATTCTGATCAGTAGCATTTCAGCGGTAGATCTCTCTGTAAATAACGGCAAAATTGCATCCGTTCATTTAAAGCAGAAGTCCAAGTATGGCTACACTCCTGGATTTTCATTCAGCTACAATTTGTCTCTATATAATGCCGAGTAATATTAAAAATCTGCTCCATTTGCAGATTTCGTTATTAAAGAAATTTTCTGATATATTTTTTATTATTGATTTCTTGCATCAAACCATTTTCTGTACGTAATACTGGAGAAAGCATAAATCTGTCTCATCAGCAGATTCTATTACAGCAGAAACTTTCTTATATATTTTTTAACATTATTTTCATTAGCAACACATTTTTCCATAGAATATTAAGAAATATTAAAAATTTGCCTCATCTGCAGATTTTATTCATAAAATAATTTTCTTATATACGTTTATAATTATTTTCATTCAGCAATCCATTTTCTCTACGTAACGCTGGCAAGCAGAAAAAATATGTTTCATCTGCAGATTTCATTAAGAGAGAAATTTTAATATATGTTTCTTATAGTAAATTTCATTCGGAGATCGATCTTCACTTACATAATGCTGGGAACACATTAAGAATCTGCCTCAGATTTCATTGCTGCAAAACTTTTCTTGGGATTTTTTTTATAATCATTTTCATAACCAAGCAATTTTCTCTTCTTAATGTTGGAAAAACATTAAAAATCTGCATCCTCTACAAATTACACACAATTAAAAATGCAACACTTTTGCAAGACATTATGAGACATTCGGTCATTTTTATAGAAAACGATTAAATAAGTGTAATTTAACTTTATTATGTCAACAATGTGGTCAGTACTATGGTCAGATGAGTGTAATATTATGGTTAAGTAATCATTATCTTTAAAAACTGTCGAGTGACTGGACAATTTGATGCAGATTTTTAACAGTGGATTGATGCATCAGTATTTCTTAGATACTTGTTTTAATTACTGTCATTCTACATCCCACCTCATCTACGTATTGCTGGAGGAACTAGCTATAAAATTGCAGATAAGGCAGATTTTTAAAGTTTCTCCAGATCAAATAAGGGTGTTCGCAAAAAATATATCATTAAAATAAAATGAAGTACCTTAATTTCTGACTTATAAGCCTTTTTTTCAAGCCAGAATCTTAACTTAATAAATTAAGTCAAATAAGTACTAATTAGAAATACATTAATTTTTATGAAATAAAATTTTTGGTAGGAAACTTAGTTATTTGGGCCGCGGATTATACTTCAGAAATTACGGTTTTCACTAACCTTGGATACTCAGTCGCGTTAATAAAATCTGTCAATGACAGTTTTCTTATAGACATGTATAGGCATTTTGAATTCCTGCTACTACTTTTTAAATTAAAAGTATGCATAAGCCTTTACTACCTTGGACATATTGGAATAAACCCTGATGAAACTCTGCTGTTTGGACAAGCAGGTGGTCATTTTCTAATTCCCTGAAATTGCACAGGCCCATTGCTATGAGTCTGAAAAAATCAAGCTGATGAAGAAACAAGATTTAAAAATCATCGATCAAGCACAGATTATGCAACATTTACAGAATACTTTAACAATACTTTGTTGTTTAATAAGTTAAATAAGGTACCTAAGTAATATTTTTCGAAAGCCATAACATATTTAAAAACAGGATTTAGCAAATACTGTCCATGTCCGCAAAATATACTATTTTATACACCCCTGTAACTGCATTTCTTCTATAAATTCATATGTATTCTACATAGTATGTAAAAATTTGTTAACAAAACTCATAATAGGGTGAAAGTTCATACCGTCAGCAATTTTTATCGATAGACGGAAAAAAATACAGGAATTCTTTTATACAGCCTTGCATATTAACTATAGATTTCTATACACGCCGCGTATTAAGCTAAAATTTAATTCAGGCAAAAAACAGGCTTAAACCTACCGAAATAACACTTTTAGAAATATCATCCATAAGCGATCATTTGACCAGTTCTTTGTGTGGCCTTGTGTATAATTTTATTTATGTTCTACAAACATCTAATAGAACTTAAAAATACATATCATAACTGAAAACGCACTTCTAACATTTAGGGCTAATAGACGGGTACAGTAATGTATCCCAAATCTTTTGTGTGTTAATGAGACGAATAAAAAATTATACGCGCATCATATTCTACAGCAATCATCTACAGTAATGCACATCAATTCCATTATATTTAACAGTGTAACATAATAAAAGTACGCTGCAAAAAGTTTAACATCGTAAACCATTATGTAATGGAATTATTTTGTGTGGTCCTGTAAATGAATAATAAATGATTTGCATTCTATTTCCTATAAAAAGCATGTGCTAGTACATTTCATAAATGTATATAAATTCGATTATGTTTAGAATGGTGCAACATCTTTAAAATTATAACGATTTTTCCACATTGACCGTAATGTAACGGACTACTTTTGTCTGTCCCTGTAAATTAACTATAAATTATATATTCTTCATTTTCAACAGAGATCATGTTATAGTAAACATAAATAGTATACTAAAATTACAGAGCAATCCAAGTATGTTTACGAGAGTTAGAGCACTGAATGACAAACGGATCTCAAACACTTTTCAACTATGTTGGAATATGTTAAAAGTGGGTAATTTCCAATTAGTCTAACTCTCCACAGTCTCTTTGCAATAAGCCTGAAAAATATCAGGTTGATTGAGAAACAAATGATAATTTTCCAATTAGAGTTGCTTAGGCTGTTTACAGTAAGCCTGAAAAATATCATGCCGATTAAAAAAACGAAGATGATTCTCCAATTAGCCGTACTCTTTGGAAACAACCTAGTCTCTTTGCAAACAGCTGGATTTCTCAATTAGCCTTCGACATATACACTATATGGCCATTAATGACCGGACACTTTCAATTTTAGATATTTTGTCGAATATTTAAAGATATATTTGTCGGATTTTTCTGGAACTTCAGGATTATGAAGAATATGTCTGACTTTATATTTATCAACGGCGGTTTGACCAAAAGGACAATTAGGGGGCAACAGAAAATGAAAGAAAAAGAATAAAGCTTGGGATCACACTGTAAAATAAAATGCACGAAATGATTTATCGCTGTACCTTACAAATATATGGATATTGTGTACAATATATGTATTCATTTTTGGAAGACTCTTACGAATATTCATGGAGATATATCGATTTTTTTTTAAGTTCAAAACATTTTTGCATGTTTTTTGTTCATATCATGCAGGGTCTTTCACCAAATTTAACTCGAGTTTCAGAAAATTTGACAAAAGGCAGTAGAAATAATATGGTGTAATTGGAATGCAAATATATGAAATATTTGATGAAATATGAGCAGTTGAATGAAATATTTTTTATCCGCGTAAGCGCGCACGATAAAAATTTTTTTTTTAAATATTAGTCAACTCTATAAAGCAACTCATAAATAAAAGCCAGTCAAATATCGTGAAAATTCAGAAAGTTATAGTCAATAGACTGAGCTGATTTTTAGCTGTTCTACAAAAACAGCTAAATGATAAGGGGTTTTCCATAAATTGCCGTTTTTTATTTTTAATTTTTACTTTTTTTTAATTTTCATTTTTTATTGATGCTTCAGTTCTTCTTGGAAAATCACCAGAACGAGCGTATCCCAAGAAAAAAGAAGTATGAATAACTAAGCATTACTTCTAAATCTACTAACTGATATTCATTAAGTACACTCCTTTGCTGAAAACCAGATAATAAAAAATGACAATTTGTGAAAAATCTTTCTTTATTCAGCAGCTTTTAGAGAGCAACTAAAAATTCGCTGACTACATTTCCGATATCTTTCTGAATTTTCACGATATTTGAATGGCTTTTTTTTTATGTGTCGCTTCATAGAGTTGACTATCAAATCATGAACAAAAGTATTTTTTATAGAGCGGGCATGAGCAGCTAAAATTTTTCATTCAACTACTCATATTTCATCAAATATTTAATATATTTACATTCCAATTACACCATTATTTCTACTATATTTTGTCAAATTTTATGCAACTGGTGTTAAATTTGGTTAAAAACCCTGCATGATATACATTGGCGGTCAAAAGTTTCCGGCCAGTTAGTTTTTTGATTATTTTGCTAGAACGTTTCAGCGATGAAGAAGTACAACTGCTCTAAAAGTGAGGAATAAGCAAATTCTCTCTAACCACGGGATAATTTTGATTGGATACAGAAGATACTTGATGCAAAGGGGAGGAATTTGAAATTCGCGCGTGCAAAAGTTTCCGGCCATTCGTCATTCGTCAGTTTTTGCTATCGTTAAAGTATCTTTTTGGCCATGTTTGTTAATTAATCAACGTGAATAACGTAGTTGAAATTCAAAAATGACAAGTTTAAAAATTAGTGTTCGTAAACTAGTGATTTGTTTGCCACTAAAGGGCCAATACTCTCGTCAGATTGCGGTAAAGTTATCGATCGGAGAATCTACTGTGATCGATATTTAAAAATATATATAAAGATGACGATGGCCTTCAGGACTTACCACGTTCCGGGAAACCCCGGAAAACGACTATTTATATGCACAGAATTATCACGATAAAAGCAATTGATGACCCGCATAAAAGTGCCGCTGCAATATACGGAGTGAAAATATTGCTGAAATATGTCGGTCTGCCATGTCAAGACGCTTACGTGACGTAGGACTTTATGGAAGAATAGGTGTTAAAAAAACTTTCATAAGTAAAAAAATTCAGAGGACCCGACTGGGAACACAAAGACTGGTTAAATGAGAACTAGAAAAAAGTACTATTTTCCGATGAATGGAAGTTCAACCTTTTTTGGGAGTGATGGCAGACACAATGTTTGACGACATAAAAACAAAAGATATGATTCGAGATATGTTATTCCTTCGATGAAACATGGCGGAGGACACGTTATGTTGTGGGGAGCCTTTTCTGAAAAAGGTGTCGGTCCGTTAGTTGAAATCCGCAGCAAGATGAATGGTGCAATGTATAAGGATATCTTGGAAGATCATTTGTTATCTTATTGGAGGAGAGATTATCGTCAAAACTATTTGTTTCAGCATGATAACAAACCAAAGCATGCATGCAAGCTCGTCAAGCAGTGGCTTTCGCACAAAAAAATCCGCTTTTGAAATGGCCAGCCCAATCACAAAACCTAAATGTAATAGAAAATCTTTGGAACGAACTTGACAAACGTGTGCGGACTTATAAATATTCCAATTCAGCAGAATGTTCTCAAACAATTCCAAGAAGAGTGGAAAAATCTTACCATAGACGATCTTTGACCATTCATTGAATCGATGCCACGTCGCTGCGCCTCAGCACTTATTGCTAAAGGTATGACAACAAAATACTAATTGTAAATGTTGTTGATCACTGTTATTTCCTATTATAATACCAATTTTTTTACAAACTTTCCAAGATGGCCGGAAACTTTTGAGAACATGCGTTTTCCTTTGCAATTAATTTTTTTAATTAAATTAAATGTTATTTATTTTTTATTCAATAAATATGTTCCTAACTGTTATGTCAATAAAGTGTATAAGTATCACTTTGAGTTTCCTTTTCATATAGGTATACTTACAAATTAACCAAAAATTTTATGCTGGCCGGAAACTTTTGACCGCCACTGTAAATAAAAAACATTCAACAAATTCTTAAACTTAAAAAAAATCGTTATAACTAAATGAATATACGTTCTATTCTTCCACAAATGAATACATATATTATACAATATTCATATATTCGTAAGCATTAACGATGGATCATTTCGCGCATTTCATTTTTCAGGCGATTCCAAGCATTATTATTTTTCTTTGAATTTTTGTTGCCCCCTAATTGTCCTTCTGATCAAATCGCCGTTGATAAATATGAAGTCGAACATATACTTCATAATGCTGAAATTCCAGAAAAATCCGACAAATATATCTTTAAATATTCAACAAAATGTCTAAAATCGAAAGTGTCCGGTGATTAATGGTCTTATAGTGTATATATATATATATATATATATATATAAATGAAATTTATCAATTAAAAGCTTTATAAAATCAAAAGATATCTTTTGCTAAATTCAGTAAGATTTCATATATGAGTGGCTCACAACCATAGTAGACCAAGTCCACTTTTTTCTTTTTTTGCCCCCTAATTGTCCTTCTGATCAAATCGCCGTTGATAAATATGAAGTCGAACATATACTTCATAATGCTGAAGTTCCAGAAAAATCCGACAAATATATCTTTAAATATTCAACAAAATGTCTAAAATCGAAAGTGTCCGGTGATTAATGGTCTTATAGTGTATATATATATATATATATATATATATATATATATATATATATATATATATATATATATATATATATATAAATGAAATTTATCAATTAAAAGCTTTATAAAATCAAAAGATATCTTTTGCTAAATTCAGTAAGATTTCATATATGAGTGGCTCACAACCATAGTAGACCAAGTCCACTTTTTTCTTTTTTTAAATGAGATAGTTCATGTAGAAGATGCAGTAAATTGTGTTTTATCTACTGCCATAGTACATCAAGTCTGTAGTTCACATACTTTCTCATACATTGCATTTGTGTCTAGAGTTGGTGAAGAAATAGAAGAAACCTTCACAACCATACTGAATCAAGTCCATTCGTCAGTGTACTACTGTTTCATCTGTGGCTCATTCTTTTCTAAATCTTGCCTCATTGCTATCAAAAAACGTTGTAGTTTAAATAAGTAGCGATTTCAAAACTTCTGATCAAAAATAAACCTCCGTGAATCATCAGATGGAAAAACTACGAATGAAAAGTAATATTGCTTTTGATGACTCCCGACCCCCTCCTCTCGGTAAACAAACGGTAAACATACCGACAACTTCTTTCTTAAATAATTCATTACAAGGGAGAAAAACTCGAATCATATTTTTCGATCTTCGGCCTAGAGAGTAATGTATGTCAAAGAATAAGAGCCCCGTAAAGGAGAAATTCTAATACAAAGGCTTCAGTGTAAAGTTTAATTTACACTTCAAGCCGCAAAATACAGATACATGTAAATTATGTGATGACATATCAATCAAGCTTTCGACAGAAAAGGAAGAAAATACTAGAAAGTCTTGAAACCGAACGAGAGCTCCACTTGAGGAAAGCTAAACAGGTTACAGAGAAAATGAAAACTGATAAAATTAAAGCCTCAAATGAAGCTTACTGCTGTACATTCGACTTGCACAAAGCATTTCCTTTTCCTAAGATTTAAATATCCATAGATTATTACAAACGCAATCTACATGTTTACAAATTTAGGGTGCATTCATTTAATAATAATGTCAGATGCATGTACTTTTGGGATCGAAATAGATGGTGGTAGTGGTTTAAAAAACCTTTCGAGCATTGTTGAAATATACCTAAGAGAGAAAGCCTCTAAGCATGAGAAAATTATTCTATGTTCTGTTGCCTGTGGAGGGAAAAATAGAAATATTAAAATGTTTCTTACGTTGTTGAGACTAGTTAAATGTATAACCATAACAGCAGAATCAATTGAATACAAATTCATGGTGTCCGGCCGCCGTTGCCTTCCGAATGACGCATAATTTGGTCTGAATGAAGCATCAAGTCGCAACAAATAACACATCTATGTTCCTGGAGACTGGAAGGAAAATATTCTGAATGTAAAGAGGAAATGTCCTAAATTTGATGTCATTGAAGTTAAGAATTCCGGCTTCCTTTCTACTACAGATTTGGAACAAAGTATTACAAAGAGAAATAAGGATACCGAGGGGGCTTGTTTTAGTTGGATGGATATTAGATGGCTGCGAGTTGTGAGAGGATATCCCAGTAAAACGGGCACAAGTTACTTTCTTTGTCAAATGTCAGTCAAGATGCATTGTATGCGATCCGCAGAAAAATCAGTTTGGCCAAAAAAGAAAGATATGATGAATCTTCTGCTATAGATTCTCCCGCAATTCATCATGTATATTTCAAGAATCTTCCAGCATAGATCAATACCAGGTTCCAAGTTATTTCCGCTAGAGTACATCATGATGACGATGATGATGATGATAGTATTGTATACATTGAATGATTTACGATAACTGGTAATATATTTCGCTCTTTGTATTTAATTTAGAGTAAAAAATATAATAAGTAAATATAAAGCAAAATCATGAGTTTTTGGAATTATGACAAACAAGATTTTATTTACACATGGAAATTTCACAACCATTCTGGACCAAGTCCTCAATTTCTTTAAAAACATATAAATTTACAGTAGAAATATAATGTTGTCATTTGCAAAAGTAGGGCACTATAAAAATGATACTTCAATTTGAATATTGGCATATATAATCCTTATAAATCACTTGACCTGAATTAATTACTTATTAAGAACGTTAAAGCTTTATTTATCAAAATAAAGATTTATGGACTTGGTCTACAATGGTTGTGAGCCCCACATATAATGTACACAATGTCTACACTTTTTTTTATACTTTATGTAATATAAAAATAATTTAATATTTAAGAAAAGGAGAAGCATCCACGATATTGTTACAGGGTTTAATCATAGAAGAAAACGCATTGATCAATAAAAAAGGTAATAAAAAGAAATAAAATTACTCATTAATTACTTTGATTGATAAAATGAATTTCTAAAGATACCTCTGGGTCAATTCATTAATGATTCATTAAAAATTAATTGAAATTTTCCTTTAATGTATACAGCCATAAGAACTTTTGATTATTATCTTCTAATTACACTGGATTTTTTTTCTGGAGTCCGACATTTGATTATTTAAGAATCTTCTTGTGGTTACGCTAATTATTTTTGTTACTTTTTTAACACTGTAATAAATTTAAAATTTTTCTTCAGTATTAGATGTGATGTTAATTTAACTACTACCATATATATATGTGTTTTATCATTTTTTTTCATATTTTAAATTATGGGAACTAAAACGTATCTTCTGTGCAGATTAATTTGGGTAGTATAATTATTTTTCAATATAAATCAAATTATAATAATTTAAATAAATCTTTAATAATTATTTGAAGGAATGTAAACATGTATATCTTTTTACGTATGTGAGATCATAACAGTATAATTGGAATTAATGCCAGCAGAAAACTAGTTGCTATTATAATCGCTTCCACATATCTTCCAAATGTCATATAATGTAACTTTTTAGTTCGTTGATTTAAAAAAAAATGTTTTAGAATGAAATTTCTTTGGAAATTGTAGCTCGGTTTAGTGACTTTTGCGACAATTTGAAAGATTTTCAAGATGAATTTTTAATACATCTATTTCAAAAAAAGAACATTGATTTGTTACAGTAATGTAAAGGAATTGATGGTAGAGTTACTACAAACGGAAATGGATTCTCATATAAAATTGAAAGGAATAAAATTAATTATTCTCATGAGATGAGATTAACCTTTAGATAAAGCTTTTTGGCTCTAAACTGAAATCTACCGATTAAAGACGGACTACCATTCCTTTTTTGTTTTTGACACAAAATTATTATAAAATTATTTTGAGTAGGTGAAAAGATAAGTTGTATCAAAATAAGCTCGTAATTTTATTTTATAAATTTATTTTTCTTAATTTCGTTTCATAATTTATTGAATTGTAAAACATTACAAATATAAACACTCGAAATCAGTGGATAAAATAGATAGAAGAATCAAACAATCATAATGGGTATTATTTTACGATATATGTTAAATAAAGAGAAAGAACGTGTGAAAGCAAAAAAAGAGAAAGTGGTTGTAGAATTGTACCAATGTATTTCAGGTTGTATTTCATTGCACACAAAATTAAATGAACTCAAGTAGAGATTGTACATTTCGATATATAGAAACGTAGAACTTTCAAGCAAAGATTTTCAAAAATTATCATAATTTTGGTCTTATATACACACCAGTTTGTATTTCTGACAAAATTTCTCCTTTTTGGAGAAAATATTAGCGTATATTTGTTTCAGGGTTGCTAAAAATAAATAATAATATTAACTTATCAAGAAATTTGACTTTACAAAGCTTTTTGAAAATATATATATATGCTTAATATTGATTATCAATACAAGTCTTGAATTATCAACAGATTTTGATTACAGTCATTCAGGGTAACTTTGATCCGCATTTTCTCTATTTTTATATGCCAAACTCTTATTTTAAGAATATTGTTGCAACTAGGTGCATAAAGTGAAGAAATGATCCTGAATTATTGTATGACTGTTAAAGATTAAGGAATAATAATGATAAAAGCAGTAAAAAATGAATTTTTAACCTGGTTCAAAGTTACCTAGCCATTTAGAGTAACTTTGCACCATATGATAAATATTACCTAAAATAATTCATTATAAAAAAAGTATTATAGTTAGGAAAAAATTGAGCCCCCAAAAATGTTTTCAGATATGTAAAAACCCCGAATTTACATTTCCTAATATCACAAGATTTGTATAATTTCTGATATTTCAACAAATATCAAGCATCAGAAAAGTGAAAGAAGAGAACCATGAATATTTAGAAATTTAAAAAAAACCTGTTTATTGTTCACATGAAACATAAAAATGCAGTGAAAAACAATTTTCAATGTTTTAACTCAATAATATATCCATAGTTACAGTAGTATATACAAGTAATAGTATTAAGGTTAGTTGGGGTAACTGGGCCATAGGCTATTTAATAAAAAACCGTTGATGTATTTTAAGTTTTAGCTTTTGTGAACAATGCCCCTTAACCTCTACTTCCTAAAACAACGGGTGTCAACTCAGTCATAACTCTCTTTTTACTGTAATAGGTTGTCGAAAATTTACGTTTCTTTTTTTAGAAACAACGTCAATTTGGTTGAACATCCTCGGTTTTTTATTAAAATACTGTAAGTACTTTTATTAAACAATCTTTTTTTTAAAAAAGATTAGGCATATAACTACGCTAATATTATTAGGTTTCTATATATTTTTACTTCATGTTTCAAATGTAAGCCCGGTGTCCCAGTTCCCCCATAAATTTTTCAAGAATGGGGTAACAGGGACATGCATCCGCGGTAACTGGACCATGCTGGATCCAGTTACCCCAATAGTTATAAATAATTTTTTTTTAGTTTCTCTTACAACGGGAAGTAAATTTCTCCATTGTTTTTTGCTCACAATAAAGAAAATTATAGAATACCTTATTAAAATTACGTAATAAAATTAAAAAAAAGCAAATTGGGTGATATCAAACCAAATTTCTTGAATTCAAACTCCCCTTGGGAGGCGGTGATGCCGTTATGACATCGCATAATTTTAATTCCTAATTGCCACATTGGCGCCGGAATTTCATAATGCAAATGTCACCTTTATTAAGTATGCGAAAATGTACTTTTACTTTTTTTCCAAATAGATTTTCTCGTAAATACTGGTGTCATTAAATTAATTCAATATTTTACGAACGCAAATACCTTGTCCCTGAAAGCGAGATAGCCAAACCTTGAAATTGTACCATACAGGGGTCGCATTCTATAGGGAAAGTTTAATTGTTCCTACCACTGTTTTGAAAATAATATCTTCATCGCACCTTTCTTTAGAATATGTTAAATAAAATGATCATGAAGAAAACTCATTAAGGGTTCTGGCAGGAGCAATAATTTTTTCCCTATATAATTCGACCCCTAAATACAGATGGAGTACTTAAATACTTACGTAGCCGTTTGTTCATAGATTTACCTTGCTATTTTTTTCCTTAAAATACCCATGTGACTTTTATACTTATTACCTATACTAAAGTACATAAGTTATTACTTAATTTTTACGTTTTTGGTATAAATAAATCTAATATTTTCACTTTTAGTGCTTTTTTCAGACACATTGACAGCAAAGGTTTTCCTTACAACGCTCTTTATTGATATATAATTTACATGATCTGCCTGGTTTAAATTTTTTAAGTTGTTTACACTTTTTCAAACATGACCTGATATCCCTCAGGAAACAAATAAATAAACGCGTGTGGAACATAGAAACTTCCTGGTCCACTTACCACATTTTTATGAGGCAACTAGAACCATGAGGAAAGAAAGATTAAATATGCATATTTTTATATTTTTAAATATTAAAATGTAATTTTGAGCATTTCTGTCTGATACAGGGTACCTAACGGAACACATTTACAGAAGTTCAGACTTTAATTCAAATGAACATTAGCTTTGTGAAGCTGAATTGTCAGAAGCTCCAGAATCACATTGTAAAATCATGGCCAACTTGCCTCAACTAACTTTAATCAAACAAGAATAAAAAATGTCGAATTTATGAAATGTCAGTAGCTCCGCCCCGAATAAAATCTTTAAATGAATTTTATGTATTTTACACATATTTAAAAAAAATATTTACATGATATATCCAATGTGCACTTTCGGCATTTATATAAAATATTCGTGCATATATGGGAAATTTTTGACAGTAGCACATATAATCAGTAAATTATAAACATCAGTATAACATTGAACTGGCTCAAAGTTACCCTGAAAATGTGGTAAAATGTTAGTGCCTTCTTATTTTATATTTTATAAACTATTAATAAATAAGTAATCACAAAAAACTAAAACATTTATAACATTTAGATGATAATACATCTGATAAATGAGTATATTGTTACTTACTGTGAAAATTTAATTGGATTACAACAACTTCAAAAGAGCGTTCAAAATTAACTTGAAAACAGTACTTCACAAAAATAGTTAGATTATGCAATTAATTGCGCATAATGTTGCTAATTTATTTTCTAAAATAATGAGTAGAAATCCCAGTTTAGAATCTTGCCAACAGGGCACAGTTCTGGAGTTTATTTAGTTTTTTGGAGTCAAAAATATTGAAAATTAGGAGGTGGTGTAAAGTTACACCCCATGGTTCAAAGTTACCCTGGATGACTGTACATGTATTAAGATAACAGAATTAACTACAGTTTATGAGCATGTTTCTTGAATCTATCTCATTATCTAGCTATCTCATTCTTTTGTATCCTTGATTCTCATTGACAACCCATTATAACTATGATTGAGGGGGAAAATATGCCTACGAGAAAAAAAAAAGTAAAGAGTTATTTTTTTAAATGCGGTTGAAAAGAAAATATCTGAAAACTAGACAAAGTTATAATTATAAAAAGTTTTAAATACTAAATTTATTGGGACTCAGACTAGGATAGTAATAAGGATATGAAATAAAAAACCTTTGTTAATACAATTTTTTTTAACTTCATTTTAAACACTATTTTGCAACAGCTATAATCGCTCATAATCATGATGTGCTCTCCATAATACTAACTTGATGAGCCTTTGGTTTGTCAATTTAAACTTACATTTCGGTGTTGTAGTACAATTCTTATACATGGCGTTAAAAAAAATCAACACATTTTAGGAGTTTGTAAATCAGATTACAGCAAAAAAATTTATATAAGGAGTCAATGTCGTAATCCATTTTTTTTTATCTAAAAGAACTTAGTACCTCACTCCAACCTGGACTTTTTGTTCATGATTTTCACAATAGGATGAATATATATAAAGAAGATAACTAATTTTTTAACAGACTTATCTGGCTGTATTTAACCCCTTATCTACTGACGGTACTTATAAGTCCCAAAATTAACTTGTTATAAAATTCATTTAATACATTGATTAGTTGTAATACAGTTTATAGTGAGTTATACGTACAGTCGTGGAAAAAAAAAGTAAACACCCCTACTAACTCCTCAACAAATTATCGTAGAAGAAAGATACTGGAACGATTGGAAATAAAGTCTACTTTTAAATGATACAGATAAAATATGCTTAGGGGGCATCTACATATTAAAACGAACCAAAACTTTGTTTTTTTTCAATAGCAATACACAATTCTGACAGCATAAATGAACTCTACACTCATCAATTAGCCTAAAAACAAATTTTTGTGCAATTCGTACCGTAAGTTTCTGAGAAATTAATTATTTTAAAACGAGCATATTTTAAGGGCTGTATCCAAATTGAAGTTCGGAACTCGATTACTAACCGACAGAGCCCCCATCTTGATCAAGGCACCTTAAGAAGCCAATGAAGCCTGCTAGATTACAGGACAACAGAAGAAATTTCTAAATATCTAGTCACTTCTATTATTGACGGCCCCTTAAACCCCCATTTTGCCGTTTTTTAAGCATAATTTGAAAACTACTTGGAAGAAAAATGTGAAATTTTGGATTTTCCATGAAGCAGGACTTAATAAATCTAAATCCATCAAAAAAATTGTAGGTTGCAATTCATAATTTTTTCGAATATTAATTTCATAATTCATATCATAAAATTATAAAAATTGCAAATTCAGCATATTTATGTTAGGGTATATTAGTATTATTGCTACACAAACAATTAGCACATTAGGAGTATAATTTCTGGAGATATAAATAAAAATATGAAAATGTAATTTAACATTAGAAGCACTAAATTTTGAATGTTTATAATACAAAAACTTATCATTCAAATGACTTGGAACTCGGTGTCTGGGCATAGTTTGAACAGAAGATTTGAAATATCTCGTTAAAATTGGGTCTTGTCATTGAAAAAAATGAAGTTTGGATTCGTTTTAATATGTAGATGCCCCCCTAAGCAAATTTTATATACATCATTTAAAAGTAAACTTTATTTCCAATCGTTCGGTACCAGTAACTTTTTCTACGACGATAATTTGTTGAGGAGTTAGTAGGGGGTGTTTGCTTTTTTTTTTTCCACGACTGTACATTACTTCAGTTTGTTCCAAAAGCATTATGGGTTAAACAAAACAAAATTATTTTTAGAAGGATGTGGTTTCTTTTGACATTGCCTCTTTTCAGCCATCTTGGCATTCGTGGGGGGCGGGTATTTTTCAATTTGAAATAGCTCTATATTTCTATTGTAAGATCATTATATTTGTATATTTCTTAATTCTGCAAAATACTATGAAAAATATTTAAAATAAAAGATTTGAGCGGGATTATAAATATTGCACAAAATCCCTATAAATTCAAATTTAATTAATCCTTCTAAAATCCTTATAAAATGCATTAAATGATTATGTATACTGTCTAATGTAGTTTAAACAATTCACGAAAAATGCTTTAGAAGATAAAATTTCCATGAATTCATAATTCAGTACATAAAGGCTTAAAGTGTAACTATATGAAGAAAAGATGTAAAAGTTACTGTCATCCGCTTCCAAACAGCGTTTAAATAGATGCTCCATATTTAGGAAACTGCATGATACTGTGTATGGATCACTGAACAAATTCTTGCGCACGTCCTAAACTTTTCTTGGTATAATCATATTTCACAAGAAACAAGCTAAATCATTTGTTTTAAAGTATCTTCGTTATAGTTAATGTTATGAAAAAAGCTTAGTTTGGAATGAAATGAGGTATTTTGTATTTTTAAATGAATACATGGAATGGAACTCGCTTTTCCTATACGTAACTTATTTGTTGTAGTGTGCTCCGCCAATTGTTAAAGTTTGCCCAGTCTCTTTTTAAAGGCTAAGTTTATATCTCTAAATTAATAATTTAACATTTGTTTTTAAAATATTCATCTTCTGATAGTCGTATTTTTTTTTACTGTTATATGTATACATAGCTAGGATGAATGATATATTGACAAAGAGCTCATCTGATCAGATAAAATAACTGTAAAGATGGATTAATATAAACATAAATAATAAAGAAGTCATATTCCAGGACAATGTTGAAAGTATTTTTTTTCTTTTATCTTTTAACATACGAATTTGAATTTTTTCAGTAAAATAATTTTGTGCATTTAAAAAAATATATATTTTTTTGTTATATGTAAAAAATAATCTTTAAAGAAATTAGAACACTCATTCAAAAACATTGAAACCAATTTTAAAAACATTGAAAAAAATCGTATTACTATTTCGAATGACTAATAAACATCTTTACTTACTGATATTGTATCATGTAATTTATATCAGTAAAGTAAACATTCGTATACGAACATTAACTATTATGCACGAACTTTAGTACTTTCGATCGCGTGAAAACACTATGTATGGATTTAAAAAAATGTAACTTTCATATAAAACGCAATATCTATTTGGGTTTGAAAGAAAGCTCAGGCTTCGTTTGTATGTACAGGGTAAAAAAGGCAAATGTTTCTTCATTTAAAAATTCATGATATAACCACGAACTAAAATATTCAATAATCTCTTCCCAGTTATTGAAAAAGAGTTTTTTTATTTTTAGGAAACCTATTGTTTAGATTTAATTCAACATTTACAAAAACAATGTTCCTTTGGCAGTCACTGATTTTATGAAAGGTTTACCAATAGTCTTTATAGTGTTTTAATCAGTTTTCCAGAAATTGAAGATTAATGTTTAGGATGATTATGAAAACGTTTTCTAAGTCGTTCTACTCGGAAACGTTTCCGAAAATAAGTGGCAGGAAAAGACTTTTTTTTTTTTTTTTTTTTTTTTTTTTTTTTTTACAAAAACTTCTATAAATCATTAAATTATATGAAACTAGCCGCCTTTAGCGACCTCTTTGATCTCTCTTAAGTGCATACTAAGCATTATATCAAATTTACACTTTTTTGCAATTTAATTTACTTACAAAATCCTCCGCCAAATCGCAAGATTCTGATAGAGAAATGAAGAAATCTGAATTTTTATGTTAGCCGGGCACGAGTGATAAATCTTCAAAAATTGTTCCTGTCGCATTTTTTTAAATTTCATTTAAAATATAATCCTATCACTCATTTTATTTAAAATACGTAACTTTAATTTATAACTGAAAAATTTAAAATTCGTACCTTTCACTTATTTCTCCAAAAAAATTTAAAGGTAAAGAAAAATAAATAAATAATACCGTAATTTATTATATTTAATTTCAACATCAAATCATTGTTTTAATTAGCTACGTGGAAAACATAAAATACTAATTTGCGAATAAAAACAAATGTTATTGGCGAGAGTTGCGCTCTCCTAATATAAAAGTGCCAAGAATGTTTTGCGATCATGGCAACTTTTATGTAGTTTTGTTGCAAAAAATAATTATGATTAAAAATCGTAGCCTTGCATATGAAACACGAAAAAGGTGTCGTCCATCAGTTGGTTCTTTTTTTATTATGAAAGAAAACGCACATTTTATGAATGAAAATCAAAATTCTTTATTGAACATAGAAAATGAGCCTATGCTATTTATGTATGGAATACAATATCGCACATGTGGCCACTGAGGCTCCGCTTGCATGCCATTATCCGAACGTCAAAATGTTCGATGACTTTTCCCACAATGAGTGGATCTATGACCAAAATTTCAGCACGAATATTACGTTTGAGGTCTTGGATTGTGCGAGAGGAAATGTGTGTGGGGGGGGAGGGGGGGGAATTGGCGTACACTTTACTTTTCTGATACCCCCAAAGAAAATAATCCATTGGAGTTAAAACGTACGATCTTGGCAGCCAATTCGAATCAGAATTTCTTGAAATTTCGCGATCTGGAAATTTTTCGTTCGATAAGTTGATGGTTTGGCGAGCAGTGCGTGCCGTTGCACCGTTTTTGTGTTGTAAATGTGTCCCTAATTACAATTGCCATATATCTGACAGTCCATACATGCCTGACACATAACAACTGACACAAATAACCTGTGAAATATTCATAGTTTAAATAAGAACCAACATATGGGCCACCCGGTAATTGTTTATAACAGTCACATGACATGGACTATTATAATATATGGGAAATGATAGCAATGGCACAATATATGGCAAATTATCACCTATGTCTGGCTAACATTAAAGTACCAAAATGGCCACCTGTCACATAAAAATCAAAGTGGTCAGTCCGGAACTGTGTGTGACAGTTACATGACTAAAGCTATTATTATAGAGATTCTCAGGTTTCTAAAGATAAAAAACACATTTTGGAATAGTGGGAAATTCCTGATAGGTTATTGTGTATTTTCGTTCGTGGTTCTGTTATATTTTCATAGATTACGAAACATTTGCCTTTTGTTCAACGCAGATACAAGATATTAATAATTTTTAGATTTTATCCGTATCCTAATACGAATAGATAAAGGATGGTGAGATACATACGAAAAAGATATAAAAAAAAAGATTTCTGTTACATTTTTAAAAAGGACATAAATGAAAGAAAATATAAAATCAAATTTTACCAAAAATGATAATAGCATTTTCGCATTAAACTACCATTGCATAAAGATGTTTGTTTTTTTCCAAACTCTACATCACATAAAAGTAATTCTTTTGAAAAACATTAACTGGAATTTATAGCATTTCAAACTTTTTTATGTGCATTATCTTTATGTTCTATGCACTTGAATTTCACTTTTTTTCTTTCTGATATTTCGAGCCACACAGAAACATAAAATAAATGAAGTAAAATAATGTTGCGTTATTTTTATTTAACCTGAGAATGATAAAATGATAAAATGTTTTGCCATTTTAAGTACTGCTTTGTGGTTTAGGCATTTGAGAATCAAAGAGATTATGATTTCAGAAACTTGCGACAAAGTTATACAGTCGGAAATTTATCGATATATTCTGTATCAAATAACTTAAATAGCTTAAATATTTGAAACTGCGTGAAATCCGAAGATATGTAGAAATCTGAACGAAACTGCATAGTCATGAAGTGAAAATTGCTTATATATATATATATATATATATATATATATATATATATATATATACACACATACATATATATATAGCGTGTGGTTATAATATAAATTTATCTATTTGGGACCGTATGTAACTTGAAACAAATATTCCAAATGAAAGCAAAATATATATTCATACTAGAGGTCTGCACGGGCCGACATTTCCAGGCCCGGGCCCGGCCCGACTCATAGAGAAAAAAAAATCGGCCCGTCCCGATACAAAAATTAAAAGTTCGGCCCGGGCACGGCCGGCCCGTAAAAAAATAATATTGGCCCGGCCCGGCCCGGCCCGATAATAAAATTAAAAGTTCGGCCCGAGCCCGGCCCGAGTGAACTTCTACAAAACATTGATTTTTACGTCGAATTGGTTAAAAATTTGTCTCGTACGAGGAGTTCTGACCAAAAATATTTATCTTTGAGGAGTTCTGACCAAAAACCTTTATCTTAACTTTTTTTTCATGTTTATAATCTTTATTTTTATAGAAGTGCAGCAGGCTGCGATATATTTTTTTTTTTTTTATGAATATCTATTTCTTATATGTAAATGTTTCAGTTATCATTAAAATTGTTAATCCATATTCCATGTATAGAAGTGTTAAAAATCGGAAAAATACTATGCAGTAAAATCTTCTAAGATGGAATTGCATAGAAAAAAAAATGCGTTATAGACAAGTTCCCTTCTTAGCAAGTGTAAATGTGCGTATAGGTCCTCGTATTATATATTCTTTTCTTACTTATTAGTATATTAATTTTGCATGGATCAACACGTTTTTCAGTTTTAAACAGTGTTCAGTCATATGCAGGTTCCTTTTCACACATTTTACTGTATTTTAATTTAGTTATATTTTAATATGCGTATTCTTTATTCGCATATGTGTAATATCTACTATTCTTTAAAAATAATAAATTTTAATGTTTAAGTGTAGAATAATGGCGATTCAAAAATGTATGCATTTTTTGCAAAAACTTTTGGGCCAGGCTTGATTTAACTGACCTTTAAATGGACCAGGCCACGCTGAGACAATGATTTTCATACGGGCTGGCTCAAAACTAGGACTGAAAATTTTGGGCCGTGAAGACTAGGAATGAAACCAGGCTCGGCTCTGTACAGAAAAATTAAGTTAGGCCCGGCCCGGCGCGAGTGCCGTGAATGAAAATCGGCCCGAGCCCGGCCCGCGGGCCGGGCCGGGCTCGGGCTTCGGGTCACGGGCCGGCCCGTGCAGATCTCTAATTCATACTATTTAAAAAGCGGTAAAATGAATAAAACATTAAAAATTATTATTTCGAATATTGCCAGTAGATGATGCTAAGGTTTAAAACGTAATGCAATTATAAATAAGTGGAATGTAAATAAACTACAAATCAATTGCTAAAATGGCGTATACACATTTAATATATATTAAAACATTAAAATCACTAAAATAACTATTCTACGGTTTCAAAGCACCTCCGTGGCCTTCTTCAGGAATCTGAAGAGATCGGAGATTCCTGAAGAAGGCCACGGAGGTGCGCTGAAACCGTAAAATAGTTATTTTAGTGATTTTAATGTTTTAATATATATTAAATGCATATACGCCATTTTAGCAATTGATTTGTAGTTTACTTACATTTCACTTATTTATATTTGAATAACCTATGGGGTAATAGTCCAAAATTGGTAAAAAACGTAATGTATATTAAAAAAAAGTAAAAAAAAAAAAAAAAAAAAAAAAAAAAAAAAAAAAAAACGTAACGATGCAAAACTGTTAGCCTCTTTAAAGGAAAATTTCAGAATAGAGGCTGCTAATCTCGGTAAAACCACACCACACAATGATTTATGGAATGTATAGCGGAATTTCTTGAATAGCTCATTGCGACAATAGCCCATATTCCATAATTTTGCTTACTTATTTTCCCATGCACATATAAATGGTATTCATCTCCTCATAAAATCTTTCATGGAACAAAGTCATCCACTCCATTCGTGCTAAAATTGTTAACGCAAGTATCAATAACTGGCTGTTAACAATTGTTTATGAAAATTAATTTTAGAAGAATGAAGTTGGCTTAACTCCCAGGTCAAAGAATGATGTAATTTTAACTCTATATATAAAGCAGAAGCGGATACGAAGAATATGTTTATTGCTCATTTGAATTACAGGAAGTTACAGGTAACAGGTAATTGAAAATATTATAATCATTGATACTGCTTTATTTAAACTTCATTACCCCCGTTTCTCATGTTCACCCATGACCTTCATTCTTTTTCTAATATTAGCATTGTTCTACAATACTTTCCTAAATTTACTTTCCCATTCCTAAAATTCCTTAAAAATGGAGTACAAAATACTTCTCAAGTCCGCAAACAATCTTCCTCTCTCCAAATTGAAAAATCTTATGGCTATATCTGGTTTCTGGGATTTATTATTATTATTGGGGTTTATTATTCTGGGCATTTATTTCCAGCGTGTTCTTTCCTAAATTGGAAAAATCAAACATGGTTTAAACTGTGAAAATTAGGAACACAAACAATATATATTCATAAACAATAAACTAACAAATCTTCCACTGTAAAACATTGATCTTTGACTTTAACACATCGATCATTATCTATAAACCAACTTCTGTACTTGAACTTAATTTTCTTGAAGTATTCCACATCTATTAAAAACATAAAAAATATTGTTATTCGAGACTCCGCTATTCTATTATTTTCGGATTGTTGAAAATGTTATATAAAAACCTACTTTTCTTAATTTCTATTAATATTTTTGACGTTATTATTTCCTTTACAATATCATATTGGAATTTCTCTGTAACTTCCTGAATTTCTATTGGTCAATAAACCTGTACCTCGAATTCGCTATTCCTCAGTATGTAGTGAAACAATTTCATCATTATTTGCTCAGATGATGGTGCGTTGAATGCTACTGAAACTAGTCTGTAATTTGTTAAAAAGTTCTGGTACTTAAGGGGTCTTGTACCTTTTAAACGCGTCAAAAATTAACGAAAAACTTCAAAGTTTGAAATAGTCTATCTTCAAAACCTTTTTATCTATAAAAATGAAATTTTTGATATTGATTAAACAGATTGTGCTTCGTAATATGCTACCATCAGAAATTTATTTGCCTTTTACAGAATTTGTGTATTGTTGAAATAAAAATATCTCTTATTTTTACTCTAGAAGTCATTGCGTGCATGATATCTTTATAAAGTATGCATGGATTGTCATGAAATTTGATAAAGATACTAAACAAATATGTGTGTTTAAAATGAACTACTTTTAAGTATTTGTAATGGTAATATTTTTAGTTATGGCTATTTGCATTCATTAAAAATATAAACCCTTTTTTTCAGAAAAATATTTTTTTATGTAGTTAATGAAATAATTTTGGCTTAAGAGTAGTTCATTTTAAACACACAAATATGTTTAGAGTCTTTACCAAATTTCATGACAATCCATACATACTTACTCAAGATATCATGCGCGCAATGACTTCTGGAGTAAAAAAAAAAGTTATTTTGAGTTCAACAATATACAAATTCTGTAAAAGACTAATAAATTTCTAATGACAGCATATTACAAAGCACAATCTGTTTAATCAATATCCAAAATTTCATGTTTATACATAAAAAGATTTTGAAGATAGACTAATTCAAACTTTGAAGTTTTTCGTTAAACTTCGTCGCGTTTAAAAGGTACAAGACCGCTTAAGGGGATAGTTTACCTTTTCAACAATTTTGTTTATTTTTAAAAATATGGTTGAAATGATGAACTCGCTGCATTTCAATGTTCAATTAAAAGTACATTTTGAAAAAAAATATTTTTTTTTGAACTGCATATTTAATTAAAAGTTTAAAAAAGTTAAAATTTTTTTGAATTTTTAAAAGCCCCTTCTTCCTTTTTAAATATTGATATTTTTGTCCAATTTTTTTTTTTAGATTTTCAAATATGTATTACACACACACAAGACTGCGCATGGATTTTTAGATACATCTAATATTACATTTAATATAATTTTTAATGATATATATAGTGTAAAACGAGGAAATCTAACACATCTTCATGTACTTTTATAAAAAAAAAATAATATAAAAACCCTGAAGGCTGATTCCATGCGCAGATTTATCACATATATTATAAGAAACACGCACAAACATTAAATCTCTATAAAAAAAAAAAAAAAAAAAAAAAAAAAAAAAAAAAAAAAGCTTTAGCATTTTTAAAACTTGAAAGTTAAGAAGATATGAACATCGAGAAAAAGCCATTTAAAATTTTTATTTTTGTATGTAATTACCCTAGATATGTTAGCAAAATTTACAATATCTCGCGATATAATTGCCGCACAGTGGAGTATTTTGCCCGAAATCCTGGTCAAAAATATTTTTCGATGTAAATATAGTCCGATTGGCTTGAAATTCTTCGACGTTATTGGGTATCACTATGGCATGTTTGGTATTGTAAATGAAGTCTATAGCATTTACTGTTCATTTACAGAGACACCCAAAAGAATTCCTTTACATTATGGTCTATGGGGAAAAATCGTTTGCTCTGTATTTTAATGATATCACACTTTTAAACGTGCTGAAATTTATATACATTACAAAGGTGTACTAAAGCACTTATTGTAGAATAGGGTGTGCATAGAAAATATGGTTCATTTGCAGGGACACACAAAAGAATATGTCTGAAGAATAAATTTAACTATTGAAGTCTATGACCAATAATTGCTGGAAGTGCGTTTGTAATTGTGATAGGCGTTTTAAAATAGAACATTTTTTTTAAATGTTACTTGGAGTGGATACATTCTATAGATAATATACAGGGCTGCACAAAATTTCTCAAGTACATTTCCGTTTGTTCACGGAAATGGCTGAATGGGCATTTTTAACTGTGCTATGCGTTTCACTGAACTAACTTTTAGCATACTATGAAGTATACATACAAATCCATAGCTTAGTTTAATATTTTATATCTTAAAAGCTGACTAAGTGTAAGTAAGATTTTAACACTTCACATAATAATGAATATACATTTTATAAATATTTTGACAATTAAGAAAGAAAAGAGTCATCATTTAAGAAGAGCACAATGAAAAAAGGAGTTAAAATTTTAATTTACTAAGTAGATATTTTAAAAATACGCATAAATCACATGTCCATTGACTTAACATTACAGAAGGGAGTTCGGAAGTTGAGCGACTTGTAACCTTAACTATTTACTGTTTTTAAGAGGAAAGTAATTGTTGATAGGTTTGTCTTATTCACTATTAATGTTTAATTAAATGTATTTCATTTTACTACATATAAAACTTATTATTTAAATTTAATAATGCTTATTACATTTAAATTACATTTAATAATAATTATTGCATCTAATTTATGTTTAATAGTGTTATATTTAATAGTAGATTCAGTAAAGTGGAGTCTATATAGTATAGATTGCAAGTTTTTGAATGTACAGTCGTGGGAAAAAAAAGTAAACACCCCCTACTAACTCTTCAACAAATTATCGTAGACAGAAGTTACTGGTACCGACCGATTTGAAATAAAGTCTACTTTTACATGATGTATATAAAATTTGCTTAGGGGGTCATATACATATTAAAACTAACCCTAACCTCATTTTTTTCAATGGCAATACCCAATTTTAACGAGATATTTCAAATATTCGGTTCAAACTATGCCTAGACACGAAATTTCAAGTCATTTGAATGATAAGTTTTTGAATTATAAGCATTCAAAATTTAATGCTTCTAATGTTAAATTACATTTTCATATTTTTATTTAGATCTCCTGAAATTATGAGCCTAATGTGCTAATTTTTTGAGTAGCAATAAAACTAATGTGCTCAAACATAAATACGCTGAATTTGCAATTTTTATAATTTTATGATATGAATTATGAATTATGAAATTAATATTCGAAAAAATTATGAATTGCAACCTACAATTTTTTTGATGGATTTAGATTTATTAAGTCCTGCTTTATGAAAATCCAAAATTTCACATTTTTCTTCCAAATAGTTTTCAAATTATGCTTAAAAAACGGCAAAATGATGGTTTAAGGGGCCGCCAATGATAAAAGTGAGTAGATATTTTGCAATTTCTTCTTCTGCCTTGTTATCTAACAGGCATCATTGACTGCTTAATTTGCCTTGATCAAGAAGGGGGCTCCCTCGGTTAGCAATCCAGTACCCAACTTCAATTTGGATACAACCCTTAAAATACGCTCGTTTTAAAATAATTAATTTCTCGGAAACTTATGGTACGAATTGCATAAAAATTTGTTTTTAGGCTAATTGAAGGGTGTAGAGTTCATTTATGCTGTCAGAATTTGGTATTGCCATTGAAAAAAAATGAAGTTATGGTTCGTTTTAATATGTAGAAGGCACCCTAAGCAAATTTTATATATATCATTTAAAAGTAGACTTTACTTCGAATCGTTCGGTACCAGTAACTTTCTTCTACGATAATTTGTTGCGGAGTTAGTAGGGGTGTTTACTTTTTTTTTTCCACGACTGTACTTAATATACTACCAGTTTCAAAATGATTCTTCAGAACTCTTCTTTCTTCTACTTCATCACTCTCTTCTAGGCTTTTATCGAGACTACCATCAGGCCTTGCTGGAAGAATAAGTTGTAGGGTCTCGCTACAGTATGGCTGGCTCTTTTTACTTGATAAATGGAATTATTAGAAAATATGAAGTTGCTTATTTTCACGTACATTATAAATGGAAAATTTTAAATAAACTTTCTTGGTGCCGTTTGTCAGTTTTTGAATTAAAATTAGATGTTTCTTTTTAAGGACACTGCCCTCAAAAGGGTTAATTCCCTCCTTTCTCTCCTTATGTTACACACATGAGCCCCAAGAACTAATTAGGGAATCCTTTTTCAATAAATAAGTATATACAATTTGAAGGCGATCGGATATTTCTATCAAAAGATATCGAGTTGCGTGCGTATATACGTAACTACATAAGTACATATGTACGTAGTACATATGTACGTAGTACATACATACAGACAGAATATGTAGGTGCAAAAGCTCTCCCGTAATATACTGTGAGCTAAAAACCTGCAATACGACTGTAAATATATAGTTCTTATCTCTTCAATCCGGTGGCCTCAAACCAGAGCATTTAAATAGTCATCCCGAAAAAAAAAGAATTATAAAAAAATGGCAACAATATGCGGAAGATTTTTTTGCAGAAATTGACGCTACAGACTATAACAAATACGATTATAAATCAAACATGGCGGGGCAAAGCGCGGCACATATTTAAAAAGCTTTCGATATATATAAATTAGAGCAAAAAACGCTTTAAAAATAACCCTTTTACACATTTAATGTTTTTTTATTACATTAAAAACGAAATTATTTAAATTAATACATAGTTTAACACTAAGATCTGGCCTTTGTTAAACACGTAAGCCATGTTTAGTTTCAATTCAACAATTCATTGAGCCACAAAAAAATTATATTTAAACGTAACAACAATGCCAAAAACAACAAAAAACTACGTCTTCTCAGAAAGAAACTTCCTCTTCAGCTGAGGCCAGGAGCCACCGGATATAACTCAGAATCCTAAAATAGACATAGATCGATGCACCAATTAGTTAGCTATTAAAAATGTGATTTTTACAATTCTTGACAAAATTTTAATTTTTGCATTTTTGGCCAGGTTTTTGGGTCAAATACTCCACTGTGTGCCGTATGTATAAAAATGAGTTGTCAAAATTTTCACAATTAAACAGGCTTTCATTTAATATTTAAAAACAAAAATCTATTTTTTGACCAATTTCAAGGTAAACTGCCCCCTTAAGACGTTATTTTATCTATCTATATATTTAAATTTATTCCAATGCAGGTTATAAAAAAATTTAAACAAATTCTATTACCATAATACTTTTAAAAATTTTCTAAACAAAAGACTAATTAAAAAATTCTAAGGTTTAATTTGAAGAAGTACGTATATTTTTTTACATAGCCTAAAATTATAAATTAAAATATCTGCTAAATAAAATACCGTAATCTTATTCGCACCCTGCACTTTGAAAGATAAGAGACTGCGAAAACGTTGTTGTTATTACTTGTCTAATAAATTCTTATGGTGTGTAGAATTATGGGCAAAAAGATTTAACCTGATATTTCAATTATTAAGAAAGAGATGAGCGCAAATGCGAGCGCTTGCACGATCTATAAAACAGATCTAGTGTTAACGTAGAAATTAAAAAATACATTTTTTCATTGCTGTTCGTCATATTTGTAATAATGTATTGAGCCATTTTAAAGATTCTACTCCCTTATTGAACGCTAACGAGAGTTTCAATGCTAGAATTTTGCAAAATTTTCCAAAAGTTGTACCCGGAAGTTGCTATATTGTTTAAATTGCTCTCGATATTGCTTTTGCCACATATAACGATTGTTCATAAATTTACATGCAAACACTAGAAGAAATGGGATGCAAAGGAGGACGCCAGCGGTCTGAAACATGTTAAAATCAAAGCGGCAAAAGAGACGAAAGAGGCTCATGCTTCTCGTAGGTGAAACAAAAACATTTTAAATGAGCAGATTAAGGCACAAGAGGGTCCACAGTATGGCACGGGAATGCCAAATTAAGTGCAAGTGTTTTTATACGTATATTGTTTTCTTCTAAATCTTTAAGCGCGATTTTCTGGAAACTACATTTTTCAACTTGGGCAGCATAACTTGAACATTCTTTTACATTTTTGGATTAAATTTGGATCATATCTACGTATAATTAAATTGTATAAGGGTCATGGAGCTGTTTTCTGAAAATTTAAATTTTTTATATTTTTCCAATAAGTTTAAACGCGAAAATTTTAGACGAAAAATGAAAATTTTTTTCAAAATATTGCATTTTTTTTTATTTTTCAAAAATTCAAAAATTTTTGCCGACGACCTTTAGCTACAACCTTATTTTACAAGAAGAAACCGGGATTTTAATAATTTTTGACTTCTACAGGAAGTTAGGATGTTGCCCATCGATGGGGATATTTTGCTATAAGTCAATGTGGCTGTAGATTTCCAAACTGATAAGTACACAAATTTAACAAAATAAATATTTTTAAATACTTTAAGCAATAAAAAGCAACGTGGAGTTATTAGTTTTTCCACTAATTTTACTCCTTCCTAAAAAAAATGTTTTTCGCATCCGAGAACGACTGTAACCCCTTGAGAAATATCAATTTCATACTGCTAAAGAAAATTAAGATATAGAATATCTCAAATATTCTTAGTAATTCTTGTTATAGTATTGAGCTGATATAGAATCCATATATGAGAAATATTTTAGCATTCAAAAGGTACGCTATAGACAAATATAAACTTCCTATTCTATTTATTAAATTCTCTTAGAAATATTTTATGAAATAGATTATGATGAATTCATTTAATTAAAACAAAATAATATTCACTCTGTCTGAAGCAAATCCCAAGCAAGATCAGTATCAAGATTCATTCTTTTTTTATTATTATTATTCGTGACACTCACCGCACATTAAGCTATATTTTTGGTTTAATTAATACATTTGTTAATTAATTAATATAATGAAAAATATTTCTCATTAATAATGAAAATGAATTCTAAACAGTTTTTTTTTTTAATCAAAGAATAAATCTATTTTGATCATCACGTTTTATTTTCAATTTAAAATTTTGCTTTTAACATTATTTTAATGCACATTGAAGTTTTTTTAGTTCATTAAAAGAAAATTTTTATTTTTTCATACTTTTTTAATGGTAATTAGCGCATTCCTCATTCTGAATAGAATATTCGATAATTTATTTCATTTTTTGCAATCATATAAACCGTTATAGTTTAAATGTAATGCAGAATAAAAGTACTAGTTCGTTATTTTATGTTCAATTTATTACGCGGATGGAACTTTTTATTAATAAAATTTATTGAAATCGATTTCTTAAGAAAAATATCATTTCTTTCAAAATTTCATTAAAAATAATCTTATGCGTAAACAGTTAGAAGATTTGTTAAATTGAAAAATTTATATTTCAATTTCGCGTTATTAGTTTTGTTATTACAAACTCTTCAACAATAAAATTTCATTTCATTTCAATATTTAATTAATTAATATTAAAAACTTGCTATATATCCAGCTTTTGAATGTCTCATTAAGACTGTAAATACAGAATAATTATTTTCCTTAAAAAATGTTTGGAACTGAGAATTCTTTTCTATTTTTTCATAGCAAAATAGAACATTTTGTGCTTGTTTTATTCCCTGTTGCAGATAACGTTACACTTTTATTTCATAACAATAAATGCAACTGAGATATAATTTTCATTAAGAATTAATGTATAATTTTTTATCTTAATTTACAAACGCATATTAAAAAACTTAAACAAATAAATAAAGGCTTCTTTAAAAGAATTTAGCATGTCTACTTGGCTTTTATGTTTGTGGATGGATATTTTACTCCTTTTTCACAAAAACAGAACGCAAATATTTAATTCGAACAGTTAATTAATCGAAAAAAAAAATACATTAATATTCAAATAAAGATTTAAACTCGGAATAACGGATTTGTGAACAATTCATCATATTCTTTCTATAATTAGTTGCATCTGGATTACTTTTAGTTCTTATGATTATTTATGATTTATAATTATGGCAATATTCCTTAAATGTTCGTATTTATTTCAAAAGAATTTAATAGATAATCATCAATTAATTTTTCACGAGTTAAAAAAGCTGAATTGAGTTCAAGCAAATTTAAAAGAAAAAAAAAAAGGTTCCCAAAAGTTAATTGATGTAAAGTAGGAATATCTTTAAAAAATATTTTCGACTTTAATACATGAAATAAATGCTGTAGCATATGTAATAAAGAAATGAAAAGAATATAAATATTCTAATCAACATACACAGAAAATCTATCTGTTAAATAATGCATCAAGCATGACTAACGTACGAGAATCTTACCATTAAGTGACGAAAACATCCAGTCGCGAATGTGTTAATACTTAAATGGGAAAAAGTTTAAGGTAGGTTTCGTCACAAATACTACCTATTACATTCTCTCTCATTTTCAAATTTCTGAACATTTTTTGAAAATCTACGCCGGTCATGAGCCCTAGAAAGCAAAACCACCACCAGTTCCAAACTTGATCTCTCTCTCTCTCTCTCTCTCTCTCTCTCTCTATATATATATATATATATATATATATATACAGTGAATTCTCGATAAGTCGAATTCGAAGGGACCGGCAAAAATATTCAAGTTATCGTAAGTTCGTCTTATCGAAAATCCTTAAATACATGCAGAAAAAATATAAAAAATAATTCAATCTTATAGACAGGAATTGTAATTCTGCTGTAATAACGTAGTCTGGCAAAATGAACACTAAATAAAAATACAATTTATTAATACATAAAATAAGGTACTTACAAACTCAAATTTTGTGAAAAAAAACTTGTTAATGATGACTGCTTGAAGGAACATTTTTGTCTTTCACTGGTTAGAAAGTCGCTCACATTTTGTAAACAAAGGAAAAGAGAATCGTCCACACAGTCTCTACTTTCGAGATATTGCTGTAGTGTCGTCATTGCCGCATGTGCTTCTTGATTATTTGGTAGTGAAACGCAATTTACATCCCCGCCATCTTCTTCAGATTCAGGATCGTTCTCCACCATTTCTATTGCTTCAACTATATCTGAATCACTAAGTTCTCCGCAAACCGCAACATTTTCGTCAATATTCAAAAACTCAGTATCGTCATCTTCAGAAATAACTTATCTTGTAAATATTCATTCACAACGCATGAGTCTGCATTGGTTGCAAAGAAGCCACATCTACTGAGACAATTTAGATAGCAATCTGTTTCACGTCATTGTTCCGAGCACTCAAAATTAGTCTAATTGCTTCTAACACATCACACTTTTGATTTATTCCATTTTCGTCATCGTCGATTGCCTTCCGCACTAAACGTTTTCAGTAGGAATTCTTTAACCATTTAATTATTCCCTGGCCTGATGGTTGTTGCTTAGAAATTGTGTTAGAAGGAAGAAATTCTAACTTGATAGATTTCAAGTTCAAAATTGGACTGTGAGCTGTACACTGATCAACAAAGATCAACACTTCACGCTATTTTGCATGAAACACTACATCCAAATTTCTGATGTATTCCTCGAACAATATTACCGTCATCCAAGCTTTGAGATTAGATCTGTTTTTCACGGGAAGTGACTTTTTATGTTTGAAACAGCGAGGATTTTTGTATTTACCGATGACCAGTAAAGGTAATTTTTCTGTTCCAGAAGCATTTGCTCCGAGAAGGACAGTTAAACGTTCTTTACTTAGCTTTCTACCAGAACATGATTACCCCCTTAAACATCATCGTCTTGTTAGGAAAAAATTTGTAAAAATGTCCCATTTCATCCATATTGAAAACGTCGTCCCCACTTATAACCTGCAAGAAATTTGGGTGATGTAACTGCCTTCCATTCATCACACAGTGCATCAGACACATCTTTTACTTCACCGTGTAATGTCCGAAACACGATGTTGTGTCTGGCTTTAAAATTTTCAAGCCATCTCGTGCTTGCAGTGAAGTCTTCCACATTCAATAATTTTTCGAAATCCAAAGCTTTCTCCCGTAACATCGTACCACTTAAAGGAATTACACTTTTCTGTGTCCTGTAATATGTAAACCATTTTACGAGGGCTGTTTCGATATCTGGGAAGGCACGGGTGCTTCACCTTTTTGCACTTTGGGTTGACACTTGTCTTTTGAAAATGCTTTCTTTATCTTTCAATATGGCAGATAGCGTGATGGGAGGGATACCATATTTCAGGGCTATACCTTTTTCTTTAAATTAGGATTGTCTTCAATATCTTTTATCAAATTTACTTTTTGTTCTAAAGTAAGAATTTGTAATTTCCGCTTCGATATTTTGAAAGACCCAACTGAAAACATATCACGATGTGAAAGCATTAAACACTAAAATGACAAGACTCAACATTAAAGTAATGAACTTCCATGAAATCTCAATAGAATCGAAAAAAATCCTTGCATAAAAGCTAGGGAAATTTGACCAATTAGAATTCATTTAGCCACCTGCTCTGTTTCCAAAGAATATCAGTTGAGAAAAGGGAATGCGTAAGAGAGAAATGAATGGGGTGACGTAGGGGTGGGGTTATAGGACGATTTCAGCTGAAATTCCAAACTCGCAGAGGCTCGACACTGACCGATGTAGGAAGTAAAAATAGCGCCCTTCAAAGCCCCGGTGAAGGAGTGCATAAAAGTTTTATCTAACAGAAAGTGTTTTTTAGCTGTGGCTGAAAAATTAAGAAATTAGTCGAATTACTGTTTTTTTCTTTATCGAAAAAAATCAACCTAAAAGATGTAGACTTCGACAGAAAGAGAAAATTTAATATTGAATTGCAATAAAGGGACCGGGACTTCGTGTAAACTTCGACTTAAACGAATATTCGACTTATCGGAATTCACTGTATATATATATACTAGAAAGGTAGCCCGTCAAAAATGACGGAAATTTAGATATAAAGATATATACAACTCATGTGCAAGAATATGAGTTTTCTCATTTGTTCCGCAGTGATAGATGAAAATAACACATTTTAAGAACGAAACACATTTATGAAAAACTGTGTACAGTAGAAGACCACTAATCTGCACAATTCCAAGTTTTCTGCAGATTTTTGCGGTCATGTCTATTCAGTCTTTGTTTACATTTTTTTTAAATTCATATATTGGACTATTTAGATTATTAAGCCTTAAAAATAAATAAATTACACACTTGAAGTAAGGTAAAAACTATTAAATTATCGTATACGATTTCATAAAATGGTATTATATGGTATTATATGTGTGTGCTTCACGATCTTGGTTACGACTTTGGCGAAATTGGCTGCAACTTGTCATAATTCTAATAGTGTGGGCCTCTATAACAAAAAAGTAACCAGTTTTTAGTAAAATTTTTGATATAAAGTAGTTTTCAAAAACTTGTGTAAAATTGCAGGCCGTTCTAATGTTATGCCAGTCCTGGGAATAATATTTCTAACACTGAAGAGTTTCCATGTATATGTGGAATTTAGAAAAGCTTCTCCAAAAGAAAGGTCCTGAAATGACATTGTAATTCCTTTGACTTCAAAGTTTAATCAGGCCCTGATGTTGTTTACTGAAATCTAATAAATACAGTTATTTTGAATATTACAACAGAATTAAACAGCTAAAATTCTTTAACTTAAACTCGCTGTTACTTCCCGATGTTATTTTTTAGTATTAAGAAAGAAAATTATTTAATTTTTTCAAATCATGCACATTTATAATTTTTTTTCGTCTTTAGTAACTAAATAATGAAAAAATATGCTTTTGTTCTGATCTCATAAATACGACAATAAAATAATGTAACTAAGAGACATAGCAAAATTAAATCTTAACAAATGATAACGCCACCATTTTACATACTATGACGTCATTAGAATATTGTCCATTGATTGTTGGAGAACTTACTTTGTGAATGATTACCTCAATGATTTAATATTTTTTACGGTTCACGATGAATGAATCACTTGTGTTTGTTTAGGTTTATGGAATGAGATATTAAGCCGTGAACCCAATTTCAATTAAAGTTATCCAAAGATATATGTATTTTTATGCGAAATTAAAAACAATGCTTTAATCTCGAAATAAAATGTTTTAGTTTGTATAATTGGTTATTTCTGTTAATTATTTATTTAGGTACTTTTCCATTATAGCGCATTTTAAAAAAACAGCTTGGCGTAATTCGGGCATCAGAAAGTGAGATATGTTGCCAAAATATACAGCTATGAAAACAAATCTAATGAACTTTTATTTCTGTTTATATATGCACTTATATATATAAAAAAATCGTTTCTAAATATATATAATATTTTTTTATATACAAATTACGGCACAGATTTCAGATATGAACCGGGATACCTATGTCGCTAAAATGGTGTTATTTTGCCGGCTATTGTTTTTTATTTATTAATAAATTATTTAGGCACAGATGTCATATTCGCCCCATATTGGCGCGATTTTTTTCCGACGCCAATTTGGCGAAAACATCAACAGCATAAGCAACAACATCCGGGTTACCATATCAAGCAAAATAACGACACTTTGGCGCCGGTTAAGTATACATTGCGTATATGACATTGGCGTCAGAAAAAAATCGCGCCAATATGGGGCGAAAATGACATCTGTGCCATTGTTTATTTACTTTTATTTTCTGTTTTTAAATTATATAAACTGTTTTGTTCTATAGTTGTTATTAAAACTTTTATTTATTTATAGTTATTTCCTTTTCAAAATGATAGCAAATAATTTAAAAATATATAAGTAACTGGTATTCGAAAGCGAGATTTCTGCCGAATTGGCGTCAGAGAAAAATCACGCCAACCCCGATGCGTATATGACATCTGTGCAAAAAATACTTCTGTTTCTTTATAAAAATGGATAAATAGTTTTTTTTTACATTAAATAAATTGTATACATATGCAAAAACTTGCTTGTGAGTATGAAGCAGTAAATAAGTTGTCAGAAAATACGTTGGCAAACTTCTTTCTCGCCAAGAAACTTTTCTCCGAAGTATTGTACGTACATAAGTAATGATTGCTAGAAATGCATTTTTAATTATGATATGCGCTTTTATGTTTCACTACATTTATGCATACTATACCGTGTGTATAAATGCTACAGTTCATATGCAGGGCTACACAAAAGAATTCGTAAGGGTTCTTGAGTATGAGAATAAATTGCTTAAAGGTGGTTTTTAAAGGAGTTATGCAGCTTTACGCTGAACTGCATTTAGATTACTAAGAAATGTTTGTAGAATGTAGATAAAATGATATACAGGGTCAAGCAAAGAATTGGATACATAACCGTCTATGGATGATAATATCTGGAAATATGATTTCAGTAGCTTTAAGAGTAGCTTAAATTAAATTTTAGCTAAATACTGGCATGTAATAACGGTACTATTGCTATGGACGGTAACTGCTGAAATCAATTTTTTTTAAAAATTATGCGTTTTCTAAAATGTTTACTTAGTTATCTTATTTACCTTATTTCCCTAAATAACGAAGTTTTTTTAAAGCATTCAGGATGTGTTGGAAAGTGTTTCATATTCTATGCTTAACGCATGATTTTTCTTTCTTCTTTAGTCTTATTTTGCATTTATTTTATTCTTAATTTTTAGTCTTATACTGCTCTATAGAAACTTTGGCACAGTTGTCATATATACCCCATATTGGAGCGATTTTTTCCGACGCCAATTTGGCGAAAACATCAACAGCATAAACAACAACATCCGTGTTACCATATCAAGCAAAATAACGACACTTTGATTACAGTTAAGTACCCGTTGTGTATATGACATCTGTGCCGAAACTTTAATATTTAATGTTTAAACTCTTCGCTCCACTCACCTTGCATATAGTATAAACTATCTAACAAAAACATAGCTGTGAAAAAAGGGAGCCAAGCTCTGTAAAGACAATGGCAAGAAAAGAAGTGATATCTAAGTGGGTGCCAAGTTCAAATAAAATTCACTCAAACTTACCTACAGAAGTATTATAGCATTTTTAAAATTGTTTAGAAATAAAAATTATTGATAGCATATTAATAATAAATCTAGAACTTGGCAAGTTTTTACCTACGAGTCATTTATTTTTATTAATGACATTATTATATCAAAACTTGTTATTTCATGTTTGGAAGCCTTCATTTGAGTGAGCTCCTTTCCCTTGAAGGGTGGTGGGATAAAATATATCCCACCTAATTTTAACTGCAAAATGCCACATTGACACTAGAATTCAGGACTAAAAAGTTTAATTTTATTAAATACGTGAAAAGAAGCTTTTACCCATTTTGAAATAAATTTGTTTTTAAATTCTGGTGTGATTCAATCATTTCAGCATGTCATGAATAAAAGCTCTTTGCCCCTGAAGGGTTAAAGGTGTGCAGTCTCTAGAGGGATGACCAAGAACAAGCGTAAGGGTATCTGTCTCTTTCTCAGGCCTTTTAGCCTGTTTGCATTGAGGTTTCTGGAGGGTGGGTGCTAAAGTGATAACCAAAGAAGAGCGGGAGTGTATCTGTGTATTTACTGGTTTATCAAATCTTTAACATGAGTCATTTGTTTATAATAATAACTATATTAATTTTTTTATAATGACATTGTTGTTAATATTAGCATCATCATTTTATTAAGACATGATATTGATAGGCATAACATTCATCAAAAACTTGCCAAGTTCTAGATTTATTATTAATATGCTATCAATAATTTTTATTTCTAAACAATTTAAAAAATGCTATAATACTTCTGTAGGTAAGTTTGAGTGAATTTTATTTGAACTTGGCACCCACTTAGATATCACTTCTTTTCTTGCCATTGTCTTTACAGAGCTTGGCTCCCTTTTTTCACAGCTATGTTTTTGTTAGATATCATTACTTTTTGTAAAGTTACAATATATTTAGACACTTTACTTAATGCTTTTTAATGTGTTTACATGTGACTATTTTATTCACCAAGCAACATTCAATTTTAATTTAAATTTCCTACAACAAACTATTTGGCTGAAATCTATATTTTAATACTGCTACATTGAATGCATGTTTTGAAACGAAATGTATTGATTCGAAACTTTTATTGTTTCAGAAACAACAATTTCTATTAAATTCCTATATTAAATTTTCCTATTAAATTTTCCAATTAAATATCCTACAGCTGGGCCTGCTTTTTTGTACTGAAAGTGAAAAACAAAGTTATGTACTTATGCCACACTATGTATCATTCATCCATAGGTGCCGGCAAAGAGGCAGTGCAGAGAAAAGACATTGCCTTTCCCTGGATTTTCAAATTTAACTAATTAAATATCCTTTTCTCTGATGATTTTGAAAATAACAAGTGGGTAAGTGTGATCACAGATCGCACAGAGGGTTTCGTTTAATATTCCTTTCAAAACACTTTATCCTTTTGAAAAATCTGTTAGTTCCACATTTCGCAACCAGGGGCGCACTCTATTCTAAACAAACCTCTATCCGAACGAAACTCCGTTTTACATACTATCCGTAGATATATTAGTCGAGGGGATTGAGCCCACAACACCCGAGATAAGTAGGTGCCTCTGGCGGTAAAAAGTGGAACTAAAATATGTAAGGCTATGGTGCATAGTATGAAAGAATGGTCAAAGGGGTGCCGGCAAAAGTTGGAAAAGTGCTCTCCGGGTGAAAAGGGCGGTGGTTAAAACAATTGCTTAAAATACACAAGTTAGAGCCCAGAGGAGTAAATAATATAAGACTTTTTGAAAATTTTATGATTTGTCGTGTGGTCTGAGGTATTCAGCTATACGTATGCAAAAAGTCATGTCTCCAACTTAATTAGGGGCTCCCTTGGAAAGAATTGCTTAAAATACATATGTGGTAGCTCAAAGGGTTAAGCTTAAGACTTTTTCAAGATTTTATGATTTGTCACCTGGCCTCAGGTGTTCTGCTATAAGTATGCAAAATTTCAAATCTGCAATTTAATAAGGGGCTCAGTTAGAAACAATTGCTTAAAATACGCATGTGGAAGCCCAAAGGGTTAAATGTATGGCTTTTTCAAAATTTTATGATTTGTCATTTGATGTGTGTTCAGCTATAAGTACGTAAATTTTCACGCCTCCAACATAATTAGGGGCTCACTTAGAAAATGTTTAAAATACACATGTGAGAGCCCAACGGGTTAAATGTACGACTTTTTCAAAATTTTATGATTTCTCGTTTGATGTGACGTGTTCAGCTATAAGTATGCGAAATTTCACGCCTCCAACCTAATTAGGGCTCACTTAGAAAGAATTGCTTAAAATACACAAGTAGGAGCACAAAGGGTTAAATGTACGACTTTTACAAAATTTTATGATTTGTCGTTTGATGTGAAGGGTTCAGCTATAAGTATGCAAAATTTCACTCCTCCAACCTAATTAGGGGCTCACTTAGAAAGAATTGTTCAAAATACACACGTGGCAGCCCAAAGGGTTAAATGTAAGACTTTTTCAAAATTTTATAGATTTTCGTTTGATGTGAGGTGTTCAGCTATAAGTCTGTAAAATTTCACGCCTCCAACCTAATTAGGGGCTTACTTAGAAAGAATTGTTTAAAATACACATGTGGGAGCCAAAGGGTTAAATGTACGACTTTCTCAAAATTTTATAATTTGTCGTAAAATGTGTGGTATTCAGCTATAAGCATGCAAAATTTCAAGTATTCATCATGTATAATTTCTGAGAACGGGCTCTGTGACGGACAGAATATCTCAATTTGTTGATTTTCAATAAGCAAGTAAACTCAGATAAATCCCCAGTAAGTAGATAGGTTTACAACAGAAGTCTATGGGAATTTGGCAAAATATTAGAGATATCGCCAAGGTGGCGTCACTTTTGGCGACTAATTTTGGTCGCCAAATTTGGCGATATATCGCCATGTTGGCGAGAAACTTGGCGATATTTGGCGACAGAACAGAGCCCCCCTTCTACGCAAATTAAAATTTCGCCTAATACACGTAATGTTAAAGTAAAAATGGACACCCCTAGGTGGGTAATTCATCGATTTTCACAATTTTTTTATTTTTTTCCTTAGTTTTATAGTGTAAACAAACTTCGCACCAAATTTGAAGTCTGTAGCTACAGTAGATATACGAGATCTTTTTGATGAGTGAGTCAGTCAGTCAGTCAGTCAGTCAGTGGTAAAATTATCGATTATCAGACATTTTCAAATATCATTATCTCGTAAACTAATTATGCGTTATTTATAAAATTTTGGATTTTAGGTAATTAAGGTGGCCTTACTGCACATTTCGTATAACAAGTACGTAGGTCTCATAGATTTTCAGTAGTAGAGCATTGAAATTTGACGAAAACAGCTCGAAATGGTTCGTGTAAATAACACACGGCTATGTCAGGCGAACTTGGCTGACACACTGCCGTGTGTCTAGATAACACAGATAGCGCAAAATAATAGACAGTTTGATACTTTTCCACTGTAGGGGCTTTGGCATTTTTTTTAAAAAGTTTGGTGTAATTTGGGCATCACAAAGTGAGATTTAGGTACTTTTCCGTTATGCGGATACCATTGTCGCCAAGCGTAATAGTTGGCGCAAAATAAAAGTCACGTGAATTAAGGCATTTGAAAAATAAAAGAAAAAAATTGTCGTACTAAAGTGAGCATTTAAAAAATATAACATTTGAAAATTACAGACTTTTACGAACTATTTCATTAAATCACAAATATATACTTAAAATAATTGAACAAATAACTGTTATAAAATAAAGCAATAAAATAAAACTCATATTAAACGGCTGGCATAAAATTACAAATATCTTTTAGCATTTTGAAATAATTGGCGCATTAGCATACATGGTACTTTTCCTTTATACGGACAGCATGCTAAAATGTATGCTAATGCGCCAATTATTTCAACCTTGATCGTAGATTTTTATTGTAAACCATGCGAAACATTGCGATTTGTTATTTATGAAACGTGAATCACGTGAATGATTATTGTTTAACCTTAACCGTTGAAAGCTCTTTAATCTGCTATTAATTGAATTAAAAATGCTTTTTTTTATAAAGTTGTAGTTTACTTTTACTGCTGATGCTGAGATGGATTTTATCATTTGGCAATTACCAGATGATGAGAAAGTTGTGATAAAACTGTTTCAGGAATTTGGAATTCTGCATAATAAAAGATTGTGTTTAAAAAATCATGAAATGAAATTATGGATGAGTTCTGGAAATCCGAAATTGAGTTGCAGCTTACGATCATGCGAAGAAAGCGTAGAAATACGACAAAAAACTTGGTTTAAAGGATCGCGGGTGACTTTTCTCAATGCTTTGAGGTTTATATATTTATCGTGCAAAGAGTTGGCATCGATTGAGTTTTGTGAGCTGCAACTTGATATGAACCACAACACAACAGTGGAATGGAATAGTTATTCGAGAGAAGTTTGTGCAAATGCTTTATGTTCTCGACCAAATAGAAAAATCGGTGGACCTAATAAAATTATAGAAGTAGATGAAAGTCATGTATTATTTATACAGATTGTTGGAAAGGATATAAAACAGATGAACTGCTAAGTGCTGGTTATGATCATTTCACAGTAAATCACAAATACAATTTTGTCGACCCTAATACTGGATGTCATACTCCAAATGTTGAAAGATTATGGGGCATCGCAAAATGGCGCAACAAAAGACATCGGGAAGCTGTTCGTCATCATTTAGAGTCGTATCTCATAGATTTTATGTGGCTACGCCTTCATTCAAAAAATGAAATGTTTACTGCAATGCTGAAAGATATTTATAATTTTATGGCAGCAGTTTAATATGATTTTTTATTTTATTACTTTATAGTATAACAGTTATTTGTTCATTTATTTTAAGTATATATTTGTGATTTAATAAAATAGTTCGTAAAAGTTTGTAATTTTCAAATGTTATATTTTTAAAATGCTCACTTTACTATCGAGAATGTTTTTTTCTTTTATTTTTCAAATGTTTCAATTCACCTTATTTTCATTTTGCGCCAACTATTGCGCTTGGCGACAATGCTGTCCGTATAATGGAAAAGTACCGCATACATTTTAGCATGGTGTCCGTATAACGGAAAAATATTGAGAATTGTTGTCAAATCATATAAACAGCTATGAAAACAATCTTGATGAGTGTTTTTTTTTATATGTTTATTTTATATGTATATTATTCATGTTTTTATGTACAAATTACATCTGTTTCTGTATAAAATTAGAGAAACGGCTTTTTTAATCGTATAAATAAATCGTATAAATATCGAAAAAAAAAATGCATGTGTATATAAAATGAAACAGTGGATAGGTTCCGGGAAAATGTTGCCAAATTTCTTTTTTCGCCAAGGCACTTATACTGGAAAAGTACCTAAAGCACATTAAAATCGCGCAGTTAGGAGCTCATACAGTACAGCGTCGTCTATTGGCGGTTATTTTATTAGTGGCATCGGGAGGAAGATGTAAAGATGTACTTTAAATTCTCACTCATAGATTTTGAAAAAATATCTTAAAAGAGCGGAGTTTAAATTAAATTTTGGTGACCTCCTTTATGAAAGATTAATAGTTATAAATGGGAATTTCACCAAATCAGCCAGCTATTGTCAAGTTGGCCAACATTTGGCGCTACTGTGGTAACCCTGCATTAGTATTTTTCAACAATTACTCATTTCAATAAGGTGGTCCAACCGGAATCGTGAGGGACACACAGAGACTTGGATTTTATATAAATAGATATACTATATATATATATATATACCGGGTGAGCCAAACATTCGTTACAACTTTAAAAACTCATAAAAATGAAGAAATTATGATAAAGGAGTGCAATTTGTAAGAAAGGGCTCTGAAAGTAGTCGTATTTTTTTATCAGCATAAAAAAATAGGTAAAAATTCACATGTAGAGGGCGCTGACGATCCGAAACACGATGAACAGGAAAAAAGTTGTGTCGTAGAATGTTCTGGAGATCCTGTTGAACATTTGTTTTTGGAAGAACAAATGAATGGAGCGTATTGTTGTCCTATTCATTGTGTTTCGAGTCATCAGCGCCCTCTTCATATGATTTTTTAACTAATTATTATTATTATTATTATTTTGCTGCTAAAAAAACCCCGACTACCTTGTGAGCCCCTTATTGCAAATATCACTCCTTTATCATAATTTCTTCCTTTTTTATGAGTTTTTAAAGTTTAAACGAACTTTTGGCTCACTTGGTATATGCATATATATCACTTTTTTATGGATCCGATAACTTCCGTTATTCCACACAAATTCCTTCCAAACTGATATATAAAATCAAGAAGCAGAAAATTCCCGGTCAAGTTCATGAATGGGCAAAATCGGACTAAGGGGGTGAAAATAGGGAGGGTGTTTGCTAAAATAAAAAAATAACCTCAACATCTTCATATAATACATATCACATCAGTTTAGAGTCATTATTTCTTCAAGGTAAAGGCTCTAAACTTTATGTATGACAGATTTTTCATATCGTTAAAAATAGGTTTCAAGGGGTAAAAAAAATAGAGTTTTAGGGAGAAAAAAATTCATAACTTTGTCAATCAACAAGGTATCAAATTCACTTTAAATTATTATAAATCTTCTTAATATTATCTACAGTTTTCATATTGACAAGTTTGTGATAGGATCAACTCTTACAGCAAATAAATAAATAAATAAAAACATAAAAGGAGGTGATGGGGGGTGAAGAAGAAAAATATTCATAACTTCGTCAGCTCACAAGATATCAAATCCGCTTAAATTTATTATAAATCCTCTTAATATTATCTACAATTTTTATATTGACAAGTTTTTGATAGGGCTAACTCTTACAGCAAATAATAATAATAATAATAAGAAGAAGAAGAAGAAGAAGAAAAATAAGATGAAGAAGAATAGGGGTTGAAGAAAAAAATATAGTATTAACATGATTCTGATAAAATCAGCTCTTACAGAAAAGTTAACTTAACAACTCGTCAAAAGCGACTAGAAATTGCTAAAATGATCTTGAAATAGTTTTTGTTGCTGAAATGAGTACTTAACTTCGAAATCTACCTGTGCCTGTAGGCAGTTCCGGCAGTGTTTGTTTTTTTTTCTTTGGAATGCAGCCATTTGTGCTTTGATCAGGGTTTTTATGGTTTAATCCAAGTACTTTTAACAACGATTTAAATAAATTGGACTTTTTTCCAAAATAAACAAATTGTACTTTTTTAGAAGGGGGTTAGAACCTCTCCAATATATATATATATATATATATTTGGCAATTTACGTCTTTTAAATTATTAACCGTAGTATCAGAAATCTTATCAAATTAACAGCTCCAGCTGACTTACTGACATTTAAGCTTGCAGGTCTAATTTCCAGAAAAAAATGATCTAGTCTGGGTTCTCTTCCAAGCCATCTCGGAGATTCTGAAGAAGCTTGGGGCTAAAATGATAGTACCGAGGTTCGTTAGGAAAGAAATTTTAACGATGCTAGAGAATCAAAATATGGTTCTATCTTACCTTTTTGGTAACGCATACTCAGATTTTGCTTGGATATCTTAACTTTTTTAGATAAAGAGTAATTTTATATTTAGAATTTTAAAAAAATTCTAAAGATATTGCTTTATCTTGAAATGATATTTTATTTAATATTAAGAAACCTTTGTTAAAGATTATTTTTCAAACAAATTTCCGTTTTCAAGCTATCCTATATACGAGCCTTATTTTGCAATTGCCATTTCTTTTTTTAACCATAATGATCAACATGATTTCTTTTTCTTTCTTTTTTTTTTACGTTTTAAAATAAAATTATGGATTTCACAGGCTAATTACTGTTCTCTCTGTTTTTAAAATTTCTCGAGCCGTAAATTTTCTTATTTTTCAAATAAAATTGGAATTCAGATATTAATTTGAATGTTGTTGCAGTGAATATATAAAGGTTTATGTAAATTCCTCAACAACAAATTATTTTTTTTTTCGACGTCCTCTGAAATTATTTTTTCCTAACATAATTCTAAAAAAATCGAAGTAAAAATAAATTTAAAGAATACAAAAAAAATTGTAATATTTTCTTTATTTTTTAAACTATCTATATTATACAGTAGTTTTTAACTTACATTCCAAATAATAGTAATAAATTACGAATATAAATCTACAAAATTTTACAGTGAGTTTTTTTTTTTTTCAGCTTTTTTAAAGTAGTATAAATTTTAACTACATTTATTTTTATGAAAGAATATACTAATTGAATGTACACAATTAAAAAGAATGAAAAAGTATGTGATTCCATGTGCTTATTTATTTCTAATTACTACATTGCTATATTTATATATAAAAATGTATAAAGATAGACTACAAGCAGCATCTAAAATAATTAAATGTACATTTAAAGATTGAGTTAATTTGCATAAGATTCAAATTTAATTCGGATATGAATATATGAATTGTCAAAATATTCATAATTCATCGTAAAGTTTACTTTCAGACTGCAGAATATTACATCTGAAATATTTGCAGCTGAAGTCTCTAATATTATTGCTCTAAATAATTGCTCAATTATTGCTGTAAATTTAGTGCACATATGAATACATAAATTTAATGAAATGTGAATTTCAGTAACATCAATGAAATCTGAATTTATAAAACTTGTTTACTTCAGAAAACCATTTTAACGAATATAAAAACGAAAGAATTTTGTAACATTTAATTGCAAATATTTGTGTCTAATTAATGCGCAGCTAGTGTTATTCTGTGTGTGTGTGTGGGGGGGGGGGGGGGGTCAGTGTTATCATTATGCAGAAAAGTTACACACACTTATAGATGTAATTTTCATAGTTTTATTTATTTATTTATTTATTTTTTACTTGTGATATATAAAGATAAATATCGGAAATATTAAAATAAATTTCGGATGTCGGTGATTCGAGTTTTCGTAAAACAAGAAAATGAGCAGCAGCATTTGGATCTGGCAAGATTCCCTAAGGTAACTACAAATTATTTAATTCTACGGTTTTGTATTTCAAATAACACAATCTTAAATTACATAAACACAAAGTTAACTTCAGAAGAATGGGTTTTGTTTGCAAATTGGGCAAAACAAATATCACATATTATTTATAATACTTCCTATATTGAGATATGACATAAAAATCACATATAAATAAAAGTAAGAAACGAAAATTAAAAATAATAAATACTTAAAATGAAAAAATAATTTAATTCTTTTTAATATCAATAAAACGTATTTTTTAATTAAATAACTTTGTCAAGTAAATGAAAAATCCAATAATTAAGAAAATGAAAAATATCTGGCTATTCCTGTAGGTTTAAATTATGCAGCATATCGCATTGATAAATATTAAAAATACTTGCTCTAGATCTAAATTATACAACATATCGCATTGATAAATATTACAAATATTGGATAAATAAAAAGATATTTTTTTAATTATTAACCCCTTAGGGACGAGCGACCGGTATTCGTGCCACATAAGGTGCTCAGAATCGGGGATTATTCTCACCAGTAGATTTTTATTGTAAATTTTGCCTTATTCAATCCGAGCATTTTCCCGATTCAATTAGACAAAAATTTCTGTTTTAAAAAACCGGTAATTTTAGATTAAAAATTCCGTAAAAAACGCTCCCACCGAAGGTGTTAAAAGAAATTTTTCAAGGTAACTCTGGGACATACTTTTAATGAATCGTTGAAATTTAGATAATTTATTTACTTACTGAACAAAAACTAATAAAAGAAAATTTCATTTAACTATATACGGTGTAATTTATTTAGTGGAGACTAAGATACGGTTTTAATTTCATTTATAATATTTCAGGCGTATATTGCTCACTTTTGATACAACATTAAAAAATACCTTTGTGCATTATTCGCAAGTTATAAAAACAAAAGGTTAATAAACGGTCAAGTGCGAGTATTATTCGCGCTGAGAGGGTTCCGTACAATAAATACGTGAATTATTAACTGTATTATCAAAAAAATCGTTGCTAAAAGATTAACAAAACTTTATAAAAAAAAATATATACAACGTAGGGCTGGGGTATTAGGGTGGGTCGAAAATACCGAAATATTTATAACCGAAATGTAATAGAGTGGAAAAGTTGCCTTTTTTGATAAAGAATAAATTAGTAAAATATTACACCAATCGCTTAATATCTTTTACCGCCGCAAGGGGGCAAAATTTCAAAAAATTGCAAAAAACATGTTTTTTTTTTCAATATTTTTCCTTAATTATCCAAACGTACGAATACAATTTTTAAGAGGACGTAATAGCTACATGAAGATATAAGAAATGTCCCGGAAAATGTTCATTATGATATCTTATATCATATCATTATGATATCTTATCTCTAGTCATATCTTTTATTGCCGCAAATTTTTTTATTTTTTTTTATGTAAAAATTTCATTTTTTAAAAATTTTTATAATTTCTATAATATATCTAGATGTAAATAAATTTACTTCATATCTATTAATATGTCATAAATTTTGTTAATTTGTTATAGATTGGAAAATGAAAACGGTAATCATTCACTTTTCTTGACGATCGCTTTATCTACTGCTCTTTTACTGCATATCAGCAGTTCATATACCAACAATCACAAAAATTATATAAAATGAACAAAATATTTTAGTATTTTATTAATTAAAATACAGAGATGTTTAATACAGAGATGTTTAGCCGAAACGGATTAAATAACCTTAAAATGAAGAAGTATTTAAAGCAATTGAATTTTATAATATTACTTTCTCCCAAATAAAGCCATTGTTCCTCGAGAGGCTGAAATTGATCATATGTAATCCTCCCTCTGTTTTTGTCCACAAACTTTACCAGAACTTCAGAAACTAATTTCACGCATCTTTCTTCTGATTGGGAACGACAAGGACAATTATAACAACTGGTATATTTAATCGAACATTCTAAACTCACCAGCGTTGTTAGATCGTCAGTCGATAGACAAACCGTAACAGGTGGTTTCGTTAGTTTACAGTTTTGCCACTCGACTGAATCCATACAGCTTCAAAGTTCAAGTCTGGAATGACGAAGTGAGGGAGGGCAGTATTCGTGTCCACAGAACTTCGTGCTTTGGCAATTTTCTTCATGGGCTGGGCTCCTGATGTCCTCTCCTTCATATGCTATCATTCCAATGAGGCAATTTACATGATTTGAGAAACAGGCATTTCGTGAAATTACACAAGCTAAAATCTTTAGTAGATGATATGGCAAGTAACGGGGGTTACTAACTATAGTCCACATAATCTGAAAAATATGATGATTATTTTTAATTGTGAACCAACTGATGCAATACACTTTCAGGATGTATTCATTGAGTATACCTGGAAAGTGTACTGCATCAGCCAATTGCCAAAATTGAAAATTGCGAAAGCACGAAGTTCTGTGGACAAGAATAGTGCCATCCGTCATTTCGTCCTTCCAGACTTGAAATTTGAAGATTAAAATTGTATGGCTTTAGTCGAGTGGCAAAATTGTACGATCTAACAACGCTGGTGAGTTTTGAAAGATCGATTAAAGATACCAGCTATTATAACTTTCCTTGTCCGACTCAGTCAGTAGAAAGATGCCTGAAATTAGTCACTGAAGTGCTGGTAAAGTTTGTGGACCAGAACAGAGTGAGGATCACATATGATCAATTTCGGCCTCCCGAGGAACAATGGCTTTATTTTGGAGAAGGTAATATAAAATTCTTTTACTTTAAATACTTCTTCATTTTAAGTTTATTTAATCCGTTTCGGTTAAACATCTCTGTATTTAAATTAAAATATTTTATTCATTTTATATCATTTTTGTGATTTCTGGTATATGAACTGCTGATATGCAGTAAAACAGCGGTAGATGAAGCGATCGTCAAGAAAAATTAATGATTACCGTTTTTCTTTTGCAGTCTATGACAAATAGTTAAAAATAATTATGACATTTTAATAGATATAAAGTAAATTTATTTACTTCTAGACATACTATAGAAATTATAAAATTTTATAAAAAATGAAAATGTGAAATTTTTACAATTTTTTTCTTTTTTTTATCGTCTCTTTGCGGCGGTAAAAGGTATGATTTTATCATAATGAACATTTACCGGGATTTTTCTTATATCTTCATGTAGCTACTGCGTCCTATTAGAAATTGTATTCCTATGTTTGGATAAGTAAAAAAAAAATATTGAAAAAAACATGTTTTTCGTGATTTTTTTTTATCTTTGGCCTCCATCGGCGGTAAAAGATATTAACATATCGGTATAATATTTTACGAATTTATTATTTATTACAAAAGGCAACTTTTCTGCTCTATTACATTTCGATTATAAATATTTCAGTTTTTTCGACACACCCTACTGGGTATAGCTGCATACAGGGTGTCCACGAATAACCTGACCGACTTATATTTTCGCAACCGTTGGTCCTAGATGCACACTTTTAAATACAAAAGTGGTCAAAATTAGGTGCAGAGTTAAGATAAAAAAAAATTTGAATTGAAAAAATCATTTTGTAAAGAATAACAAAATCTAAATTTTTATACGGCCCCCCGGTCCTATAAGTTATATTTAGTAAAATTTATCTGCTACACTGACAAGTAAGGCAAAAAAGTCCCATTATTCTGCGATTAAAATTGACCCAGTAATAGCTGTTTAAAGTTGAAGCTTATTTTTTGCTGTAAATTAGGAGTCATTCACAAATTATTACAAATATAATTTCGTCAGATATATTAAAGAAATGGTTCAGAGTAACATTAGCATTAAAATATAAATTTGAAATCTTTAATCATTCTGACATATTACTGCAAAATATACAATTTGTACTGAACATATAAGAGGATAAAAATAACAGAAATTTTGTTAAATAAAAGGATGGAAAACAACAGCCTCATTTTTTTACTAAATGACACCTTAATAAACACACACATTTAAAATGTTGTTAGATTACACTGTCTTTCAAATTTCAGCTTTTGCAAATTGATTCTTATATATTTCTTAGCGCTGAATCCGAAAATGACCTTCATTTTAAACCCTCACGTAAGGATTTTTCTCTAATCTCAAATTTCAAAGTTAAAAAGCCCAAAGTTAAAATTGATCACCCCCCCTTCTTTCCCAAACTCATCGGACCCCTAAGCTGTTTAGCTGTAAAAAACCCAGTAAAAGACAAAAAATAAAAAAATTATTGAATTAAATAAAATTAAACTGAATTAAAATGTCTTACATCAATATTATAGTATCAGATTTTTCGCTATTTTTAACATTGAAATTTACGATTTGCGAAAAATCCTGACATGTTGGTTAAAACGAAATGTAATTTTTTTCAGCGGTAAAAAATACATGAAACGTAATTATAAAAGTTAAAAACACAAGCATCGCAGGTTTATGTTATCTAATCTAAAACTGTTTCTTAAACTTATTGACAGTAATCTATCCGATTTTTTTTTTTGTGTTATCCACTAATATAAGTATGTATAAGATGGTAAGCGTTAAAAATCATAATGATATTACATTGTGTTCGGATTTAAGCCAGTATGAATAAATTTAACTTCACTCGGACATTTGAAAGTAAGTTAAAGTTCGAGTACAAATTTTAAACTGGAAAGACGATCGTTCCAAGTTAAATAAAACATTTTGAAAATAATATAATTTTTGTTAAAAGAAATCATAGCCTCAAATCCTTATAAAATAAAACATATGTTGAAATACAATTACTTTAACTAATCTGAAACTTAAATAATAAAAGTTAACTCAATTGTAATAGTTGTAGGATTTCTTTCAAAACGCAGATACCTTGAAATAAGCTGAAGTGCTTTATATACGACCCCTGAAAGCAAGGACGAAATCAACTAATTTGAGATGCAATAAAAGCGATAAAACTCACGCATTTCGAAGTTTCATAACTCGGTCAATTTTAATGTTAGTGAATGGGACTTTATTTTGTCTTACTTGTTACTATCACAGTAAATTTTTAATAAATATCACTTACAGGACTGGGGGAGCGTATACAATTTTTTATTTCGTAATTTTTTAATAAATGTTTTTAATGACCCAAATCGCTTTAAAAATAATTCTTTACCTTATTTAAACCATTTTTGTAATTGGAAGTATGGATCTAGGACCAACGGTTGCGAAAATAAAGGTCGGTCAGGTTATACTTCGACACACTGTATACTAGAAAAGTATGAATGGGTATACAATAAAAGTTCAAAGAAATATGAAGCCTAAATAATATCAAGCATTGCTATTCTGTATAACTCTTTTTACTTTCTTCCATCTTTACAAGAAGAAAGTATTGGATTCGTAAAAATTTTCGAATTCCGGTTTTCGACAGATTTACACGTTTTAAGGGTCAGAGATCCCCCAAAACATGTTTTTAGAAAATATCTGTCTGTGTATCTGTCTGTCGTATTGTCACACTGTGAGTCTGTATGCAAAGCAAATTTTGTGGGCACTCTTATCTCAAGAACTAATGAATGAAATTTAAGAAAACTTTAGATTCAGTTATTCCCTGATATAAATTAATGCTGATTACTTTAGGTGTAAATCGACCAACAGGTGGCGCTCCTATGTAGAATTTTTTATGATTTCCGCAATAGCTCTATCTCAAATAATAATGCACGGATTTTCATCAAAGATTCAGTTAGACTTCAGATTCAGTTAGACATTGACATAAGTTGTTAATTATTAGGTTTTGGTGTAAATCACCCAAAAGATGGCGTTGCTATGCTGCATTTTTCAAGATTTATACGATTTTAACGATAGTCATAGCTCAAGAACTAATGAACGGAATTTCATATTTTTAGAACCGTCATGATGGGCCTAGATTGTCAATTAATTTTGGTACTGTAATAGCAAAATTTGAAGTATTAACATGTAAGAGATAGAAGAAAGTTTTAGGATTGCCACATCTGACTAGTTTTAATCATATCCTAATACATTTATGTTGAACTTAATCCGGTACTGACAATAAAATAGTGCATATTTAAACTTCATTTGGCATTTCACAAAAGTAAATTTCACGTAGTAATAATCTTTCCCTTAGCACTGTAGCTAAAACAAAACCCTTGTTCAAAGTTTAAACTTGGGATTATGCTAAGCGCGCTTCGAAAGTTGCAACGTCGCACAGTGAGGCAAAATCTCGAAAAGCTGGCCAAAATATGAAAATGTTATTCAAATTGCACGAAACGTCGTACACGGTTGTTTTTTTAGGATGCTGATTACGATTCTAAAGTTAAAATTCTAAAAAAAAAAAAAAAAAAAAAAAAAAAAAAAAAAAAAAAAAAAAAAAAATGGCAGGTCCAATATGGTGGAATATATGTTAAAATGCTTTGAAAGTTATTCATTATCTATGAGATTTCATATACAAGTGCTTTTCAGCATGCTAAATACGATTCAAAAGTTAATTTAAAAGAAAATAGGCTAATTATAAATAAAAAAAATTAGATTTAAATGAAATATGAAGTTTAGAAGTTAAAATTTACAAGAAATTTTCAAGGAAGTGAGATATTTTTAATCGAAATTAAATGATGATTTTTTATTTATGAAACACAATTAAGTACATTAATGAAACGTAAAATATTACAAATTTTAATTTTTATATTATTAACATAAAACGAAATGATGTTCTAAAATTCCTCTTTCGAATAATCTGCTGTATAATAAGTAGATTCTTTAGAAGGGAAGGTGTCGAAATATTTTACAGAAGTTGTTGTACCTCTAGGGACAATGATTCTTATTTCTTCAACGGCAAAATTCACGTAAGCTCGAAATGAAGGAATCTGATGACATTAAGGCTAATGTCAGACGAACGTCTTTTTGCACGCTTTTTTTCTACATATCATCTCTACAGAATGCTAGCGGACCTGCGTAGGGATGATATATAGAGAAAAAGCGTGCAAAAAGACGTTCGTCTGACATTAGCATTAAAAAATACTCCGTTGTTTTCTTCCTACTTCATTTTAGCGGAAAATATTGTCAATACTTTTTAATCAATTTGTTGCACGAATATTGAGTATCTTCCGACATTTTCCCAATTCGAAATAATGAGGAAACTATTATTTCTTTGCCATGAATAAGTATAGTTTGTGCACTGAAGTTGACATACAGAACCAGGGATACAGTTCAACGAATTTAAGAGCTGTTTTTGAACAATAATCCCCGAAATTGGTCAAATGAATGTCAAGAAATTACTTGTAATATGACGTAAAATCATTTGATGAAATCTTTGTCTACCCTCATTGTGGAAGCAGAAATATTTGCGTATTCAAAAAATCGATGATCTGAATTGTCATCATTTGTGCTTCGAAATCCGGGCTTTGGTTTATCGACAAGAAATCCTAATTGTAAACGAAATCCTTTTTGGATATCTTGTTTTGCAATTTCAGTTTTCTTTTTCTCGTCAGGAGTGCGCGCTTGCCATTTTCTTACATCCAGTTTGTATGATAAATGCAAACAACAATTCAAAACATCTTACACAAGCATGTAACATGATCATCCCGATTTGTAAATGATCTCCATTCACTTATAGATTGAAAATGTTATAAAAGTTATTAAACTGTTCTGAAGTTTACTGACATAGGTAACAACATTGATTTGACATATTACTAGTAATGGCATTAAAAATTTTGCCATCAATCATCGTTAACTAAGTTTATAACTAATGTCTACTTATTTTCTTTCAATGACTGTTTTAAAAGGAATAAGTTTACTCTTCTAATCTGTAATATAATCCGTTTCATTGACAATAGCGTTCGTATTTTCGCTCAAAAAATGGATTCTAATAGCCTAAAAAATGATGAAGGGTCTCGAATTTTTCTAGATAATGATTTCTAAATTTTTTACAACATGTTTTAGTGGCACGAGAGAAATGTAAAAGATATTTGAACCTGATTTGTTACCATCAACATCGCTAAATTTTTGTGTAAACGTACTCTGACCAGATGTGCCATCACATCCCTATTTGCAAATTAAATTCAGATGGCTCATGTTCTTGGAAGTCAGATTCTTAATAATTTCCGTTTGAATTAATAAAAGCAGTATAATCTGGAAAAGATTGCAATTAATAAGACAATTCTTTAATTACAATAGAATAAACAAAATTATTACCTATAAAGATAAGAAAATGTGTTTCTATCGGATCCACGAAAGAGAATTATTTTCATTTGTTGTTAATAGTCTTGCTTATCAAATTCATTTATGCTTATTTGTAATATAATACATAATAATCTATCACGAAACTGAATAATCTAAAATTTTTGAAAATGTTTGCCTGATAATTTGCTGTCAAAAAAAAAGAAGTATCGGAGTTTTCGAAGCTACTAAAAAATTGATATTTTTACTTGTTGTTAAAAAAACCTGCACGAAATGTAGAATGGCAGTTTATGGCAGCTGGTTTTTTCATGATTCTTTAGATAATAGTTAAGGCTATTATTTCCCTAAATTTCGTTGCGGAACACTGTGGAACATATAAACTTTTTGATGTTTAAAAGCATGGGAATAATATATTTAAAAAAATTTTTTGATAAAAAATAATCATGAAATTATTAATTTGTATGTGCTTAATATAATTTTTGTAACGCGCGCAAATAATTCACACACTATCATCCTGTGAATCCATTTTAAAGCATTAAAATCGGACGATATGGGAAAATGTAGAACGTGTTTATAGGAACCATGGTTTTGCTCTTTTCGTTCGCCTGAGCTAAGAATCCTCCAAGCATCACTTTTGAAATGATACACGTTGTCAAGGCAAAACGAAAACATTTTTATACATATTGATTCTGACCCTCCAAATATTTTTCTTGCCTGTAGTCAAAATTTCCTAAATAGTAACTTTATTTTTCGACTTTTGGCCAGGTCTTTGGGATTTCACCCTACTGTGCGCCGCCTTGGTCCATGCCACGTTTTTCAATATAAGTTTTTAATTAACCTTTAAAAACACGAGAGGCGTATTGAGAGATCCACCCAATGCAAACTAGTCGCAAATCCCATAGTATTTATGTGATTAACTCTAATTAAATTAGTCTGATTTTAACAATTTGACGTTTATTGCTTTTATACTGCTACTAGGCATAGCATTACAGAAAAGTATCATTAAAAGTTGTTGTCTAGGCTTCAAAACCAGATGGTACTTAGAGTACGCCGCCCCTGTCATTTATGTATGTCAAAACCGTCCATGTCTTTAAGGTTTAATATTTCGGCTAATTACAGAAGATTTTTTTCGAAAATCATTATCAACAATGCCTTTATACTTCTGCTACGGTCGGTATCACCAGCGCCAGCGCTCCTCAACACCTTTGCTGAATGCCCGCAAATCGAAATTTGTATGTAACAGAAAAATGCGCTTTTCTCAAAAACTATTTGACCTAGGGTAATCACTATAATTTTTCTACAAGGTTTAAATTAACGTCTATTACCTCTAATTTTTTTCATAATTTTAGTTTCAGTAGATTCGGAATTAGAGGGGGGGGGGGGCATATTTTTGCACTACATTTTTGACTATATCTCTGAAAATATAATACCTAAAATTAAAGGAAATGTATTTTTGAATCCAGCGTTACAAGAGCTTTCACACGATACCCCACATGATACACAAAGAAAAGATTTGTTTTCTTCAAGTAACATTAGCCCCTCTACATTTTACTTAAATGTTTTTATGAATGTTTAATAATCTGTAAATATGTGGGTCAATAGTCTTTATTGCTTCCCCCAATTTGAACTTTCCACATCCCTTAGTTTACGAGTTAAATGGCTGTGACAGACAGAGGTGTGATCGTATAATGGTTCCGTTTTTACTTTTTAAGTACGGAACGCTAAAAATTAATAAAAAATAGGTGATCACAAGAAGTAAGAGTTCTTATTTAATAAACAAGCTACTTATTTACAAAATAAAAGTTTTCGCCATGAAATTATTCGAAAAGTAATAGCTATTACAGTTTGAAATAATTTTTATTTCATTTTTTTGCTATGTATCTAATGATGATTTATTTGCCAAGAATAAGGTGCGCGTTTTACGTCGAATATATCTTAAAAACAAAACTTTGAGGTCTGAAATCTTAGATGCGAGTTATAGGCCTGAATACTACATGGTAATAAGTTCATGATAGCTAACTAAATCTATTTTCAGTATAGTGTGCTAAAAATAAAAAAAAGAAAATGTATACAAAAATTTAACAAAGAAATACACTTACTTAAATATTATAAATAATTATCAACTTGGTAAGCAAAAGTTAATCAAAATTCAGTAAACTATGTGATGCTTTTTTTACATTACAAAATTTTTCATACTTTGAATCTCTCTATTCTAAAAAGAAGTAACTACCGCTGTCACCGCCGCCGCCGCCGCCGCCGGTTTTGATTTTTTTGTGACCGGAGGCCTTTCTTCGTTAATGTTAATAAAAATAATGCACACAAAAATATGAAAATCGGTGGTTTTATACAGAAATGTTTGATAAACACGCTGATCCAGACAGTTTTCAAATCGAAGAATTATTTTAAGAGATATTTAATGCTAAAGTTGGACAAAATCGTTCCACTAAAAAAGTTTTATAGCAGCAAAAACTATACATGGCAGTGTAATCATTTTTAGATCATTTTATGCGTTAGAATTTGCCGGAGTGCAGATTGCATTAATTTATTTATTTTGACTCATTTTTTGAGGTTTTATTTCTATTTTAAATTCAAATTTTCAGCATTTCTAGAGATATTTTTTACAGATTTCAGAAAATTGTACTACTTTAAACTGTTGCCAGCTGTATAAAAAGCGCAAGCAATAATGTTTGCTTCATCTTAAAAATTTATTTACACGTGACTATTATAAACAGGAAAAAAACTTTCAAATTAGAATTAAATAATTACGTATAAAAAGCAGGAACTCATTAAAAATTACGTATTAAAAAGTATGCACGTGAATTTTAAAAGAGAAAGGATAGTGTAAAATAATAAATTCATTAACATGCGTTAGAAGTCTTAGGAGAAATTACGTCATATTTACGTCACATTATAGTTATTACATAAAATGAACACAAAATAATATTGCAAAAAAGTTTAAATTTAGAAATTGCGCTAGACATTTATTTGATATTTTGAGAATTGATTTAAAATGTCTCATTTAAAAGAACTTTCTTTTCGCTTTGTTAAAAAATACCAGGAGACAAAGACTCTCTTTACTTAATTCCTTTTATATTAGCTTATTTTGAAATGTTGTTACACGTGTATACGTCATCAAGTTATTTTTATTTCGACGTTTTATTTGTGTTTTTATTAATGTTGTACGAATTTATTTGTTCTTTCGTTATTTAAAATAAAAATTATATCAATTTGTATAATTTGGCGAGTGGTTTGGCGATTTATATAATTTGGCGAAATTGGTCGACAGGATAATCAAGTAGTACCGCAGCGGATTTGGCGTTAAAATTCCCCAATCAAAGAGAAATGCATAGAAATTCGTTTATAGGGAGATCGCCACTGTTTTTAAATTATAATTCAATCTTTCGAAATCTTTTTAAAGCCGAATTAGCGTGCATTTAGAGTCTGCGGTGTCTGGACGGGGGTTGGCGAGCGTAGCTCGTAGGGGGCCGAGCCCCCTAGTTATATATAAAGAAGCTAATAATCAGAAATGATTGGAAGATTCTGCATAATACTTATGGCCTCAATCACAGGCTAAAGGGTTTTGATTAATGTTAAAAAAATAAAAATAATAATTATCCCTTTATTACTTCGATCAGAAAAAATTATTTTTGTACGCTTCCTGTGTGAACGTTTATTAGTAGTTCATTAAAATTTAATTAAATTTTATCTTTTAAATAAACATAATCAATGTAAACAATTAACAATTATAAAAACTGATTATTTCCTTTAAAGTAATTAAACTGAATAGTTTCAGGAGATGGACATCGATTTATTTATTTATTTATTTTTCATTAATTGAAACATAAAATTTTACGAATTTCAGATGTTAGGATAAGCAGGCAAAACTAGAATGCATGAAGAATAAATTTTATATATAAATAATTTTATACATAATGTTCATAAATAGTTTTTCATCAGTCGAACTCATTTTTAAAACAATATCCGTTTTCAAAATTATATATGTGTACGCAAATGTAAATTTTTATTCAAATGTTTTATATATGTACCCATACAAATTTCTTAAAAAAGATTAATAATTGCTATACAGCTAAATCATAAAGGATTATAATTAAAAAAAAAATGGAAATAGTATATGCATTAGCTTTAAATGGATAGAATTTATATCTTTGGGAAAAAATATTCTTACGATTAGTGTCAACTTCAGAGAAAAAGAAAATACAATAGTTTTAGTGTTACATCAGCAATAGAAACTGACTTATTACTAAATTTTTATTTTATCCAAAGAGTTAGGTAAATACTTCAGAGAATATTGCAGGCTCTTTAAAAAAAACCCTATAGCCATGACACGATCTCAATGTTTCTAATTTTAGATTTTCTTTTTCAAACTATCATAAATATAATGGAGTAATAACGATGTGTTTCAGAAAAAGAAAACATTATTTTATATACATTAAAAGGAAGAGAATTAAAATCAAGATGAAGTTACAATTAACGGTATTTTTAAACACCTTTAAGAATGTAAAAATTACTGTTATTCCAACATTCTTTTCGAATAGAACAAGAAAGAAATATAGCTTGCTTCAGCACTATTTCGCAAGATGTTTTGTAGGTGATGCACATGTTGCATTAATATAAAGTAAAAAACTCAATAATGCTTAGTTTATCATTTTCACCTGATATTTCGGTACCCTAAAGAAATCGATATTAACTGTATATAATACTCCATATTAATTTCGGAAATATTCAACTTGATTAACAAAGTACCTGCATGTACCTACATTTAGGATGATAAACATATTCGCATTTATACTTATAAGATTGTGATAAATGTAAATATTGTTTAAAATAAATTTCTGTGTTATGCCTTTAACCCTTAAATGGTGAGGTGATTTTTTTCTAACGTAAGTGGTGAGGTGGGGTGTATGTAACCCCAAATTTTATTTCTTGTGCACTCCTTAAAATGTATCGAAAGAAAAAAAGAGAATTTACTGTGTCTTTTGTATTATTTATTTCCATACAAACAAATGAAAAAGTACTGTAAGTGTACATACATATAGTTATAAATTTACGCATTTAAATACGACTTTTCAAATGTAGAGCTCATATACAATTTCTTTGGGATACGAAACACCCCACCTCACCAGTTAAGGGGAAAAAAATTCTGTGTGATGATAAAAAAAAATGCCTGCCGGCCCGGCCTACAGGCGGAGGTAGATTTCGAAGTTAAGTATACTAATTTCACCAACAAAAACTAAATCATTATTAGATATAAATCCACTTTAACAGTTTTATCTGTCTGCTTTTGACGAGTTTTTGTTTCCTTTTCATAAAATAGCTGGTTTTATCAGAATCATGTTAAGGTGATATTAAAAAAAAATATTTTTCCATACTCAACAACTCGAAATTTTCTGGCACATTTTCAGATTCATTTTTAATAAAAAAAAATATATATATGAAACATGCTGACGTGATTTTTGAAAAGATTTATAAGCGACCTGTGTTTTTATTTTTCTTTCAATTAATTAAAACTTGATTAATAAACAATTATTTTCTCAGTAGGGCAATATTTTTCGTTTCTAACACAATCGCTTCGGGAAATTCGGGAAATTCTGTTCAAAATGCCCACTTTGACATCATTTTTTGAAATAAATTCTGCCTCTATCAAAAAATCGATCATTACTGTACATTATATATTTTCTGAATAAGAGAATCTAGCAATTGGATGCGTTTGAGAGCAAAAATGAATTTAAAAATGAGTAAGAAAATAGACAGTTTGGATTTGAATGCACCCTTAATAAAATGATTTTTTTTTCTTCAACCGCTATGTATTTTTAATTTGTTTTTGCTGTAAGAATTGGCGCTATCCAAACATTGTCTATATAAATGTTGAAGACAATATTAAGAAGATATATGATAAATTCTTGGAGATTTTATATCTTGTGAATTGACGGAGTTATGAAAATTTTTCTTCTTCAACCCCCCTTTTTTGTTTTCGTTTTTAATTTTTTTGCGGTACGAATTGGTCCTATCAAAAACTTGTGAATATAAAAGTTGTAGATAATATTAAGGGGATGTATAATAAAATTATTGCATTTGATATCTTGAGAATTGACGAAGTAAGGTATTTTTTTCTCCCAAAAACCCAACTTTTTGCGCCCCTTGAGCCAATTTTAAATTTTATCAAAAATCTGTGATGCATAAATTTTTGGTGCTATTTTTAGAAACAATAAAAACTTTACACTGATTTGATATGGACAAAAATTAAGAAGTTATGGGGTTTTTTCGGTTTTCACAAAACCCCTCCCTGTTTCCATCCCCTTTGTCCGCTTTTGCCCATTAACGAACTTGACCGAGTTTTTATGTCCCTTGATTTTATGTATCAGTTTGGAAGAAATTTGTGCAGAATTGCGGAAGTTATCGTGTCCAGAAGAAAGTGATAGCACAATTGCTTCGGGAAATTCCGTTCAAAATGCCCAATTTGACATCATTTTTTGAAATATATTGTGCCTTTATCAAAAAATCGATCACTGCGGTACATTATATAGTTTCTGAATAAGCGAATCTACCAATTAAATGCGTTTGAGAGCAAAAGTGAATTTAAAAATTAATCAGAAAATAAGCAGTTTGGATTTGAGTGCATCCTTAATGCAATGATTTTTCCAACACAATCCGCTATTGTGAAATTCGGTTCAAAATGCCCATTTTAACAGCATTTTTTAAAATATATTCTGCGTCTATCAAAAAATCGACCATTACGGTACATTATATAGTTTCTGAGTAAGAAAACGTACCAATTGGAAGCCTTCGAGAGCAAAAATGAATTGTAAAATGAGTCAGAAAATACGCAGTTTGGATTTGAATACACCCTTACTTAGATGATTTTTTTCTTCAACCGCTATGTATTTTTAATTTGTTTTTGCTGTAAGAATTGATCCTATCCAAAACTTGTCTATATAGATGTTGTAGACAATATTAAGAAGATGTATGTTAAATTCATGGGGATTTTATATCTTTTGAATTGACGGAGTTAGGGATTTTTTACTTCTTCAAACCCCCTTTTTGTTTTCGTTTTTAATTTTTTTGGCGGTACGAATCTGTCCTATCAAAAACTTGTGAGTATAAAAGTTGTAGATAATATTAAGGAGATTTTTAATAAAACTAATTGGAATTGATATCTTGAGAACTGACGAAGTTGTGAATTTTTTTCTCCCAAAACCCCTATTTTTTGCGCCCCTTGAGCCCATTTTTTAACTTTATCAAAAATCTGTGATACATAAAATTTTGGCCCTATTTTTAGAAGTAATAAAAACTTTAAACTGATTTGATATAAACAAAAATTAAGGAGTTATGGGGGGGTTTCTGTTTTCACAAAACCCCTCCCTATTTCCATCCCCTTGGTCCAATTTTGCCCATTAACGAACTTGACCGAGATTTTATGCCCTTTGATTTTATGTATCAGTTTGAAAGAGATTGGTGCAGAATTACGAAAGTTATCGTGTCCAGAAGAAAGTGATATATATATAGAGATATATAAATACATACATAGATAGACAGATAGATAGATAGATAGATAGATAGATAGAGGGTGGTTTTGGGTTCTAGATGTCATGATCGGTGTAGATCTGCAAAACTTTTTCAGAAATTCCAACATAGGAACGATCCCAATAGGTAGTATTTCATACGAAATCTACCTAAAAGGTAATCTTTGAGGAAATTGAAATATACATTTAAACACAGTTTTAAACGAAAACCTGTTGAGAATTTTCTTTGTCATAATATCGGCAAAACGTCTTTACTATAATTTTTCGTTATAGTTCCTTATTATTACAATATCTCGCTTATAACGTAAGATAAATGGGCGGTTCTCAAAAGGTGGGCACTGGACACACGTCATAACTTTAAGCCTTTCAAACATAACTTTAACTATCATTGACTTTATTATTTTTTTTACACTGAGTTTTTAATTCTATTCAGAGACAGAAAATGGCATAATTTATTGTAAAAGATTTGTATAAATATCTTAAAATTTTATTATTTTATTATTTTATGCTAAAAAGGCCAATTTCGGACATTTATAACGTTAACTGCTCCAATATACCACCAAGAAAAAGAGTTTTAACTTGCTTCCAGGTGGTTCTAATGATAAACAACGAATGCATAAAGGAAACGGATGATTTTTTGATAATTTCGTTAAGAGATGGAAGACTGATTTGTTGCTTTTCTGAAGATAGAAGGACTTTTCTATAAAGAATTTTTCTGTAATTTGTTATGTCCATAAGTAACGAACGCCACAAAGCTATCCTTTCCACAAAAAATACATCAAGTAAGTACTTTAAACTCTTTTATCTAACTTTAAAATCATTTTAAAAAAATTTTTAAACATCTGTTTTTGTTTTTGTAAGATTTTTTTGCAATAAATACACTTTTCTCAAATAAAACAGTGGAATGTCTAAATCGCGTAACGATGGAAAGGCCGATTTTATTTTCGGTAAATTTATTTTTAAAGATGATTTGGTGTCCTAAAACGTATGAAAAGATATATATTATAATGTTTTATCGTAAATAATTAAAGTGTTTTGTATAAATAAAGTGTATTTAGCACGTGTAATAATATAACTTGACTTGAAGCATGCTCAACTAATGTGTGTAACGATCGACACAAAATGACGACCGCTGCGATTATTACAAAATTTTGGACGTGCTTATTTAAAAGTATGATTTAAAATTAATAGTAAAACTTCTTTTTTTATTTCAAAAGCAATTCTTCAGTGATCTTACGTGTTTTTATGTATGTTGCAAAGTTTTCTTTGTAGCAAATGTACCCCAAACGATTATTTAATAACAATGTCCAAATCGTGGAACGATCTAAACATTAATAATTTTAATTTTCTAAATACATAAATAAATATATTATAACAGTGTCCATTGTTTTAACATATACGTAAAATAAAATAAATATTTTTTGTTAAATTATTGTACTTGAGTTCTTTTATTTTTTTTTTTAATTCAAGGTTTAAGAATCCCCGAGATAAGTCGGTGGTAAAAGCACTGTTTCTCCATACCTGTCGCCGGTGAAGTGGTTAAAATTCCATTCTTCCTCTTTGCTTTCTCACCAAAATGCAAGGAATATAAAAAGTTTAAGCCACTACGTTCTGTAACTTTGGTTTAAAAAAAAAAAAAAAAAAAAAAGAAAAGAAAGGACTAAAGAAAAAAAAGCAATTTAACAAATTACAACGACCAATTTGGAAAATGATTTTTTCAAACACTAAAATTTAAGACATAAAAAATAGCACGGAGTTGATCCTACATTACGTACGCCATGGATTAAACGATAACATTCCTGGACCCCATCATGAACAATTTTTAAAAGAAATTTCAGTTTTACAATTTTCGGTACTGTACTTTTTTAAACTTCTACGGAGCTGGTCATACATTACGTACGCCATGAATTAAAGATTAATAGTGTTATTACACGTAAAAATTGCAAGCAAGAGAAATCGCCTGCGACTCGTCAGATTTCCTATTAAACTTACGTAATAGCCAAGCATTTCATTGGCTGTTCGGGAAAAGGCTTTTCTATCATCAGATTTCCAAAAAATCTCACGACCAATTTTAAATAAAATTTCATTCTTAAACTTCTAAACATCCGACAATATTACTTTTTATACCGTCGGATAGAGAAAAAAAATGTACTTTTAAATGCAATTTGTTTGAAAGCTGTATCTCAATTTGTTTCTGATTTATTATTTTTTTTTGTAGTTTTTATTACTTTTTTGTCATAGTGGCAACACTCTGTTGTCCATCGTTGTTGAAACCAAAGGGAAATACAGATTACTGTATATACCAATCACATAACAAATAAATTGCGGATTAAACCAATGAAAGTGTTCAGAAATGCTTTTGATTTCCTACCCTGACGAGAACAATAACCATTTTTCCAAATGGTTAAAAAAAACAGAAATTGACATTACTCAAAGTATAAAAGACAGCCAGCGAAAATTCTTCAAGGTACTCAAAAGATTCACTCCGCACAAACGACAAACAAATTTGGTACTATTCATATAAAAGGTAGATCCGATTTTTGTAATCTCTGTAAAAAAGAATCAAGAATGCATTACCAGTGAAGCTGGTGAAAAAAATATTGTTTCTACAATTGACTTCTCACGCAGTTGAAAATAGATTGACATTGGTGACTGGTTCTTTGTATTAATTCCTGATGAAAACTTATGACCAGGTGTTATTGAAAAGATCAGCATTGATAATGGTGAACTAATATTTTCTATAAATTTTTTGACTCCTCAGGCAGACATTGATTTTAACAGGTTTCGTTATCCATCTAAAAAGACAGCGCAAATTTAAAATATGAAGATATTTTGTTGAAATCACCATATCCACATCACCCGGTGACAGCAAGAGGACACTTTTCTTTTGATAAAGAAATTATAGATATGTGCATTAAAAAAATGGCAGTATAATTTGTTGTTTTTCTTTTGTTTTGTTTTGAGAAAATAAAAAGAATAAATTATATGTTGGATACTTCTAATATTGTGTAAAGGTTTTTTTTTTTTTTTTTTTTTTTTTTTTTTTTTTTTTTTTTGCATAATGTGTAATCCTATAAAATTAAGATATTACTTCTAAAAAAATAGTAAATATTTTAATATCAAAGTTTAACATTTGTTTTTATTATTATTATTACTGGATAACAAAAAGTTAATTATATATATATATATATATATATATATATATATATAATTATACATACAATTATAGAATAAATTTATTACATTCTTAGTTTTAAGAATTTTTTAAATACCAAGCACAACTTATTTATGGAAAAGTCAAAACTGTGTAACCTACATCTCAGCAATGTCCAAAATCTGTAACCTACATGCCAGAAATGTCCAAAATTTGTAACGTACAGATCTACTAATTAAATGCTTTAATAATTAATTGTGGTTGTCTTTTAACGTTTGTGTATAATTTTGTATACTTATATACTATACTATTTAAAAAAATTGGCCTTAAATTGGAAAATTTTAAAAATTACATATAGTTAACGTTTAATGATCCCACCTTTTGAGAATCTCCCAAATATGTAATCATAACATCATTCCCAAAACATCGGTTATACGAACGTACAAATATGAAAAATATGCTTAGATATACACATTAACCACGGTTTGAAAGGTATCATACACTGTTAAAAATTTGCAGCATTCTGTCCAGTCATTTGACCGTTTCTTCAAAAAACATGGTTTCGTAACCGTTATTTAACTATATTCTGACCATAAAATGACCAATAATATGGTCAGAATAATGTTAAACTACGGTTATGTAACCGTTTTAAATAAAAACGGTCACATGACTGGACAGAATGCTGCAAATTTTTAACAATGTAGGTCTTAATATGTGCCAATAATTGTGTCAATTATACGATGAGATATAAACATATCATCTTCATCATTTTTATATAATGATTAAAAATCAAAATGTAGGCTAATTAATTTAAAAATGTATTTAGTTACTGCAACTGACAAACAATATGATGAAAACAATACTAGTGCCGCATGTTTTACATCTTAAAGACAAGTGTACAAAGACATATAATCGATTCTATGTCCAAAATCCGTTTTTCTTATCTTTCTAGATTTATTCGGAAATTATAGAATCTCATACTATATGAGACACGCGCAATAATTTACACACTAAAAAGATATAAAAGTAAATGCTTGCGTTATATTTATAATAATTAAAAGACAATAAAATATGTTTAAAAATTAATTTTATTTTCACCAAAAGCAAAACAATCTTTTCGCATTCAACACCGGCATATAAAAATTAGTGCATTGTTTTAAAAGACTCGTCCCATAAAAAAAATGCTTCTTTTTTTCCTTTTTTGTAAGAATAAAATTGATTTTATATAATTTGAAACTTTTTATCTGCCTTATCTTTATATACTGTGCACTTGAATTTCATTATTTATTTTTTATTTCGTTATTTTAAGCTGTGAAGAAACATAAAATAAATGAAGTACATTAATGCAGCTTTTTTTTATTTAATCAGGGAACGATAAAATATTTTATGACTTTAAGTACCACTTGGTTTTCTATATATTTCGGAATAGAATACATTCTAATATCACAAACCGTAACAATGCAATGCAATCAGAAATATATCTATAAACTCTCGCCCGACTTAAATTTAAAAGATTAAATCTTTCATGAAAAATTTTCGAACATAATAATAAGTTCTTAGATATGGGTGTGTATAAATATATGCGTGTGCGCTTTATTTTGGAGTATATGTTTATATGTGTATGTACTATATATGTATACATGGCCGGTTAAAAAAAATAGAATCATACAAGTTATTTTTAACTTTACGTATGACTCTTATCTTCAAATTTTAGAGCATATTCTTTCTTCTAAATTCTTAGAAAGAAAATATGAATTTTTTAAAGTTTTTTTCAAAGTAATTAACGTCTCTTTTGCATAGCAAACTTAGTGTCAAAATTTCTGTAAAGCATTAATGATTCAAAAGAATGCATTTGAACAGAAACATTTTTTTTTCCGTTTGCAATTTATTAAGTTAGAGGAGACTTTTTGTTAATTATATTTATTGAAATCGGTTTCTTAATAAAAGAAACTCATTAATTCAAAATCTCATTAAAAATAATCTATCAGAAACGGGTAACATATTTTTGTGTAAATAAAAAATTTCCCCCATCTTGCATTGAAATTCTCTATAATTAGTTTGTACTAGAGCGTTATAAAATTTTCATTTTAATTTCGATATTTAATTAATTAAAATTTAGGAATTAATTTCAAATGTCTTACGAAAAGTACATCAACACATTTGAAAATAAAATATTAAATATTCTTTATAAACTAATTTCAAAGATGGAATGAAGTAATTTTTTTTTCATGGGAAATTGAAACACTTTTATTTAAAAGATTGCATTATCTCTGACAGCGTTATTACTCGTTTCGTTTCACACATAAAATTTTAAATAAAATTTTAATTTTAATTCATATCTAACTGAATAATAATTAATTATTTCCCGTTTTCTGTTAAAGAACTTCAGTATAATGGAATTGTACGATGAAAAGATTCATATATCGACGTAAAACCGAATTATTTTGTGCGTCTCTTTAAACGAATAAGAACTGCAACTCTATACTCTTGAGAAAGCATGTTTTTATACACCTCAATGATGCATATTAATTTTATTACGTTTGAAGTAGTGTAATATCATTAAAGTATACCGGATTTTTTTTTATTATTTTAGGCCATAATGTAGTGGTATTCGTTTATGTTTTCCTGTAAAAGAACTATAAATGCTACACACTTCATTTGTAATACTGAACAATCCATGGTAAACATCCATACTATATAAAATTTACATTGCAATTTGAGTATATTTACAAGAGCTAAAGCACCGTGAGAGAAGACAGGCAAACCTGTTTTATGAATACTTTTCAGCTACGTTATAAAGTGTTAAAAATAATAGAAACATATTTAAGTATTCCACATTTCTTGTATGATATTTATTCATGCTTGTTTTAAACAAGTTCATGGATTCTTTGCGTCAACGGAAGACCTTGAGCCCTTTTTTTTCAAAGATACCAGTACCAAGTTTTAAATTAATAGATCAAAATGACCTTCCGCTAAAATATGTTGTTGGAAACTGAATCAAAGTTTCAATTACTTTTTCGCTCAGCAGTGGATACTCACCTTTATGGAGAACTTAAAAGGACATTTGGGTATGAAAATAAAAATAAAAATGGCTTGTTATGCAAATAATGTAAAATAACGTAGAATAATATAATTATCAAAGCCTCTAACATTTAAAATTTTCAAAACTAAACATTTATATTTGTTTAACTAAGAGTTTCTTAGAATATTCTTTTTGTTTTACTATTAACAAAATATAAAAAATTCAAATTGTGTTAAGATTTTTATAAATCACCAAAATTGTCCGGGCGACCACCACTAATTTAATCTACAATTGATAGTTACTTTATTAAAATAGTTTAACACACTAATGGTCCATAAAAATATAAAAATATCTTTCCAATCATATTTCGAAATGGAACACAAACAGTTTTTCTTTAAAAGAATGTATTAATTTTGTCATTTTTTTCTTCTTTTATGAACAAAGCAAATTCCCCCTTTTTTTTTTCAAAGGAAAGTTGTTTGCTCTTTATCTTGAGTCATATTTCATTTGAAACATACATTATGCTTCCAACTTAAAAGTTAACTTTTCACTTTAATTTTAAATGCATTTTGTTTTATCTTTTAGTCTTTTAAAAGAATATTTTCAAATTTCTAAAGCATTTTTAAAAGTATAAAACATACACTATCTGTTTAATTATTCCATTACCTAATTTTATTATTTCTTGCTGGCATAATATAGTATTACTGTTTCAACAGAATGCACTTGGATGAAAATATTTGCTCACTTTATATGTAATTCAGGTAAGAGAAACTCGGTATAATTAAATTTATAGATTTTTATTTCTTCAGAAAAATCGCATTATTTCGAAGTCTGGATTAAAAGTAATATGCTTCATAAAGAAATAAAAAAATTTTACTTCCTAACTCAATTCTTTTAAAACTGCAACATTCTAGTTTTTTAATCCCTCACTAGGATTCTCTTTAATTAGTTTGTAATATTCAGCTGTGAAAATTTCAGTTTAATTTTTAAATTTAATTAATTAACATTTAAGATTTATCGGTTATTTAAAAAAGCTAGGGCAAAATTAAAATACGATTAAAAATATTTAAGTGTTGGATGGATTTCTGCTTTGCTACTAATTAACATGATACGGGTATTTTTCAAGTTATGAAAAATAATAATTATTTTAAAATCTCAAAAGTTGAAGAAGCTGCTGCAAGTAATGGCATACAGATATATTGTACAAAAACGTTGCACAACACAAACATGGGATTACAAATAAACCCATTGTTACCACACACTGCCATTGTTGATTGTGAGACAACCTAAAAGCACATGTATATACAAGCGGTTCACAATCTTTATCTGGAATAATAACACAAAACTGCAGGAAAGTGCAGCAATTTTCTCTGATGTATTGCCTCATATTATATCCTGCCTAATAACGCGATTTATATTGGAATGTGAAGGTGGAAACATTGCGCGCTTATAGATGATGAAAAATGAGATTTATCTAAACGATTTATCATCTTTTATTGTTTTCTTGGCGACAGTGCCCTCTATTATCGGCATTTTGAATTAAAGCCAAATAAATCCCATGATTCGCATACTTAAGTGTCCCGACCCATTTTTTATCGCGTTTTACTTTTGTTTGGAATTTATAACTGATGTTGCCATGTGTCCAGCTTAAATAGAGGTTCCAAATTCTATCGACACGATAAATTTCTTACAGTTTATTTTGCCATCTTTAATCTGAGATATTTCTGCCATTATATAAGGAAAAGAAAATTACTTTAAAATACTGGTGTCAAGGGCATTCAGAACTCCGATTTACGCAGGGCACCTGGTTACACTTCTTTTAACATACCTGGTACCATGTTCACCTTTCGAAAGTCTCATCAAAAGTATAGCCACTGAAAAGAATTTTAAATATCATTTAATTACTTAATGGGTCAACGCTAGTCATGAAATATGAAGAATAATCTTTTTGCAACTTGGTATTTTAAAACCCTTGTCAACTGAAGAGTGACTACTTTATTGTGCTGGAATAGATTCTTCATAAGTAAAAAAAGATATTATATATCGTACTCAAATTTATAACACAAAAAAATGTAACTCGTTTTTGACAACCGATTAATTAAAAAATACTAAGCGGAGTCACTTCTAATTTTGTCAGCTATTTTTTTTTTTTTAATTTTTGTATCTGCTGAATGAAGGGGTTTTTTTTTTTTTCGCCTTTATCTTTTTTCCCCCATCATGTAACAGTAACCGCTTTTTAAGATAAAAATTTCACTTCTTTAAACCGTTGTTATTTTGTAAAAATATCAGTTCTGATTAAATTAATACAATCGCTGGAAGTAACTTTATTTAATTAATAACTGCTATATACAAAAATATACTCAGACAATCCAGGCAACTTTAAGCTGCAATGGTCACCGCAAGGCACTAAAAAAGACGAATCAGATAAGCGGCTATAACTTCAAATATAAATATTTATTTTTAATAACATAGGAACATTATAGTTTTGTATTTTAAAATAAAAATAAAGTCAATGAAAAAAATAATAATTCCTTGATGAAAAAATAAAAAATACCATTTTCTCTAAGCCATGATTATGTGTAATCACTAAGACAGTTTTACAGACAAAGATTTCGATTTATTTTCCATATTTTTCTCGCTAAAATAATATAAATTCTTTCTGTTATAAAAAAAACCCCAGATAATCCAGGCAACTTTAAGCTACCATGGTCACCGCAAGTCACTAAAAAAGGTTTATCAAATAAGCGGCAATAACTTCAAATATAAATATTTATTTTTAATAATATAGGAACATGATACGGTTGTATTTTAAAATAAAAATAAACTCAATGAAAAAAAATAATTCCTTGATGAAAAAATAAAAAATATAATTTTTTCTAAGCCATGATTATGTGTAACCGATAAGATAATTTTACAGACAAAGATTTAGATTTATTTTCTATTACTTTTCTCTCTAAAATAATACAATTTTTTTCTGTTATTAAAAAAAAAAAAAAAATCAGAAAATCCAGGCAACTTTAAGTACTATGGTTACCGCAACGCCTGTAAAAGGTCTATCAAATAAGCGGCTATAACTTCAAATATAAAAATTTATTTTTAATAATATAGCAACATAAAATGTTTCTATATTTTTAATAATATAGCAACATAATATTTTTCTATTTTAAAATAAAAATAAAGTCAATGAAAAAAAATAATTCCGTGATGAAAAAATGAAAAATACCTTTTTTTTTTTTTTTTTTTTTTTTTTTTTTGTAAGCCATGATTATGTGTAACCCCTAAGACAATTTTACAGACAAAGAATGAGATTTATTAGCCCCCAGTAGACTTTATTTCTTCCAGCAAAATAAAATGTCGTCTCAAATATCAGTGCCAGCCGTAAAACAAAGCAGATGTATCACTGTACTGTTAAATACACTACTGCAATTTTTTAAACTTCTAAGTATCGCACATTTTCAATTTTTATACCGTCGTATTCGAAAATAAAGTACTTTTAAATGCAATTTGTTTGAATACTGCATCTCCATTTATTTTTGAGATATTAATTTTTTTGTAGTTTTTAGCGACATTTGTTTAATTTTGGCAACTCAAGTATTCATTTCTGTAGAAAGTAAAGGAAAAATAGCAATTATATCTTTTTGTTGCCATTTTCCCCAAAAAACTGAAAAATATGTACTTAAAATACGTTCTATTAAAAAAAAAAAAAAAAAAAAAAAAAAAAAAAAACATAAATGAATGATTTTTGATAAAACATGGAGCTATTATAAACTAAATTTAATTTTAAGTATCTATATTAATATTGCAAACAAATGAAGGCATTTAAATCATGAGATAGCCGATTTTTTTTTTTTTTTTTTTTTTTTTTTTTTTTTTTTTTTTTTTTTGGTTGAGTTTCTTGAATGACGACATCTCTGTTTTTTGGGATTTGTGTATTATTCAGCGATAATGACGTCCTATGCGTACTTTACTGTAGATGTTGTTTAATACTGGATCGCAAATGAGGAATTCTTCAGCGGATGCGGATGACGTCACTTTATATAAAATAAAATCGCGTTTTTTAAGTCTTAAAATCGAAGTACAGTAGAGTCGCAATTATTCGAGTCCCGCTTAACCGAGTTGCAGCTTTAACCGAGTTATTTTCATCTGATGGACTGATGATTTCTATTATTAAGAAACAGCCATTATAAATGAAGCGTTAGATGAAGAGGAAAGAGCAGCCGTAAAGTCAGAATAGGGGAAACAACGGCCATTTTTTTTTTTTTTTTGAAAAAAAATTATGGCCACTTTTTTTTCAAAATGATCCGTTCTAAAGATATAAGTTCGGGACTCTACTGTATCTATATTTATATACATATATATTTTTTTCTTCAGTTGTCTGTTGAAAATTTCGGTAACTTATCATATGTTACCATCTGTTAAACTTATGTACAAAAAATTCGGGTCTGACTAACAGTGAGGCTTTCTGTGTTTAAGCTTGAATAAGTGGTGTGTGACCCAACATTCCCAGACTAAAAGTATTTGTTGTTATGTGCACCCTTTTCCTGTTAATATTTTTCACATTGTTGCTGATTCTCCCTATATACAGTGTGTCCACGTATGACCTGACCGACCTTTATTTTCGCAACCGTTGGTCCTAGATGCATACTTCCAATTACAAAATTGGTTTAAATAAGGTAAATAATTATTTTTAAAGCGATTTGGGTCAAGAAAAAAATGTATTAAAAAATTACGAAATTTAAATTTTTATACGGTCCCCCGGTCCTATAAGTGATATTTAGTAAAACTTTACTGTGACACTAAAAAGTAAGACAAAAAAAGTCCCATTCTTCTAACTTTAAAATTGACCGTGTTATGAAACTTTGAAATGCACGACTTAAACCACTTTTATGCATCTCAAAATAGATGATTTCTGTCATGCTTTCAGGGATCGTATTTAAAGTACTTAAACTTATTTCAAGGTATCTGCGCTTAGAACGAAATCGTACAAATATTACGATTAAGTTTTATTAGTTAAGTTTCAGATAATAATTGTATTTTAACATTTGTTTTATTTTGTAAGAATTTGAGGCTATGATTTCTTTTAACTAAAATTGTATTCTTTTCATAAGGTTTTATTTAACTTGCAATGATCGTCTTTCCAGTGTAAAATTTGTACTACAACTTTAACTTGCTTTCAAATGCCCGATCGAAGTTAAATTTTACATACTCACTTAAATCCGATGGCAATGCAATATTACTATGATTTTCGACTCTTACCATCTTATACATACATATTAGAGGATAACACAAAAAATTTCGGATAGATTACCGTCAATAAGTTTAAGAAACAGTTTTAGATTAGATAACATAAACCTGCGATGGTTGTGTTTTTTAAATTTTATAATTACATTTTATCATACCTGCCAACTTTCCCTTAAACTTCCGTAAAATGCGAGTTAAATTGACCCAAGTTAGACACGTTTGGAACCAGAAATTTTTTTAAGGAATGAATCCAAATAGTTTTCATAGAGAAACATGATATCAGGTTGAGTCTAAAGTTTTGACCCTTTTTTTATTTTAATGTTGACAACAAATATGTACAAAAATACAAAACATTAGTGAGGATAGTAATCACCATTAAGTTCGACAATCTTCTGCCAACGTTTTGGCAGTTTTTCAATGCCTTCCTTGAAAAACTCTGGGCTACGTGAGTCGAGAAAGAGGTCAACCTCTTTTTTGACCTCTTCTGAAGAATTGAAAATTTCACCACTAAGGTGCAGTTGCAGATGCAAAAACAGATAGTAGTCGGAAGGTGCCATGTCCGGACTATATGGAGGATGTGGCATTAAGTCCCATTCCAGCTTGTATAAGTTCCAATTCGTCCACGCACTGACGTGTGGCCTGGCATTATCCTGTTGAAACATAACCACCTTGCGTCGGAACTCCTTACTTGGTTTTTCCCTAATTGCTGCGTCCACTTTATGCAGCATGCTGCTGTACGACTCACTGTCGATGGTCTGGCCACTTTTTAAGTACTCCTTGTAGATAATACCGCGACTATCCCAGAAAACACAGAGGAGGATTTTTTTATAGGTCAATGTGCGCCTGGTTACGGTCCTGACCGGTACACCTGGTTCAGACCATCCTCCTTTTCGACTGGTGTTGTCGTAATAAACCCATTTCTCATCACACGTAACAATCCGGTTCAAAAAATCACACTTTCGGTGATATTCGAGCAAGTTTACACAGGTCCGTTTTCGTTTCTCTTTGTCATTTTGTGTGAGATCGTGCGGCACCCATCGATTGAATTTGTATGTCAAACCAATGTTTTTTAATGCTCGAATTATGGTTGTTTGAGAAACATTGAAGTGAGATGCAAGTTCCCGTGATGTAGCATTTTGATCTTCATCGATGGATTTCCGCAATTCGGTCTCATCAATCACAGTAGGTCGACCAGCACGTGATTCATCTTCGATGTCGAAATTTTTAATCTTAAAATTTTGATACCATCGTTTGACTGTACTAAGTGATACAATATCCTCACCTAAACGTGCACACATGTTACGGTGACATTCTGTCACTCCGGTGTTGCTACAGAACTCGTAGTAGACGATGGTTCGAAGCTGGATACGTGATAGTTCCATTTTCGAGGCTTCGTGGAGGCTACAGATGATAATTTTTCAAAACAATAAATACACAGTGTTGTAGCACACGTCTTCTTCTTTCGAAACCAGAAAACCGTATGTAAAAATGTCACTTAACTTGCGAACGCCAGCTGTTTTAGTAGCACTATTCTGCGAAAGGGTCAAAACTTTAGACTCAAGGTAATATTAAATGTATAGTGATACATCATATAAATTTCCTGGTTAATAACGTGTTTAACCTGAGTCAATTTAACTCGCATTTTACGGAAGTTTAGTTGAAAGTTGGCAAGTATGTTTTATGTATTTTTTAACGCTGAATAAAAAAAATTACTTTCACTTTTAACCATCATGTCAGGATCTTTCGCAAATCGTAAATTTCAAGGTTAAAAAATAGCGAAAAATCTGATACTATAAAATAAATGTAAGACTTTTTCATTCGGCTTAATTTTATTTAATTCAATAATTTATTAGATTTTTTGGCCTATACTGGATTTCTTACAGCTAAACAACTCGGGGGTCCGATGAGGTTGGGAGGGGAGGGGATCAATTTTAACTTTTAGCTTTTTAACTTTGAAATTTGCGATTTGATAAAATTCCTGACGTGGTGGTTTAAAATTAAAATCATTTTCGGATTCAACGCTAAAAATTACATAAGAATCCATTTTTAAAAGCTAAAAAACATGCCACATTCCAAAATTTCAAAGACAGTGTAATCTAACAGCATTTTAAAATATGTATCATTTTGTAAAGAATTGAGGCTGATGTTTTTCATCCTTTTATTTAAGAAAAAAATTGTTATTTTTATCCTCTTATGATGTTCAGTACAATTTGTGCATTTTGCAGTAATATGTCAGAATGATTAAAGATTTCAAATTTTTATTGCAATACTAATTTTACTCTCAACCATTTCTTTAATATATTTAACGAAATTATATTTCTACTAAATTTGTGAATGACCCCTATTATGCAGCAAAAAGTATACTCCAACTTTAATCAGCTATTACTCGGTCAATTTTAATCGCAGAATAACGGGACTTTTTTTGCCTTACTTGCCAGTGTAACAGGGAAATTTTACTAAATATAACTTATAGGACCAGGGGACCGTATAAAAATTTACATTCTGACATTCTTCACTGAATTGTTTTTTCGCTTCAAACTTTTTTTTATCTTAACCCTGCACCTAATTTTGACCATTTTTACAATTGGAAGTATGTATCTAGGACCAACGGTTGCGAAAATAAAGGTCGGTCAGGTTATACGTGGACACACTGTATATATGCGCTGCTCAAAACAATTAGGAGAGCACGTGGTTTTAACAAAATTACGCAAATATTTACACTGATAAGTAACGTAAAATAAAACATCCATAATTTAAAACGCAGTAGAAAACAGTTAAAAAATTCTCATGCATATTAAATTTTATGACGTCAAAAAGTAGAAAAGTAGATAAGTGTAGAAATCGGGATTTTTCAGAAACGTCTGTTCCTCTGTCTCAGTTGTAAAATTCAATTCCTCAGCTTTTGTTTCGAGAAAAGGTGACTTGAAAATGTCACAACAATGTGATGTACCAAAATCAATGGCTTAGCGTGTTATCGGGACAGTTGAATCTGGGGAAATACAAGGAAGTGAAGCAGGTGCTATTGGAGTCGCAAGAAGTGTCAATGCAAGGCTGTGGAATCGATTCCAAGACACATGGAATGGTACACATCGACATAGACAAAGTCGGCCATATGCTACCACAGAAACTGATGACCAATATAACATGCTAACAGCTCATCGATACGGAACGAGCAATGCTACTCTACTTCAGACACAGTTGTTCCCGGCCACAGGGCGAAAGGTGTCAAGCCAAACAGTCCAAAATCGGCTTCCTCAGGGTGGTCTCTATGCGCGTAAGCCAATGGTCTGTATTCCGTTCACCACAAGCAACTGTGTGGCCCAAAGAAGGAGGGCGACTGAACATCAAGTTTGGAGGAAACGTTGTTAGAGCCGCATTCTGTTTACAGACGAGTCCCGATTCAGCCTGTATGTGACATCCGATGTGTTTTGTCATGGAGAGAAAGGGGCATTCAAAATAATCCCACATTCGTTCGTGAAAGATCACATTACACACGAGGTGGGTTGTTGCTATCGGTGGAATCAGCATAGGTGGATGCAAGGGATTCCATATCATTCCGAATGGCACTTTGACGGTCCGAAGTTATGCAATCTGAGTTATACTGAGTTATACTGAGAGCTCATGTGATATTTTATGTTGCAGCAATTAGGGATTTTTTTTTCCAGGCATGAAAATGCCAGACCGCATACAGCTGGTCTTGTGGAGAACATTCTTAAAGTTGAAATAATGCAGCATATGGAATTGCCAACATGTTCTCCTGAACTGAATCCGATCGAGCATGTGTGGGACACACACGGACAATGCATTGCAGCTAGACTGGGACCTCCTTTTATTGTCCGGGACTTGGAGATTGTAATTCTTGAGGAGTGGAACAGTACGTCCCGAAAACATGTCGATAATGTCATCGAATCCATGGAAAACAGGTATGCGACAATTTTATCAATTCGATGGGACCACACGCCATATTAAAAATCATGCGTCATTCCTAAACAGTACTTTTTTGTCATTTACATGTAACTAAATTGTTGTCCTACACCATCTGATCACGTTCTACCTATCGTTTCAAAGAATTATAGCTCTCTTACACATTTTTTTGTGTCTTTTTTTCTGTATTGCGCATTGATACACGTGTTATTCTCAATTTTATACCCATGCATGGCTGTCTTGCACTGTTCTCTTCACTGTTTTGCTTGCTCCTCTATTTGTTTTGAGCAGTGTATTAATAGGATGTATCCTTTCACACTAATTAACCGCTACATGGTACGTTAGAAGAGGGTTTGCGCTTTTCTGCTCGAGTTAAGACGCTGTAAGATCCTCTAGGATGTAAATTGTGCTTCTAAAATATGACTCGTAAAAATTTAAGGTCAGATCAAGATCACATATATATTATATGTGTGATGTCATGGTTTCTTGTTGATCAAGTTCATTTTTTTTTTTCGAAAATATAATATCTTTATTATTAGTCCTGAGCATATTTCTGATTGTGCGTGTGAAACTGATAGATTTGTTTGACAAACGGTAGGTTTTTATAAGACTTTAAGTATACTCTAATAAGTTTTAACATGTATTTTTTATTTAATAATAATGAATTATTAAAAAATTCAATTTTTCATATTATAATATATTTTTCAAAAATTCTTACCAATCATAAAATCACTATCTTCTTTTTCAATAAATATTCTTCTCATTAGAGTCAAAATACTGCATTAAACACTAGTGTCATGAAGGAAATTTTCACCTTATTATTAATAAACAATATAACATATTTATAACTACTTAAAAGTTGACTCAAACATATAAACATGTACACTATTCATTTTGATTGTAACTCACCATTTTCATATAAAATTGCTGCCTACAGGTTTTACGTTAAATGTGCCTTCGAAGTTTGTACGGATTATTACCTAGAAAACGAGATTAGTATAATAAAACAGATTACTATTGACAATGATTTCCCTCTTCAATACATTAATAGATTAATTAATCAAGCAAAACAACCAAGACAGAAGAATGAGTTAAGTTTGAGCAAGTCTATTTATTGCACATTTGATTATATCTCACAGCTTTATAAGAGATTGAAATATGCATTAGTAAAATGTAATATTAATTTAATAGCTAAACTTCCAACAAAATTGAAAGAATTGAGTCACAGTAAAATTGATCCTATTCCCGATTATGAAAAAGCAGGAGTTTACATCATCCCATTCAACACAGAACAACATAAGAATTTATTTTATATTGGTATAGCATCTTGAAAATTTAAGGAAAGATTAAAAGAGCACATTTCTGATATTAAGTTTAACAAACCAAGTACAGCTTTATCCAGATTGCATCAAAAAGAAAATATTAAGATAAACTTCGAAAAAGCTAAAATGATCATTTCAACGTGTAACCATTACGCTTCAATAATCCGTGAATCCATTGAAATTTTACTTAGAAGTGATAAGGTTTGTAACGATGTCCTTTCCTATAATATTACCGCAATTTGGTACAATATCCTAATTATTTCAAGACCTCCTGATAATATGAACTGATCTTTTCACCCCTCTGAAGAGAAATGGACTGAACTCCGCTTGCGCATGCGTACCATTTTTGTTTTTGTTTTTAAAATGTATTTCTATTCAGTCAGTCATATTTTTCCCTTTGAAAATGAACGCGTGTGTGTTCGAGAGATTTCAGGGTTGAATTAAATAATATTTTTATATGTTTGAGTCACCTTTTAAGTAGTTATAAATTTGTTATATTGTTTATTCTTCTCATGTTTAACTCTGCATACTGTACGCGCTTCTTGGGATTTTTGGCTGGATTAAAGTAACTTTGCATATTCATGAAATTTCATGATTGTTTAAATATAACGGTTGTCAGTTTAAACAGAAAAAGGAACAGCAGAATATTTCCTCGAATCAATAGCAGTCTAGATGATTCCAATTCTTATACAGGTGATGTTAAAAAATCGTGTAGTCTGATATCATATTATTAGGACGTATCCAGTCAAAGTAATAAACTGTTATAAGGAATGGAAGGTAAGGGTACTGAATCAGAGATTTTCCGCTCGAATTAAGATGTTGTAAAATCAACAAGGATGTTAATTGCGCTTCCAAGAATAAGCAGGTCCGAGTAGACAAAGCAGTCGAACAGACAAAGAAATTTCGCACTAAAATTTAAAAGGCCGATTAACAAATTAACATCAGTTTATTCGAAACGAAATCTTCTCACAGGTGGCAAATTTCCATATTAAAGTTTATTCCTAAGAAAAATGTAAATTTAAATGCTCTGTCATGGTATTTAGTTTAAAATATTTAGAGTAAATACCCTCAATTTCACGACAAATGAGTGAGCAACCATCAACTACTAGAGCATATGAAACATTCGACGAGAAAATGACGCTGCGAGTACATGCTGAAACGCATGTTTAAATTGAAAGAAAAGCTATTTCGGAGCTCGTGTAAAGCTCTTTAAAGACAGCACACAAAGCTAAGTAATTCCATAAAGAGTGACGTTTGTAAAATGGTCTAAACCAATGAAAAGCCGCACGGCGCTATGACCACGGAAGTAACAAAACTGCGTAATTCTATTCACAAAAAGCACTGGACAAAAATTCTAGAATCCTCCCGAAATATCAGAGTCCAAAAAATGGAAGAAGGAAATAAAAAAATATGACTCTCTGAAATCGTTAGATTTCGGAAAGGGAAAGCGAAATAAAAATAATATATGTAGTTGATCATTTTCATTTTCTCAATATTCAGTAAAGTTTTACGGTGATTTCAAAATTTGTCTAAAACTAACTGATTGTCATTATAGTCCAGAAAGCCACGCAACATTTTTACATTTCAACATCTCTGATTAGGTACATAAGATATATTAGATGATACAGATAACGAAAGTGCCCCTCACCTATCGCATTGAGGAGGGTGTTGCCATAGCAACATTCTACAGTTGGTTGAAAGTGAACTGAATGCAATCCCGATTACTAATGATGGTCCAAGTAACATTGTATTCAGGATGACATCCATTTCACTTCGCTGCAGGGTGTACGATGTTACTATGGGAACGTAACTTTTTATAGAATTACCTTTTTATTCAGTTTTTAACATAAAAAAACATTTCAATTCTGAAATATAAAATTTTAAAATTTTCAAGAGTAACTGTTAAATATAAATCAAAGCTCTTATAAAAATGTATAAAAACTTTTAGTAGCTATTTTACTTTCTGTAATTTATTTTTTATGCTCTATTTTAACTAATGGAATATTTAAAAAAATGGAAAGCTCGTGGATATTATTTTAGGCGTGAATCGAGGAGAAATGAACTTTGATGAATGTTTAAAAATTTAAATGAAGAAGAGTTATCCCTTAATTGCATTCATTAATTTAATAAAGTTTTTAAAATATACTTTTGGGACATTTTATCAGTGATTCATTAAAATTTAAATCAATTTTGACTTTAATGTAAACAAACGAACAAATTCTTTTTTTTTCCTTTTAACTAATTACAATGAAATGGGCTTTTTTTAGACATATATTTGATTTTCAGCTCATTTAGTATTTTTCTTAGAGCTATGTAATTTTTCATTTTTAAGAAATAAAATCAGCATACAAATTAAACAAATAAATATACTTTATAATTGAAAACATTTATTAAAATTTTAATAAAAGGTAAAAGGAAAATCAGTAAATTATGTAGTGAGTTATTTGGCATATGCATTCTTTTTAAACTATGTATAATCAATAAATTATCTAATAATTATAACGATGGGCACAATTTAAATATTTCTTGAGGACTTAATCAAAGACTAAAGTGCACAAAAAATGAAAAAAATTATATTATCTTTAAATTTCTTCATGTAATAGGGCTGATTTTAAAAATTGTCTCTTGTGCTGTTTTAAGTGTGGCATTAAATTCAATTGAATTTTTGTTTTATATGTATACAAAAATAAAACTTCTGATTTTTTTTCTGTATCCAATTGCATCGAAATGTGTTTTCAGAAGAGAGATGTTCGGCTTTTGTTTTATTTAATAACAATCTTAATAAACATCTAATTTACATTAGTTTTTTTTTTTTTTTTTTTTTTTAATTAAGAATTAGTAAATAAGTGCGAGTAGTAAGTCAAAATTACGTCCATTTCTAATCATATCATAATATTAAAATATTTATTTGCTTAAAAGACCTTATTATATATAACGTCTTTTAAGCAAATAAATATTTTAATATTATGATATGATTAAGAATTAGTGTTAAAAATTAAACGTTGCATAAAATAATAAAACGAGAATTTTTTAGTACTAATGATTTCGACGATATTTTTATGTTTTATATTTGTTTGACAGTTTATAAAAATTATTAAGCGATCGGTACAACGATTAAGCAAAATTTATCTGTAATTTAAACTAAAATTTAATGAATTTTCGATATATGCATCTACACTGTTAAACATTTGTAGCAATTTATGTAATTTATCTTTACTCTGACCATAATATGGTCAATAATATGTCAGACACATTTTATAATGTAGTCAAGTAACCGTTATCTTTAAAAACAGTTGTAAGAAGAATTAAGTACTCAGAAATATTTTTATGGTCAATACTTTTTCAACAGAGCATATTGAATATAGATATCATCACCAAATCACCTCTTCGGCACTGCCGTAAGTGTTACACTGTAAAAAAGAAAAAATATTTGTAATTTAATAAGAAAATGTGCTGTCACGCCGTCTGCCAACACAGTTGCTGTAAAATTTACAAGCTGCTGTGAACTTTCTCACGTCTGGGGAAAGTCTTATTGCTATTGGCTGCGTGGTGCACGTGTCAGAAAGAATTCAAATATTACTTCACTTGTTGCTTGAGTTAACTTTCACATCATCGGTGTTTGAATTCGAATTCATAGCATCGAGGCTTGGAAAATTACGACATAAACTTCTGGTAAAATCACTGTATTTTGCAACAAAGTGTGCTGGCATCCCGACAGACATTACAGTTACTGTAAAATTTACAAGCTACTATCTTTAAGAGTGCTGTAAAATTTCTCAAGACTGGGAAAAGACGCGTTGCTATGGGTTGCGTGGGCACGTGACAGAGAGAATTTGATTTTTAATTATCTTCTTCCTTGAATTAGCTTTCGCAGCATCAGTGCTAAAATTCGATTTCACATCATTAGAAAATAAAGATCATGAAAAATCTCAAGATTTTACTATATTTAGAATGTATTCTATTTAGAATGTAATCTATTTAGAATGTATTCGAAAACCATTTTTCTCATAATGTAAGACAGAGGAGCATGAGTAGAAACTAGTAGATTACCACTTCAAACAGCTTCTGGAGCATTTTCCAAAGCTTCGATTGCGAGTAAAATAAAATAAATGAAATTTTAAATGATGCGACTGCAATTTACTAATCGAAAATGTTTAGTACAAAAACTCTCCTAAAGGTATCATTTCAACAATTAAACAAATGCCCAATAAGTTTCTGCATTTTAATGTATTATATGCCTTCAGATAAATTTGAAAAATGACAAATGCATAATTTGAATTATCTGTGAGCTTTAATTTCTTCTCAATCAGAGAAGTAGAAAGCAATCCAAAGTCCTCTGAGGTGGGTAACTTAATTGTTTATAACACTGTACATTGGCAGACAAAGTATACAATATTATGTCACTTCGATCGACTACATTTTCATTGTTAAAAGTGAAATCTGGACGGGGAATAATCAGTTAATAAATTCTAAATCATTACCTGACTTCACGCTCGGTCGTATTATCGGAAAAGTGGAAGAATTGAGATAAATAAGAGTAAAAATAATTATTTACTTGTTGTAAATGTAAACTTACAAGTTTATACAGCTAGAATGATAGGTGCATAGAGATTAGCTAATAAGATGATAAAATATGAATATTTCTAAATAAAAATTATAAAATAAATGAATGGCTCTGGAGACTACTTTAACATAGTGCAAATATTTAAAAATGTAAAAGTTAAAGAAATTTAATTTCAACAACAACATACATAAAAATATTTTATATAAAATTGAATATTTTCAATAAAGCATTTTCCCATATTTTTTGTTAAATATTTTCTTTTAATATATTCCTTCAAGAAATTTTCGGAACAGAAAAAATATATATTACTTAAAGAATGTAAACTATTTTTTATATGTACAATTTTTTTTTCTAAACTACCTTTCTTAAATTATTCTTTCTTAAATATGTATATATTTCACATACATTTAGAACTGAATACTAGAAATAAACAGAATTCAGTAAATTTATACCCCTACAATCATGCGTTTTGAGTCTTAAATGCTATTAAACATGGAAAACCTACAAAGAAAATACAGTATTCATTAAAGATTAAATTAAACAAAATCGTACATTTATTTGTAATGACTAACAAATGTTTTTACTTCAAAATTCTTCACACTTAGATAATAATATTATATCATGTAAATTTTATCATTGAAGTAGAATTAAACATGCGACCAATATTGCAAATCTTGTATACAGGGTGTTCACTTAAAACGGCCATAGACATGTACTTTCAATTAGAAAAATGTTTTAACCCTACATGTACTGAATTATGAATTCATGAAAATTTTATCTTCAAAAGCATTTTTTTTTAATTTTTGAAACTACGTTAGAGGATTTACATAATCATTTAATAAACTTTAGGAGGATTTTAGAAGGATTGAAGGACTTAGAATTATTAATTAAATATGCATTTATAGGAATTTTGTGCAATATTTATAACCCCACTCAAATCTTTTATTTTGAATATTTTTCTTAATATTTTGTAGATTAGGAAATATATAAATATAATATTCTTACAATAGAAATATAGAAATATTTCCGAATTATAAACCCCTTCCCCCAACTCCAAGAACGCTGAAAAGTTGCATAGGCAAAATAAATCATCCTTAAAAAAATTTTTCTTTTGTGTAACCAATAATACTGGAACAAGATAAAGTAATTCTAAACTATATTACTACTAATCGGTGTATTAAATGAATTTTATAAGAAATTATTTTAATGGTAGGGGAGACTGGGGATGAAGGGGACACTCAAAATTTCAGGAAGAAAATAAAATGTACAAAGTTTCAACTTTGGCTCAATCGATGACGTTACATGTTCTGTCAATAATCCTTACAACTAGCATCAGCAATTGCAGCGTTGTAGGTGAAGAAAGCAAAACCTGTTTTTGATATAAAAAAATAAATTTTGATGTTCCTTTTCTTCTTTTCTCTAAAAAGGTATTATTGTGTTTAGCATTATAATATTTATGTTATTTAGCACTGCAAAGTATGCACTTTATATGAATATCAGTATATTTTGTTAGCTAAAATACTATCATGCTTTAATAGATTTTTAATTTTACTAAGTGGGTATGGGGTTGAAAAGTACAGAAACTGAGGATTTAAAAGGGACATGTCCTTTTTATCCCCTCAAGTTGTTCCTATCAAGCTTCCTTTAGTGAAGCTCAATAAAAAGAGTTAGCCTCATATTTGCTCCAAGCATCTAATATCAACTATGGTTTGGCAACTGTGCATATGAGTATTCAATTGCTTTGAACTCTCCAAATAGGTCTCTATCATGGCAAACAAAGGAAAGAGCTGGAACTGATTGGTTCCAAGATTTTATGCAACAAAATCCATTACTTTCTCTTAAGAAACCTACAGTTTAACCATAACTATAGCATAACCATTAGTTTAACAAGAAGTACAAGTTTCAACAAAGCTAATCTTGATATTTAAAAAAAAACCTTCAGTTAGTTATGGATCACTATAAATTTACACAGAACATAATATATAACTGTGATAAAACAGGATTAATGAAAGTGCACAAACCACCTAATATAGTAGCAAAATGTAATGAAAAACAATTTTCTCTCGTAACATCAGCTGAACGTGGTAAACGTGTTACATTTTGTGTTTTGTTTCTGCATTAGGTAACTCTGTTCAACAGTATTCGGTTACCCAAGGCAGAATTTCAAGGAAATCATGGTCGGAGGTGCCCCATTCCAAAAACTTGGACTTGCTCATCATAGCTTACCTCAGAAGCCAAAGTTAATTATCTCAGAAGATTTTAAAAATTAATTGTGCATTAGCTAAATATTCTAGTTGTTCCAAAACTGATCCAGTGTTTCTCTTATTTGATAATTATGAAAGCAATATAAATATTAAGACAATAAAATTTGTGAATGTTAAGGAATAATTATGGTGATAATCCTGCCATACTGTAGCCAGTAAATTTCAGAAAAGCGCTCGTAATTAATTCAAATTACATTTCTTCAGAAAAAACAGAATAAAACCATTTTTATTTACTGATACTATTGACATGAATGGCGAGAATATTAATGTTATTCTGTTGAAGTTACCTAAACCCGTAAATTGTGGTGTGACAGCTAGAGCTAAATCTTACTTCAAATTTTTGACTGATTTAAAGTTCTTTTTTGTCAAATAGGCCTAAACATGTCATTTTTCTTGTTTTTATATTATCATATGTTGCAATGTATTTTATTTTTATTTGTGTATAAATAACTTTTATTTTTTAATAGTATAATCGCAAATAAAAAGAAAATATTTTCATAAAAGTGTTTTATTTACATGTGTCCCTTTCAACCAAGCACAGTGTCCCTTTCATCCCCTACAATTATCTATTCTAAAACTCAATTAACAAAAATTACATTTTTATTAAAACTTGCTCGAAGTAAATCCCTTCGGCCGCAATGCAGAAATGTACATGCGAAGTAAATCCTTCTAATATTTTAAGCACTGAGTGTACGATCCCTCGAAGCAGGGTCCAACTCTTCTGTGTTCAGGTGCAAAAAATTCGCATAAGTCATACAATTAAAAGTTTTATAATTAGAACAATTTTAGTGTTAGTTAAATGGAACTTTTTTTGCTTTACTTGTCAGTGTAAAAAGAAATTTTTACTAAATCTCTCTTATAGGACCGGGGAATCGTATAAAAATTTAAATTTCGTAACGTTTTAAGAAATGTTTCTGACTTTTAAAATCATTGCTTACCTAATTTGAAACATTTTTGTTACTGGAAATACATGTCTATGACTAACGGTTAATCTGAATGAATTAATAAATTTCAGATTTTCCATTTACAAAAAATTACAAAAATTTTTGATCATAAAAACAAGTTAGGTTTTTATAAGATAAAATACTGAACTATACTCAAATTTATCACGAGATTTATGTACAAAAGAGAACGCAATTAATTAAAAAAATAGTATTTGTCTTTATTAGCAGATATCATAATGAAAAAAAAAAACAATTTTTTTCTCTAAAATCAAAGGCTGGTTTTTTACTGTATAGTTTTTCAAACTTTTTATGTGCAATATGTTTCTGTATTATATCTAATGAAGCATAATTATTTCTTGTTCAACATTCGTTAGAGAGTAATTTTTAGCTTTTATCTTTAAATATCATTTTTGATTAGAGATATAAAATTATCTTTATTGATAGATTCAGAAACAATCGAAACTCATGTCATGTAACAGGCACATATTTAATAATAAAAAGTTAAACTGTAAGATTGTGAAAAAGATAAAAATGCTTCTGTTATATTTATAAAGCAGAAATCGGAGACAGGAAATACTAAAAAATCAATTTATTTCTTGACAAAAAACAAATAAGCAAAACTCGAAACTTTTTCCTATAAACTACCATCGAAAAAATATGTTTGTCTTTTTGAAAAAAATTTCTCATAAATGTGCTTATCTGGTTTTTTGTTGTTTTTGAAAGATATAAAATTTATTATATAGTTTTTCAAACTTTTTATGTGCATTATCTTTATGTATTATATACTTGAATTTCATTATTTATTTTTATCTCTAATATTTTTAATCGAATTGAAACATAAAATAAATGAAGTAAACTAATGCTTCTATAGTTTTATTTAATCTGCAAACGATAAAACTTTTTATGATTTTAAACACCATTTAGAAATCTACGTATTTAAAGGAAAATAAAATTTCGAATCTCATAAATATGCAACATATGTCATATCGTCGAAAATATATATCGATAAATTGTTTTATGACTTAGTTAAGAACTTAAAATATTTCATTAAATTTGCAAACATAATCAAACTTTCTCATTATGTGGGTGCATCCCTTTTCTTGATTTCATGTGTATACTTGCTTTTATGTATACTTGTATGCATGTATCGTAAAATCATCTAAGTAATAGATGTTTTATTCTATTACTAGCTGACATGTCCGGCGTTGTCGGGGACCGTTATAATAACCTTAAATAAAATTTTACGAATTTTTAATTAATTAATGCATACATAAATATACATAATTATTTATTATATGTGTTTACTAAATATACAAAATTATTAATTATACGTGTTTATTAAATGTACAAAATTATTAATTAATTGTACGTGTGACCCACGTTAGCTCTCTTTGCGACTGAACAAAAATTTTCTTTTCATATGAAATAAATTGTAATTAATTCATCAACGACACAGAATCATTTTCAAACTTTATGAATTTCATCTAATTAAAAAATGCTTTAAGTAGACATTACCACGATTTATCTTTTATAACGATTTTTGTAAATGATCATTTGCTATATTAGAACTTTTTCTAAGAATATTTGAAACATTTCTGTGATTTCAAGCTTAAAATTTTCTATTTCTGTTAAGTCTGTAGGTTTGAATGAGCACATGAAAAGCGTCTTCAAAGTTTAATCATATATGCATTGCTTGTTTTATAATTTGCCTCACTTTTCGTATCCGTCATGACTAATAATTATAGACCGTGAAGTTCATGGGAATAAATAAAGAGTATCACATATGAGACTATACAGTTCAAATAAATGCTTAATGTTGAAATTTTCCAAAGAAAGAAACGAGATTTTTGGGATACAGATAGATTCGATCCGGCCAAATTTTAGGCAGTACTTTCGCCGAAAACAAATGTTCGGCAAAACTGAGATTTTTGACTAAATACGTAACCGAATTTTCAATCGATCTCTAATCATTATATTTAACATTATGTTTATTAACATTTTAAATTTCATAAAGAGTTTAAAAGATATTTGTGAAGAAAATTAACCGAAATCTTGTTAATCATTTTATGCAAATTATTTACATGAGGATAAGGCACAGCAATTCAAGAAATAATTAATACTGGGGAAAAAATTGTTCTCAGTCTCTTAAGAATTAATAAACAGAAATCTTAGTCGTCTTCACTGCTATCATCATCGGTTGACATTCCTGTGTCAAAATCATTCCCATCGTCATAGTGGAAAAAGTTCTGTACTATGCCCATGCTTGTACATCCGAGGTTATTAAACACACACACACACACACAAGATGGCATAGCAAATGTTCTTGGACAAGACCATAACATCCGTTTCAAAACAGCTTTAAGAGCAGGAGGACTGTCAGTCCACTAGACCTCTAGATATGCCCTTCCTTCACTGTCTGTTCCAGAAATGCAACCATGTTTTTCTGGGGATTGAAGATCAAGATCAGCCAATAGGCAGTTCTTCCAAACAAGAACCTGGTAATTAATTCTTATTACCTGTGGGTAAATTCTATTACTACATGGCAGAAAGTACAGCGACTGTACAGCCCTTTTTTTGCATAAGAAATAGTATAGCGCAATTCATTGATATCAGAGAATTTGTGTTTTCCGTAATAGAGCTGGAAAACATACGACTCAAGTTGTTTCATTGTTTCCTCTGATACATGAGCTTGGGTACCAAGGACCATTAAAGCATCTCGGAATTCAGCAATTTGAATCATTATTTTATAGACAGCATATTCCCTGGCCTGCAAAAGTAGTTAATGTATCGACCCCTGACAGTGAATGCATTCCAGATAAAGCATTACATATCTCTTTACCTAGTAGTCCAAGCATATCACTCAAATTGTAGTGCTTTACACTGTCATTGTATCCACATTTTACACATATTAAACCTTTGAAATTTTTCAAATCGTTTCTTAAACAAAACAGTGCGTTAACTACCGCATCAGTATCTATAAAGATAATAATAATATTTCTAAATCCAGACGCTAAAGCATGGTGTGCGTGAAAAAAAAGTCTCTTATCCGCTTCTTCTCGGAAGCACGTCAATTTAGTGGCTTCTTCAGCTAGTTATTTTGTGAATTTATAGCAATTTTCTCCGCAGGAAACGTACATCACTGGGCGTATTCAACTGTTTCAGATAATGCTCATTTTGGCATTCTTGGGAAATTAAATGTATAGGTTTTTTATTGTTCTTCTCAATAAACAGAAACTGATTCCATTTTCGTACTGGTTGTAGAGAAGTTATATTACTTTTATAGTATCACCAACAGCTCGGTTTTTTTTAGTTCATCACTTTTTATTAACACATGCCTGTATGTATCAAATACAACATCCAAATATTTGTAGCTCCTATGGTAGCTTTTGAACAAAGCACATTCCGTCAATGGTGTTAACAAAACTATCATTTGGAATTTCGCTTTTTTAGAGGTTTGAAAAACCCTTCTGGCTTTGAGTCTTCAGACAAATATTCTGCCGTGAATGTTTGGTAAGCTTTTCCACACACCTCATGAGCTTTAACCACGAGAATTTCTAGATTTGGCACTGCTTCAGTTGATATTATTACCATGTATAAATCTCGGAATAGATTTATTTATTCATTGATGATCATGTTCTGTAAATCTGAGATATCACGTTCGTCTTTCTGGATCCCGTGCAAAGTGAGATCTGGATGTAGAACAGATTATTCGAAAGAACCGATTTTAATTCTTTCACAAATGACGTTAAGAAATGCTTCCCTCATATCAGAGTTTAAATAATATCTGTTAACTGCGGCATGTCTTTGGCTGAACTTCGTTTTACCTTTTTTTACCCCTGCGTGTCTTTATTTATTGTCTCTTCAATCACCTTATTAATTTTATAGCTTGCAAAACCAAGAAAATCTTTCCAATCACACTGTTTATCGGTGCCCATTTTTCAATATGGCATACATTAGCTACGTTGTTCTTTAAAGTATCGTGGATAAATACAATGCTGATTTTATGGTGAATCCAGAAATATATTGTTTACCAAGTCCTCAGACATGAAACCACACGAATCCCTATCTCAACAGTAGTGGCCATTTTCCAATATGTTAGCCATTAGCTACCCTGGTTTTGAAAGTATCATGTATAACTGTCATGCGGATGTTGTGGTGAATCCAAAAATATATGGTTTTCCAAGTACGCTGACATGAAACCACACCAGCCCCTGGCTCAACGGCGTTGGCCATTTTCCAATATGGCGGTTATTAGTTACCATGGTTTTGAAAGTATCATGAATAAATGTTATGCTGATATTGTAGTGAATCCAAAAATGTATGGTTTACCAAGTCCGCTGACATGATACCACACGAACCCATGGCTCACCGATGGCGGTCATTTTCCAATATGGCATCCATTAGCTACCATGGATTTCAAAATATCATGGATATATGTCATGCTGATGTTGTGGTGAATCCAAAAATGCATGGTTTTCTAACTCTACTGACATGAAACCAAACGCGCCCCCGGCTCAACGACGGTGGCCATTTTCCAATCTGGCGCCCGTTAGCTACCATGGTTTTGAAAGTATCATGGATAAATGTCATGCTGATAAAGGAAATTAATATTAAAAAAAGGTGGTAGCTGAGGTATAAAGAAGCATGGGGCGCAGGGGGCAGGGACTTAACTGGAGTGTAATTGGATATCTTTTTTCATAGTTTTAAAGTAGCTGGAGGACGCTAGAACTATGTTAAAGAAAAATAGCAAAAAAAAAAAAAAAACAATCATTTTAAAGAAGATGCAACAAAGGCCCCAAGAAAGAGATTAATATATAAAATTGTTGGTAGCTGAAGTCTGAAATTTTTTTTTCGTTCATGTAGTAGCTGGAAGACTAAAGAATTTGTTAGAAAAAAAACTAGGACTATTTTTAAGGGAGCTATAATAGGGGACCCTAAAAGACCCTACTGATAGTTGAGAGCAGGACTCTGACATGAAAAAAATGTTAAAATGTCTTGGTACTCAGCTTTATATATCTTCAATTAGTGAAAATTAAGCACAAGATATTATTTATTCATTAGAATATTGTTTTAAAGAAATGCAAAATAAATTGGGTAAATCTCACAAAAGGGCCCTAGGCCCCAAATAAAAATATGAGGTGTTGGTCAGGAGAGGAGATTCCAAGACTCAACTTTAAAATTATGCTCTGAGAAGGAGAGAAAATAAGGGGGTGAAAAATGCATGCCGCAGAACATCAAGGGGCCCTGGTACGGGCTCTTCGGGACAATAGTGGGGCCCAGAGTCTTAACTGGAGTGTAGAAACGGGGGAATAACTAAATAGAAGAAGGATCCTGTAAATGAAGATAGGATTAACAGGAAGTAATTTATTAACGATTTAGGGCGCAAAAACTTCAAAGAGCCCTGTATCGGGCCCCAGGGTGACAGAATCTTAACTGAAATGTAGGAATGAGGGAATAACAAATAGCCTTGTGGTTTTGGGGTTAAATTCGGAATTCATTTGGGGAAAGCTAGAAATTGTTTTAATCCCTTCAGTTTAAATCAGATTGAATATGCTATGTTTTCCCCCTCGTACTAGGTGAGCATTAGGGAAAATGTATAGGTTTATAGTAAAAAAAAAAGAAATAAATAAATACCATAACAATATCTCAAAGCAACTAACTCTATCAAAAACTTTGTCAATACAAATGTTGTAGAGCTTAAAATCCTGAATAAAAGGAGTAGGGGCGACCGGGAGGAATGGCGACACTTTAAGGGAATTTACATTTTTTCAAAGAAAATAAGTTAAAACTGGTATGAATGAATAAGAACAAAAAATCTTCTTAAAACACCATCAAAAAATTTTAAAAGCTCTAGGCCTTTCGAAAGATCTGAGTCTTTCTTCGTCAGACGCAAAGAAGACGTCCTTCTACTATGAAAGCAGTAGGAATACTCTTCCTGCTGCCGTGTTATTTATTAATGTGCTAAGCTTGCAATTTAACTCAAATAGGAAAATTCACCCTTTACCATGGTAGCGGCATTACCCCGAGAGGAAAATGTAGCGGAAATCCTTCAGCAAAAGCGAAAGAAGAACCGAACTTGTTCGACAAATTGCATCGAAATTTCGGCGAATGCATGTAGATTAAGAGGAATATTATCTTACGTACCTAATGTTACAATAAAAGATGTCTGCCTCTACTCATTTGAAGCTCCAAAATAAAAAGCAACTAGATGAAAACTAAATTTTTCACTAGAACAAGCGAACTACGTACAACAAAATCATTCTCACTCTAGACACTGTTTCTATTGTTGGCCGCTATAATGCAGGCGCATTCACTATATCAAACTGCCGTTAGTTTTTAAACTAGGCAGGGTGGCGGCAAAACCGCGATTGGCGCCATTTTCCCTGTCTCTCCTACCTACATTAATGATTTGTTCAACATTAAGGTTGAAATTCTATTTCAAAACTTTGTCTTAATCGCTAATAAAGAACTTGAAGCCAGGAGAGACCAAGTTACCTTAACAATATCTCAAAACAGCTAACTGTATCAAAAAATTGTCAATGCAAATGTTGTATAGCTTAAAATTCTGAATAAAGTAAGTACCCACATTAATATTTTTGTTCAACTTTAAGGTCGCAGTTCTATTTCAAAATTTTCCCTTTTTCGCTAATTAAGAGCTTGAAGCCAGGAAAGACCAAGTTACCAATCCGCCCTGCCACCAATTGTTATATACATGTATTTTTTTTAAGTTGTTGAGGCATAATCATAATACTTTTTTTTAATATTTCGAAGATTATAAACTTTTATGAATTTAACTTAAGATGCTTGTATACTATTCGAAAATCAATTTTATTAAAACCATCTTAGTCGTTTTCATAAAATATCGAAGTTTAAAATCGTGCAATTGGCTGACCTTGAATGCCTCTAGCGACAAGACTCCTGCACACCGATTTGTTCACTCGCCCCCAGCCCCTCCAATCCTCGCACTTTATTTTCAACCAGCTTAATTCTAATACATACAGATTCACAAAAAAAATGCACTTGTTAAGTTATAAATTTGTTCGCAGCGGCATAAGCTTACCTAGCAGGGGGTACGTTCATTTATGACCTGTTTCGAAGGGATTAAAACAATTTCTAGCTTTCACCTGATTAATTCCGAATTCGACTTTTTTTTCATTCCCTACCACTGTCCTCATAATCATGCAGTTAAACGATAATTCTCAAAATATCCAAAATAAAGATTTTAAATCATTACAGAAAACATCGTAAATGCCTCAATAAATTAAGAAAAAATACGTGTCTATAAAACTTGAAAGCAGGTTGGACTGATAACCGGATGTTCTGGCTTCATGCTCTTGATTAACGATTTAGGCTAAACTTTGAAATAAGCAAAATTTTGAAATTTTCTCAACAAAAAGATTAAGTGCGGGTACATATTTTATTCAGAATTTTAAGCTCTACAACAATTGAAATGACAATATTTTTAATACAGTTAGTTTTCTTTTAGATATTGCTATGGTAATTAACCTTTAACTGATGTTACCGATCTCACAGACCGGTGCTTTTTTCAGTTTTCTTAGTTTAACTTGCAAACTTCAGTTTATCTACAAACACTACTTAAATTTTGTTTCGTTTGGAACTTTAGTACTATCACCAGAGACTTTTGAATAGGTGAATTTTAATTATAACATTTCTGTACAAAAAGTTCAGTACAAAAACAACATCCTATGAATTAATCGGAGCTTTTATTCATCTTTCGATGGAGCGGTTTCACAGACCGCTTTACACTAGTTATGTGACAATTTTTGTGACATCAGTTAAAGGTTAAAGAATATCCTGTTTTACAACTATAAATCTGTACATATTTTCTAACGCTCATCTACTACGAATGAGGAAAACATAGTATATTCATTCTAGACCTAAACTAAATGGATTAAAACAATTTTCAGCTTTCCCCTAATTAACCTTTAAAGCTTAACTGCTGTGACAAAATTCTCGCATAACTACTGTGAGCGGTATGTGAGACCGCTTAATCTAAAGATGAATAAAAGGCTACATTAACTCATAAAATACTATTTCTGTACTAAACTATATGTACAGTATTATTGTACTTAAAATTTACCTATTCATAAGTCTCTAGTGATAGTAATAGTGCCTAAAAGAAACAAAATTTAATCAGTATCCAAAGTTAAACTAAAAATTACAAGTTAAACTGCGAAAATTGAAAAAAGCAGCGGTCTGTGAGACCGCTAACAGTAGTTAAGGGTTAACGGATGTCACAGAAATTGTCACATAACTAGTGTGAAGCGGTCTGTGAGACCGCTCCATCGAAAGATGAATAAAAGCCGCGATTGTTGTTAGGATGTTGTTTTTGTACTAAACATTTTGTACAGGAGTGTTATAATTCAAATTCACCTATTCAAAAGTCTCTGGTGTTAGTACTAAAGTTCCAAACAAAGCAAAATTTCAGTAGTGTTTGCAGATAAACTGAAATTTGTAAGTTGAACTATGAAAATTGAAAAAAGCACCGGTCTGTAAGACCGGTAATATCAGTTAAATGTTAATTCCGAATTCGACGTTTTTTTTTCCTGCCCTACTACTAGGCTATAAATAGAGAATTGGCTTCAAAAACGAAGAAGATATGATTGAAAGGAGGCAAGTTATTAGCAACAAACTTAAAAGAGTATAAAAACTTAAAAATTAAAAATATGAGCCTCGGGTGCATCAAGAGCTGTCTTGGACTATTCTCACCTAAATTTTTAGACTTCTGCGTGCGGAAGGCTTCGGGTCAATCCATTTCAAATCACCAAGGTAGTGTCGCTCGACATTTTTAGTTTTCCTAATCTTTTAGCCAAGTGTTCTTCATAGTTTACTGAGTTTAAAAACATGGTTAAATTTTTTTTTTACCATATAGTTTTTTGGAGGTGGCCAATTTTAACAAGATACATGGCCAATTTGGGGCGAAAAACGTGTTTTACGGAAAATGCTGTAACTGCTTTATTTTTCTATCTATCAAGATGAATCTAAAACCAAAATGTTCCACATAAAATTTTCGATATTTCATGTCATTATAAAATTTTTATTAAACTTAATGATATAGGACAAAAACATGCTTAAAAACCGGAGAATAAAAGGCCAAACACTAAAGGGGGGGGGGGGGTAACAAACATCTTTGTAATATAAAGTTTAATTGTAAACTTCGTGCTTGAGACTTGACTGGTTTTTGAATTACAGTTCACTAAAAAGGCACACATCCCACCTCATTTTCCTTTTTGTTTTGTTCCAGATACATAGCATTACAGGTGTTGTATGATTAGGTACGTTCAAATGAACTATAAAGACACATTTTATGCATTATTGTTTAGTTAAATAGGGTACTGACACCTTTTTATAACTTTCTTGAAAGGGGGGCGGAGTCTTTTCATTTTACTGTGCACAGCTGAGGAGCGCCTGATATAGTTTCATTCTGAGATGTTGTTGAAATTAGCCTAAGTACTCGCTAAGAGGTTACTTCACTTACGCGAAAGCGAAAACACACACTCGCTAATGAAATTTTATAATATATCACGGTTGCATACTCCACTGCACCTTGCCTTTTACGAGATAGTTTATTAAATTTCATTAGCGAGCGTGTGTTTTCGCTTTTGCGTAAGTGAAGTAACCTGCTAGCGAGTACTTAGGCTAATTTCAATATCCCAGAATAAAACTGTATCAGGTGCTCCTCAGCTGTGCACAATAAAATTAAAAGACTCCCCCCCCTCTCCCTCACTCTTTCAAGAAAGTTTTGAAAAGGTGTCACTGCCCCATTTAACTAAGCAATAATGCGTAAAATGCGTTTTTATAGTCAATTTGAACGTACCTAAGCACAAAGTACCTATAATGCTATGTATCTGGAACAAAACAAAACAAAAATGAGGGGGGCGGTGTGCATTTTTAGTGAACTGTTATTCAAAAACCAGTCAAGTGTTAAACACAAAGTTTACAACTTAATTTTATATTACAAAGATGTTTATTAGCCTCCGTTTTCAGAATTTTGTAGTCAGTCCCTTTTGAGATATTAAGTAATGAATACTGCCCAAAACAGACTTTGCACAGTTTTTGATGAACTGTACAAAAAAAGGAAAAGGTTTTCACGATTGAAATTTGGAAAAAGTAATTAGTCCTATAACAGATCTGTGTAAGAAAAAAATATTTAAGGTGCGTCTGATAGCCTTCATAAAAAATAATGGCAGCAAAATGTGATGTTTGGCCTTTTTTTACTCCGGTTTTTAAGCATGTTTTTGTCCTAGATCCTTAAGTCCAATAAAAATTTTATAGGGACATAATATGTCGAAAATTTTATGCTGAACATTTTGATTTTTGATTAATCTTGATAGGTAGAAAAATAAAGCAGTTACAGCATTTTCCGTAAAACCCGTTTTTCGCCTAAAAATGGCTATGTAGCTTGTTAAAATTGTCCTCCTCCAAAAAACAATATAATCAAAAAAAAAAATTTAACCATGTTTTTAAACTCAGAAAACGATGAAAAACACTTGGTTAAAAGATTAGGAAAATTAAAAATGTCGAGCAACAACACCACAACACCTTGGTCATTTAGAATGGCCAATGTAATCCCTTTCGCTATCCATCGCACACACACACAAGGCGAAACTTTGTTTTACAGGGACATAATATGTCAGGGAAATAATATGTACATTTTATAGGGACATAATATGTCGAAAATTTTATGCTGAACATTTTGATTTTTGATTAATTTTGATAGGTAGAAAAATAAAGCAGTTACAGCATTTTCCGTAAAACACGTTTTTCGCCTAAAAATGGCTATGTAGCTTGTTAAAATTGGCCTCCTCCAAAAAACAATATAATCAAAAAAAAATTTTAACCATGTTTTTAAACTCAGAAAACGATGAAAAACACTTGGTTAAAAGATTAGGAAAATTAAAAATGTCGAGCAACAACACCTTGGTCATTTAGAATAGCCAATGTAAACCCTTTCGCTATCCATCGCACACACACACACGGCGAAACTTTGTTTTATTAGTATAGACTACTTATGCAGTATAACGGCATGCATAAACTCTACTTCTGAACGCAGGCGATTCTAGGAATCATCAAAAGTTGAAAAGTGTGTAGCTACTTCTTCTCAAAAACTATATGGGAAAGTAGGGTAATGTCGCTCAGAAGGGTAATCCCACTCACACAATATCTCTAAACAGAATAGAATTGAAAACGTGCGATCGGTACCGGCACCTAGCGAACTTCATCGTAAGTTCCCAGTAAGGATATAGTGACCATCGGAAGGAAAGTGTTTTTGTGTCCTCACGTTATTTGTTTGCAGTTGTTTTATTGTAAAATTCTACAACATCTAACTTGAAGGTAAAGTGTACACTCTTATTTTCAAATTATGTCTACAAAATCTATACATTTAGCTGTACTTTCATGCTTTTATTTATTTTTGTAGTGCGTTGTTACGCCAATTATTATGCATTAAAACCCAATATTTCGATAATGAGTAATGGCGCTCGCGTGGAATTCCAGAAGAAGTGTTGCCAGTGAGCACCATTTTTTAAATTCAAATTTATTGATTAACACCACTTTTTTGAAAAGGTAAAATTCTCCTGTTTTCACCTTAATTAATATGTCATTAAACAAGGAGAATTTTACGATTTCAAAAAAGTGGTGAAAATCAAAAAACTTAAACTTAAAAAAAGTAGCCCACTATATGTGTAACACAATATGCATGCACAATATGTGTAAAGTGGTTGCAAAAAGTCTGCAGTGGTGTGATCAGCCCACACAACTACATATGTGGCTTTTGTCGTACTTAAATGTTGTATTCAAACTCTGAGAGCAATTACTCTACCATGTAGGGCATTACCGCTCAGTCGATGGTTATTTAAATAAAATGATAAAAAAAATTCCTTAAACCTTTATGCAAATTAGCTGATTGCAAACTGTTCCTTATGCTTTGGAATTTTGTGTCTAAATTTGACTAGCTATTCATGTTTTCCCTTAAGTGAGCGCCATTCACCTACTTTCCCCTATAATTGTTATTGTTTTTATTCAGTGAGCATTAGGCTCGTTTATAGAATATTATTGTAGAATTTTAAATTAGATTAAGAGCAATTCTCTCAATTAAACTACAAATTGCAAATAATTTTACTCTTGATATTTTTATGTCAATGTGATATGTCTAAATTAAAAAGTGTTCGTTCGTCAAACATGAAGAATTTATTTCGAATGTTTGTATTATTTAGTTATAAAGTTATCCAAGTTTTTCAATTTAATCTTGCAGTCGCAAATAGAAGATAATTGAATCATCAAAACACTTGATCCCGAACCTTTTGGATTTTTTAGCAGGTAAGAGAACAAAAATTATTACCTAAAATTTGAACTTTAATATAAATTAACTGAAAGTTATAGAAGAACATTTTTAGACACAAGCCAAATAAAAGCCAATGAATTAATGTAGTGAATTCTTTCAATTTGGAAAATAATTCAGGGGGTTGCTACGCCATATACAGCATTGATTTTTAAAATATATATTAAATTTTAATTCTAATGTACACTTTCCAGGATTTAATTAAAATTTTAATTTGTTTACTTTTTGATATAGATCATAATATAAGGAGTAATAATAAGATCAACATTTCTTTCTTCAATCTTATGTATAATTAATTGGCTAAACTGATAATGCAAATCTGGAAACTTGATTGTCCACAAATGGGTGTTGATGCATTTACATATGTATTTCACACTGAATAATGTCTAGAAATAAATCCTAATAAAACAAATATGTGCAACATTGTTATAAAAATTAACTTAAAAACCTATATCTAACTAAATTTTTATATATTCAATAATAAGTTATACGTTAATCCGTGTTAGACTTGTCTACAAAAATTTTCGTAATGAAAGAATATGCTATTGAAAAAATAATATCTACGACTTTCATTTACAATATGGAATGTTTATTATTTTTCAAGGGTTTTGGAAAATAATTTATTAAGGACTGTTATAATTAAAAAGTAGCATTCATTATATTGAAATTACCCCCAGACATATTAAGTTTTCTTTTCAATTTCTAGGCATTCATTACAATAGTTTTAATTCAATTTATTGCACTGCCTTTAGCAAAATTTTTAATTCATTTGAAATAAGATTAATATAATACTTATTGAAACTCGAAATTCACCTCGTGATTTTTTAAAAGCAAATAATAACATTTTTTACCGTTCTTTTATGCAGTAAACAATAAACTTAAAACTTGTTCCCTTTGGAAGTAGTCTGTATTTTCATTTTAATACATAGTCCTTTAGAGACATACATTTTACTTTCAAGTTAATATTTAAAAAATTAAGGCATACTGCCCTTTTTCAGAAGAATATTTTTACTTTAAAAGCCATTTTTAAAATAATTAGCAGACATAATCTTTTGAATATTTGTATATTTATTGCAACCATATAAAAAATTATGGCTAAAGAGAAAGCATTGGAATAAAAGCAATATTTTATTGTCTTATGTGAAATGTATTCATTTAGAGAAGCTTTTTTATTAGCTGTTAATTAACTTTATTAAAATTCGTTTCGTAAGAAAAATCTCATTAACTGAATTCTTTAATAAAAATAATCGCTTTCATAAACAAGTGAAAGCTTATTTCTTGTTTAAATTCTTTTAAATCTGTCAATAAAGATTATACCTTTGGGTTTTTTTTTTCTTTTTTCAATCTTGCACTTTGATTCTGTAGAATTAGTTTATAAGAGAGAAAATATAAAATTTTCATTTTAATTAAATTTGTAATTAATTAACATTTAACATTTACCTATTCACATTTCGAATGTCCCAGTAAATAACACATGCATAAATGATATTAAAATATCGATTTTTTCCCCAGTATTTCATGCAAAAATAAAAACAGAATTCGGGGCATTTTTATAACACTTCTTCTGTAATAAGCTCTGTCTGTATTATTTCTAATCGTTATAACTGATTTATATTGCATAGTTACGACAATATTTCAAAAATGTTCATGTTTATTTTAAAATAATTCGAATTGAAAACAAAATCATTTTTTCGAGATTAAAAGGTTTAAATAAGTATAATCCTATATTTAAAAAAAACATCAGGAAATTGTTAATTTAAAATAATGGAAACTCAAGAGTTTTTTTTTTTTTTTCTTAATTTGATGCGTGAAATAGATACTGATTCCGGATTAAAAAAAAAAAAGACAAAAGATTTTTTAGGAACATAAAACCAAGGAATTAGCTTTTACACTAGTACTGTATAGCAACTTTGCATGTCATACACGTTAGAGTTGCAGAGTCGGATTATACTGACCCTATCCAGCACAAAACTCTAAATAAAAATTAAATTAATCCACATTATAAAGCAATTTAGAAAAAAAATACTTCTCAATTACATTATTATAATAAATTTTAAATTTAACGTATAAAAATACAGACACATATACTATTTGTTACTCAAATATATAGTTTTTTTTTTTTTTTTAACCATTATTATGGACTTTCTTTATAGAAAACGTGTTAGAAATTTCAACTCAAAAGAGTCGCAGCTCAATCCGAAAACGACTAGCAGAGCTAAAAAAAAAAAAAAAAAAAAAAAAAAAAAAAATAGATTATACCCAATCCAAATACAACCCAGTACGAAAATATTTAAAGCGAACCCGGCGCGACCTGGGCTGTGCTGTCTATCAGTATTTCAGTTTATCCGGCCTGAAGCTACATTCATTTTAAATCACATTGTTGTCTATATCTCTTATTTTGACAACATTGAATAGACGGTGTTCTATTAAACTTTCTGATGTGTCCCTGAAAATAATTATACGCCATGTGTCATTATTTTAAAATCGTAAACTAGTTCTGTGTATCTTAACCCTTAAATGCCTGATTTTTCAGAAATCGTTGTAATAATTTTTTTCGGCTTTGATTTTTTAAATAAATCATGGGAAAAATACTAAAAAAAATCATATTTTTTTTTAAGTGTGGTTTACGGGTAAAAAACAGTTTGTTACTAATCGGAAATACTGGTCTTTAATTCAAAAAATAATTTTCCTTGATAAAATTCTATAATATTAAACACACAAGAATTTTAGGAACTATAATAAGAAATAAATTTTACTTGCTCACTGCAGAATAAAATAGGGTATTTAGCAAGCTTATAAACAAAACAAAAAGAACAAATAGCAACAATTGAAAAAATAAATTTACCTTTATTCTTAAACAGCACAATTGTTGCTATCTACAAGTTGAAAATCGATTTAATAATATTTTCAGAATGTATTTTATTGGCAACGTTAGGCATTATAGCTTCAATATTATACTAATACTATTTTAGAGCCTAAATTGGGTATGTTGCCGAAAAGCAACACCCGGCATTTAAGGGTTAAGACCATATCTTATACTATAATACGAGCAAAAATAGTGTGTGTGTATGTAAATTTTATCTTAAAACGGCTCTAACGATTTTGACTAAAATTTGTATTTTAGCATTTTCTGGACCGAGAAGACCATTGGGCTATATCACATGTTCGAGAAAATTTGATTAGTGGATCATTTTAGGTCATAATAGTTTAGGATCAAGCTACTAATATCTAAAAAACGACTCAATCGATTTTAACTAAATTTCGTATCCAACCGTTTTGGGGCACGAGAAAACTATTGAGCTAGATCAATGTTAGAGAACTTTCGATTAGTGGGTCATATTTTTGTCACTATAGGTCAAGCCAATTTCACCTAAAAAACGGTTCTAACGAATTTGACTAAATTTTGTATTCTTCCGTTTCCGATTACGACTACAATTGGGCTAAATCACATGTTTGAGAAATTTGATTAGTGGGTTATTTTGGGGTCACTGTGGGTCAAGCTAATTTTATCTAGGAAACGGCTATAACAATTTTGACTAAATTTCGTGTTTTATAGTTTTCGGGCACAAGAATACCATTGGACTAGGTCGCATGTTCAAGAACATTCGATTAGTGGGTCATTTTGGATCACGATGGGTCAGGGTCAAGCTAGTTGTATCTAAAAAACGGTTCAAAAGATTTGTCAAATTTCTGTATTATACCTTTTTCGGGCACGAATAGATCATTGGGCTATGTTGCATGTACGAGAAATTTCGAGTAGTGGGTCATTTTGGGTCACTATGGGTCAAGGTAATTTTATCTAGAAAACGGCTGTAATGATTTTGATGACTTTTTGTATTTTATCGTTTTTGGGCTCTACAGCACATTTGGGTTAGGTCACATTTTCCAGAAAATTCGATTAGTATGTCATTTCGGGTCACTATGGCTCCAGGTCAAGCTAATTATGAATAAAACAGCTCAAAAAATATTGACAAAATTTTGTATTATACTGTTTTCGGGCACGAGAAGATCATTGAGCTAAATCATACGTTCGAGAAATTTCGATTAGTGGATCATTTTAGGGTCACTACGGGTCAAGCTAATTTTATCTAGAAAACGGCTTTAACGATCTTGAGTAAATTTTGTAGTCAATCGTTTTCGGGCTCAAGAAGATCATTGAGTTAGGTCGCATGTTCCAGAACATTCGATTAGTTGGTCATTTTAGGTCACTTTGGGTCCGGATCAAGCTAATTGTATCTAAAAATATGGCTTAAACGATATTGACAAAATTTTGTATTATACCGTTTTCGGGCACAGAAACATCATTGGGCTATATTATATTTTCGAAAAATTTCGATTACTTGGTCATTTTGGTGTCACTGCGGGTCATGCTAATTTTATCTATTCAACGACTTAAACGATTTTGACTAAGTTTTGTATCCTACAGTTTTTAATTATGAGAAGACCACTGAGCTGATTCACATGTTCGAGCAGATTTGAATAGTGGGTCATTTTGGGTCAATACGCGTCGGGGTTATGAAGCCGTGAAGTTCGCGATATTTTGCGAAATATTGGCGACATTTAGCCAAAAAATCGACTTTCTAGATTACGAATGCCAAAACACCACTTGCCGCAAAATGAAAAAAAATGTCGTAAATTTTGGTTATATTTGGCGAAAAAAATACTCTTTCAGAATATGAAGGAATTTTTTAGAAATTCTTAATAGGACTCGAGATACATGGTTAAAGCTATCAGAATCGAGATCAAAATTTAATTTAGATTGATGTCCTTTCCTTGTAAATGTGTAAATAATGTAAAATGTAGAAACCTGTACGTGCATAGTTTTCATATTGATTTTTTGGAAAATAATACAGTTATAAAATAACATGCTTTATTGCAATAATACAGAGAGAATGATACAATAAAAATATTATATTGAGTTGAACACATTAATTAAGTTCGAGTTAACACATGCTAATTTTAAACGAGCACAGCTCGGTCATCCCCGCTTGTTAAAATTTAATGACAACTAGTTCATTTTAACTGATATTAAAACTTACACAGTCAGGCAGTATAGACTGACAGAATTTATAATTTTTCTACCTGTATCATATTGAAACAAAACCGTTTGTAAAATGAGACCTTCCCGAAAAAAAAGGTGCGTAAATTGAGTCTTCTGCTTAAGAGTTATCCGTTGGTATAAATGGCAAAATTTTAAAAGAAAAGGTACAAACGAATGGTATAACTTCCTTCATTGGAAGTTTGTTAAAACTATAATTAAACTTATTATAAGTGTCGCCGAAATGAAAATGGGATTGCTGTAATAACTCTGATGACTGTGCATGCTCCTATAGAGGGCACAAAGTGCTGGAAATGCATGCGATATCTACGGATCCCGCCAGATGCGTGTATAATAGCATGGGAGCACGTTATATCGCGTGTATGTCACGGAGATCGGTATTCCGATTTTGTAGGGATTTTCGTAGTGGAAGAAGCAGTACTGACGACAGGTCACTACCTAGTCAAGCGCATGTAGTCTTCTTCCACTACGAAAATCGCTTCACCATCGGAATACTGATCTGAGTGACATACACTCCATGCCATGCACATTTTTCTTTCGACGATAGATTTTACTAGCACTCACATCATTTTCTGCTGTTAAAAATTGCACGACTGCGCGTTGACACTGTTTGAAGGCACCCATGATGCAAACGATGTCGAAAATGTGAAGTAAAAGGCAGGTGGCGCTGCTAATTCGATACCCCCCCCCCCCACTTGTGAAGTGAAAAGGAGAGAACACTTCAGTGTTTAATGACAACTAGTTCATTTTAACTGATATTAAAACTTACACAGTCAGGCTGTATAGACTGACAGAATTTATAATTTTTCTACCTGTATCATATTGAAACAAAACCGTTTGTAAAATGAGACCTTCCCGAAAAAAAAGGTGCGTAAATTGAGTCTTCTGCTTAAGAGTTATCCGTTGGTATAAATGGCAAAATTTAAAAAGAAAAGGTATAGACATATGCTGTTCAATTCCAATATTTGATGTTCATAAGCAAAAAAACCAATGAATGAAAACATGGATCCGAACTACTTGCCTGATTTCAATACTGCTAAAATAGTTTTTAAGTATTCATGAAATTCATATACCCGTTGAGCGGGCGTACAAGGAACTTTCTCCCGACCTGGCAGCCGGAACTTGTAACACGCAGCGTACTTGTTAATACTTTTTCAAATAGTTGAAAACTGTTTATGAATTGTATCTATCTGACCGTCTGTCCGTGCTATAACTCGCGTAAATATACTCGGATTGCCATTTAATTCGTATAAATTATTGATGTTCACTATGGCATGTTAAATATTGGAAATAAAATGTATACCATTCATATTTCATTTACAGGGGCACCCAAAAGCATTCCATTACATTATAGCCTATGGGAAAAAATCATTTGCGGCGTATTTTAATAATGCTACAGCATCTTAAACATAATGAAATTTAAATACATAATTACGGTTCCCTAGAAGACAGTTAGTATAGAAAATGTTACGTGTCCCCCTTACAATACTTGTACAGAAGAACTCAAAAGTATTCCGTTATATTAAGGTCTATGAAGAAAAATCATTTGTGAAGTATTTTAACGATGTTACATTGTTACAAACATAATGAAATTTATATGAATTTCTGAGGTGTATAAATACATGCTTTCTGTAGCACATGGGGTGCAAAGCATTTATCATTCAATTATAGGGTCATGCAAAAGAGTTCGCTTATATGAAAGGAGAGAAACTGTTTGCAGCGTATTTCATGTATGTTGCATTATTTTAAACATTATGAAATTGATATACATCACTCAAGTTTACTACAAGTAGATTATAGTAGAATATGATCTGCATTGCATTTATCGTTCATTTTTTAAGTACACATAAATGATTTTGGGGACAATGCTGTATCCAAAGTTTTGTCTATTAGAGATGATTGCTGAAAGTGCGTTTTCAACTATGAAGTGAGTTTTTAAGTTTAACTAAATCTTTGAATACACATGGTGCGCACAGCTTCTATAAAACATGGAAATACAGAAAAAAATTCGTAAGCATTACTGAGAATGAGCGGGAATTGCTTAAAAATATTTTTAATTTAAGTTATGTAACTTCAAGTTGATTTTCAAGCCCAACTACATTTAGATTAATACTAAGAGATGTTTGTAGCATATATATAAAATCATCTACAGGGCTATGCAAAGAACTGGATACATGGCCGCATGTGGATAGTAATGCCTGAAGTGTGATTTCTGTAGTATTAAGCATGTTTTACCTGAATTAAATTTCAGCATAATATGTGACGCGTATAAAAAACTGTATGTAATATACAGGGCTGTATAAAGGAATTCTAAGTACGTTTCTGTCTATTTGTATTTTTTCTGTTAAAAAAATACATACCTTGCAAATCATTTTTTTTTTCAAAAATTGAGAATTCCAAATTTTTAACTTCTATAATCCCTGAACTACTTGTCCCATCAATTTGCCGTTTGTATATCATAGTCAAATTTATGAAAAATCCAAATGTAACGCCAAAGTTATGTGCAATTTTTAAAAAATGAATTATCATTTAAATTTGTATACATCGATGACCCATGATCGATATAGATCCTTAATTGATATCGATTATGGGTCACCGATATATACAAATCATACATATCGATTAAGTTAAATTTAAGTTGATTATTATTTCGTAGACGTTGTTACTACTCTACTAGTACCAATCCCATTTTTATACGATGATATGAGTTAGAGTCATTATGGGGGTTGCGAGGGAAATCCTTTTTATTTTTCAGGACTGTGCATTAAATAAACATGTTTTTGTGTATAAAACGTAAAAATTATAATTAATAGGTTTTTTCTTTAATGCTCGTTTTCTGTGAAAAAAAAAATACTCCGTACTATTTCCAATGTCTTGGAGTTTTTATATCAAAAGTTTATTTTATACGAAAATAAAGAAAGAGTTTGCTTGTAAGGATTTTTTTTTTTTTGTGTGTATGTTATAATATTTTTTTTTACTTTATTTTGAAAATAAATTTCTGTGTTTCAAAACCATGATTCTTTTCAATGTATAACATTTACTTTGTAATTATCCTTTCCTTTTTAACGTTAAGGATCAGTGTTCATTTATTTGTTTCCTCAATCTTTTAGAAGAATGTTATAAATATCACCAATTAATTATTTTTCTCCAATTTAAAATTTTCTAGCTTCATGAAAAAGTGAATTTAAATGTTAATTTGGATACATTTGCATTGAATTTAGAATGATTTATTTTATTTATATGATATCAAATTACCTTTTTTAAGTGGTTTTCTTAAATAAAAAAAGTCTAATTAGTTCTGCAGGGTACAAATAATAGATTAAGGTTGACTTCTATTTTTTAAGGTATAATAGCATGTATTAAATTTTGAATAACGGCATATTTTGTTATCAATGTTTGCAATTCTTGTAATCCTTTTTTATTTATCTTACAACTTTGAACCATTTAATTAGTGATTTAATTGCATTTCATTCTAATTACTAAATGAACAAAATTAACTATTGCCTATTTTTATGTGATAATGTATGATTAGTCATATGGACTTTTAAAATAAATAAAATAAATATATGGTTCAAGACAAAAAATATTAAGAATACATCATCATTAATATAGTATAAAACAAAGAAAAATATAAAAATTCTTGCCGAAGAGATATAAAAGTTTTAAAATAAATATTAATGATATCACTTTTAATTGAAAATTACTTATCAAATAAAGTTCATTGTGTGCAAAGTTTTCTTTTGGGTAAATAAATTTCTTCTTAAAGATAAAATTATATTCAAAATACTATGAAAACTAAATTACTGAAAAGCCAGCATTTTCTTTGAGAACATTATGTTAAGAACAGAAAAGGGGAAAGTTTTAGAATAGGCACAGACATTAGAACATGCTATTGAATATCTTATCTAACATTGAATTATGCCAGTTCTTTGAACGAAAGGCTGGACCAGAGACAGACGGAATTTTAAAGTAAATAATTTCATGTGACACAATTGCGAGTTCAACATCGAAAATACAGAAAACATATATTGAAAAGGTTGCAAGTACCAAATATAACATTTCAATTTATTCATCTCTGAAGAAGGAACTATTGGTAGATGCTTGAATAAGATTACCCACATCAAATGGGTCCTAAAAAACGTGACACTGCTCAAAGGAGCAAAAATCAACATGTGTTAAGTTTTAAAGCGAATATTAGAGGAATGTCTATATAACTGATAAAAGAGATTATTAGTTTTATTCCAAATTTGTAAAATAATGATAAAAGAAAAGAACGAATCAAATAATCTGCCAAAGTATATTCTATTACGTTTTGAAGAAGAATCTATTAGAGTAGAACACAAAATGGTACACAAATTAGGGGTTTCATTTACGAAGATTTCCAATAATTGCAAGTTCATTTATCATCATCATCATTTTCTTTTGCATTTTTTTTTTTACTCATTGAGGAATGAACTGTAAACGAAAATTTATTAGATCTATATACGTGACTAGGGCAATTTAGAAAAAAAAAAGCGTATATGCGAGGAATTTTTCTAAATGCCATATGCATGGGGGCATGTCTGATACTTTTTGCAATTAGCTTTGTACTTAAACTGTTTAAAGCCCAAAATTTTAAAGTAAGTATTTTTTTTCGTATCTAACATTTATCTATCGTAATATAGTAGCATAGATTTTCTGAAACGTCATCTATAAATCTAAACAAGAATTAAAATCATGCATCAAGCGTATATTATGAAACACTTTCCAACACAAGTGGAATTCTTTAACAAATAAAAAGCTGTTTAATAAGATGAAAAAATATGTCTAAGTAAACATTTTACAAATGGCATAATGCGTATGAAAACCAGATTTTAGCAATTACCATGCATAGCCAGAAAAGTAGCCCGACTATTTTCTGTACCCTTGTATTTAATCTACAGATTTGTATACATTCTAATTTGTATGCTGAAATTTAGTTTAGTAAAAAAAATGCTTAATGGGTGGAAAATTTATCATCAGTAATTTCTACCAGTATATTGAAAAATACTTGAATTTTTATATATAGCTTTATATATAACCAATAGATTTTAACATGCAGCGCATATTAAGCTAAAATTTAATTCAGGTTGAACCATAGCTAAAACTATTGAAATCACACTTCCAGTCATTATCATCTCTAGCAGGCCATGTACACAATTATTTGTGTGGCTCTGTTTATGAGTTTATTTATATTCTATAAACATCTCTTATGCTCGTATTCACCATCTACCTCAACCTAGAAAACCTCGGTCGAAAGCTCAAATTAAATTCGCGATAACATTTGATTGGACATTAAGGAGACGCCCAATCAGAATTAAAGGTGCATACCATTTGAGCGTTCGACCGAGATTTTCGGTATAACTCGGGTTCGAAGTAGTTGGTGAATACGAGCGTAAGTATACTAAGTATAGCTGAACTTAAATATGCATAATTCAATTAAATGTCACCATAAAGCCCTTCACTCTGATATTCCGCTATGCTTACGAATTCTTTTGTGTATTCCTATATAGGATCTATAGCATTTATACACACCACGCAGTGAGCAAAAATTTAGCTAAACTTAAACACGCATACCATAAAGGAAATCACACATCTAGCAATTATCGCTAATAGAGAGTACTTCAGATACCGTAGTTTATCCGAATGTTTTGTGTGACCCTGTAAATGAATTATAAATGCTATGCACATCATGTTATACAACAAGTTTCTTGTAGTAAGAGTCAGTAATGTGTATCAATTTGTTTGTATTTCAAAATGTCTAAAAGAATTAAAATACGATCATCTAAAATAATCTTTCATCTTAAAAGGCTTGTAAAAAATATTCAGTTAAGCCCCAATTTAGGGCTACGCGGAAATAGCAAAAAAGAAAGATGGGCCTAAAACTGTCGAAAATGTTTCTAAAAATAAAGTTCCGCAGTCAGAGCCAAAGATGGCGTCACAAGCTCCGGTATAGCATTACCAGTTGGAATAATTTCAAAATGATTTTACCAAAATCGCAGAAATCCTTAATAAAATCAAAATCGAATTAAAAATTCATTATTTTTTAAACCTTGCTATCTATCTTGAAATGTTACACGAAAATATTGTTGCACAAAAAGATATCGCACGCAAAACTCTAATTATGATTTTATATTCGGTTTATGGATGGAGTTTCCAAAATCTCCCAAAATGTGAGGAAGGAAACTAAAGCCTGAACTATTTATTGCTAGGAAAATTTGTAAATTATTGTTATTACTCTAAATTGTGTTTCTCCAGCCAATGCCGAATTGTCTGTTAATAGTCACTGTAAATCAGATTGGAGCAGTAAAGTGCTTTTTTAAAGGCTAAACGGCCCTGGTTTACTTCGGCTCGGAGCAGGCTGTACATTATGGCTTTCCAAATTCTAAAATTCCAATTTTTCAGGAAATTTTGCATTATACTGTATATATCTCTTTCGACTCATTTAAAACTGTTGGGAATTTTTTTTTTTTTTTTTTTGCATCTGTTCTTTTTTATAAATTGTAAGTGTTAAGAAAATTATTGTAAATTGCAATGCAAAAAATATGAGGAAATGGTGAGGGCTTTTTTGCGTCTTTCTTTCGCCATTTTACCTGAACTAATCGTGGACGCCCCTCCGGGGGGTTCCGAACTGACCCCTTGAGTGGGGGAGGAGACCGGAAGCAGGCCGAGTTCGTTGTGTACGAATGCGACGGGCCGGATGGGGACGAGTCGCTACCTCCTCGAGAGACTTGCGGTCGACAGGCCAAGAGTCCGGTGGCCGCGGGTAACGGACGTTATGCATAGGTGGGGACGGTTTGGATGTTTACGCAACCACCTCCGGCACCTAGGTTCTCTGGGCAAGCCGGATAGCGACGCTCCATAGGTTGATCCCGGTGCCGGTCTTAGGGCCGGACGGTGTCGCCGGGCAAAGACTAGCCAAAGCGATAGGACCCCATCCACCAATTTACTAAGAGGGAGCCTGAGGTGAGAGAGGGGCTTTGTAGTGGAAAGTCCTTGGTGACTCGCTAGCGACGACGGGGCTCACGGGAACGCCATGCAGGGACTCCCGGAGCAACCGAAGGGCGAGGGTTACGGACAGCGCCCAGGTTACTTTTTGACTTGGCTGGCTCATCCCGCCAAGGACCGCATTTGAAGCAGTTGTGAGCCGACCCTAAGGTGGGTAGGGTTTGGCGGTGCCCCCGTTGACCAAGGAGCGGTCGCGTGGGGAGGCAAGTATGGCTCTGGTTGCTCCATGTCGTACCGTGACCCTTGGGAGGGGGTCGGCTGGCAGGTCCACCCTCGAACGCTATTCCCGCAGGGAAACGGGCCGGAGGTTCGCCGGTAACGCGGCGGCGCTTCGAGCCTCGGATAAACCCTTGGTCCGATCCAAGTCCTTCGTGTCTATGTGATACTGGAGTTTGCCTCGCCCAGTGATGAGGACCTAGAGGTGTCTACACCTAATTTTCGAACGCACTAACAAAGGTAGCGGTTGATCACTGCACAGGGTCAGGGGCATTCGTGCCTGGGTACCCTCGATGACCGTGAGGTAAGGTGGTGGTGAGCGAGCTTCTGCCGGCCTCCGGTGGCTTCTTCGCATTCGGGAGGAGTCGAGTCGCCGGGGGCGGGCGGGACTCCGTTCCATCCAATCCCCTAGCGAGACGGAGTTTATTCCGTCTAGGTGGAGCTTTCCGTGCCCACCTGGGGTCACTAACGGCACCTAGTCTGGGCTCTCTGGTTCCAGGCGTGATCCGCGAGGGGTTCCGTCGGTCGAGGCGGGGAGTCTGGACGAAATACCCGGAGCTGGGTCGCTTTAAGGCTGGAGGGATTTCCCCCGTCCTCCCGGGTTTTCAAGTTAGGGGCCTCTAAATAACTTTGTTATCGGCTGGCCCGCATAAATGTCTTTGCCGGAAAATGGTATTTGATCTTGTGGGTCTTCCGTAAAGCAACACCTGTTCGGGAATCCTCGGTTCGGTTTCGTGGGCCCAGCGTCTTTATAGGCGTCTGGTTCCTGCGGGCTTGCGGGGTCTGCCGGATCGGGTAACCAAATTTAGGGACCACTTGTTTTTTTCTAGCTGGGAGGTGAGGATTGTCGCATGCGGCCATTCGTCTCTTGCTTGGGAGCAGCCGTCGTTGCGTGCGCTGGGCAGCGCGTCAGCCTGGCTGGGGTTGCGTGGGGACTCCGTCTTGCTGGGGCTTGTCTGGCGGCGACCTTCGAAACGCGCGTCGGGGCTTCTCTCGCGGGCGGTTTCCTGAGTGGACAGATGGGCTTGATAAGAGCCTGGAACCGGAGGACGGTCCCCTTTTTGGGGGGCACCCACCGTCTTACCTGAACTAATCCTAATATTGACTTAAAGACCTGAATTGGTCACTCATCACCTTAGCAGAGACTGAATACCGGAGGGAGGGGCTTAACGGCTCTAACCAACGAAAATTTGGTCATCTGCACTTTGTTTTCACTGCCTTCGGCACATCAGCGTTATGTTCCCAGGCTGCAGTGAATTTCTGCGGACCAATTTCGTTCGAGTTAACGCGGCGAGGTTATGCTCGTTGTAGGCGGTCCGTAATTCTGGTGATGAGGATAATGATGATGATATTTATAACTGATTAAATTTTAAGCGAGTTTGGATACCAATAACTTTTTTTTGTTATGTTAAAGAAACAGACGTGGAAAACATATTTCTTTTACAAATAGATATCAATATTTTTTTTTACGAATTTTTTACACGGGCTTCAACAAAACCGTTATATTTATAACCGATAGAAATTTCAAAACGTTCCAACTAAAGAAATATTAAAAAAAAAAAAACTATGAAGCGCCTCTACGTGAAATAACAAGAATATGCCTCCTTACGAGCGCTTTTTATCACTAAATATCAATATTTTTTGTCATTTTTTTCATTTAAAAATATAAATTCCTATAAAATCGGATTAAAGATATACAATAATAAAAAAATAATATTTATTTAAAGTTATTTTCGCGGGGTAGGGCAATGACGAGAGGGTCAGCTAATATTATACATATTCTCCAATTTGGAATATTTGGAATTTGGCATTTAAATTACCGACGAAATTTGAGCGGCACAGTGTATAAATGCACAGCGGTTGCACGAGAAATATAGTAGTGACAATATTACGTGGCATTTTCTATTATAAAATATAACAATCCGACATACAGGGTGTCCAGAGAATAAGACCCTGATTTCAAAAGTAAATATCTCAAAAACAAAGATCAATAGAATTATGCGGTAAACGGTTTGTTTATTAGCTAAGCTGTAAAAATGTTATACAGAAGTTTTAAGAATTAGTTGCAAAAACCGCTAACAGATGGCGCTGTAATCGCAATGCCTATAAATTGTGTTTTGAAGTCCAGAGCACTAGCGTTTCAATCCTAGATGACTTCCTATGGAAGAACAAAAATTGGGAAAGACCATTTCTTCGTTGGGGTGATGTGCAGAAGTGGAGACATCTGGTCACAGAATTATTGCATCAGCTTCAATTTGAGAGAATTTCAATTAATAGAATTTTCAATAAAAAATTTAACAATCATTATATAAGAACTTATTAAAATACTTTATTTGGGTAATGTGCAGAAGCGGAGCCATGTGTTGAAAGAATTGAGATTTGTTTCAAATTTTCTTATAATAAGCTACTTCGGTCCGGATACAACTATCTCTGTGGTATGACTTTTCTCTCTTAATCGGTAGATCGTGGAATCGAATCCAAGTAGAGGAAGATTTGAGAAAAAATGGAAATCATTACTTTTTAATATTTATTTAAACTGTGAAAAAAGTTTGAATAAAAAAGTCCAAAGTTTCTGGATTTAAAATTTAATTAAGCTAAAAGAAATCCCTTTTTTAAAAATCATTGAGCATTTATAATAATGATTCATAAATAATTTTTTTTTTAAATTGTAGAGAATAGTTTGAATGAAAAAATGCAAATTTTCTACTTTTAAAAACTTAATTAAGTTACAAAAATAATTTTAATTTTAAAAACTCGTTTTCATTTTTTTTTTAATCACTGAGCTCAGAAATATGGTGCAGCTTCTAGCGACAGGATCCGAAGTGTTGGAAAGGAATGTAGCATTAAAAATACTTTTGCTTTGACGCTCATGATATGACTTATCATCAATTCCTTTTAAAAAAGAAATAATTTAATGCATAATTTCTGTGTCTAAAATTTTGTTTACAAAGAAAAGAAATATATGTGTTGTGCTACAACCAAAGTATTATGTCGTGATTTAATAATAAAGGAAAAGAGCAAAATTACTTTTTTCTTTATAATAATTCAGGTATAAAAAATAATACCTAAATATTATGCCGTGATTTAAAAATATAAAAAATAAAGAAAAAGTACGAAATTATTTTTCTAAATGATTTTGATTTAAATAATTATATGCATTAAAAATTGAATTTAATAAAATATTTTAATAAGTTCTTATATAATGATTTCTAAACTTTTTATTGAAAATTCTGCTAATTGAAATTTTCTAAAATTAAAGCTAATGCAATAATTCTGTGACCAGATGTCTCTGCTTTTGCACATTATCCAAATAAAATATTTTAATAAGTTCTTATATAATGATTGCTAAATTTTTTATTGGAAATTCTATTAATTGAAATTCTCTAAAATTGAAGCTGATGCAATAATTCTGTGACCAGATGTGTCCACTTCTGCCCATCACCCCAACGAAAAAGTGCTCTTTCCCAATTTTCGTTCTTCCATAGGAAGCCGTCTACGAATGAGTGTTCTGGACTTCGAAGCTCAGTTTACAAGTATTGCGATTATAGCGCCATCTGTTAACGGTTTTTGCAACTAAATTTTGAAACTTCTGTATAACATTTTTACAGCTTACCTAATAAACAAACCGTTTACCGCATAATTCTATTGATCTTTGTTTTTGAGATATTTAATTTTGAAATCAGGGTCTTATTCGCTGGACACACTGTATTTCAAAAAAATTTAATTGAATGTTTTAGTTATAAAATAAAAGTAGAAGAAAAGTATGTTGAAAAAGCTTATTTCAAAAAAATTATCGCATTAGGAATTTAACATAGAACTTCTAGAATATTTCGAACAGCAATTACAATTTAAACATACCGCAAAACGTTACATCGTTTTACTAATTTGAAGCAAAGGAAGTGAATATCCTCTTTAAGGATAATTCGAGGAAATGGGTCAGCATTTTAAAAGTTTCAGTGCTGTTTTATGGCTTTATTTTTTTTTTTAACTCTTTTTATGATGGGAGACGTTTTCGTCACTTTTAAAAGTATCTATCCAAATAAAACAGTTTATCTTCCAAACAGATTTGAATTTATTAAGCATTCCAATGGGAATCGAATATTCTCTCATAAAAGATTAAGAAAGAAATTGAAAAGCTAGTTTTGTAGCAAAACTCCTTTTAATTTGGGCTTACCTTAGTACTATTTTCACTTTTACAATTTTATAATTTTGTTACAGCGCCTAGAATATATAGTGTGGAAATCAGCTTTTACAGTAACATTTTAAAAAATGCGAAAATATTGGAACTGTTAAATCTTAAATGATGCTGAAATGCAAACAGTCGATCTCAGCGACATCTGCAGGATATTTTCTAAGACTCCAAGACGATTTGGTTTAGACGCTGCAATAATATGATGTTTACACTGAAATTTGAAAATATACCGCAGATGTCGCTGCGATCGGATTTCAGCATCGTTGCACATTTAAGGGATACAAATTTTTAGCACTTTTTGGATAGCAGATTTCCACACTATTTATTCTAGGCGCTCTAGTTTTTTTCAATATTTTTGTTATATTTTTTATTTTTTAAGGATTCTTATTGAGGAATTCAGCAAAACACATAAACTTTTAATCTGAATTTTTTTAGCATTCCCTATATGTATAAATAATGCTATAGGGGAGACTAGGGAGGGTTGACCATAAACCCATTTTTAAGGATTCTTATTGAGGAATTCAGCAAAACACATAAACTTTTAATCTGAATTTTTTTAGCATTCACTATATGTATAAATAATGCTATAGGGGAGACTAGGGAGGGTTGACCATAAACTATTTTTGTTATATTTTTTATTTTTTAAGTATTCTTATTGAGGTTGTGCTTATGACGGGCAATTATCAACGCGAGGGATATAGGCCCTAAGGGGAGGAGTGGTCTTCGTGTGGACCTTTCTAAGGGAACCTAACCCGTATTAACGCTTGGAAATCCAAGGTTAGAAGAAAACCACGAAAACTCCGAACGATTAGGTCGACGGGAGCGATTGGGTTCAAACCCAGCACCTCCCGTCTACCAGCTTCGAGAGCAGAACCTCTCGGCCACTGATGGGGCGATTCTTATTGAGGAATTCAGCAAAACAAATAAACATTTAATCTGAATTTTTTAGCATTTACTATATGTATAAATAACGCTATAGGGGGGACTAGGGAGGGTTGACCATACGGGAGGCTTAACCCACCCATCAGTTTTCATATTTAAAAGGGTTTCAGAGTTTTATCAATAAGTGTCAACCAAAGCTACTGGAATGCTCAAACAATAGTCTCTGTTTCATACAGACAATCGAAATAAGTGTGGAAAAATCAGTTGTAAGGCGTTTACAACGTAAAAGTTCTGTCTTTTAGAAATATTTTGTAAGCTTTTTTCAGATGAAATAGACCATAGAAATTTAAGTAAGTAGGTTTTAAGTAATGCAGAAATGTCGAGCTTTCATTCCAAGCATATATTACACAATAAGTTAGGCTTAACATAACACTGTGCTATTCTTTAGAAAAGTGTTATTTGGGGAGGCTTGACCCAGTCAATGTGAGGGAGGGTTGACCATATGTTCAAGGCTCTCCATAGACTTAACATTACGGAAGAGAATTCCGAATGCGAGTGATCAGCCCCCTTAACACATTCACGACGGGTAACGAGATTCTCGTTTTCATTCAAAAAACATCAAAGACTAAGGGCTTGACTTCTACCTAACAGAAAATGCATTTATATTATGTTGTGCTTATTTTTTTAGATTGTAAGACATTTTATATTAAATTCTTGCATTGAAAGATATTTACCAATATATAAACTTGGAAAATCTATCTAAAACACCAATTTACAAAAGACTTTCAGAATAGGGAGGAGTTTCTACTGTTTTAAGATTCAGATTTGATAAAAACTGCCCGTCGGTAATGTCTTAATTAAGGGTGTTTTGAAATCTTTTTATTATACATTCTGCATAATAAAAAATTAATTGTTATGTATAAAAATGAAGGAAAATTTATTTTGCAAAGCTACAGTAAAATGTAGGTGATGGAAAAGAAAACGTTTAAAACTGATTAAAGAAAGATGTGAAAATTTGCTGCACGAAAGAATTAATGAAGTATAATTAGGAAAGTTGATAGTAACTTTTTACCATATAATATTACTTACAATAGGTAAATATAAACAGTGGAAAAGACTAGAAAGGATTAGAAGTTACGAAAGCAGCAGTCTTATCCGTGTCAGGAGCAGTGGTATGTTCATGAAATAACTTAATTTTAATTCTCAAACGCCACAATGGCTCCATAATTTTCCTAAAATCTTTTCCATTTCATATGTATGTGAAATATAGCCTTTTTCATATTTTCAAATTTATTTTTCATTTTTTGTTCGTATATTCCGGTGCCAGTCATTTGTTTCTACATTTTAGTACTGATAGTACGCTTTCCTTGAAAGCGTTAAACGATGTTAATGATAAGTACTCATGCGGTTGCAAAAGACCACAGCATTGATCGAAAAACTTTAGGAAGGTATGTAGACCAATTTCAACATGATGAATATTGTGAGATGAAGCCAAACTATGTTACAACTAGAGTTGTCAGGTCGAACGTCACAAACAAGGAGACAAAGAAGGGGGGGGAGCAGTGGCTACTAAATCCGGAAATTATGATGCATGAAACCCTATTAAAACCGAACATGTCTCTAGCGGAATACTATCTTAAATGTTAAAATTTCATTTTCCCTGCTGTATAATTACACCTGCTCAGACAAAATCCTGTTTACAACATTTTTTTACCCTCTGACATGCGATTGCGCATAAACAGGTTTGTTTAAGCATCATATTTTCAAAAATAATTTTTTATAACAATTAGAGCATGTAGCATAAAGTTATTTTGATTTTTTTAAACTAGTTTTATTTCTCTTCATAAATATTTCGATATAAAACAAAGTGGGTCAAGCCTCCCATAAGTGGGGAGTCTTGACCCATTATTTTCTCATAATTAAAATCAATACTTTTTAAAATTTCTTAAATATTACACTTACGTAGCAATTTTATTTTCATAACTGATTGTACAACAAATAAAATGATATGCAAAACTTTATTCTACGTTCAATATTTAAAAAATAAAAAATTATTTTGTAAAAAGTGGTTCAACCCTCCCTAGTCTCACCTACATTTAGTGTGAAGGTATTATTTATTTGAAATTCAATAACAGCTCTTGTTGCCATCATAATTGGAGAGGTATATCATGTAAATGTAGTTGTTCAGTATCAGTCACAATCAGTATTAATTAGATATTTTGAAAAGAAGGTGTAAGGGGGGTCTCGGGACGGGACTCTTGAAATTGGAAAAAATGAAGAAAAAGTCCATATTTAACAATTAATATCTTAAAATGTATCTGATACAATAACACAATTTTTTTGGGATGAAAGATATAAGTATGTGCTTCATTTCATGTATTTAAAAAATTGTAAGATGCAGAATTAGTATTTATACGGAGCTCCAAATTGTCAAAAATTTGTCGAACAGAAAATTGGCATAACAATTTACGCGCATGATTACAAAATAAATTTTGAAACTAGAATGAAATTTTCCATGCCTAATTGTACTTCAGACTATAGTAATTACCCTGAACCTAAATAGATAGTTATTTAAAGCATTTATATATTTTTAATACAAAGTTGTATTTAGCTAATACAAAATTTTGAAATTTTCAACAGCACAATCACCTAAAAAATACTTTTTTTTTTTACAATAAAAATGAAATTTTAGGTTCAGTTTATACAGACTAACATGAAATATATGTTTTGATAATTTCATAAAAATATATTAAGAGAGTATTAAAAGAACTTTTTAAAACACCATCAAAACTTTATATGCGCTTCAGAGATATTCAGAGTGTTTTGGAGATATACTGTGCATTATGCCCAAAAACGTCATTTGGTGAAACATTACTTCAAAGTTTCGGAAACGCCGCTTCAGCTATTAAGCGTGTATAATTCTAAAAACCATATCTTTTGTTCTAATAGGAATTTTAAAGAAACAATTAAGGTTACATGGGGAAAGTGGGCCATGATTTTACAATGTGACTCTGGAGATTCTGGCAATTCAGCTTCAAAAGGCTAATAATAATTTGAATTAAAATGTGAACTTTTGTAAATGTGTTCAGTTAGGTTCCCTCTATCAGACAGAAATGTTCAAAATTACATTTTAATTTCTAAAAATAAAAAAAATATATGCATTTCATCTTTTTTCCTCATGGGGCAACTGGACCAGGAGGGTACAGGCGTTAATTTTTTTTTTAATACTATTGAGTATAAGGTACTGTTTGAAAAAGTGTAAACAACTAAAAAAAATTAAACCAGGTAGATCATGAACATTATAAATAAACTAAACGGCGCTGTAAAGGAAATCTTTACTGTCAGTGTGTCAAAAAAAAGCACTAAAAGTGAAAATATTAAATTTATTTCTACAAAAAACATAAACAATAAGTAATTATTTATATACTTTAGTATAGGTAATAAGTATAAAAGTTAGATGGGTATTTTAAGGAAACAAATAACAAGATAAATATATGACCAAACGGCTTCGTAAGTACTTAAGTATCTCATTCTCTTTTTTATTTACCACAATGGAAGTTCGATATGTCCAATAAACCTGTGGAGAATGTAACCATAATTTTATATCAAACATAACTATTTTTTTATTCGTTGCGATAATTTTCTAATAATATCACTTTGCTTTATATACTCTTCTTCATCTGCATCGTAAAATTTCGAGCTATAGCTACCACACTTAAGAAATTTGGTTTGATACCCGCAAAATACTTTTTAAATTTTTATTATGTAATTTTAATAAGATATTATGTAAATTTCTTTATTGCAAGCAAAAAAACAATGGAGAAATTAATTTCTCATCGTAAGAGAAACTCAAAAATTTATAACTGTTGGAGTTACTGGATCCCATGTGGTCCAATTATCCATGATACATGTTCCAGTTACACTGTAAAAAAAAAAAAAAAAAAAAAAAAAAAAAAAAAAAAAAAAAAAAAAAAAAAAACGACATTTTTACAGCACGAATTTTTCATCTCGCGCTCAAACTCGATCACTGTCGAATGTGCTGTAACTTTGGTTTCTTGACTATATAAATATGAAAAATAACAGTAGTGCGTAAAATTAACAGCACAATGTGCTGGCAATTCGGACGCCAGCAGTTTGTGCTGACAAATCTACAGTGTTTTTTTTTTTTTACAGTGTACCCTACTCTTGAAAAATTTATTGGGTCACTGGAACACCTACCTTACATTTGAAACATGAAGTAAATATGTATAGATACCTAACAATATTAATGTATTTATGTGTCTAATCTTTAAATAAAAAGATTGTTTAATAAAAGTACTACTCACTGTATTTTAGTAAAAAGCCGGAAGTTCAACCAAATGGACTTGTTTTAAAAAAAGAAACCTAAATTTTCGGTAACTTATCACAGCAAAGGCAGAGTTATGATTGAGTTGACACATGTTGTTTTAAGAATTGGAGATGGGGGTGCATTGTTGAGAAAAGCTAAAATTTAAAAAGCATCAACGGTTGTTTATAAAATAGTCTTTGGCCCAGTTACCTAGGGAGCCCAGTTACCATACCTTACTTTATATCAAAATGTTCAGAACAAATAGCAGTGTATCATCTAAAAAACATTTAAATTTGAAATTTTTGAATCTTTTAGGGTCCTGAGACCCCTTAAATGATGAATAAAAACATTTAAATTGTGTCCTTTTTTTTTGGTCCGTTGATTTATTTTATTTTACATACAGTTTACATATTTTTATATAGTTTGTTATTTCATTTTTTATCATTTTCAGTTTATAGAAATATTAACATTATTTTAATGGATACATTGGACAATATAATAAATTATTATGATAGAACACGAAATAATTGCGCTCTTTTGCAATATTACATATAGAAAAAATATTTTCAGTCATGTTCTTTTTTCTTTATTAGCGTTTTCAGTTTACGTAAATATAACTTTTATTTCAGGGAAGAAATAGCACAATATAAAAACTATTATGAAGAAACAAAAACTATTTGCACTGAAAGTAATCTTTTTACAATATTGTGAGGCATTGTAAAAAACATAAAACAGAACAAGGCGACATATTTTAAAGCATTTTAGTTTAATGTTTGATGCAAATAATAAGAAAGGGAATAAAAAACAATGTGGAAAGAGCTCCTTTCAAAAATAATAGTCACATACAGGACTTAAAATGAATTCTTCCAAAAAAAAATTACTTCTGTAAAAATTTAAAAGATCTTGTAGTAACATAATGTTATTTCGTAGGAAAAGAAGTGTATAACCTCCTTAAAGATAATTCGACAAAAGTGCAGAGCATTTAAAGTGTTTCATTGCTGTTTTATGTCTTTAATTTGTTGATGCTTTCTATTATTGGCGAAACTTTCGTAACTTTTGAAAATCTATACTTAAATAAAATAATATGTCTTTCACACGTTTTTTTACTTTTTAATCATTCCAATGGGAATCGAGTATATCTTCATAAATGGCTTATAATGAATTTTAAAAAAATAGCGGTTTTGAATAAACTAAAATTGAATCTGTAGTAACACTTCTGTTTTTTAACACTTTTATAATAAAATTTTATTTAATTTAGTCTATATTAATCCCATTTTCCTTTTTTATAATTAATTCCTTTTCTCATACGCTGATTTTTTTCTTTGAAGAAATTATAGCAGACGAAGTAATACCAAAAGAAAAAGAAAGTAATAAAATTTTCTTTTAGAATTTTGTATTAATGTAAATGTATTATTATATTTTTAGTGTGAATTTTTTTCCCCACAAAAGTTAATAAATATGTTGCTTCCATAATATCTAGATAAGTTTAATTTGTTAATATTGTTTTCTAATATGTAGCGATGTTTAATTAAACGCTTTTAAAAGATGATTTTGAGAAAATCACAGAAAACAAAATATCTAGTTTTTCGTTGTTTATTTGTTTGTTTGTTGTTAAATTTTGTTATCTTTTCGGTTTACATACAAATTACTTTTATTTTAGCGAAAAGATTGGACATTATATGAATCATGATGATAAAACGCTATCTAATTGCGCTATTTTCGTAATATTGACAGACATTAAATATAGAAAAAAATATAGTAAGGTGATATACTTTAAAGCATTTTACATTAAATTTTTTGAAAATAAAGAACGTTATTAAAATTAAAAAAAAAAACAAGTAAGAAAAAGGATCCTAAAAAACCTTCTTTTACAAATTTTGCTGTATTCCGAATTTAACATAAATTTTCTGTAAAAGCTCACGTTTCTTTTAAAACCTAAAAAGACCCTGTAATTTTTTTTTTTTTTTTTGTGGTAAGAGAAATGTATAGAGTATTTAAGCTTAATTTTGCGAAATATAACAATATTTTAAAAGTTTCTATGCTGTTTTATGGCTTCAATTACCTTAAACTCTTTCTGTACGTGAGATATTTCGGTTACTTTTGGAAATATAAATTTGAATAAAAGAACCTATCTTCCATATATTTTTGAGCTACATAAGTATTCAAATTGGAATCGAGTATTTCCCTATAAATTATGAAAAAAGGAATTGATAAGAAAAGTTTTAATGGTTTTGTAAAAATTTAATATATATATATATATTTATTTATTTACAGCGCAACAGTTTTGTAATAAAATTTCTTTTCTATAAATTGTTGCATATAAATACCATTTGCTCTTTTAAAACTTGATGGTTTTGAGGCTTAACTATATAGTTTTTTTTTTTTTAATTTTAAGAATTCATAAAAAGCGAAATAAATTTTAATCGGACTTTGTTTTAGCGTTCTGTATTCTTATATATAAGGCAATATTGGTAGTGTGAAGTGGTGGTAGTGCAGGTTTGTTTAAGAAAAGAGATAATTTATACTGTCTTATCTTAATTAGTTTGATATAATATACAGGGTGCAGTATGTTATCTATTGCCGGCCTTTAATTTCTCAACCGTTGGTCGTATACGTACAGTTCCAATTACAAAAACGTTTTAAATGAGGTAAATATTCATGTTGGGGGCATTGTTTAAAATAAAAAATCAGTTTTATAAATGTTACGAAAACAAACTTTTCATACGGTCCCCCAATCCCTAAAGTTATTTTTAGTAAAAGTTTACACATATCATAATGTATATAATACAAAAAACTTGACATCTGTAGTGCAAAAGTTGATGCAGTAATTAAATTTTAAACTTTGAGATTTCTGCACATGATTTTGTTTTTCATTGAGGGATCAGTTAAAAAAATAATTAAAGTAATTCCAGATCGAAATCCGGGTTCAATGTCTTTTTTACAGCGAAATCACCTTTAGCCGGTATCGCCAAAGAGGGATATTTCATCTGAAAATTCGAGCTTACTCTCAGGGGTCGTATACAAATTAGAGAATGAAATATTGAAATTAAATAGAAAAATAAATATCAATTTATTACCAAATCAGAAACAGGTCTACTATAAATTATGAATACACCAAGCGCCGGAATCTACTAGAGATACTGCTCAAAGTGTTCTCCATTGGTGGCAATGCACAAATGAATGCGTGACAGTACTGACTCTTGGACAAGTTGGAGCATAGCAGGTGTAACTGTACAACAAGCAATGATAATGCGCTGCTTCAGATCAACTAAAGAAGTAGGCAGAGTCACTGTGTCTTGATGTAACGTAAGAGATAGGTGTCCATGACAGTCAAGTCCAACGAATGCGGTGGCCGTTCTACCGGACCACCATATCCAATGATCTGTTGACCGAATCCAGTGGCCAGACATGCACGGACGTTTGATTCTTTCTGCGGAGGGGTCCCATCATGTTAAAACCATACCCGTCGTGCACGTCGGAGAGGCAGCTCTTCATACCAGTCACGTATCGTGTTTTGTAGCAGGTGCAAGTAACGATCGCCCGTAGTCCCATCGTAGAAAATGGGTCCATCAATCTGGGTTCCCCATATACCGCACGACACGTTCGTTGACCAGTTTACCTGACGTCGTACTGTGCGGGCGATGTGGGGTAGTGTGGGTTCAGAGAGACCAGTAATGGACATTGTGCAAGTTCACAATGCCACACAGTGTAAAAGTTGACTCATCTGTGCACAAAATGTCACAAAGAAAAGACGAATTTTCCTCTATGGTGTTGATTATGAAGTTATAATAATCAAATTGTCGTGCGTGGTCACCCAGCATCAAAGCTTGCACCATTGTCAGATGGTATGGATACTCACCATGAGCATGTAACAAACACCAGAGATGCTGATGCGTATATCCACATGCCGCGCTTATTTTCGCTGAGCTCAGTTGTGGATTCAAAATGGCGAATGCCAGCACCTCTTCCCGTGTCACTTGAATATTAAACCTTGCCTGTCTACTACTAGATTGCTCGTGTTTTATTATGAACGTGTAGTGCTGCGGTACAATTATAATTTGCATAATCACAATTTTCATGCTTGTTATAGCTCGGCTGATCGTTTGCACTCTGTTGCTATTTATCTAGTATTTAGTCAGTATGTTTTATTTTCCGTGTGTCAATTAACCTATTTTGACTTTTGAACGTTGTTCGACCCATAAAAGTTAGCTCAAATTTTTAGATGAAATAATTCTCTCTCTTTGGTGATACCCGATTTGGCGATATCGGCTAAAGTGGTTTCGCCGTAAAAAGAACATTGCTCACTAATTTCAATCTCGAATTACTTTAATTCATTTTTTAACTGATCCCTCAATGAAAGACGAAATCGTGTGCAAAATTATGAAACTTTGGAATTTAATAACTGCGTCAATTTTTGTAGTCCAGAAGTTAAACTTTTCGTGTTATATCTGTTATGATATCTGTAAACTTTTACGAAATATAACTATAGTGATTGGGTACCGTATAAAACGTTAGATTTCGTGATTTTTATAAAATTGATTTTTTACTTTAAACAACGCCAAAACATGAATATTTACCTCATTTGGAACGTTTTTAGGTGCGTTCGTAATTATATAAATACGTAGCACCTATAGTCGTCGTTCAGTCCGTCCGTCTGTCCGTCTGTCCGTCCGTCTGTCCGCATGTAACAGAGCAAAAACTACCCAACCGAATGATCTGAAATTTCAAATATATGATTGTTGCAAAATTTTGTCGAGCCATTTCAAATTTTATGAAAATCGGATGTATAGTTTAATTACAGGGACAGTCAAAAGTTTTTCTTTACATTACGGCCAATGGGAAAAATTATTGCAAGTGGATTTTAATGATATTAGAGCCTTCCGAATGATCTGAAATTTTAAAGATATAATTGTTGCAAAATTTTGTCGAGCCATTTCAAATTTTAGGAAAATCGGATGTATAGTTTAATTACAGGGACAGTCAAAAGTTTTTCTTTACATTACGGCCAAGAGGGAAAATTATTGCAAGTGCATTTTAATGATATTACAGCCTTCCGAATGGTCTGAAATTTTAAAGATATAATTGTTGCAAAATTTTGTTGAGCTATTTCAAATTTTAGGAAAATCGGATGTATAGTTTAATTACAGGGACAGTCAAAAGTGTTCCGAAAAAATTATTGGAAGTGCATTTTATTGATATATCAGACTATGCACTTTATGAAGTGCAAAACATTATACATTCAGTACAATATGGGGTGCAAAAAATAATTATAAAACTAGTTATAGTACGAACGCACCTCATTTGCCACGTTTGACGAGCAATTTCCAACTTGTTGTAATTGGAATTATATGTCTACGACCAACGGTAGAAAAATTAAAGGTCGGCGATAGATAACATATTTCACCCTGTGCAATTTTGTTTAGTGTAAGAAAAAGCGTCTGCCCGAGAGTTGTTTTCCTGTCATCACAAGTACTGTCGAAGTGCTTGAAGTCACAAACTCACGTACTCAGATCAAAGATGAAAAAATATCTTTCAGATACGAAATTCTTATTCTGTGTCATAGAAATTGAGCCAATATCATCTGTTCTTTTTTTTTAATTCCCGATCATCGGAATTAGTTTGAAGTACCCAAAATTTGTTGAAGCTTTATGCTATTTCAATTTCAAGATTTATACTTTATTCGGTGTTTTGGTTTAACGATAGCAAGCCTATTTCTACGTTAATTCATTATTCTGTCAAAGTATATTTCGTTCGACGGCGTATATACGTCTCACATAAAGAAAATTCGCGTGAGATAATATTAACAATGTTTAAACACACATTGCTCAAACTAATTAGTCAGGTATGTAAGCAAATATTATAAATCGCGTCTTCTAACCTATAGCTGTTAAAATTCGAATGTATTCAATGGCATGAATACAGACATCGGTTATTTATTTCTCCTGAAATAGTCTTCGATGTTTTTTATATGTGCTTGTGATGAATAAAAAATGTGTTGTTTTATCAATGCCTTATCATTTACGCTTGCCAGTTAATCTTTTTAGGAGGTGAGGTAAGTACCCATCCTTAAATTTCTAAATGTTGTTCTTGTAACTTGAATCGCGTATTCAATTCAAATTTTAAATCCCGATTTTTTGTGTGTCAAATTACAAATTCAATTTATTCTTATTTATTCTCTTAAATCCTAGTTTTTTATCCTGTTGCCAAATATCTAGAAACGCTGTATAGCTATAATTAGCCACTTAACAAAAATTATATATTTTATAGTTACATATGTGTTGAAGATTTTTAATTTAGTAAAGAGACAATACATAAACTTCTTTGAAAAGAAATCACACTGATTCATCCGAAATCATTTTTCATAATATTGTCAGAAGTATTCTATAAAAAAGTGTATGAAAATATCGGCATATTTCAGAGTATTTAATTTAAATGCTTTGTTTAATGAAACAAAAGAAAAAACTGGGAAACTTTCGAAAATTTTACTACATACAAAATTTAACATAAATCTTCAAAAAAGTTCTGAAATGTCTTTTAAAACTTAAACATACCTCTCAATATAATATTATTTCGTGCAGAAAATTTTTTTATATAACCTCTTGAACCCTAATACAACACAATGGGGTAACATTTTAATGTTTCTGGGCTGTTATAACCTCAACTTTTAAACCATATTCTGTAATACGAAACATTTCTGTAACTTTTCAAAAGCATGTTCAAATAAAAAAATATTTTTCACACTTGTTTGAAGATTTTAAAATTTGTAATCGGAATTGAATATTTCTTTATCAATGATTCAAAAAGCAATGTCAGAGATCTTGTGTAAACTACAATGGATTTTTAAGTAACAATTTCTGATTTTTTTTTTTTTAAATCTTAAATAACAAATTTGTAATGATTTTTTTGTCTATGTAAATATCATTCGTATATTCATAATTTAATAATTTTATCATAACGGATTATTCTTTCTTTTAAAGAATCATATTGAAAAAACATAGAAAAAAAATAATTTTTAATAAGATTTTCTTTAAAATTATGTATTTTTTGTATAAAACTACGACATAGAGTGAAAAGATGCTGGATTAGCAATGAAAAAAAAAACACTTATTTTCTGATAAATGGATTTTATTCGTCTGCATATATTCTCAAAAATACATTATACTAATAATAAATAATAATAATAAATACTAATACTAAATTAGCATTTTTCAGTTAATTGAAGAAAATCCGTTTATTTTTTTCTCCCTTACAGGAGGTATACGTAATTTGAAGAATATGAGGAAAAAGTAAAAGATACGGACCTGAAATCAAACCAGCTAAGGTAATGCTACGAAACGAATGCGCTAACCATTGGGCTACCGGATCACAGCATTGAAAGACTTTGAAGTAAGTATGTTTGCTTCCTATGAGTATGGCTTGATTGAACTTTTTTTTAAGCTTTTAATTTTAAAGTTAATTTCGAGAAGATTTCGTCTTTAATCCTTTATGTACTGAATTATGAATTCATAAAAAAAAATTATCTTCTAAAACGTTTTTCGAGAATATTTGAAACTGCATTAGAAGATTTACAGAATCATTTAATAATCTCAGAAGAATTTTAGAAGGATTGAAAGATTCAGAAAAATTAATTCAATTTGAATTTATAGGGATTTTGTACAATATTTATAACAACACTCAAATATTTTATTTTTAATATTTTTCTTAGCATTTTGTAGAATTAGGAAATGTACAAATATAATGTTCTTACAAGAGAAATATAGAAATATTTCCGAATTTAAAAATCCCCTCCCCCCTGCTTCCCAACGCCAAGAAAGCTGAAAAGATACAAAGGCAAAAGAAATCATCCTTTTAAAAATATTTTTGTTATGTGTAACCAATAATTCTTTAGGAATAAGATAAAGTAATACATCTATAACTCATTCTAAACTGCATTACTACTAATAGATGTATTAAATGACTTTTATAACAAGTTATTTTAATGGTACTTATAAGTACCGTAAATAGATAAAGGTTTAATGAGATTGTGTATGGGGTTTTAATACTTTAGTATTAGAATGGGTTAAAAATATAAGTTATAAATATTTTTTAGTAGATTGCTAGTTGTAAAATATGAATATTATATTTTTATTCGATAAGATTTTTTTTCTTCTAGTATTTAAATTAAAATATCCTTTGAATGTGTTCATTTTAAATATATTTTAAATGCGAATATTTTTTTATAAACAACTTTATAAATTCAACTTTATTTAACTTTATTCAACTTGCTCAACTTAAAAAAAATAAATTGAGAGTATTTTTGAATGAATGAAAAATGTAATTGTTATTCATTTTCAAATTCGAAAACTTTTTTTTTGTTTCAATTAAATCTTAGTGTATAGATATAATCAATTAATCTTAGTGTATAGAATTTTTGGTTTTTCATTTTTGAAATAAATTCTGATTTTAAAATTAATAGAGCGCATGCATGCTATGAATGAACGGAATTTCTTCCTCTTTTTCAGTCTTTTGAGGAGAAGAAACGAATAAAATATATTTTTTAGGAGTACGAAAATTATTTGTTAAAAAATGAAGAATAATTTAGTGTAAATTGACGACGTTTATTGACAGTGTAGTTTACTTCAAGAGAGATAGATTAATTCCAATTGTCCTGCAATATTTTAATAACTCTTATAAAATACGATTTATAAAATGCTCCAAAATATGCATCACTTTCGAATTCGATATCCTTATTTGACGCAAATCCCTTCCTCTGGAGCTATTATCGATGCAATTTTTCTCTTACTTTCAAGGATGTGGGAGGCAGTCTTGGTGAAACAGAACATTTTCATCGCCATATGCATCATTTTTATTCTCATTTGTTTGATCAAGAGATCCAATAATGTTTTATGATTTTCTCTTGTTACTATTTTTCTTTTCTCAACATAGAAGATAAATATTATACCACGTGAATTCCAAAAACCTCTAGGTAAAGCCTTTGCAGCTGATTGCTGTGTCTTTAGTGGCTTTAATCAGATCTCTCCCGGCTCCAACCATACAGCTGACTGCATTGAACTCAGGTATGTAGTGATGCATTGATTCATCATCCAATATAAAAAATCGGCGAAAACACTATTTTGGGTTATGCTGAAATATTTCTAAGTTGCTCTCTGAATCATCAATACGCTGCTGTTTTTGGTCTTTGTTAAGAAACAGAGCTTGGTTTGAGTGGAGCCAGAGCGTACAAACTTGGAGTGAGCCAAACCTCGTAGGAATCAAGCTCACAGAAACAAACAAAAAAAAAGAATGCACCATTAATGTTAGAAAATGTTGGTAACTAAAGTCCAAGATAAATTTTACTAATACAGAAAGTAGCTGAATTGTAATCTAAGTTGAAGGAAGCAAATACCGTTGAAATTGGGCCCTTAAACCCGAGGAAATAACTCGCCACAAAGCGGTGGAAGAAGCCTCCTCACCTTGTAAATTTCATGAATCACTGTTAGCATTAACACAATATTTAATAAACGGATAAAATCCCTTCTCTAAAGTAACCATTAAAGTAACGCGATTTTTAATTTAGGGCTGTAGTGAGTAGACGTAAGTTAATGATGAAAAAGGAGATTAATGTTCGAAAAAGGTGGTAGCTGAAGTATAAAGAAAGACCTGGCCCTCCGGGCCAGGGTCTTAACTAGAATGTAGTTGGGTATAAAAATTTTTTTAGAGGATTTAATGTAGCTGGAAGACGCTAAAACTATGTTAAAGAAAATTGCAATAGAATAGGATAGTTTTTAAAGAAGCTGCAACAAAGGCCCCATGAAGACGATTGATATTCAAAATTGCTGGTTGCTGAAGTCTGCAATTTTTTTTTTTTGTCATTCATGTAGTAGCTGGAGAACCTAAGAAGTTGTTAGGGAAAAAAAGTTCGTGAATCAGACCATTTTTATTGGAGCTATAGCAGTGGTCCCAAAAGGGCCAGCTGTTAGTTGAGAGCAGGGCCCTAACATGAAAACATGCTTAACTGTTTTAGTACTTAGAGATTTAGATCTTCAATTAGACAAAATTAATCATAGGGTATGAAATAATCATTAGAATAATATTTTTAAGAAATGCGCAAAAATGGGATAAAAAAGAGTATGCTTAAAAAGAGGCCATACAGCGCCAATAAAAATATGAGGGTGTTGGTCTAGGGGGAAAAGTCCAAGACTCGATTTTAAAAATATGCAATGAGAAGATGAGAAAATTAGGGTGTAAAAAATGCATAGCACACAAAAAGTTCAAGGGTCCCCGGATCGGACCCTACAGGACCCTAAGGTGCCCCCAGGATTTTAACTGTAATATAGAAACGGGAGAATAACTAAATGGAAAAATGGTTCCAAAAATGAAGATCGGATTAAGAGAGGTAATTTATTAATAATTTATAGTGCAGAAGCTTCAAGGGGCCTTGTACCGGGCCCCAAGGAAAAGGGGACTTAAGTGGCATGTAGTTTGGTATAAATACACTTTTTAGCAGTTTTTAATGTAATCTGTGGACGCTAGAACTATGGTACAGAAAATTGCAAGGAATTCGGATCATTTTTAAAGAAGATGTACCAAGTTGAAGCCTGAAATAATTTATTTTTTCGTTCATGTAATAGCTGGAAAACCTAAGATGTTGTTAGAAAATAAAGCTAGTGAATCGGACTATTTTTATGGGAGTTATAATAGAGCGCCCAAAAAGGGCCAACTGATAGTTGAGAAAAGGCCCTAACATGAAAACATGTTATAACGTTTTAGTACTTAGCGTTTTCGATCGTCGATTAGTTGAGATTAAGAATACGGTACGAATTAATCATTAGAATATCATTTGAAAGAAATGTGCAAAAAAATGGGGAAAGGCTTAAAAAGGGTCCCTAGGGGCCCAATAAAAATATGTGATTGTTGGTCTAAGGAGAAGAGTTTAAGACTTAACTTTAAAATTACGCATTGCGAAGGTTAGAAAATTAGGGTTTGAAAAACGCATGGCACACAAAAAATTTAAGGGGCCCGGGACCAGGCCCTACAGGACCCTAGACGGGCGCATGTTCTTAACTGGAATGTAGACACGGGAGTATAACTAAATGGAGAAAGTATCTCAAAAATGGCAAGATATTAACAATTTAGTGCACTAAAACTTCAAAGGTCATGTACCGGGCCCCTTCAAGGATGCCAGGGTCTTAACTGAAATGTAGAAATGGGGCAGAAACTGAAAGTAGAATTCACCAAAAAAACGAATAAGATCGGATAGAAAACAGGCATGTTATTAACAATTTAGTGCACTAAAACTTCAAGGGGCCCTGAGGGCCCAGCTGTTAATTGAGAGCAGTCTCCTAACATGAAAACATGCTTAAATGTTTTGCCACTTAGGGTTTTAGATCTTCAATTAGTCAAAATTAATCATAGGGTATGAAATAATCATTAGAATAATATTTTTAAGAAATGCGCAAAAATGGGGTAAAAAAGAGTATGCTTAAAAAGAGGCCATACAGCGCCAATAAAAATATGAGGGTGTTGGTCTAGGGGGAAAAGTCCAAGACTCGATTTTAAAAATATGCAATGAGAAGATGAGAAAATTAGGGTGTAAAAAATGCATAGCACACAAAAAGTTCAAGGGTCCCCGGATCGGACCCTACAGGACCCTAAGGTGCCCCCAGGATTTTAACTGTAATATAGAAACGGGGGAATAACTAAATGGAAAAATGGTTCCAAAAATGAAGATCGGATTAAGAGAGGTAATTTATTAATAATTTATAGTGCAGAAGCTTCAAGGGGCCTTGTACCGGGCCCCAAGGAAAATGGGACTTAAGTGGCATGTAGTTTGGTATAAATACACTTTTTAGCAGTTTTTAATGTAATCTGTGGACGCTAGAACTATGGTACAGAAAATTGCAAGGAATTCGGATCATTTTTAAAGAAGATGTACCAAGTTGAAGCCTGAAATAATTTTTTTTTCCTTCATGTAATAGCTGGAAAACCTAAGATGTTGTTAGAAAATAAAGCTAGTGAATCGAACTATTTTTATGGGAGTTATAATAGAGCGCCCAAAAAGGGCCAACTGATAGTTGAGAAAAGGCCCTAACATGAAAACATGTTATAACGTTTTAGTACTTAGCGTTTTCGATCGTCGATTAGTTGAGATTAAGAATAGGGTACGAATTAATCATTAGAATATCATTTGAAAGAAATGTGCAAAAAATTGGGGAAAGGCTTAAAAAGGGGCCCTAGGGGCCCAATAAAAATATGTGATTGTTGGTCTAAGGAGAAGAGTTTAAGACTTAACTTTAAAATTACGCATTGCGAAGGTCAGAAAATTAGGGTTTGAAAAACGCATGGCACACAAAAAATTTAAGGGGCCCGGGACCAGGCCCTACAGGACCCTAGACGGGCGCATGTTCTTAACTGGAATGTAGACACGGGAGTATAACTAAATGGAGAAAATATCTCAAAAATGGCAAGATATTAACAATTTAGTGCACTAAAACTTCAAAGGTCATGTACCGGGCCCCTTCAAGGATGCCAGGGTCTTAACTGAAATGTAGAAATGGGGCAGAAACTGAAAGTAGAATTCACCCAAAAAACGAATAAGATCGGATAGAAAAGAGGCATGTTATTAACAATTTAGTGCACTAAAACTTCAAGGGGCCCTGAGGGCCCAGCTGTTAATTGAGAGCAGGCTCCTAACATGAAAACATGCTTAAATGTTTTGCCACTTAGCGTTTTAGATCTTCAATTAGTCAAAATTAATCATAGGGTATGAAATAAACATTAGAATAATATTTTAAAGAAATGCGCAAAAATGGGGTAAAAAAGGGTGTGCTTAAAAACGGGCCGTAGAGCTACAATAAAAATATGAGGGTGTTGGTCTAGGGGGAAGAGTCCAACACTCAGTTTTAAAATTATGCAATGAGAAGGTGAGAAAAGTAGGGTGTAAAAAGTGCATAGCACACAAAAAGTTCAAGGGACCCCGGATCGGGCCCTACAGGACCCTAATTTGCCCCAGGATTTTAACTGGAATATAGAAACTGGAGAATAACTAAATGGAAAAATGGTTCAAAAATGAAGATCGGATTAAGAGAGGCAATTTTTTAATAATTTATGATGCAAAAGCTTCAAGGGGCCTTGTACCGGGCCCCAAGACGGAATGTGGCATGTAGTTAAGTGGCATGTAATTTGGTATAAATACACTTTTTAGTAGTTTTTAATGTAATCTGAGGACGCTAGAGCTATGGTAAAGAAAATTGCAAGGAATTCGGATCATTTTTAAAGAAGATGCACCAAGGGCCCTAAGAAGACGATTTATATTCAAAATTGGTCGTAGTTGAAGCCTGAAATAATTTTTTTTTCGTTCATGTAATAGCTGGAAAACCTAAGATGTTGTTAGAAAATAAAGCTAGTGAATCGGACTATTTTTATGGGAGTTATAATAGAGCGCCCAAAAAGGGCCAACTGATAGTTGAGAAAAGGCCCTAACATGAAAACATGTTATAACGTTTTAGTACTTAGCGTTTTCGATCGTCGATTAGTTGAGATTAAGAATAGGGTACGAATTAATCATTAGAATATCATTTGAAAGAAATGTGCAAAAAATTGCGGAAAGGCTTAAAAAGGGTCCCTGGGGGCCCAATAAAAATATGTGATTGTTGGTCTAAGGAGAAGAGTTTAAGACTTAACTTTAAAATTACGCATTGCGAAGGTTAGAAAATTAGGGTTTGAAAAACGCATGGCACACCAAAAATTTAAGGGGCCCGGGACCAGGCCCTACAGGACCCTAGACGGGCGCATGTTCTTAACTGGAATGTAGACACGGGAGTATAACTAAATGGAGAAAGTATCTCAAAAATGGCAAGATATTAACAATTTAGTGCACTAAAACTTCAAAGGTCATGTACCGGGCCCCTTCAAGGATGCCAGGGTCTTAACTGAAATGTAGAAATGGGGCAGAAACTAAAAGTAGAATTCACCCAAAAAACGAATAAGATCGGATAGAAAAGAGGCATGTTATTAACAATTTAGTGCACTAAAACTTCAAGGGGCCCTGAGGGCCCAGCTGTTAATTGAGAGCAGGCTCCTAACATGAAAACATGCTTAAATGTTTTGCCACTTAGCGTTTTAGATCTTCAATTAGTCAAAATTAATCATAGGGTATGAAATAATCATTAGAATAATATTTTTAAGAAATGCGCAAAAATGGGGTAAAAAAGAGTATGCTTAAAAAGAGGCCATACAGCGCCAATGAAAATATGAGTGTGTTGGTCTAGGGGGAAAAGTCCAAGACTCGATTTTAAAAATATGCAATGAGAAGATGAGAAAATTAGGGTGTAAAAAATGCATAGCACATAAAAAGTTCAAGGGTCCCCGGATCGGACCCTACAGTACCCTAAGGTGCCCCCAGGATTTTAACTGTAATATAGAAACGGGAGAATAACTAAATGGAAAAATGGTTCCAAAAATGAAGATCGGATTAAGAGAGGTAATTTATTAATAATTTATAGTGCAGAAGCTTCAAGGGGCCTTGTACCGGGCCCCAAGGAAAAGGGGACTTAAGTGGCATGTAGTTTAGTATAAATACACTTTTTAGCAGTTTTTAATGTAATCTGTGGACGCTAGAACTATGGTACAGAAAATTGCAAGGAATTCGGATCATTTTTAAAGAAGATGTACCAAGTTGAAGCCTGAAATAATTTTTTTTTCGTTCATGTAATAGCTGGAAAACCTAAGATGTTGTTAGAAAATAAAGCTAGTGAATCAGACTATTTTTATGGGAGTTATAATAGAGCGCCCAAAAAGGGCCAACAGATAGTTGTGAAAAGGCCCTAACATGAAAACATGTTATAACGTTTTAGTACTTAGCGTTTTCGATCGTCGATTAGTTGAGATTAAGAATAGGGTACGAATTAATCATTAGAATATCATTTGAAAGAAATGTGCAAAAAATTGGGGAAAGGCTTAAAAAGGGTCCCTAGGGGCCCAATAAAAATATGTGATTGTTGGTCTAAGGAGAAGAGTTTAAGACTTAACTTTAAAATTACGCATTGCGAAGGTTAGAAAATTAGGGTTTGAAAAACGCATGGCACACAAAAAATTTAAGGGGCCCGGGACCAGGCCCTACAGGACCCTAGACGGGCGCATGTTCTTAACTGGAATGTAGACACGGGAGTATAACTAAATGGAGAAAGTATCTCAAAAATGGCAAGATATTAACAATTTAGTGCACTAAAACTTCAAAGGTCATGTACCGGGCCCCTTCAAGGATGCCAGGGTCTTAACTGAAATGTAGAAATGGGGCAGAAACTGAAAGTAGAATTCACCCAAAAAACGAATAAGATCGGATAGAAAACAGGCATGTTATTAACAATTTAGTGCACTGAAACTTCAAGGGGCCCTGAGGGCCCAGCTGTTAATTGAGAGCAGGCTCCTAACATGAAAACATGCTTAAATGTTTTGCCACTTAGCGTTTTAGATCTTCAATTAGTCAAAATTAATCATAGGGTATGAAATAATCATTAGAATAATATTTTTAAGAAATGCGCAAAAATGGGGTAAAAAAGAGTATGCTTAAAAAGAGGCCATACAGCGCCAATAAAAATATGAGGGTGTTGGTCTAGGGGGAAAAGTCCAAGACTCGATTTTAAAAATATGCAATGAGAAGATGAGAAAATTAGGGTGTAAAAAATGCATAGCACACAAAAAGTTCAAGGGTCCCCGGATCGGACCCTACAGGACCCTAAGGTGCCCCCAGGATTTTAACTGTAATATAGAAACGGGGGAATAACTAAATGGAAAAATGGTTCCAAAAATGAAGATCGGATTAAGAGAGGTAATTTATTAATAATTTATAGTGCAGAAGCTTGAAGGGGCCTTGTACCGGGCCCCAAGGAAAAGGGGACTTAAGTGGCATGTAGTTTGGTATAAATACACTTTTTAGCAGTTTTTAATGTAATCTGTGGACACTAGAACTATGGTACAGAAAATTGCAAGGAATTCGGATCATTTTTAAAGAAGATGTACCAAGTTGAAGCCTGAAATAATTTTTTTTTCGTTCATGTAATAGCTGGAAAACCTAAGATGTTGTTAGAAAATAAAGCTAGTGAATCGAACTATTTTTATGGGAGTTATAATAGAGCGCCCAAAAAGGGCCAACTGATAGTTGAGAAAAGGCCCTAACATGAAAACATGTTATAACGTTTTAGTACTTAGCGTTTTCGATCGTCGATTAGTTGAGATTAAGAATAGGGTACGAATTAATCATTAGAATATCATTTGAAAGAAATGTGCAAAAAATTGGGGAAAGGCTTAAAAAGGGGCCCTAGGTGCCCAATAAAAATATGTGATTGTTGGTCTAAGGAGAAGAGTTTAAGACTTAACTTTAAAATTACGCATTGCGAAGGTCAGAAAATTAGGGTTTGAAAAACGCATGGCACACAAAAAATTTAAGGGGCCCGGGACCAGGCCCTACAGGACCCTAGACGGGCGCATGTTCTTAACTGGAATGTAGACACGGGAGTATAACTAAATGGAGAAAGTATCTCAAAAATGGCAAGATATTAACAATTTAGTGCACTAAAACTTCAAAGGTCATGTACCGGGCCCCTTCAAGGATGCCAGGGTCTTAACTGAAATGTAGAAATGGGGCAGAAACTGAAAGTAGAATTCACACAAAAAACGAATAAGATCGGATAGAAAAGAGGCATGTTATTAACAATTTAGTGCACTAAAACTTCAAGGGGCCCTGAGGGCCCAGCTGTTAATTGAGAGCAGGCTCCTAACATGAAAACATGCTTAAATGTTTTGCCACTTAGCGTTTTAGATCTTCAATTAGTCAAAATTAATCATAGGGTATGAAATAAACATTAGAATAATATTTTAAAGAAATGCGCAAAAATGGGGTAAAAAAGGGTGTGCTTAAAAACGGGCCGTAGAGCTACAATAAAAATATGAGGGTGTTGGTCTAGGGGGAAGAGTCCAACACTCAGTTTTAAAATTATGCAATGAGAAGGTGAGAAAAGTAGGGTGTAAAAAGTGCATAGCCCACAAAAAGTTCAAGGGACCCCGGATCGGGCCCTACAGGACCCTAATTTGCCCCAGGATTTTAACTGGAATATAGAAACAAGAGAATAACTAAATGGAAAAATGGTTCAAAAATGAAGATCGGATTAAGAGAGGCAATTTTTTAATAATTTATGATGCAAAAGCTTCAAGGGGCCTTGTACCGGGCCCCAAGACGGAATGTGGCATGTAGTTCAGTGGCATGTAGTTTGGTATAAATACACTTTTTAGTAGTTTTTAATGTAATCTGAGGACGCTAGAGCTATGGTAAAGAAAATTGCAAGGAATTCGGATCATTTTTAAAGAAGATACACCAAGGACCCTAAGAAGACGATTTATATTCAAAATTGGTCGTAGTTGAAGCCTGAAATAATTTTTTTTTTCGTTCATGTAATAGCTGGAAAACCTAAGATGTTGTTAGAAAATAAAGCTAGTGAATCGGACTATTTTTATGGGAGTTATAATAGAGCGCCCAAAAAGGGCCAACTGATAGTTGAGAAAAGGCCCTAACATGAAAACATGTTATAACGTTTTAGTACTTAGCGTTTTCGATCGTCGATTAGTTGAGATTAAGAATAGGGTACGAATTAATCATTAGAATATCATTTGAAAGAAATGTGCAAAAAATTGGGGAAAGGCTTAAAAAGGGTCCCTGGGGGCCCAATAAAAATATGTGATTGTTGGTCTAAGGAGAAGAGTTTAAGACTTAACTTTAAAATTACGCATTGCGAAAGTTAGAAAATTAGGGTTTGAAAAACGCATGGCACACCAAAAATTTAAGGGGCCCGGGACCAGGCCCTACAGGACCCTAGACGGGCGCATGTTCTTAACTGGAATGTAGACACGGGAGTATAACTAAATGGAGAAAGTATCTCAAAAATGGCAAGATATTAACAATTTAGTGCACTAAAACTTCAAAGGTCATGTACCGGGCCCCTTCAAGGATGCCAGGGTCTTAACTGAAATGTAGAAATGGGGCAGAAACTGAAAGTAGAATTCACCCAAAAAACGAATAAGATCGGATAGAAAACAGGCATGTTATTAACAATTTAGTGCACTGAAACTTCAAGGGGCCCTGAGGGCCCAGCTGTTAATTGAGAGCAGGCTCCTAACATGAAAACATGCTTAAATGTTTTGCCACTTAGCGTTTTAGATCTTCAATTAGTCAAAATTAATCATAGGGTATGAAATAATCATTAGAATAATATTTTTAAGAAATGCGCAAAAATGGGGTAAAAAAGAGTATGCTTAAAAAGAGGCCATACAGCGCCAATAAAAATATGAGGGTGTTGGTCTAGGGGGAAAAGTCCAAGACTCGATTTTAAAAATATGCAATGAGAAGATGAGAAAATTAGGGTGTAAAAAATGCATAGCACACAAAAAGTTCAAGGGTCCCCGGATCGGACCCTACAGGACCCTAAGGTGCCCCCAGGATTTTAACTGTAATATAGAAACGGGGGAATAACTAAATGGAAAAATGGTTCCAAAAATGAAGATCGGATTAAGAGAGGTAATTTATTAATAATTTATAGTGCAGAAGCTTGAAGGGGCCTTGTACCGGGCCCCAAGGAAAAGGGGACTTAAGTGGCATGTAGTTTGGTATAAATACACTTTTTAGCAGTTTTTAATGTAATCTGTGGACACTAGAACTATGGTACAGAAAATTGCAAGGAATTCGGATCATTTTTAAAGAAGATGTACCAAGTTGAAGCCTGAAATAATTTTTTTTTCGTTCATGTAATAGCTGGAAAACCTAAGATGTTGTTAGAAAATAAAGCTAGTGAATCGAACTATTTTTATGGGAGTTATAATAGAGCGCCCAAAAAGGGCCAACTGATAGTTGAGAAAAGGCCCTAACATGAAAACATGTTATAACGTTTTAGTACTTAGCGTTTTCGATCGTCGATTAGTTGAGATTAAGAATAGGGTACGAATTAATCATTAGAATATCATTTGAAAGAAATGTGCAAAAAATTGGGGAAAGGCTTAAAAAGGGGCCCTAGGGGCCCAATAAAAATATGTGATTGTTGGTCTAAGGAGAAGAGTTTAAGACTTAACTTTAAAATTACGCATTGCGAAGGTCAGAAAATTAGGGTTTGAAAAACGCATGGCACACAAAAAATTTAAGGGGCCCGGGACCAGGCCCTACAGGACCCTAGACGGGCGCATGTTCTTAACTGGAATGTAGACACGGGAGTATAACTAAATGGAGAAAGTATCTCAAAAATGGCAAGATATTAACAATTTAGTGCACTAAAACTTCAAAGGTCATGTACCGGGCCCCTTCAAGGATGCCAGGGTCTTAACTGAAATGTAGAAATGGGGCAGAAACTGAAAGTAGAATTCACACAAAAAACGAATAAGATCGGATAGAAAAGAGGCATGTTATTAACAATTTAGTGCACTAAAACTTCAAGGGGCCCTGAGGGCCCAGCTGTTAATTGAGAGCAGGCTCCTAACATGAAAACATGCTTAAATGTTTTGCCACATAGCGTTTTAGATCTTCAATTAGTCAAAATTAATCATAGGGTATGAAATAAACATTAGAATAATATTTTAAAGAAATGCGCAAAAATGGGGTAAAAAAGGGTGTGCTTAAAAACGGGCCGTAGAGCTACAATAAAAATATGAGGGTGTTGGTCTAGGGGGAAGAGTCCAACACTCAGTTTTAAAATTATGCAATGAGAAGGTGAGAAAAGTAGGGTGTAAAAAGTGCATAGCCCACAAAAAGTTCAAGGGACCCCGGATCGGGCCCTACAGGACCCTAATTTGCCCCAGGATTTTAACTGGAATATAGAAACAAGAGAATAACTAAATGGAAAAATGGTTCAAAAATGAAGATCGGATTAAGAGAGGCAATTTTTTAATAATTTATGATGCAAAAGCTTCAAGGGGCCTTGTACCGGGCCCCAAGACGGAATGTGGCATGTAGTTCAGTGGCATGTAGTTTGGTATAAATACACTTTTTAGTAGTTTTTAATGTAATCTGAGGACGCTAGAGCTATGGTAAAGAAAATTGCAAGGAATTCGGATCATTTTTAAAGAAGATACACCAAGGACCCTAAGAAGACGATTTATATTCAAAATTGGTCGTAGTTGAAGCCTGAAATAATTTTTTTTTTCGTTCATGTAATAGCTGGAAAACCTAAGATGTTGTTAGAAAATAAAGCTAGTGAATCGGACTATTTTTATGGGAGTTATAATAGAGCGCCCAAAAAGGGCCAACTGATAGTTGAGAAAAGGCCCTAACATGAAAACATGTTATAACGTTTTAGTACTTAGCGTTTTCGATCGTCGATTAGTTGAGATTAAGAATAGGGTACGAATTAATCATTAGAATATCATTTGAAAGAAATGTGCAAAAAATTGGGGAAAGGCTTAAAAAGGGTCCCTGGGGGCCCAATAAAAATATGTGATTGTTGGTCTAAGGAGAAGAGTTTAAGACTTAACTTTAAAATTACGCATTGCGAAAGTTAGAAAATTAGGGTTTGAAAAACGCATGGCACACCAAAAATTTAAGGGGCCCGGGACCAGGCCCTACAGGACCCTAGACGGGCGCATGTTCTTAACTGGAATGTAGACACGGGAGTATAACTAAATGGAGAAAGTATCTCAAAAATGGCAAGATATTAACAATTTAGTGCACTAAAACTTCAAAGGTCATGTACCGGGCCACTTCAAGGATGCCAGGGTCTTAACTGAAATGTAGAAATGGGGCAGAAACTGAAAGTAGAATTCACCCAAAAAACGAATAAGATCGGATAGAAAACAGGCATGTTATTAACAATTTAGTGCACTGAAACTTCAAGGGGCCCTGAGGGCCCAGCTGTTAATTGAGAGCAGGCTCCTAACATGAAAACATGCTTAAATGTTTTGCCACTTAGCGTTTTAGATCTTCAATTAGTCAAAATTAATCATAGGGTATGAAATAATCATTAGAATAATATTTTTAAGAAATGCGCAAAAATGGGGTAAAAAAGAGTATGCTTAAAAAGAGGCCATACAGCGCCAATAAAAATATGAGGGTGTTGGTCTAGGGGGAAAAGTCCAAGACTCGATTTTAAAAATATGCAATGAGAAGATGAGAAAATTAGGGTGTAAAAAATGCATAGCACACAAAAAGTTCAAGGGTCCCCGGATCGGACCCTACAGGACCCTAAGGTGCCCCCAGGATTTTAACTGTAATATAGAAACGGGGGAATAACTAAATGGAAAAATGGTTCCAAAAATGAAGATCGGATTAAGAGAGGTAATTTATTAATAATTTATAGTGCAGAAGCTTGAAGGGGCCTTGTACCGGGCCCCAAGGAAAAGGGGACTTAAGTGGCATGTAGTTTGGTATAAATACACTTTTTAGCAGTTTTTAATGTAATCTGTGGACACTAGAACTATGGTACAGAAAATTGCAAGGAATTCGGATCATTTTTAAAGAAGATGTACCAAGTTGAAGCCTGAAATAATTTTTTTTTCGTTCATGTAATAGCTGGAAAACCTAAGATGTTGTTAGAAAATAAAGCTAGTGAATCGAACTATTTTTATGGGAGTTATAATAGAGCGCCCAAAAAGGGCCAACTGATAGTTGAGAAAAGGCCCTAACATGAAAACATGTTATAACGTTTTAGTACTTAGCGTTTTCGATCGTCGATTAGTTGAGATTAAGAATAGGGTACGAATTAATCATTAGAATATCATTTGAAAGAAATGTGCAAAAAATTGGGGAAAGGCTTAAAAAGGGGCCCTAGGGGCCCAATAAAAATATGTGATTGTTGGTCTAAGGAGAAGAGTTTAAGACTTAACTTTAAAATTACGCATTGCGAAGGTCAGAAAATTAGGGTTTGAAAAACGCATGGCACACCAAAAATTTAAGGTGCCCGGGACCAGGCCCTACAGGACCCTAGACGGGCGCATGTTCTTAACTGGAATGTAGACACGGGAGTATAACTAAATGGAGAAAGTATCTCAAAAATGGCAAGATATTAACAATTTAGTGCACTAAAACTTCAAAGGTCATGTACCGGGCCCCTTCAAGGATGCCAGGGTCTTAACTGAAATGTAGAAATGGGTCAGAAACTGAAAGTAGAATTCACCCAAAAAACGAATAAGATCGGATAGAAAAGAGGCATGTTATTAACAATTTAGTGCACTAAAACTTCAAGGGGCCCTGAGGGCCCAGCTGTTAATTGAGAGCAGGCTCCTAACATGAAAACATGCTTAAATGTTTTGCCACTTAGCGTTTTAGATCTTCAATTAGTCAAAATTAATCATAGGGTATGAAATAATCATTAAAATAATATTTTTAAGAAATGCGCAAAAATGGGGTAAAAAAGAGTATGCTTAAAAAGAGGCCATACAGCGCCAATGAAAATATGAGGGTGTTGGTCTAGGGGGAAAAGTCCAAGACTCGATTTTAAAAATATGCAATGAGAAGATGAGAAAATTAGGGTGTAAAAAATGCATAGCACATAAAAAGTTCAAGGGTCCCCGGATCGGACCCTACAGGACCCTAAGGTGCCCCCAGGATTTTAACTGTAATATAGAAACGGGAGAATAACTAAATGGAAAAATGGTTCCAAAAATGAAGATCGGATTAAGAGAGGTAATTTATTAATAATTTATAGTGCAGAAGCTTCAAGGGGCCTTGTACCGGGCCCCAAGGAAAAGGGGACTTAAGTGGCATGTAGTTTGGTATAAATACACTTTTTAGCAGTTTTTAATGTAATCTGTGGACGCTAGAACTATGGTACAGAAAATTGCAAGGAATTCGGATCATTTTTAAAGAAGATGTACCAAGTTGAAGCCTGAAATAATTTTTTTTTCGTTCATGTAATAGCTGGAAAACCTAAGATGTTGTTAGAAAATAAAGCTAGTGAATCGGACTATTTTTATGGGAGTTATAATAGAGCGCCCAAAAAGGGCCAACTGATAGTTGAGAAAAGGCCCTAACATGAAAACATATTATAACGTTTTAGTACTTAGCGTTTTCGATCGTCGATTAGTTGAGATTAAGAATAGGGTACGAATTAATCATTAGAATATCATTTGAAAGAAATGTGCAAAAAATTGGGGAAAGGCTTAAAAAGGGGCCCTAGGGGCCCAATAAAAATATGTGATTGTTGGTCTAAGGAGAAGAGTTTAAGACTTAACTTTAAAATTACGCATTGCGAAGGTCAGAAAATTAGGGTTTGAAAAACGCATGGCACACAAAAAATTTAAGGGGCCCGGGACCAGGCCCTACAGGACCCTAGACGGGCGCATGTTCTTAACTGGAATGTAGACACGGGAGTATAACTAAATGGAGGAAGTATCTCAAAAATGGCAAGATATTAACAATTTAGTGCACTAAAACTTCAAAGGTCATGTACCGGGCCCCTTCAAGGATGCCAGGGTCTTAACTGAAATGTAGAAATGGGGCAGAAACTGAAAGTAGAATTCACCCAAAAAACGAATAAGATCGGATAGAAAAGAGGCATGTTATTAACAATTTAGTGCACTAAAACTTCAAGTGGCCCTGAGGGCCCAGCTGTTAATTGAGAGCAGGCTCCTAACATGAAAACATGCTTAAATGTTTTGCCACTTAGCGTTTTAGATCTTCAATTAGTCAAAATTAATCATAGGGTATGAAATAATCATTAGAATAATATTTTTAAGAAATGCGCAAAAATGGGGTAAAAAAGAGTATGCTTAAAAAGAGGCCATACAGCGCCAATGAATATATGAGGGTGTTGGTCTAGGGGGAAAAGTCCAAGACTCGATTTTAAAAATATGAAATGAGAAGATGAGAAAATTAGGGTGTAAAAAATGCATAGCACATAAAAAGTTCAAGGGTCCCCGGATCGGACCCTACAGGACCCTAAGGTGCCCCCAGGATTTTAACTGTAATATAGAAACGGGAGAATAACTAAATGGAAAAATGGTTCCAAAAATGAAGATCGGATTAAGAGAGGTAATTTATTAATAATTTATAGTGCAGAAGCTTCAAGGGGCCTTGTACCGGGCCCCAAGGAAAAGGGGACTTAAGTGGCATGTAGTTTGGTATAAATACACTTTTTAGCAGTTTTTAATGTAATCTGTGGACGCTAGAACTATGGTACAGAAAATTGCAAGGAATTCGGATCATTTTTAAAGAAGATGTACCAAGTTGAAGCCTGAAATAATTTTTTTTTCGTTCATGTAATAGCTGGAAAACCTAAGATGTTGTTAGAAAATAAAGCTAGTGAATCGGACTATTTTTATGGGAGTTATAATAGAGCGCCCAAAAAGGGCCAACTGTTAGTTGAGAAAAGGCCCAACATGAAAACATGTTATAACGTTTTAGTAATTAGCGTTTTCGATCGTCGATTAGTTGAGATTAAGAATAGGGTACGAATTAATCATTAGAATATCATTTGAAAGAAATGTGCAAAAAATTGGGGAAAGGCTTAAAAAGGGGCCCTAGGGGCCCAATAAAAATATGTGATTGTTGGTCTAAGGAGAAGAGTTTAAGACTTAACTTTAAAATTACGCATTGCGAAGGTCAGAAAATTAGGGTTTGAAAAACGCATGGCACACAAAAAATTTAAGGGGCCCGGGACCAGGCCCTACAGGACCCTAGACGGGCGCATGTTCTTAACTGGAATGTAGACACGGGAGTATAACTAAATATAGAAAGTATCTCAAAAATGGCAAGATATTAACAATTTAGTGCACTAAAACTTCAAAGGTCATGTACCGGGCCCCTTCAAGGATGCCAGGGTCTTAACTGAAATGTAGAAATGGGGCAGAAACTGAAAGTAGAATTCACCCAAAAAACGAATAAGATCGGATAGAAAAGAGGCATGTTATTAACAATTTAGTGCACTAAAACTTCAAGGGGCCCTGAGGGCCCAGCTGTTAATTGAGAGCAGGCTCCTAACATGAAAACATGCTTAAATGTTTTGCCACTTAGCGTTTTAGATCTTCAATTAGTCAAAATTAATCATAGGGTATGAAATAATCATTAGACTAATATTTTTAAGAAATGCGCAAAAATGGGGTAAAAAAGAGTATGCTTAAAAAGAGGCCATACAGCGCCAATAAAAATATGAGGGTGTTGGTCTAGGGGGAAAAGTCCAAGACTCGATTTTAAAAATATGCAATGAGAAGATGAGAAAATTAGGGTGTAAAAAATGCATAGCACATAAAAAGTTCAAGGGTCCCCGGATCGGACCCTACAGGACCCTAATGTGCCCCCAGGATTTTAACTGTAATATAGAAACGGGAGAATAACTAAATGGAAAAATGGTTCCAAAAATGAAGATCGGATTATGAGAGGTAATTTATTAATAATTTATAGTGCAGAAGCTTCAAGGAGCCTTGTACCGGGCCCCAAGGAAAAGGGGACTTAAGTGGCATGTAGTTTGGTATAAATACACTTTTTAGCAGTTTTTAATGTAATCTGTGGACGCTAGAACTATGGTACAGAAAATTGCAAGGAATTCGGATCATTTTTAAAGAAGATGTACCAAGTTGAAGCCTGAAATAATTTTTTTTTCGTTCATGTAATAGCTGGAAAACCTAAGATGTTGTTAGAAAATAAAGCTAGTGAATCGGACTATTTTTATGGGAGTTATAATAGAGCGCCCAAAAAGGGCCAACTGATAGTTGAGAAAAGGCCCTAACATGAAAACATGTTATAACGTTTTAGTACTTAGTGTTTTCGATCGTCGATTAGTTGAGATTAAGAATAGGGTACGAATTAATCATTAGAATATCATTTGAAAGAAATGTGCAAAAAATTGGGGAAAGGCTTAAAAAGGGTCCCTAGGGGCCCAATAAAAATATGTGATTGTTGGTCTAAGGAGAAGAGTTTAAGACTTAACTTTAAAATTACGCATTGCGAAGGTTAGAAAATTAGGGTTTGAAAAACGCATGGCACACAAAAAATTTAAGGGGCCCGGGACCAGGCCCTACAGGACCCTAGACGGGCGCATGTTCTTAACTGGAATGTAGACACGGGAGTATAACTAAATGGAGAAAGTATCTCAAAAATGGCAAGATATTAACAATTTAGTGCACTAAAACTTCAAAGGTCATGTACCGGGCCCCTTCAAGGATGCCAGGGTCTTAACTGAAATGTAGAAATGGGGCAGAAACTGAAAGTAGAATTCACCCAAAAAACGAATAAGATCGGATAGAAAAGAGGCATGTTATTAACAATTTAGTGCACTAAAACTTCAAGGGGCCCTGAGGGCCCAGCTGTTAATTGAGAGCAGGCTCCTAACATGAAAACATGCTTAAATGTTTTGCCACTTAGCGTTTTAGATCTTCAATTAGTCAAAATTAATCATAGGGTATGAAATAAACATTAGAATAATATTTTAAAGAAATGCGCAAAAATGGGGTAAAAAAGGGTGTGCTTAAAAACGGGCCGTAGAGCTACAATAAAAATATGAGGGTGTTGGTCTAGGGGGAAGAGTCCAACACTCAGTTTTAAAATTATGCAATGAGAAGGTGAGAAAAGTAGGGTGTAAAAAGTGCATAGCACACAAAAAGTTCAAGGGACCCCGGATCGGGCCCTACAGGACCCTAATTTGCCCCAGGATTTTAACTGGAATATAGAAACTGGAGAATAACTAAATGGAAAAATGGTTCAAAAATGAAGATCGGATTAAGAGAGGCAATTTTTTAATAATTTATGATGCAAAAGCTTCAAGGGGCCTTGTACCGGGCCCCAAGACGGAATGTGGCATGTAGTTAAGTGGCATGTAGTTTGGTATAATTACACTTTTTAGTAGTTTTTAAGGTAATCTGAGGACGCTAGAGCTATGGTAAAGAAAATTGCAAGGAATTCGGATCATTTTTAAAGAAGATGCACCAAGGGCCCTAAGAAGACGATTTATATTCAAAATTGGTCGTAGTTGAACCCTGAAATAATTTTTTTTTTCGTTCATGTAATAGCTGTAAAACCTAAGATGTTGTTAGAAAAAAAAGCTAGTGAATCGGACTATTTTTAAGGGGGTTATAATAGGGCACCCAAAAGGGGCCAACTGATAGCTGAGAAAGGGCCCTAACATGAAAATATGTTATAACACTTTAGTACTTAGCGTTTTAGATCTTCCATTAGTTGAAATTAAGCACAGGGTACGAAATAATCATTAGAGTATAAATTGAAAGAAATGTGCAATAAATTGGGGAAAGGCTTAAAAAAGGGCCCTAGGTCCCCAATAAAAATATGTGATTGTTGGTCTAAGGAGAAGAGTTTAACACTCAACTTTAAAATTACGCATTGCGAAGTTCAGAAAATTAGGGTTTGAAAAACGCATTGCACTCAAAAAATTTAAGAGGCCCTAGACCGGGCCCTACAGCACCCTAGACGGGCCCATGGTCTTAACTGGTATGTAGACACGGGAGCATAACTAAACGGAAAAAGTATCCCACAAATGAGGATCGGATAAAAAGGAAGCAATTTATTAACAATTTAGTGCACTAAAAGTTCAAGGGGCCGTGTACCGGGCCCGTTGCAGGGGTGCCAGTGTCTTAACTGAAGTGTAGAAATGGGGTAGAAACTGAAAGGAGAACTCACCCCAAAAACGAAGAAGATCGGATAAAAAAAGAGGCAAGTTATTAACAATTTAGTGCACTAAAACTTCAAAAGTCCTGTACCGGGCCCCTTGCAAGGTTGCCAGGGTCTTAACTGAAATGTAGAAATGGGGCAGAAACTGTAAGAAGAATTCACACCAAAAAGGAAGAAGATAGGATAGAAAAGATGCATCTCTCTATTCTAAAAAAAAGTAACTACCGCTGTCACCGCCGCCGCCGCCGCCGCCGGTTTTGAATTTTCTGTGACTGGAGGTCTTTCTTCGTTAATATTAAGAAAAATAATGCATACAAAAATATAAAAATCGGTGGTTTTATACAGAAATGTTTGATAAACACGCTGAAGCAGACAGTTTTCAAATCGAAGAATTATTTTAAGAGATATTTAATGCTAAATTTGGACAAAATCGTTCCACTAAAAAAGTTTTATAGCAGCAAAAACTGTACATGGCAGTGTAATCATTTTTAGATCATTTTATGCGTTAGAATTTGCCGGAGTGCAGATTGCATTAATATTTTTATTTTGACTCATTTTTTGAGGTTTTATTTCTATTTTAAATTCAAATTTTCAGCATTTCTAGAGATATTTTTTACAGATTTTAGAAAGTGATATTAATTTAAACTGTTGCCAACTGTATAAACAGAGGAAGCAATAATGTTTGCTTCAAAAAAAAAATATTTATACGTGTAAATAAATTAAAAATTTATTTACACGTGACTATTATAAACAGAAAAAAAAACCATTTGGAATTAGAATTAAATAATTATGTGCAAAAAGCAGGAACTTATTAAAAATTACGTCATAAAAGCTATAATTACACGTGAATTTTGAGAGAGAAAGGAATTTGTAAAGTAATAAATTTATTAAAATGCGTTAGAAGTATTAAATAGGAGAAATTACGTCATATTTACGTCACATTACAGTTATTACATAAAATGAACGCAAAATAATATTGCAAAACGGTTTAAATTTAAAAATTGCGCTAGACATTTATTTGATATTTTGAGAGGATACTTTTCAACTGGTATTTTCACGTGAATATTTAATAGAGAAAGAATAGCTTGGTAAAAATTACGTCAGATTAAAAACGATTAATTTAAAATGTCTCATTTAAAAGAACTTTCTTTTCGCTTTGTTAAAAAATACCAGGATACAAAGACTCTGTTTACTTAATTCCTTTTATATTAGCTTATTTTAAAATGTTGTTACACGTGTCTACGTCATCAAGTTATTTTTATTTCGACGTTTTATTTGTATTTTTATTAATGTTGTACTAATTTATTTGTTCTTTCGTTATTTAAAATAAAAATTATGTCAATTTGTATAATTTGGCGAGTGGTTTGGCGATTTATATAATTTGGCGAAATGGGTCGACGGGATAATCAAGTAGTAACGCAGCGGATTTTGCGTTAAAATTCCCCAATCAAAGAGAAATGAATAGAAATTCGTTTATAGGGAGATCGCCACTGTTTTTTAAATTATAATTCAATCTTTCGAAATATTTTTAAAGCCGATCAAATTAGCGTGCATTTACAGTCTGCGGTTTCTGGACGGGGGTTGGCGAGCGTAGCTCGTAGGGGGCCGAGCCCCCTAGTGTGTTAAGTTTATACGACTACATGCTCCGAGATTTCGGCCTGACGGATACTAGTTTAATAATATAGAATGTATGAATCAATCTTCTTCTGCTCGGTTGCAAAATCAAAGGGCAAAAGAATCCTCTAACTGCAATCGTTTAAAAATTACGTTGTTAAAGATGGCTTATGTCCTAGTATAATAAAAAGAAAGAAAAATAATGTGCCCCTCATAGACTATGAAGCACTTTCCATCATTATCAGAATGTTGGGAGCTTTTTGCATAGTGAAAAGAGATGGCTATAAATAAATAAGGGGTCGGCTTAAAAATACCCAGAACATATTTAACGTTTATATATATTAACTCTGCCAGATGAAATAACGTTTAAATTAAACAAAATTAATACATCTTAGATATCAGCGTAAGTTGAAACAGAAAATACTATAATTACACTCGGTGATACACGCCCCATTTTCAAAAGCGAACATGCCATAGTAAACTGCAATGAGATATATCAATTACATGGCAATCCGAGTATATTTATGAGAGTAAGTGCTCGAACAGACGGCAGACAAGCAAATAGAAGTCATAAACCCTTTACTACTATGTTGGAAAGATGTTAAAAACAAATTTCAACAATTACCGTCCATAGCAGGAAAGGTACTCTAAATCCTTTTGAGCATCCCTCTACATGATCTATAGATCGGTATATAGCCTAAATAGTGCGTTAAAATGTAACTTATAAGGAAGGTCTCCTTACCGGGCATACTCAGAATATCTCTCTATTCTAAAAAAAAAGTAACTACCGCCGCCGGTTTTGAATTTTTTGTGACAGGTGGTCTTTCTTCGTTAATATTAAGAAAAATATTGCGCACAAAAATATGAAAATCGGTGGTATTATAGAGAAATGTTTAATAAACACGCTGATGCAGACAGTTTTCAAATCGAAGAATTATTTTAAGAGATATTTAATGCTAAAGTTGGACAAAATCGTTCCATTAAAAAAGTTTTATAGCAGCAAAAACTATACATGGGAATGTAATCATTTTTAAATCATTTTATGCGTTAGAATTTGCCGGTGTGTAGATTGCATTAATTTTTTTAATTTGACTCATTTTTGGAGGTTTTATTTCTATTTTAAATTCAAATTTTCAGCATTTTGTGACATATTTTTTACGTTACTCGGGAGCTCGGCCCCCTACGAGCTACGTCCGCCAACCCCCGTCCAGACACCGCAGACTCTATATGCACGCTAATTTGATTGGCTTTAAAAAGATTTCGAAAGATTGATTTGTAATTTAAAAAACAGTGGCGATCTCCCTATAAAAGGATTTCTATTCATTCCTCTTTGATTGGGGAATTTTAACGCCAAATCCGCTGCGGTACTACTTGATTATTCAGTCGACCAATTTCGCCAAATTATATAAATCGCCAAGCCATTCGCCAAATTATACAAATTGACGTAATTTTTATTTTAAATAACGAAAGAACAAATAAATTAGTACAACATTAATAAAAATACAAATAAAACGTCGAAATAAAAATAACTTGATGACGTAGACACGTGTAACAACATTTCAAAATAAGCTAATATAAAAGGAATTAAGTAAACAGAGTCTTTGTCTCCTGGTATTTTTTAACAAAGCGAAAAGAAAGTTCTTTTAAATGAGACATTTTAAATTAATCGTTTTTAATCTGACGCAATTTTGACCAAGCTATTCTTTCTCTTTTAAATATCACGTGAAAATACTTTTGTTAGAAATGAAATATTATTTGCGCTTTCCTAACAAAAATAATTGAAAAGGTCCTCTCAAAATATCAAATAAATGTCCAGCGCAATTTCTAAATTTAAACTGTTTTCCAACATTATTTTGTGTTCATTTTATGTAATAACTGTAATGTGACGTACATATGACGTAATTTTTCCTATTTACTACTTCTAACGCATGTTAATGAATTTATTATTTTACAATATCTTTTTTCTTTTAAAATTCACGTGTATACTTTTTATGGCGTAATTTTAATAAGTTCCTGCTTTTTGTACATAATTATTTAATTCTAATTCCAAATGATTTTTTCTGTTTATAATAGTCACGTGTAAATATTTTTTTTATTTGAAGCAAACATTATTGTTTGCGCTGTTTATACATTTGGCAACAGTATAAATTAATACCATTTTCTAAAATCTCTCTATTCTAAAAAAAAGTAACTGCCGCTGTCACCGCCGCCGCCACCGGTTTTGAATTTTTTGTGACCGGAGGTCTTTCTTCGTTAATATTAAGAAAAATAATGCATACAAAAATATGAAAATCGGTAGTATTATACAGAAATGTTTGATAAACACGCGCTGATGCAGACAGTTTTCAAATCGAAGAATTATTTTAAGAGATATTTAATGCTAAAGTTGGACAAAATCGTTCCACTAAAAAAGTTTTATAGGAGCAAAAACTATACATCGGAATTAAATAATTTTTAGATCATTTTATACGTTATAATTTCCCGGTGTGCAGAATTCATTAATTTTGTTAATTTGACTCATTTTTCGAGGTTTTAATTTTTATTTTAAATTCAAATTTTCAGCATTTCGAGAGATATATTTTACTCACTAGGGGGCTCGGCCCCCTACGAGCTACGCTCGCCAACCCCCGTCCAGACACCGCAGACTCTAAATGCACGCTAATTTGATCGGCTTTAAAAAGATTTCGAAAGATTGAATTATAATTTAAAAAACAGTGGCGATCTCCCTATAAACGAGTTTCTATTCATTTCTCTTTGATTGGGGAATTTTAACGCCAAATACGCTCCGGTACTAATTGATTATCCTGTCGACCAATTTCGCCAAATTATATAAATCGCCAAACCACTCGCCAAATTATACAAATTGACGTAATTTTTATTTTAAATAACGAAAGAACAAATAAATTCGTACAACATTAATAAAAACACAAATAAAACGTCGAAATAAAAATAACTTGATGACGTATACACGTGTAACAACATTTCAAAATAAGCTAATATAAAAGGAATTAAGTAAAGAGAGTCTTTGTCTCCTGGTATTTTTTAACAAAGCGAAAAGAAAGTTCTTTTAAATAAGACATTTTAAATTAATTCTCAAAATATCAAATAAATGTCTAGCACTATTTCTAAATTTAAACTTTTTTGCAATATTATTTTGTGTTCATTTTATGTAATAACTATAATGTGACGTAAATATGACGTAATTTCTCCTAAGACTTCTAATGCATGTTAATGAATTTATTATTTTACAATATCCTTTCTCTTTTAAAATTCACGTGTATACTTTTTATGACGTAATTTTTAATAAGTTCCTGCTTTTTATACGTAATTATTTAATTCTAATTTGAAAGTTTTTTCCTGTTTATAATAGTCACGTGTAAATAAATTTTTAATTTGAAGCAAACATTATTGCTTGCGCTTTTTATACAGTTGGCAACAGTTTAAATTAGTACAATTTTCTGAAATCTGTAAAAAATATCTCTAGAAGTGCTGAAAATTTGAATTTAAAATAGAAATAAAACCTGAAAAAATGAGTCAAAATAAAAAAATTAATGCAATCTGCACTCCGGCAAATTCTAACGCATAAAATGATCTAAAAATTATTACACTGCCATGTATAGTTTTTGCTGCTATAAAACTTTTTTAGTGGAACGATTTTGTCCAACTTTAGCATTAAATAACTCTTAAAATAATTCTTCGATTTGAAAACTGTCTGCATCAGCGTGTTTATCAAACATTTCTGTATAAAACCACTGATTTTCACATTTTTCTATGCATTATTTTTGTTAATATTAACGAAGAAAGGCCTCCGGTCACAAAATAATCAAAACCGGCAGCGGCGGCGGCGGTAGTTACTTTTTTTTAGAATAGAGAGAAGATATTTTAGAAAATTGTACTAATTTAACCTGTTGCCAACTGTATAAACAACGGAAACAATAATGTTTGCTTCAAATTAAAAATTTATTTTCACGTGACTATTATAAATAGAAAAGATACTTTCAAATTAAAATTAAATAATTGCGTATAAAAAGCAGGAACTTATTGAAAATTACTTCCTAAAAAGTGTACACGTGAATTTTAAAAGAGAAAGGATATTGTAAAATAATAAATTCATTAACATGCGTTAGAAGTCTTAAATAGGAGAAGTTACATCATATTTACGTCACATTACAGTTATTACATAAAATGAATACAAAACAATATTGCAAAACTGTTTAAATTTAGAAATTGTGCTAGACATTTGTTTGATATTTTGAGAGGATCTTTTCAACTATTTTTGTCAGGAAAGCGCAAATAATATTTCGTTTCTTACAAAAGTATTTTCACGTGATTATTTAAAAGAGAAAGAATAGCTTGGTCAAAATTACGTCAGATTAAAAACGATTAATTTAAAATGTCTCATTTAAAAGAACTTTCATTTCGCTTTGTTAAAAAATACCAGGAGACAAAGACTCTGTTTACTTAATTCCTTTTATATTAGCTTATTTTGGAATGTTGTTACACGTGTCTACGTCATCAAGTTATTTTGATTTCGACGTTTTATTTGTATTTTTATTAATGTTGCACTAATTTATTTGTTCTTTACTTATTTAAAATAAAAATTATGTCAATTTGTATAATTTGGCGAAATTGGTCGACGGGATAATCAAGTACTACCGCAGCGGATTTGGCGTTAAAATTCCCCAATCAAAGAGAAATGAATAGAAATCAGTTTATAGGGAGATCGCCACTGTTTTTTAAATTATAATTCAATCTTTCGAAATCTTTTTAAAGCCGATCAAATTAGCGTGCATTTAGAGTCTGCGGTGTCTGGACGGGGGTTGGCGAGCGTAGCTCGTAGGGGGCCGAGCCCCCTAGTCTCTCTAAAAAAAAGTAACTACCGCTGTCACCACCGCCGCCGCCGCCGGTTTTGAATTTTTTGTGACCGGATGTCTTTCTTCGTTAATATTAAGAAAAATAATGCATACAAAAATATGAAAATAGATGGTTTTATACAGAAATGTTTGATAAACATGCTGATGCAGACAGTTTTCAAAACAAAGAATTATTTTAAGAGATATTTAATGCTAAAGTTAGACAAAATCGTTCCACTAAAAAAGTTTTATAGCAGCAAAAACTATACATGGCAGTGTAATCATTTTTAGATCATTTTATGCGTTAGAATTTGCCGGAGTGCAGATTACATTAATTTTTTTATTTTGACTCATTTTTTCAGGTTTTATTTCTATTTTAAATTCAAATTTTCAGCATTTCTAGAGATATTTTTTACAGATTTCAGAAAATTGTACTAATTTAAACTGTTGCCAACTGTATAAAAAGCGCAAGCAATAATATTTGCTTCAAATTAAAAATTTATTTACACGTGACTATTATAAACAGGAAAAAATCTTTCAAATTAAAATTAAATAATTACGTATAAAAAGCAGGAATTTATTAAAAATTATGTCATAAAAAGTACACACGTGAATTTTAAAAGAGAAAGGATATTGTAAAATAATAAGTTCATTAACATGCGTTAGAAGTCGTAGGAGAAATTACGTCATATTTACGTCACATTATAGTTATTACATAAAATGAACACAAAATAATATTGCAGAAAAGTTTAAATTTAGAAATTGCGCTAGACATTTATTTAATATTTTGAGAGGATCTTTTCAACTATTTTTGTTAGGAAAGCGCAATAAATAAGAATATTTAAAAGAGAAAATGTAGCTTGGTAAAAATTACGTTAGATTAAAAACGATTAATTTAAAATGTCTCATTTAAAAGAACTTTCTTTTCGCTTTGTTAAAAAATACCACGAGACAAAGACTCTGTTTACTTAATTCCTTTTATATTAGCTTATTTTGAAATGTTGTTACACGTATCTACGTCATCAAGTTATTTTTATTCGACGTTTTATTTGTATTTTTATTAATGTTGTACGAATTTATTTGTTCTATTGTTATTTAAAATAAAAAATTATGTCAATTTGTATAATTTGGCGAATGGTTTGGCGATTTATATAATTTGGCGAAATTGGTCGACGAGATAATCAAGCAGTACCGCAGCAGATTTGGCGTTAAAATTCCCCAATCAAAGACAAAAGAATAGAAATTCGTTTATAGGGAGATCGCCACTGCTTTTTACATTATAATTCAATCTTTCGAAATCTTTTTAAAGCCGATCAAATTAGCGTGCATTTAGAGTCTGCGGTGTCTGGGCGGGGGTTGGCGAGCGTAGCTCGTAGGGGGCCGAGCCCCCTAGTGTTATTAAAAATTTAGTGCACTAAAACTTCAAGGGGCCCTGTACTGGGACCCTTGATAGGGTGCCAGGGTCTTAACTGAAATGTAGAAATGGGGCAGAAGCTGAAAGTAGAATTCACCCCAAAAACGAAAAAGATCGGATAGAAAAGAGGCACGTAATTAACAATTTAGTGCACTAAAACTTCAAATGGCCCCGTGCTGTGCCCCTTGACAGGATGCCAGGGTCTTAACTGAAATGTTGAAATGGGGTAGAAACTAAAAGGAGAATTCACCCCAAAAAAGAAAAAGATCGAATAGAAAAGAGACATGTTATTAACAATTTAGTGCACTAAAATTTCAAGGGGCCCTGTACCGGGCCCTTTGCAAAGGTTCCAGGGTCTTAACTGAAATGTAGAAATGGGGCAGTAACTGTAAGAAGAATTCACACCAAAATAGAAGAAGATCGGATAGAAAAGATGCATGTTATTAAAAAATTAGTGCTCTAAAACTTCAAGGGGCCCTGTACTGGGCCCCTTGACAGGGTGCCAGGGTCTTAACTGAAATGTAGAAATGGACCACAAACTAAAAGTAGAATTCGCCCCCAAAACGACGAAGATCGGATAGAAAAGAGGCATGTTATTAACAATTTAGTGCATTAAAACTTCAAGGGGCCTCTACCCGGCCCCTTGCAAGGGTGCCAGGGTCTTAATTGAAATATTGAAATGGGGTAGAAACTGAAAGGAGAATTCACCCCCAAAACGAAAAAGATCGGATAGAAAAGAGGCATGTTATTAACAATTTAGCGCAGTAAAACTTCAAGGGGCCATGTTCTGGGCCACTTGCAAAGGTGCCAGGGTCTTAACTGAAATATAGAAAGGGGGCAGAAACTAAAAGAAGAATTCACACCAAAAACGAAGAAGATCGGATAGAAAAGATGTATGTTATTAACAATTTAGTTCACTAAAACTTTAATGGGCCCTGTACCGGGCCCCTTACAAGGGTGCCATTGTCTTAACTGAAATATAGAAATGGGTCCGAAACTCAAAAGGAGAATTCACTCCAAAAACGAAGAAGATCTGATAGAAAAGAGCCATGTTATTAACAATTTAGTGCACTGAAACTTCAAGGGGCAGTGTACTGGGCCCCTTGAAAGGGTGCCAGGGTCTTAAGTGAAAACTAGAGATGGGGCAGAAACTGAAGGGATACTTCACCCCAAAAACTAAGAAGATCGGATTATCATATCGGATCATGTTATTAACGTTTTAGTGCATAAAAACTGAAAGGAGCCCAGGGGCACCGGCCCTTAAAAATTAAAAATCTGAGCCTCAGGTGTATCAGGACATGTCTTGGACTAATTACATCTGAATTTTCAGACTTCTACGTGCGGTAGTTTTTGCTAGCCACCGCACACAGCAGACACACACACACAGAGAGCGATTCATTCTTTTATTAGTATAGATGTCTATCATCAATATTTAAGGAATAAAAATCGAGATAATTGTTTTTGGGGCATCCTGTATATTGTTCCCTTATATCAGAAAACCAGATCATAACGTTTTAAATTACATTTTCTGTATGAGGGCCGCATAAAAATTGAATTTTGTATTTCATCATGTTTTATCGGCGGAAAATTTTAACCGCTTTTATAAGATTATGTACCTTTTTTGTGTAACTTTGTAATTTAAATATACGTATATGATCAATATTTAAGGAATAAAAACGTAGACAATATTTTTGGGACATCCTGTATAAACATTAGGATGCACTCAAGCAAAAGTTAATTATTTTTGAAAGAAGATTTAGTTAAAAAGCACTCAATGAAAACGAATGTTTAAAACAAAAGCTTTTTTAATATTTTTAATTGATAATACTTTTAATTTAGTAAAGATATATACTTTAACTTACAGTGATAAAATACCTGCATACACACTGAGCTAGCTGTTTTGAAAACACTGTGAGATATTTTTATGTAAAAATATGTAACAGGATGATATTATTAGAAAATTATAGAGTGCTTCTTAAAAAAATTACCGCATGAAAAATTTAACATTTTTTTTTTTTTTTCGAAATGATCTCAAATCTCTTTTAAAACTTTAACGTACCTCATAATATTATATAATTTCGAATAAAAGGAAATGTGTAACTTCTTTCAGACCAATTCGACCAAATGCGGCAGCATTTATAAAGATTCAGTGTTTTTTTATGGCTTCAAGTTTTTTTTTAAGATCATTGCAGACATTTTATTTTTGTAGACATTTTTGAAACGTTTGAAAATGTATATCCAAATAAAATATTTTATCTTTCAAACTCTTCCTCACTTTTAAAGCATTCTAAAGGGAATTGGGTATTTACTCTTAAGTGATTAAAATTTTTTTTAAAGAATGACTCCGCAGTTTTGTAGGAACTAAAATTACATTTTAGATTTAAAAAAAAAATCTTTTTTTTTTAAATCTAATTTCATGCAATATTATTTTAATTATATTTCTTTTGAAATTGGATTGCATTGATGTAATTTTTATTTTAACAATTTAACGATTGACGGATTCATGTGAAAATGATTCCGTAAAACTTTTTTTAATCCAATTTATTTATAGCATATTGAATTTATTTAAATAATGTCATACTTTAGAATAAATATCAAATTATTTCAGATAAAAAAATACATAAGCAAAACAATCGATCTTTAAAAATTAAAAGTACGAAAAATGTGCTTTATTATTTAAAAGATGTCAAAAATAATAAAAGATTATAAATTACATTATGCAATGCCTACTGTCAAGATGTAACCAGAAGCAGAATATATAGGTTAATTTTTATAAATGCATTCGTTAAACATCATTTATATGATTATATGAATTTTCTATTCAAAATGAATAGAATATATCCTGGAATTTAAATCTTTTTTTAGACTCTTTTAACTCATATTCAAATCGCAATTTATATGTAAAAAAACTATATTATTTTATTTCAAAATGGCATATTAAATAAGAAAACCAAATACCATATCTGAATTTTATATATGACCTTTTTTTAATTTCCACAGAAATTAAGAGATAGTTCACATCAGAAAGTTACAACAACTTGCATTTTTGACCACATCCAAATATTTATATGTGATCTTTTTTTAAGTTTTCATGAATTAAGAATTATTGTTCAAGAGGATAGAGATCTCATAGACGTCTGAAAATTGATCAGGGGGGGGGGGGGGTCAGATCTAATTTAGCAGAAAGTGAATTGCAAAGATTACGTGGGGGGGGGGGGGGGTAGCAATGAGATGTATGTTAAATTTTAGAAGTGAGCTCTCCAACCACTGAAAGACAGTAGGGATGTATTGAAATTTTCTGTAGACTGGTTGGTTGGTGGGATTATTATTATGGGCCATACTGGGATTTTGAATAATACGATGAAACTTATTAATTGGGAAATCATGATTATCAATGCATATAATATTGTTAAGATCTTCCTCTATATATTGCTCTGAATATATAAAGTATGTTGTTTTAACGAATGATTTGAAAATGCCCATTTCTTGAATCCAGAGGCCTGTAACCTTAAAGGTGCCGTGGACCTTTATTTGAGCAAAACTCGACCCCAAAATCGACACATCTTTTTGTACTTATTATTATTCTCCAATTTGTACTACGTCATTCGTGGAAAACCACATGCAGATGGGATTATTTTACGCAAAGTTAGAAGTGTTTTAATTTTGTTCATAATTTTTTGACCTTTTAATATACTTTAAATCTGTTTTTCACAATAGTGATGCTTCAGCTTTTTTTAAATTTTTGAAATTCTCCTTTCTACTTAATTTTTGATCGAAATTCGTGAAACTGATAAGAAAGAATACTGATATTGCTTAAAAAGAAACTGTGTGGGCATTTTAAATTAGACTTCATTAAGATAATTAAATTTGATTTTTTACTTATTATAAGGAAGAATTTTGATGGAAATCGATATGGAATTCAGAAAAATATCTTTAAAAAATTAACTATTTAAGTGATTGAAAAATCTATACACAGATTTCTTCGTAATAGAGTTTCACGTGGTTAAAATGCAAAATCGAGGAAATATCTAAAAACTTAAGACGCAAGGAGCTTTTTAAAATTTTAATTTTTTAAAAGATCTTAAAATTATAATAAGATTGGAAATTTATTTTAAGGTGTTCTGTATATTTATAGTGAAATGTATATTTGTACAAAATTTCAGATCTCTATTATGAAAATAAAAAGAATTTTTCCTAAACGTCCATCATCCCCTTAAAGGGTTTGGTGTTCGGTGTACTTTCTTAAACTATTCATGAATATTTTTTTTTCAATTTATACATAAAACTTATGGTACAGCTTTTAATATGGTACAGTTTATAATTTAACCATATTTATCCTCAATAAATTTATGACTGTGTTTATAGTAAAGTAAATAAATAATTTTCAAGATACGTTTACAAAAAAAATTGCTGCTGTACGGGACAAAAGGAAGATTGTTTTTAAAAAAAATACAATTTATTACCTATATGTTATTTTTATATGCACTCTCTCTGCCTTTTCCTCCTCATACAAAAGCAAGGCAGCATGAATAAAGTAAATCAGGCTTCTTTAAAGATACCGAATTTTTATTGTGCTACAAGCCTTTGAATTATTCATTCACTTTTATTTAACTATCCTTCCTGCTTCTTGAATTCAAGTGAAGTATTATTTTAGTCTTATCGTTCAGAAAACATTAGTTTTATTATACCGTAGTTACTCAACGCCTGTAATCAAATATTTACAGTGATAGCACATGTATTTAAATCTAATAAAATGTTTTGAAAAGAGTTATTTACTATTAAACAGCGTTATTCATTTGTTCTTAATAAGACCCAAACTTTATATTTTTTTCATTTTTAAAAGAATTAGGTTTTTATGAGTGTCTTTTATATTTATTATGTTATATATGTGTCTTCATACATATATATATATATATATTTATTATAAATGGCAAAGAACACAATCTCCAAAATGAATGGCAGTGGGAATTCAGATAATCCACATACTAATAAAACAGGCACAAGTGACTTTTGAATAAGAACAAGGTTCAGTACTGGCGTGTGTTATGTTATTGATAAATCGGCGTAGAAAGCGGAGTTTAGAATAACGTCTTCTGTACTTCAACACAGTGTATTTACATTGTCGAAGTTTATTTTAGTCAGCAAAAAATTATCCCCGCAAGTATAAAGACTGCTTCATGAGAACCCTGGTGAAAAACATCCGTTATCCGACTTAGAAAATAAACAAATAATGCAGGGATTTCGTAATGCTCATATGATAACCTGGAATACTCCGTTAACCTTATTTAACATGCACATGCGGGTTTGGAAGTTCGAGCAGGGCAAGATGGCATTAATTTTAGTTTCAAATAAAGCTAATTCTCTCTTGATTTTTTTTTAATGATATTAACTTTTTTTCGGGGAAAGGGGGGGGGGGCAGATGGGGATTTGGCACCCAATACATGCACCAGGGAAATATAAATGTAACATTGAATCACATGATGATTTCACACAGGGCACATATAATATTGTAAATGAAATAGTAGTTTTAGCTAGAATGAAGTGATTGTCTAATTTATGATAAAACATCTTTCTTATAATGGATACTGACACATTTTTTTCCCGACATGTGCACCAAATCTAGAGAATCTGTTTATAATTTGTAGTCAAATACTGGGCAGGCGGGACAAGATAGATTTTTTTCACTAATTCAAGAAAGTGGAATATAAGGTAAAGCTAGGAGACTCTGCGCACAATTCGAAAGAATGATAATAAAAAACATAATATTAACTTTATGCTAAACTATCCATGAATAATTTTGACTTCATTTGTTTTTTATGCATTTCCATTGCTAATCTGTTGGTATTCTGCAATTTAATAGAACAGCTGTAATAAAACTAAAAAAGCAATTTTCACAATCTGTCCTTACAGGGTTGGGTGAGATTGCGCATATAGGTATGAGAGATTGTTATTAATAATAACTACAATTAAATTGTTAAAAATAATAATTACACTTAAATAGATTGCTTTAAGGTTGTTGTTATCAAATATTAATGTATTAGGAGAAAACATTTCAACCTATTAATTAAAGAGTCAAAAAAAGGAAATAATTTAAAGAACAACTAAAGAATATTAAATAAAGAAAAAAAATAAAGAATCAGAAAAAGCAATCCCAGAAAAGCTTGGAAAATAACATTCAGTTACTTGATAACACGTTTAACTTAAAATTAATTCAATTTCAGTTCCACAAAGTTTATGATTCCACAGTTTCAGTGTTTTCTTATTTGATGACCGAAGAGGTCGTCGTCCACCATCCCTGCACTTATTATTGTAAATGGTGAAAGTTTTGTGCAATCACCTGCTACAAGTAATACATTGAATCTAGTTACCAGCCGAAGTTGTGTTCTGGTACAGTTCCATACATTCGGTGCACTCATTTTCATTGCCCTTTGCTTTCTTTTCTTCAGTTTTTTTATCCTTCTGCTCTACGTTTGTTTATACCTAGAGCTTTCCTAACACTTAACTCAGAAAGTTTTCGAATAAACACGTAATATCAAACCTTTCCCATTAACTTATTAGCTAAAATAAAAATTTCATTTGTTAGAAAATTTATCTTTACTTAACAAAATTAATTTATTGGCAAATTAATTATTCGCAAATTAACAGAAATATATATAATTAATTAATTAATTAATTTATTATTAATTTATTAACAAAAATACTCATATGAAATTAAGTTAATAACAATTGTATTATTCATTTATTAACAAAATTTTTTATCTGATAAAGTATATTTTAGCGAAATAATTTATTGCCAAATTTAGTGTCTATAATTATTAGTTTTTCAAAAATTGTTTCAAAATTGATTCATTCATATGTTTTACATGTAATTTGCAATTTATTTAAATTTACCAGTAAGCTGCGTAATCACACCTTGCATGGAAATTAATGGGAACAATGCGCCATCTCTCCTAAGCAGAAGATACTCAAACTCTCCAATTTCGGAAGGAGAGTTTGCGCGTCTTTTATTTAAACATGGCCGCTCCTAAAACGAACCGGAGTTGCTCACACCGTTCGTCCAGGTTAGCAGATTATGAGAAACCGTTTAAGTTTAAAATATTCTGTACTATTGACATTCTATAGAAATATTTCTACGAATAGTTATGAAAATTCAAGAACGTACATTGGGAAAACAAAACAAAATAGCAATGCTTTTTTGTAGACGCTCGAATCAATCAACCTCCACATTTAAATAGACACTATCCTACTGATGTTGAATAACTATGGGAGTCGCTGCGCCTGCACCTTACTCCTTCCTCCCGAACCTCTTTGTACACGATTTCTCCGACCGCGCAATCTCTCCTGGCTTTACCTTACTACCAAGAAGGACAAATGCCTTGTATAAACTAACCCATATTTCCTGCATTCGTAAACGATTGTCCGAGAAATCTTATTAAACTATTCGGACACCATATTCTTTATAATGAATGTTTAATATAGATGTTTCAAGCTATGATAAAGAGGTTCCGATTAATTTCACATCCGGTTTATGGAATAATCTGTCTTGAAAAAACTGATGTTCGCAGCGCTCTTGTATGAATTTGAGATTTTATCCAATAATGCCTAATAAAGTACTTATGAAAAATATATGTTGGTCTGAAAATGTATTAAGTTTTTAATCGAGCATGAAGAGCGAATTTAAGACGCTGTAGAAAAAATATCAAAGAAATTCGACGGGATGTTATCAAGAATAATATTTCCAATAAAATAGTCTTAAAGAACGTTTTAAGATAAAAACTGCGAATTAATACGTGTGTACACGTGTGTTCTTGATTTGAAATAAAAGTTAATTCAGTTTTATATAAAGTTTGCATCTTTGACTTTCACTTACACTGTGGCCTAAAGCCTACATGACAAGATTAAACATGTAATTCACCTTTATAAATTAATAATGAAATTAAATATAATAATTTAGAAATCATGTGACGTTTCTGACATGAAGGAATTTCGTTTAACATAATAACAGTCCTAGTAAATAATAAAGAAAAAATCTTGAGTTATGGATGACCGCAGTGCAGAAGAAGGACGTCCATTAAAACTTATTCACAAAACGTCGAGTAACATCATTCGAAGTAATAAAATGATTTCGAGAAAAAACTTATTTCGTTGTAATCATAGGTGATTCCTTTAAAATAATTAATCTTCATGGTCTTTTCATTTTTTAATTGTTACAGCACAGCACGACGACGACACATAAGCACATTTAACAATTCAACATTTAAATAACATCATAAATACCAAGAATACGATAAATACGTATCTCGGCCAAGCTTAAATATATTCTGATCAAGCATTACTTCTCACATTAAATCTCACGTATTAATATATAATTATAATACATTTATTCGGAGGAAATATTTTTCCCCCGATCGAGCATTTCAGAGTTGTTACTTATCAAAAAGAATTCTATCATCAATCTGATAGTTTATTCGTGGGCTCTGGCGCCACACGACCGAGTCACATGATCTCGGCTATTTTTTTATTTCTCCCCAAACAGGCAAATGCGCTTTAACAACATCCATATCAAAGTTCTAGAAAACAATGGTTAAGGATCGTTGAATCTTTTGATAGTTTGTAGATTATTTAGTGTATGGGTTAACTTTGACTCTTCTTGTTATTCTTCCAAAGTTTTGTTTGATCGAATGTAGCCCTCAATCATAAAAATGTAAAATTTTCGATCATGTGAGCTGATTATTGAAACAGACCTCGCGAGGTATCATAATCAAACTGCGTCCTATACGGATAGATTTCTGTGCGAGTTTCTGAACGTGGAAGCTGTAAATCCTCTCGGTTGAATAAACGATTGTAGTCAGACAAGGTGCAATATTAAAAGAGTGACCTCAGTATGCTTACAGTTGTCTGGATTTACTTAAAACAAAGCTATATAGCACCAATGTTACATGAAAGAACATTATTGCCTCAAAAATGGAATATGTGTCTTCCAAAAATTAAATATTTGGATCAATTTCAAGCAAGAAACATACTAAATAAACGGTTATGTGCGAGTATTACTCGGGCTCAGATGGTTCAGTACAATAAATATATGAATCATTAACTGTATTATTAAAAAGTTTGTTACTAAATGAACTAGTCGGATTCACCTATCCCAAAACTTTCTTCTATCGCATGCAAGTTAATACTTCAAAATTCGCTATCATACCGTCAAAATTAAATGGCAATCTATGCCCATCATGAGAATTCTCAAGATAATAAATTTCATGGATTTAGTTCTTGAGACATGTCTATCGCTGAAATCGTGTAAATCCAATAAAATGAAGCCTAGCAGCGCCACCTATTGGGTGATTTAAACCAAAATCTAATCAGAAACAGCTTATGTCAACGCCTAACTGAATCTAAAGTTTGAAGGAAATCCGCGGATTCATTTCTGAGATAGAGCTATTGCGCGAATCGTGAAAATTCCAGCATAGCAGCGTCACCTATTGAGCGATTAACACCAAAACAGAATCAGCAACAACTTGTGTGAACGTCTAACTAAATCTGAAGTTAGATGAAAAGTAGTGCATTAGTTCTTGAGATTACGTGAATCGTGAGAAATGCAGAACAGCAGCGCCACCTGTTGGGTGATTTACACCAACACGTAATCCGCACCAATTCATATCAAGGACTAACTGAATCTGAAATTTGATAAAAATACATGACTTATTTCTTCAAATAGAGCTATTGCGGAAATCGCGAAAATCGTACAAAATGCAGCATAGCAGCGCCACCTGTTGGCAATTTACATTAAAACTTAATCAGTACCAAGTTATATCAAGGACTAACTGAATCTGAAATTTGATGAAAAGATGTGCACGAGGTTTGAGATAGAGCTGTTGCAGAAATTGCGAAAATGCAGCATAGCAGCGCCACCTGTTGGGCGATTTACACTAAACAAATCAGCAGCAACTTATGATAGGGACTACCTGAATATAAACTTTTATAAAATACCGTGCATTAGTTCTTGAGAATAGAACGCCCACAAAATTTGTGTCACATAAAGATAGACATAGACCGACGATTTTTTTCAAAAATCATTGTCAACAATGCTTTTATACTTCTTCTATGATAGGTATCTCCAGCGCTCCTCAACACTTTTGCTGAATGCCCGCAAATCGAAATTTGTGTGTATCGGAAAAATACGCTTTTCTTAAAAACTATGTGACCAAGAGTAATGGCTATAATTTTCCTGCAAGGTTTAAGTTAACGTCTACTACCTCTATTTTTTTTTATAATTTTAGTTTCAGTAGATTCAGAAATAAATGGAGAGAACATGTTTTTGAACTACATTTTCGACGATATCTCTGAAAATATAATACGTAAAATTAAAAGAAATGTATTTTTAAGTTCAGCGTTATGAAAGCTTTCACACAATATACAAGATTTTTTTTTCAAGTAAATTAATCAGCCCCTCTACATTTTTCCTAAAAATATTTGTAAATGTTTAATAACCTGTAAATATGTAAAGTCAAATGTCAAGAATCTTTATTATTTCCCCCAATTTGAATTTTTCACGTTTCATAGTTTACGAGTAAAATGGCTGTGTCAGACAGACAAAGAAGTGATGTTATAATGGCACCGTTTTCACTTTTTTAAGTACGGAACCCTAAAAATATGTGCATTTTGCCTTTTTAAACTTTGAAGTATGATATTAAAAAAAGCAAAAGAAAAAAAAAATCCTCCACCATAGGTAATAAAACAGTTTTAACACTATCGAAATAATGATAAGAAATTACATTATCTCATACTATGAAACGAGGTATCGATGAAAAAATTTAAACAAGTTGGAAATTGCACGTCAAACATGGCAAATAAACAAATAGTTGTATTCGTTCTATAACTATTTTTATAAATATTTTTTGCGCTGCATATTGTACTGAATGTATATTTTAGTGCACTTCATAAGTGCATATCAATTTCATTCTGTTCGAAAGGCTGTAACATCATTAAAATTCACTTGAAATATTTTTTCCCATTGGCCGTAATCTAATGGAAAACTTTTGACTGTCCCGGTAATTGAACTATACATCCGATTTTCAAATGACTAGACAAAATTTTGCAGCAATTATATATTTAAAATGTCAAACCATTCGGTTGGATAGTTTTTACTATGTTATATACGGACGGACAGACAGACGGACCGAACGACGAATATAGGTGCTACGTATTTACATAATTACGATCGCACCTAAAAACCCATAACGTAATAAAAATCGGATTTTTACAATTGCTCTCCGTAAGCGATTATGACTGTGAAACACTTAATGCAGCCCTGTATACGATTTATGAAATTTATACACATCACGTAAAACACTAAAAATTAGATAAGTTTTAAAATACTACAAGGAAAATCACAACTATCGATCATAGTCAATCCTGTAACTGATTTCTTTTATATATCTATGTAAATGAAAACAAATGCTTAAGCACTCCGTAACTTACAGAAAAGTCATACTAAATCTCAGTGATCCTTTAATTCCATTATGTGTGAAGTATCGTGAATCCGCTGCAAACGATTTTTGCCCATACACTATAATGTAACAAAATTATTTTATGTGTCTATGTAAAGGAAATATATATACTACACAAATCATTTTCAATACTAAAAATTTTATACTAAGTCTCATATCAGAAATATATAAAAGAAATATATGACAATAAGAATCAATTTACAAGAATTAGAGTACGGGATGACGGACAGATGACAGACGGACAAACCGAATTCATAACACTTTCCCGTTACGTTGGAAAGCGTTAAAAAATGAAAAAAAGTTTCTACTATCTTTATGTCAGCCGAATCAACATGCTGCGTCTCCGCCACGCTCGAGAGGTAGAATGTCGGTTCTGGGCATCGTTTGACGGCTTGTCTGAATGAAGTGAACCTTCCGTCTACTTATCAGATCCAGCTCCAGCCTACTCTGAAAAACAGACGATTAAGTTAGCTAAACATCCAGTTAGGATTCGGAGTTTTCTTTTTCAAATCTTGCTGGGTTTGCTTTCAGCGATAAAAGAAGCTGGTACCCTTAAAACAGCAATAGACAGTGTGATATTCAGGCCGTTTTCAGAAAAGAGGATCTTTTCAAAACAAGCGTAGTTTTGAGCTGAATCAGTAAATCAGTATTACCTATGATGGTGCTTGTAATTTAACACACACACAAGGGAATAAGTATAGGTATGATTTAAGGTAACTGGACTTTGTTGCAATTGAGTACTAAGCTTTGCACTTAAAACAATTTCAATTTTTTCATTAGAAAATTTTCAGGTGATTCTCGCTTGTTCTAAATCGCTTATTCTTTTTGAGATTGAACTTTTCAAGGTATTTCGCATTATTGAATAAAGTTAGATGTTGAAAGAGGCGTTCACAAACCTACAAGTACTATCAGTATCTCACAACACGTTTGCGCTCATCATTTTGATATTTAAGCTTAAGATGATCTATGAGTTTCCTTTTTCCTACCAATTTAAGCTCATCAGAGGATTTAATTTTTTTGTATTAAATTTCAACGAATATATGAGACATTCTCACAAAATTTTAACTTTCAGGAATAAAAATCTGGTGAAATTAAATTTAATAAAATAGCATTTTAAACTCATAGACGAATGCCTTAATGATTCAAAATAAATAAAAAATGGTCAGCAGCGAAAAAAAATTTATTTAACTGAGGTTTAAGTTAAACTTGCGAGTTTGATTTTCCTTACCATTTTACAACTATAACTTTTTATTATTATAATTAATATTAATAATTTTTATTATTATAATTATTATAATTATTTATTATAAGAAATAATAACAATGTAGTATTTTTAGTACAAAATTTTGGTATAACATTGTCTTAAAGGGATGGTAAAGGGAGAGAAATGGGACTGTATATGAAAAAGGGGATGGTAAGGGGGAAAAAAGGATATTAAGGATGGGACGATAAGGAAAATAACCAACTATTTTTAGGCAACTAATTTTAAGACTAAATGATAGCCACAATATTCATTGATTTTTAGAAACAGTTATTTACATTGGATTAAATAAAATATATATATATATATATATATATTTTACCCTGAAAAGTGCAGGAATAAATCGTGGGGACGGCAAGACTACCAATAAAGCCACGATGCTTGAAATTGATATTTAAATACTGATTCAAACTCTGCAGTAATTTCCTCACTTAGCCATTCTTTCTCTGGCATACTTATGCATGAGAAAAATGTTGAAAAAAATTCTGTGGCTACATCTGGAGCGATTTTCTGTATAATTTTAGCAAGACGGACGGTAAAGAATCTAAAACCCAGGGACAGAGTTCAAAAATTAATAACAACCATAAAAATGAGTGTGGGTTAATTTTTTGCTAAATATTTATATAAAACAATAGTCTCAGTTTAAAAAAAAAATTACATCAAATTACTTTTATTGAAACAATTTTATACAGACAGCTCCAAACTTAAAAATCAACATTAGGATCACGGGACAGTATGGGAATTTCGTGGTATATTTGGACCCCCAACATCGTCGAAAAATTATTCATCTCGTTAATATTGTTCTGCAGTCATGCAATGGGATGTTTTCCAGTAAAAGAATTAAAAAAAAAAAAAAAACAAGATTACGTACTAAAATAAAAATTATTATTCAGAGGCTTAAAAGTCAAAAAATTGTGAGAATGCCTCATATACGTTTCTACTTTTAATTCAAAATATTATTCTTTTTCAGGATAAAACTGACGCAATGCTTAATATCCCAATTTTGAACCCTAAATTAATTATAGTTCACAGAAAAAAAAAAAAAAAAAAAAAAACCTCAGAAATAATACGTTGCAATTGCAAAATCTGTATTAATTTTCTTGAAAAAAGACATTCGTTCTACTACGAATAATTCTATTTTCGAGCACAAATTGATTTTCCTTTTCGTATATACAACTTATTGTATTTATAATTTAGAAAGATAAATTGAATAACTTGAATCTGTTTACTTTTATTTATCTTTCAATTTATCATAATGGATTTCTGTTCTAGTTGAGTAGAAATAACATTTTTAACCTTAATAGATTCAAAATTGAAACATCTTCTATCATTTTTAGAAGCATAATTAAAAATTTTCAATATTCTTTTTAGAATGAGTTATTTACTTACTCTATTCAGTAGCTGTGCATTTATTCGAAATTTTCATGCATGAGCATGATTGGCATTTATTATATTTTATTTTTTGGCTAAAATATTTGCAGTTAAAAAAATTGTAATGCACGGTTTTTTAAGTTTTCTGGAATATATATATATATATATATATGGTTTCTTTTATGCATGGAAAATGTATGTATGGGTAAAATACTTTCAGAAAAATCAAACATAAAAATTTTAACTGAAAATATAATTGTTTTTATATTCCACGTGTGACACACTCTGCATTATCACTCCTATTTAATATCACATAAAAATAACTGATCAGATCAAGTATTTTAATTTTAACTTTCTAAAAAATGCAAAATTTATATTATATTGTTCACCGGTCTCATATAAACTCGTGTTTCGATTGATGAAAACGTTTATTCCTTTCGTTACTACTATTTTTGAATAATAATATTTGTATTATTTAATCTCAGAAATTTATGACTAAATAAAGCGAAGATTATTATCCAAAAAGTAGTGAAAATATATAACAGTTTTTGCGCCCATCAACAAAGTGTTAAATAAAAAGTTATTACAAAGCAAAATAAAAAGTAAAACAAAATTATTAATTTTCCTAAAATAAATTCATTCACTCATGAATTTTTTGGAAAAAATTGTCTGAACTTTGCACTTTTGATGAGTTTGGTGTTTAACGTGGCATATTTAGAGTGATATGAAAGTTTTACATTGGGATCCGGGGCACTTGCAATGATGGCATTTCAGATTAAACAAAGGGAAGCCGCCTGACATCACGAGGAGGAATAATAGCCGCATTATCTTTACTCTTTTTCATTTAAATGTGGTTATCGGTTACGAAAGGTGATCGACATTTTTTCTTTTTCCTTCATGGACCACACACAATGAGTTTTCGATTCTACAAGTTTGATTTCTATCAGCTTCAGTGGAGTTGGTATTCCTTACTGCTACCCAATTCTTCTGCACAGTAACGAACAATTAAAGACAATAATGTCGAGTAGATGATGTAATATTCTAAAACAATATTTTTTTCTGATATTAATTTTATATTTTCTCAAGAATGAATCGAAAAAATCGATGCTTCAAATATGCTGATTGTAGTTCCACACTATCTAAATAAATCCATTTTTATAAAAAAAAAAAAAAAAAAAAAAAAAAAAAAAAAAAATTTGCTCTCACCTGCAGTATCGCCTGACGTACTTTATTTTGTACTTGACCTACAAAACATTGAAAAGAGAACTGGTTTATTGTGTTATGTTAACACAAAACTTTAGCAGTTTTTGTCCTATGGTAATTCCTCTGAATAGCCTCTTTTTCAGATTCCAGATCTTTCAACGAAATGATTTGAAAATATTCTTCCAAACAACCTGTATGTACAGTATTCATTCTTTGGTCAGATTTGAAGTAAATTATGGAGATGTGCAGTAGTTGTCAACGAACAATATATATGTTTGATTCCTTGGTGTGCACCGTCAGGATGAAAAAGTACATCTACACTCGCATCCAAGTCAAGATCATAAGAAAATTTAAAATCTCAGTAATTTTCCATTTCCGAATGCATTTGAAAAGCTTCCGCAAGTCTTCCTCTTTTGTCTTCCGATAATATATACCTTTATTTTTAGCACGAACTCTCGGTGTTGTAGATATAGGTGTAATGGAGCTGTATTGTGTACGCATCAATCTCTTTACGCAATCTCTAACATACTCTGATGTACTAGGCTAAGTGTTTGGTGTTTTCTGTTGAGCATTTTCTGTGCTACTAGACCCAGCATTTGCATTCAATAAGTCTTCTTTCGACGTCAAAATAAAAGTTGTATGTGTGTGTGTGTAATCAAATCAATGTACAATGTGACATTTCTGCAACATTCGTTTATAATAACTTATCACAACCATAATATGAAAATAGTTTAAAAACATAATTACTACTTCTTAGTATGCAGTATTTTAAACTTATAACTGTACGTAAACAAACACTTCACACCGAAAAAAGATTGCACAAACTCTCTTTCTCGTACAGCAATATTTCAACATATTCTTTATTACTCAAGTGTTTCCTTGTGTTTTGACTTTCTTATGATACATGCTAGATATCTTTGCTGCTCCTTTATTTGACACTTGTAGTAAAAGTATTTGTAGTTCCACATATGGCAACGGGTGCAATGTAGGTTAGAACTGTAACATTTTGATATGGATATAATAAACTGATCTAGCTACAATAATGCTGTAAGCTTCAGAAACGAAAAAAAATGGAAATATATAGTGCCTTACATATGAAGTAGCAAATAATTTTCAAATAGAAAATTTCATGGTTAAATGATTTTTGTTTTGTTACAATAAAAGCTTATCCAAATAAATTTGATAGCGTTAAAAAAGAAGCAGAAGATAATTATAAATATTGTATGAAATATGAGACATCAAAAATATGTATATTTTAAATTTAAACTAAAAAATTATGTATTCAAATTAACATTAGACAATTTGGAAAAAAAATAGTCATATATATATATATATACAAAACAATTCTTTAAAATTGAAACATACTTTTGGGAAGATCCAGTACATTCTATTTTATAGTTATATATTTTTAATATGTTTAATTTCCACTATCACAATATATTTCAAATACAATTTATTTCCAACTTTCATTTATTTTACCATTTTATTTATTTTTCACTGTTATATTACCAAGTTTTGTAATTTGTTTTTGATTTTATGCTTAGTACAAATTTTCTATTCATTATGTTCTATTTTAATTAATTTAAATTTTATCCAATTGATATTTATCCGATATCTCCCGCTGTTTCGCAAAGACAAGGTCTGAGTCTTATGATCCCGCTTGACATTATAGAATAATAGAAAAATCTTTTTATATTTACGACTTCCTGGATCTACATCCAAGTGCTTTCACTGAACCCTGTAGAACGTCACGTGGATTGCCATCCCAACAATAATTGGTATTGCCAATCAGACAATATCTCAGGGGGAACTTACGTCACTCTCACATCTTGACAGAGGTGAAATGAAAAAAAAAAAAATCTCATCTTGGCAGTTATTCTCTGGCAGTAGAATCTGGAACAATTTCGAATAGTGGGCGAGAAAGAAAATGTCTCAGAAAAGCTGTTTCCGTTAGTTTTTGCTATTTAAAAAGCGAGAAAAATCTTCTGGCGTTAAGCAAGTTTTGATGAAAATCTAAGAGCTGTGTGCCGCAGTTTTTCACAATAGGTCGATCAATATGTACTACGACAACTAAAACATAAAACTGTAAGAAACCAGGTCTTTAAGAGGCAAGTTTACGCATGCGAAAGCACTCTCTCGCTAATGTTAATCCTGTAAGGAAAGTGTTTAAGATATCTGATTTACATTTCAATATTTTTAAATTTTTTTTTTACATTAAATAGCGGATGTCGATCTCTTCGATCGAGCGGAAGACAGTGTTTTACTTTTTCAATTTTGTTTGCATGCTTTAGGATACATTCAGTATACTGTTTTAAAAGTCAAAATATCTTCATAAAAAACCTGGAAACAAAATCAAAAAAGTAAGAAACAGCCTTTGCAAAGGTCAACCTCATCTATCAAATCCAAAAAATAATTATAAATATTGAGATGCAAACCCGATATCTTAAATAATTTCACCCGTCAGATTAACATTAGCGAGTGGCTGAGTTACCGAGTTTTGGCTTGATTGAAGTAGCCTTACTTTATTCAAGCGAAAACACTCGCTCGCTAATGTTAACGCTATGGGAGATATTTTAAAAATATATCGTCAGCATTTCCATTTTTAATGATATTTTTTAATTTGCTCATGTCACTTCTATTTCCTTTCAGTCTAACTCCTTCTTTTAAATTGGTAGCAAATCTCTTTGTGGCTCAAGAATAAATGCAAAGTTCTTTTGAAAGGCCTTGCGTATTTCTTAACTTAATGGTGTCATTAAGATTTTTTTTTTGCCTTTATTTTATCACACAAGTTGTTCAAGATTTTACCAGAACTTTTAACTAATTTCAGACTAGTTTCGGTAACATTCAGTAAACCGTCATCAGTTGAAAGAATGGTGAGAAATTCCCATATATATGGAGGAAAAGTGGAATCGAGGGATAAATTAATTGTCCAATAAATTTGCGAGAAATTACTAGTAACAGACAGGAGGAAATTGTGTAATTGTAGGTATTGCTTTATTTAAACTTCATTACGCCCGTTCGTCATGCTGACCACTATCTGCATTCCCTTTCCAATATCAGCATTGTTTTACCGTAGTTTCCCATATCCAGCTTACCCGTTCCTATTCTCTTTAAAAAATTACTTCAATATAATTTACAATTTACAATTTTCACCCTGCCAATAAGTTTACACTCTACAAACTCAAAGACCTTATAGAGATTTTGATTTTTGGAGAATCTATGGCATTTATTGCCAGTGTGGTCTTTCCTATATGGGTGAAACTAAATATGGTTTTAAATGTAAGAAATTAGGAACATAAGCAATATATTCATAAATAACAAACTAACAAATCTTGCAAAAAAAAAAAAAAAAAGAAAAAAAAATGCTGGGAGATGAATTACACTTTTGACTTTGGCCCATCTTAAATTATCTCTAAACCAATACCTGAACTTAGTATTCCGAAAACATTCCATATCTATAAAAACATGAATTGTTAACAGTGATTTCGCTATTCCCAAATAGCATTTTCTGCTGCGCCCTTTTTTGTGTTTCTAGACTTCTTCATTTGCATTCATCAAGACTTTTTCGACGCTAAAATAAAAATTGTATATGTGTGTGCGTGTATTCCTCGCTATTTCCTGATATAAGACAGATTCTTGATAATATTATATAAAAACCTCCTTTTTTAAATTTCTACTAATTTTTTTCGCATTATTATTTCCTTTCTTTATACAGGACCATGTTTACTGTTCCCTGAACAGTCCTGTAATTCAATTGGTCAATAAACATATTCCTCAAATCCAATTTTCCTCCATATATATAGGCAAAATTCCATCTTTCTTTGCAAGGACGACGTTATGCTGAATGCTGCAGAAACTAGTCTGCAATTAGTTAATATGTTTTGGGGTTCCTTCTAAACGTTGTTTTATCTATTTATGTATTTAAATTTATTCAAACGTAGGATAAAAAATATTGTAAAACAAATTGTATTATCAGATTTTTTAAAATTATTATTATTAAAAGAAAAAAACTTTGAAAATTCTAAAATTTATTTTGAAGAAATATACATATTTTTTTACATAGCGTATGAAAATTATAAATTAAAATAGCTGCTAAATAAAATAATCTAATCATATTCGCATCTGTTTATAACGTAAGAGACTGCTTCGGTGAAAAGTAAAATTAGTTGTCATTTCTTGTCAATTAAGAAATATCTATTTCATATTGTTAAAGAAAATTAAGATATAAAAGATCTCAAACATTCTTAAAAGATTATTATTATTATTAATTCTGCATTGAGTTGATATAGAATCTGTATCTGAGTAATATTTTGGCATTCAAAAAATAGGCTATAGAAAAATATAAGCAACAACTTCATTTATTAAATCATGGAAGTATTTATTGAAATAGCTTAAGACGAATGCATTTGATTAAAACAAAATAATATTTACTGTGCCTGAAGCAAATTCCAAGCAAGCACCTTATCAAGATTCGTTCTTTTATTTACGTGTCATTCACTGCAAGTTTCAAGCTACATTTTTGGCTTAATTCATGCATTTTTAAATTAATTAGCATCATGAAAACATATTTCTTATTAATATTAAAAATAAATCTGAAACAGATTTTATCTATCAACGATTAAGTATATTTTGATTAATAGATTTTATTTTCAATTTAAAATTCAGCATTTAACATTATTTTTAATACACATTATAAGTAACTGTATAACCTTGCATACTGCTTCATTTAAAATTCATTATACACGTATATCATGCTCACCACGATTTTCATTCTTTTTCAATAATTAGCGTTGTTTTACCACACTTTCCCAAATCCAACTTACCAATTTCTAAAATAATAAAAAAAGGACTTTAAAATAATTCTCACCCCTTTTAATAAGCTTACTCTCTCCAAATTGAAAGACCCTATGGGGATTTCGGTTTCTGGGGAATATGCGACATTTATTGCGAAAATGGTGTTTCTTATATTGGACAAACCAATTTTGTTTTTTTACTTACGAAATTGGGAACAGAAGTAACATATTTATCAATAAGAAACTAACAAATCTTGCAAAAAATTGTTGAGAGATTAGTCACACCCTTGACTTTAAGCCCATCTAAAATTATCTCTAAATTAACTTCTATACCTGAACTATCGCACACAGTCTACAAAAACATGAAAATATTGTTAATATCGCTGTTTGCTCATTGTCAGATTTCTGAAAATATTATATAAAAACCTCTTTTTCTGATTTTTTTACGCATTATTGTTTTCTTTCTTTCAACAGTGTTATATTGGCTGTTCCATGAAATTTCCCGTAATTCTATTGATCAATAAACATATTCCTCACATACCTTTTTCTTCCATATATGGGAAAATTCCATCTTTCTTTTCAAAGATATTCTGAATGCTGCAGTAACTAGTTTTCAATTAGTTAAAATGTTCTGGTGTGCATAAAATGTTGTTTTATCTAACCATATATTTAAATTTATACCAACATAGAATATGAAACATTTTAAAACAAATTCTATTATTAGATTTTTTTTTTAATTTTTTGAAAAAAGTCTCTGAAAATTCTAAAATTTATTTTGAAGAAATAAGCATATTTTTTACATAGCGTATGAAAATTATGCATTAAAATATCTTTTAAATAAAATAATCTAATTTTATTTGCATATTGCACTTTGCAAGGTAAGATACTGCTTCAGTCAAAAGAAAACATAGTTGCTATTACTTGTCAAATAATAAATATCAATTTTATATTATTAACCCTTAACGCTCGGCGTCTCTTACACAAATTTTATTCGATCGGCACCACTTTTTTAAAAGAGGTTTCGTTCAAGTACACAGTTTCAAAAATGCTCTGATTAAATAAAGTACATTTTATTTTCCTTTATTACTGGTGCCAAAAACAAATTTTGCAAAGAAAGATTATGTCTCCGCAGCGGAGCCTCGAGTGCAAAAGGTTAAAAAAAATTAAGATATAGAAGATCTCAAACGTTCTTACTAATCCTTGTAATAACATTGAGTTGATATAGAATCCATATATGAGAAATATTTTGGCTTTCAAAAGGTACGCTAAAAACATATAAGCTTTCAAATTCATTTTATAAATTGCAACGTTACGTTCTCGGAAGTATTTTATGAAATAGCTTAAGTTGAACGCATTTAATTAAAACGAAATAATATTTACTGTTCCTGAAGCAAATCCCAAGCAAGATCAGTATCAAGATTCGTTCTTTTTTTATACGTGGCATACTGCTCATTTTAAGCTATATAATAGGTTTAAATAATGCATTTTTTATTCACTTAACATTGTGAAAACATATTTCTTCTTATTATTAAAAATGAATCCCAAACATTTTTTTCTATCAAGGAATAAGTCTATTCTGATTAATACATTTTATTTTCAATTTCAAATTTAGCTTTTAACATTATTTTTAATGCACACTGGAGTTTTATCCTGTTCATTAAGAAAATTTTAATTTTTTAATGCTTTTTAAAGGTAGTTAGCGTATTCCTCATTTTGAATAGAATATTTGAATTTTTTTTTTTTTTTTTGAAAGCCTCTATAAACCATTAGTTAAGTATAATGCATTTGAATAGAAGGAGTAGTTGATTATTTTTTGTGTAATTTATTAAGTCGGAGGAACTTTTTTATTAATTAAATTTATTGAAATTTGTTTCTTAAGAAAAATCTCATTAAGTTAAAAATCTCATTAAAAATAATCTTATGCATATACAAATGGAAGATTTATCTTATATTTCAATTTTCTGTTATAAGTTTGTCTTTACAAACACTTCAACTATGGAACTTTCATTTTCATTTAAATATTTAATTAATTAACATTAATAACTTGTTTTATATCAACATTTTGAATGTCTGATGAAGACTGTAAACACAGAAAAATTATTTCCCTTAAATATCTTGTGGAAATGAGATTTCTTTTCCATTTTTTATTATAGCAAAATAAAACTTTTTGTACCAGTTTTATTTCCTGTTTCAGATAATGTCACAGTTTCATTTCATTACAAGAAATTCAATTGAAATAAAAATTTGACTTAGAATTAATATATAATTTTTAATCTTACAAGCGCATATTAATTTTTTTTTTAATAAATAAATGTTTCTAGAAAATAAATTAGCATGCTTTACTCCTTTTTTTAAGCAAACAGAACGCAAATATTTAATTGGAATATTTAATGAACCGTGAAAAATACATTAATATTCAAATAAAAGATTTATGCTTGCAATAGAGAAATTGTAGAACAATTTATCATATTCTTTCTGCAGTTATTTCTATCTAGATTAATTTTAATCATTAAAATTATTTTATAATGTATAACTATGGTAATTTTGCTTAAATATTCGTATTTATTTCAAAAGAGTTTAATAGATATTCATCAACTAATTTTTCACGAGTTAAAAAAAGCCGAATATGGCAAAATCAAATTTTAAAAAAAGCTTCCTAGCGTTAAAAATATTTTATAATTTAATACATGGAATAAAAGCTTTAGCATATGTCGTAAAGAATAGGAAAGAATATAACTAATCTTATCGTAATCATTTTCTTTTACTTCTAAACTAAATTTATTTTAATGCATATATAAAATGTTAACGGTCGTACTGTAAGGATGCTGTACAGGTTTGGTAAAAATTATTTTAACACTAAATGAGAAAATTACAGTCAAAATACTTTTAACATACTCGCGATAGCTGACGCTCATTCACATCTTTTCCACATCTTTTTCAAATCTTTTACGGTCAAGAAGCATGTGAACTGTGATGCCGACGAAATGACATCGAAATTGTATACTTTTGATGAACTGATGGAAAACGGATTCCCGGATGCTCATTTAAGTAGCGTATTAGAAGAAGAAAGTGTAGAAATTGTCCCAACTCCTTTCAAAGACGCTTTTGACTGCATTCAAACACTTTATTTGTGTCTCAAAATACTAGTGCGGAAAATTTCCAGAAACTCGACTCTATGCGAAATACTTTTCATAAGTCTTAAAGTAAATTCGCACGTCAGACTACGATTTGAGATTGTTTTAATTAAAATTTGCTTGTACGCTCGATAATGGCCTAAAAAAGTGTAATTCAAGTTGTCTAACTGATATAACATTTGATTATTCTCACTATTATTTTTAAATTTTAGAAAAGATTTTTAAAAAAAATTATGTTTTATTTCTTTTATTTTTTATTTTTTCAATATATAATGCATTTTAAGGAATGGAAAATGGTAGGAAAATTAAAATTGTACGATGGCAGCATGAAATTTCTATAGTCGAAGAATTTGCACTTTAGAAGAATACAATTTCGATTGTGCAACTTTCTCAATTTACGTCATTTTAGAACGACCTATTAAAAGATGTACGGTAGACGCTTTACTATATGTAACTGGATCTTCGGGAGCTTCTGCATTTTATGTGTTACATTATTTCTACAAACTGCAAGCAATACTTGTATGTATGCTGTATGTGTACCATGTATATCACAAATGCATCGATTAAAAACAGTAGCATTATTATATATGTCCTTTTGTACTATAAACATACACACAGGAAATCTATCCCTTAAATAATGCAACAAGCATGAGTAACGTAGCTTAAAATTAAAGTGACAAAAGATCCAGTCACGAAATGGTAATTTTTTTTCTTTGCAATGCAGCCATGTGTGCTTTGGTCGGTATTGGTAGGATTTGAACCCAAGTGGTTTTAACGACTGTAATAAGCAAATTGGAATCTTTTCCCAAACAAACAAATTGGTTGTAGGGGTTTTTTTTAGAACCTCTCCTATGTAGTATTTTCTATTTTTAGTAATTTAAGTGTTTAAATAATCAGAATCATTATCAAATTATAAGTTTCAGCCTAGTTACTGACTTTGTAACTTGCAGGTCTAATTTCCAGAAAAGGAAAATATCTCGCATGTGTTCTCTTCCAAGCCATCTGTGACATTCTGAACAATCTTGCTTTTGGGTATAAAATGGCGCTAACGAAGTTCGTTAAAAAGGACATTTGAATGATGCTAGAGAATCAAAATATGATTCGTTCGTATTCAAAATGTGAAAATTTGATGCAATTTCTGTATGCAGATGGTCCCTAAGCTAATTTTTAACGCACATTTAAAGAAAACATAATTCCAAATCAAACGCCCATTTTCTTTTTCCTTTTTGTCTATTTCACACTAAAATAGCGTTTGCGTAGCTTTTTTTCTTTTAACTGACTGCGCATCTATCTTATATATTTTGGGTAGCAAATGCTCAGATTTATTTTTGAATATCTTAACTTTTCAGATGAAGAGTACTTTTTATATTTAAAATTTTGAATATTCTACACACATATTTTTTTTATCATTAAATAATGTTTTATTTAATATTAAAAAGCCTTTATTAAAGTTTATTTTTCAAAAAAAATATTACGTTCCAAAGTTAGACCTTCGTTCAATACACCAGTTTTATTTTTAAATTGGCATTTATTTTTTAACCTTATTGATCAACATGCATTTTTTTTTTCAAAATAAAATTATGAATTTCACAGACTAATTACCGTTCTCTGTTTTTAAAATTTCCGGAGCCCTGAATTTTCTTATTTTGCAAATAAAATTGGAATCAAATGTTAATTTGAAAGTCTTGTCAGTGAATATATAATGGCTTATGTAAATTGCTCAACAACAAATTATTTTTTCTGACTTCTTCTGAAATTATTTTTTTTAAATAATTCTAAAAAAATCTAAGCAAAAGTAAATTCAGAGAATACAAATAATATAGTAATATTTTCTTCATTTTTTAAACTCTCTATAATGGTATTATGAAATAGTTTTTAACTTACATTCGGAATAATAGTAATAAATTATTAATATAAAGCTACAGAATTTTACTGTGAGTTTATTTTAGTTTCAGCTTTATTAAAGAAACATAAGTTTTAACTACTTTTTTTATGCAAGAATATACTATTTAAATGTACACAATAAAAAAATTGAAAAAATATGTGATTTCATGTGCTTTTTTTTCTAATTATTACATTGTTATAACTATTAGCAAAGTATAAATATAGACGGCAAGCAACATCTAAAATATTTAAATTTACATTTCAAATTCGAGTTAATTTGCCTACGATTCAAATTTAATTCGTATATGAAAATATGAATTGTCAAATTATGCATAATTCATTCTAACGTTTACTTTCAGACTGCGGAATAACATCTAAAATATTTACAATTGATGGCGTGACATTATTGCTCTAAAATTGGTACATTTCTGAATATATAAATTTAATGATATTTGAATGGCAATGAACATCGATGAAATACGAGTTTATGTGCACTTCAGAGAAGCATTTTAATAATCGTAAAAACGGACGAATTTTCTATCATTTAATTGCCAATATCTGTGTTTTCAACAAATAGCGAAGCAATAGTTATACACAAACTGTTCATTTTCATAGTACTATTCCTTTATTTTTTTGTTTGGCATATGACATGTAAAGATAAACATAAAGAAAACGTAAAAAGTTAGGATAAATTTCGCATGTTGGTGTTTGGAGGTTTTGTAAAAAAGAAAAATAAAAGTAAGAGCAGAATAATTTTGGATCTTGTAAGATTATCTTTAGTAACTTCAAATTATTTAATTCTACGGTTTCGTATTTCAAATAACAATGTAAAATCCTTTACTATTTATTTTTTAAATTACATAAACACAAAGTTAACGTCACAACAATATGTTTTGTTTACAAACTGGGTAAAACAAATAATATATTTTATTTACAATTGTTAATATATTAAGGTAAGAAATTAAAAGTACATATAAATCAAATTAACGAAGGTAAATGAGTAATACTTAAAATTTAAAATAATTTTTGTTTGTTTGTTTGTTTGTTTGTGTCAGTAAAACATATTTTTTAATCTAATCTACTTTTCATACTTTGGCGAATAAATAAATTATCTCATAATTAAGAAAATTAAAAACATCTCGCTATTGCTCTGTTATTAAATTAGGGGGCAGTTCGCTTTGATAGATATTACAAATACTGAAATAATAAGGAAATATCTTTTTAACAATTAAAAGGAATTTTTAAAGGTAAAACTGGGACATTCTTTTATTGATTTATTAAAATTTAGATAATTTATGTATTTAATGAACGAAAACAAATAAAGAAAATTTTATTTAACTAATTACGTTCTAATTTCTTTAGTGGAGACCAAGATGCGATGTCAATTTCATTTCCCATATATCCAGCGTTTAACGCGCACTTTTGATACAACATTGAAAATTGCTTTTTTGCATTATTCGCCGGTTATAAAAATGAAAGTTTAAAAACTAATAAAAAAAGACATGATAGTAAGGAATAAGAGTTCTTTCTTATTTATTAAACACGCTACATCTTTACAAAAAATTAGTTTTCGCTATGAAATTACATGAAAAGTAAAAGTTATTACATTTTCAAGTGATTTTTTTTCCCTATAATCTAATGCTTTTTCTATAATCTATTTTTTTTTTGTGTGTGTGTGTGTATCTAATGTTGGTTTATTTGCCAAGAATGAAAAGCGCGTTATACATCGATTATATCTTAAAAAGAAAAAAAAATGAAGTCTGAAAATTTAGATGAGTGTTATAGGCCGGAATACATGGTAATACTGGTGGTATGGTAAACATGGCAAACTTGGTAAGCATGGTAATACATGGTAATACAGTTCCTGATAGCTAAATAAATTTATTTTTAGTATAGTATACTAAAAATAGGCAAAAGAAAACGTACGTACAAATTTAACAAAGAAATACACTTACTTAACCTTCCGTCTACCAGACGGGTCCATTGGACCCGACAGCAATATTTAATGTAAATTTTTCTCATGAAAAATAGCATTCAAAGTTTCGCGATTACATGACTTTTCCTGCAATTGTCTCCTCTATGTATATGCAATTGCGATTAAAATTTTGTTCGAAATGTTTTACCTATTTTTAATTTGTTTCATTGTTTACCACGCCGGTCCATTGGACCCAACATTAAAACAAACGTAATATACTGTTGCTTTCTTTTTCTAGGGTTGCCATAAATCATGAGGAGGAACAGGGTTACCATAATTGACTGTTTATCGCCCATTTGGCGATGGATTTTTAGCGCCAATCTCGCCAAATTTGGCGACTTTATAATGAAGTTTTGAGAACATTCTAGACTGATCTAGTAAACTTCGTGCTCTATATATAAAAGGTTACTTCTGGTTCAGAGAGTCATTTATCAACAGACACAGTTAGTGAGCGAATGGTGTCTATTGATGTTTTTGAGTCTTTTCATTGAAAATAGGACTTGATATTTGAAGACAAGTAATAAGTGTAGTTTGTACGTGCTTTGTTATTTTACAAATATTCATCATTTTCTTATTTCCTAACTTATTTTTTGTTAAAAACTGAATTGAAGATGAACAGAGTATTGACTCAAGAGGAAATTCAAAAAATTATGGAAAATCCGGACGATATAGAATTCGACACCGATGATGAAAATCTGTCGTCTGATGAAGGTGAAGTAGATTATGTTGAAATACATAATGAAATTTCTGATTCCTACTCAGAATCTGATAATGATTCCAATGAAGTAAATGTAGCAACCACAAGTACTTCAAATTCTACTTTTGTTTCCAAAAATAATTCACAGATCTGGTATAAGAATGAAGTTGCCAGACCACAAGGAAGACGTACTGAAATCAATATTTTACGTGAAAAATCTGGACCTTCAAGATTTGCAAATCGTGAAGTGGATTCCATATCATCCTCATTTCTTATCTATTTCCGAAAAAGACTTTTGGAAATTATAGTAAAATGGACAAACGCGGAAGGCAATAGAGTATTCGATAAAGAGTGGAAACCTATAGATATTATAGAACTTAAAAAATTCATCGGACTTTTATTACTTATTGGAGTATATAAATCGAAAAATGAAACAGTAAGCGAACTTTGGAGCATAAAAAATGGAAGACAAATATTTCGGGACATTATGAGTCGCAATAGATTCACAAGTATATTACGTGTCATAAGATTTGATGATGCTGCTGAGAGGCGTAAAAGAAGATCAACTGATAAATTAGAGCCAATAAGAGAATGCTTTGAATTGTGGAATAGCTATTTACAAGACCCTTATAGGTCATTCCATGCAAAATGAGCAAATCAGCTGTGGCACACATGTCACAGATTTTAATCAAAATCAGTCTATAAGTAGATCATATCTATTTATGAGTAAATGTAAAATAATAGATTTCTGGGTTGTTAATTTAAGTATTAAAATTTACATTAAAAGTGAATGTAAAATCGAGGTATTGTCTATGTGCTTAAAATTTCAATTTCGATTATTAGCCTTAGGAATGGAAAGAATATATTAAAAATTATTTATAATTAGGAATGAATGATAATTAACAGACTGGCGTAAGTTAGTAATTGTATTTTTATTTCGTATCGAGAAAAAAATTATTTTTGAAAATTTTTGAGGGAAAAAAGCAATATTTCTATTAATCCTTTACACACGAAGGACAGCCTTGACAAGCTGCAAATTGCTACACCTTATAGCTAAAAGTATATATTTGAAATATCGAAAGTTTCATTCTTGCCTTTTTTATTCCTTAATGAGAAAAAAAAATAAATAGTAAAAAATGTTGAGGGTAAAATGCAATATTTCAATCAATTTTTTTTAAGTCAAGGAAAGCTTTATTAAACTTTTAAGATATTTGATATTACAAATAAATGTATATACTTTAAATACAGAAACTTTTATTCTTGCTTTCAGTTTATTTTTGCCTCAAGAGAATTTTAAATTAGAGTAGAAAGAACTGGCTAAGCTAAACGAAAAACTATATATCAATTCTAAATTCAAATAAAAAAACTAGATGGCAGCACTAAATATGTTTTCCCATGAAATCGTGCAATATTTAAAAATACGCGGGTGAATTCAAAGAGGTATAGCGAATGGAATCTAGAAAACATTACTATTTTGAACCCATTTTTCTTATGTTAGGAATCAAAAGGCAATCTTGAATTTTTTTTAACGGATTATGGACTTATTAATCTTTATGTCTGTGCAATATTGTTACTGTCGGGCCTGTCCTTTTTTTATTTTTGACTTATACAGAAGAGGAAAAATCATGATTTTGTAATTTTTTTAAAGTTTCTAAGTTTTTTTGAAGATGAAGGAAATAAATGGCCACTTTAAAACTTGGGGAATTCGATCTACATATGACATACTACATCAGGCATTAATTTCACAGAGGTTTTTTAATTCCATTGATTTTTATAACGATTCTAATTTTCTCAAAATTCACAAATTTTCAATTTTTGCAACCAATTTATAAATAATCATGGTGTTACTAGATTATTATTACTCAGTAAATAAGAAGATAATTTTTCAGAGTTTACAAAATTACAAAAAAAAATCCTTTCTATTAAACAGCTTTCAAGATACAGAACTTCAAACTTGCAACTTTGGACGATTGCGCACATGCCATTCTATATCATAAGTTTTTTAAATGTCCAAAACTGCTAAAAAAATTTATTTTTTGTCAAGATATTTTGCAGAGCATTACTTGAATATGAATTGAACCTGTGCATCGAATTTTATTAAAATTGGTTAGTATGTGGCCACGACTTTTTTTTTAATTTTTGCTCATTTTACGTGGAATGACCCTTATATTCCTAATTGGTCTATGACTGTCGATGAGCAATTAGTTTCTTTTCGTGGAAAATGTCCTTTCCGTCAGTATATGCCATCTAAACCTGGAAAGTATGGATTGAAGTTCTGGGTTATTTGTGACAGCGTAACATCGTATGCTTGGAAACTGGAACTATGTACAGGCAAAAATGAAGTAAGAGAATCTCATCAGGGAGAAAATGTAGTTAAAAGATTGACGAAGGAAATTGAAAATTCTGGTCGTAATATTACATGTGATAACTTTTTTACGTCATATGCATTAGCAACACATCTTACTTCAAAAAAATTATCTCTTATTGGAACAATTCGAAAAAATAAACCTGAATTACCCGCTGTGTTCACAAATCCAAAACATCGTTCTGTATATTCTACTTTATTTGGGTTTCAAGAGAAGGCGACCATCATCTCTTACTGTCCCAGAAAAGGTAGAATTGTTACTTTGCTAAGCACAATGCATAACACTTATGATATTGACAACAGCTTAGAAAAAAAGCCACAAATAATCCTAGATTATAATAAAACCAAAGACGGAGTAGATACGATGGACAAAATGGTAAGAGCATATAGTGTGAAACGCATGACACGTCGGTGGCCTTTGATTGCATTTTATAATATGATCGATATAAGTGCGATGAATGCATACATAATATGGTTGTCACTGAATGCTGAATGTGATCCGAAAATGAAAAAAAGGCGGAATTTCATTATTCAACTTGCAGAAGAATTAGTAGGTGAAGGAGGTATCGCCGTCTCAACATCTACTTCAGAACAACTTTACGCAAATAGTTTTGAACCGCCACGAAAAAAATCAAGATGTCATATTTGTCCCTCTAAAAAAGATCGAAAAACACGAACATTATGCAAGAAGTGTACGAAAAATGTTTGCGGAGAACATTCCGTCGTTATTTGTACTTCATGTACAGAATAATTTTATTATGATGAAAAACGTTTTGTAGTCATTATAATATACTATATATATTACTTTCTTACTGTATGTGTTACTTTCTTACTCTATTACTATATATATCACTTTTATATATTGTATAAGGTGCATTAATAACAAATATATTCATTGTAGATAAATGGGTGTTTTGTATATTTTGAAATCCTATATATTTTACATATGGGTCCAATGGACCCGAATGGTAGTTCTTGCATATACTTTTTTTTGGTAGTCTGAAGGTTAAGCATTAAAATAATTATCAAAATGATAATAACAAATAAAGCAAAAATCATTATCTAAGTGTGCTTTTTTTAACGTTATCAAATTTTTCTTACTTTGAATAACATATAAAGAAGCTAACAATCAGAAAAGATTGGAGGACTCTGTATATTATTTGAGGCCTCAATCATAGGCTGAAGGATTTTGATTAATATTAAGTAAATAAAAATAATAATTACCCTTTTGTTACTTCGATTAAGAAAAGGATTTTTTGCACTCTTCCTGTGTGAAAGTTTATTGGTGGTTCATTAAAATTTAATTAAATATTATCTTTAATATAAGCAACATCCATGTAAACAATCAACGATTATAAAAACTTCTGATTATTTCGTTTGAATTAATTAAACTGTATCTTTTCAGGAGATCTTCATTGTTTTATTTTTTTTCTTTAACTGAAACATACAATTTAACGAATTTCAAATGTTTGTATAAGCAGACAAAGCTAGAATGCATGAAGAATAAGGCACATAAATACATAATTTTATACATTACGTTCATAAATATTTTTTTCACCAGTCAAACTCAGTTTTCAAGCAATATCACTCTTTAAAGTTATATGTGCTCGTAAACGTAAATTTTCATTCAATTGCTTTATATATATGCCCACGAAAAATTGAGCAAAAGATAAATTACTGTTATACAGATAATTCATGATTATAAAATAAAAATAAAGGGAAATAGAATATGTATTACCTATAGGTGGATCGAATTTACAACTGTGAAAAAAATATTGTTATGTTTAATATTAACTTCAGAGGAAAAACATGCAAGGTAATTTGGGAGAAGACGCTACAATAGGATGTTTTGCTTAGTAGAGGCAAAATTGAAATGATAAGATAAAGTAAAAATGTACCATCATGCTTTTTAATATTTAATTGGTTAAGTACACTCATTAATTCATTTCCCAGTGTTTAAATGATTGAAAATTTTAATGTTAAATAAACTCGTGTAATTGTGGCAAATTCACCCATGTATACAAGGAAAGATGCCACATATTATGGGGGAAGATGCCACATCACAGAAAATTAGAAAAATAAGCCTAATATTGGAACATTACCTATGAATTAACAATATTTATGGTCAAACAAATAAATCTGTAAACTGAATTCATTTTTTTTTTCAAAGTTACTTTGCTAAAACTAATAATGGTACAAGCTTGCACAACATTTCATTTAGTGCAAATGATCACTATTGCAATCTTCATGCAACCATTTCTTTCATTTGATGCGTTGAATCCAACGACACTTGAGAACTTTTTTTAGCGCAAAAATATCCTTTACATACAGCACAAAAATCATAATCATTATACTCATCAAAACTATCACCACTAGTATCCAAAAGAATTTCTTAACTTGGTGAAGACGTCTCTTTTAAACGTCTCTTTTACTTCTATTTTTAAAGGGTTTCTTTTATTTATTTTACCTTTTCCCGATCTTCTCTAACCTTTTCCCGCATATTTTTCTTCTCTCTGATGCAGTTAAAACCTCTGCTAATTGTTTCTTATGTCCATATGATTAAGATTTTTCTGACCTGGGGATTAGGACTGATTGCTTCTAGACAGGAAATCCCTTTTTCTGTGCTGGTGGAGGCAACTGCTAGTGACAATCCACTGCCACTAGATCTGCTGTTGGAAGCAACTACCTGTGTAGGCTTACATAATCTGTTGGTGGAAGCAATTACTAGTGTACGCCTATTGCCACATGCACCGCTTGTGGAAACAAGAGCTCTATCATTAATTGAACCCTCAGAGGTATCAAACGAATGTTCGTTGGAATTGCTTGTGGGTTATAGCGATAAATCCCAGTAACTGAAGTGCCATTTCCTACTGAGGCTGCCTTGCTCCAAGCTGTATTCAGAAGAGATCAAATTTGAAGTGTTGAAAATTTACGATATGGCTTGCTGTGGATCCAGGCGTTCAGGGCTTGTCGCCAATATGATTTTAATGGTTTTAAAAATGAGTGATCAAGTATCTGTAAGTACTGGGTAATGTGATTTGTAAGGCATAAAAGAATTAATAAATTTTTGTCCACTTTAGCTTATTTCTAAACTATGTTGCGTCTTCCCCCAAATATAGGAAGAAGATGACACTTACACTTATATCCGTATTGCTGCAAGTTATGACCGCTTCTGCTTGCCTTGTGTGTGTAACATAATGTGGAACTCACTTATACTGCTAAAATCTCATTTAAAATAAAACATCTGTTTATAAATTTTAAATGTGAGCAACGGAATATTATAAGGGCTTTATTCAACCAGTTAAATGCTCACGAGATCCAAAAATAACGGAGATTAAAGGCGACAATTTAAGATAAATTCACAAACCATGTGCACACGGCTTGTGTGGGGACAAGACTCCCCACACAAGCCGGTCATTATTGTCATCTGTTGACACATAAAAGTACTAGGAATAAACTTGCGTCTTCCACCAACTTCTGTCTTCTCTCGAATTACCTTAAGTAAGACTTAGGTTTAAAATATTGTAAGCTCTGAGCAAAGCGTTAGAATCGCTCTATCAAACTATCTCAATGTTTCAAATTTTAGACTTTCTTTTACAACCTATTATAAATATAATCGAGTAATAACAATGTCTTTCAGAAAAAGAAAACCTTATTTTACGTACAACATAAAAGGAGATAGTTAAAGTCAAGGTAAAGTTACAATTAGAAGTATTTTAAAATGCTTTTAAGAATATAAGCATTACTGTTATTCTATCATTCTTTTGGAATAGAACATAAAAGAAATATATCTTGCTTCAGCACTATTTCACAAGATATTTAATCAGTTATGAACGTGTTGCATAAATATAAAGGAAAAACTCAATAATGCTTAATGTACCCTTTTCACCTGATATTTCGGTATCCTCTAGAAATTGATACTAACTGTTTATACTGCATCATATTAATTTCCAAAATATTCAACTTGAATAACAAAAAACTTGCATGTACCTACAGTTAGGATGATAAATATATTGGCATCATCTCAACTTATACGATCAAGATAAATGCAAATATTTTTTAAATAATTTTCTGTATTATGTCTTTAAAAATTGTTCTTTGTAAGAATAAAAAAGTGCAAACTTTGAGGAGTTTAAAGCATTAATTCAAACACAGTTTTAAACGCAAATGTGCTGAGTATTATCTTTGAACTAATATAAGCAAAAATTATTTTCTGTAATTTTCCGCATTTCAATATCTGGATTACGAATGTATGAATATAAAAATATGCATAGATATACACATAAATCATGTTTTAAAAGTGATCTTAGTTCTTAGCATGTGTCAATAAAATATGAGATTTGGAGATATCATGATATTTATATACTGATTAAAAAGCAAAAAGTAGCCTAATTAATTTAAATGTTTATTTAGTTATTGACAATCAACATGACGAAAAACTATAATAGTATCGTAAATCTATTTTAAATCTTAAAGGCAAGTGTACAAAGGCATATAAACGATTTCGTTCCCAACATCCGTTTTTATTATCTTTCTAGATTTATTAGGAAATTACGAAATCTCATATGGTGCGAGACACACGCAAAAAATAGAACTATAAAATGATATAAAAGAAAATGCTTGTGTTATATTTATAAGAATGTACAGACAATAAAAACAATTGAAAATCAATTTTATTTTCTTCAAAAGCAAAACAAACTTTCCGTATTCAACTACCGCCATATAAAGATCGCCAACCGTTTAAAAATACGCATCACATTAAAAAAAACTCCTGTTTCTTATTTTATGTATAAAATTGATTTTGATTTTATAGCTTTTGAAACTTTTTATCTGCATTATCTTTATGTACTGTGTACTTGAATTCTATTATTTATTTTTTTATTCTGTTATTTTGAGCCGCAAAGAAACATAAAATAAATGAAGTACACTAATGCAACTTTCCTTTTATTTAATCTGTGAACGATAAAATATTTTATGGCTTTAAGTACCGCTTAGTTTTCTAAGTATTTCACAATAAAAGAAATTCTGATATAACGAACCCGTAACATTGTTATACAAGCGGAAATATAGCTATAAACTCTCGCCCGACTTAATTTAAAAGATTAAATCATTCATGAAAAATTAAAAAAAAAAAATAAGAAGTTCTTAGATATGAGTGTGTACAAATATAAGCATGGGTGCTTTATTTTAGAGCATATGTTTATACGTGTATGTATATATGTATGCATGAACAGTTGAAAAAAAATCATACAAACTTTACTTTCAACTTAAAATATGACTCTTAGCTTCAATTTTTAAAGCATATCATTTCTTCTAAATTCTTAGAAAGAACATATGGATTTTTTAAAGTTTTTTCAAAGTAATTAGCCCCTTTTTGCACAGCATATATAGTTTCAAAATTTATGTAAAACATTAATATTTCAAAAGAATGCATTTCAACAGAACCGTTTTTTTTTTCTTTTCTATACAATTTATTAAGTTACTGGAGACTTTCTGCTAACTATATTTATTTAAATCGTATCCATAATAAAAAAAAAACTCATTAATTCAAAATCTCATTAAAAATAATCCCTCGAAAAAGAGTAACATTTTTTTTAAGTGTAAATAAAATATTTTTCCCATCTTGCATTGAAATTCTCTGTAATTAGTTTGTACTACAGCGTCATAAAATCTTCATTTTAATTTCGATATCTAATTAATTAAAATTTAGAAATTAATTTCAAATGTCTTATAAAAAGTACTTGCGCACATGGGAAAGTAAAATATTAAATATTTTTTTAACTTTGAGTGATGGAATGAAGGAATTTTTTTCTCATAGAAAATTAAAACATTCCATTATAATTTTATTATCTAAGATAGCTATATCACCCGTTTCGTTTTACAGATAAAATTTTAAATAAACTGTAAATTTTAATTCAGAATTAAAGAATTAATTAATAAGTTCCCATTTGCGGTTAAAGTACCGTGTGAGCCAAAAGTTCGATAAAACTTTAAAAACTCATAAAAAAGGAAGTTATTATGATAAAGGAGTGCGGTTGGCATTACAAGGCAGTTCGATTTTTTTAGCAGAAAAAATAGTTAAAAATCACATGTAGAGGGCGCTGATGACCGAGACACAATTAATAGGACAACAATACGCTCCATTTCTTCTTCCAATAGCAAATATTCAACATGACCTCCAGAACATTTTACGACACAACTGTTGTCCTGTTCATTGTGTTTCGGGTAGTCAGCGCTCTCTACATGTGATTTTTTAAAGTTTTTTTTTTTTTCTGTCTTTCTACTAAAAACATTTCGACTACCTCGGGAGCAGATTCTTGAAAACCGCACACTTTTATCATAATTTCTTCCTTTTTTATGAGTTTTTAAAGTTTTAACGAACTTTTGTCTCACTCGGTATTTCAGTATAATCGTATTGTAAACAAATAAACTTGCAACTGCTTTGTACCGTTCTGTCTAAATTTAACAATTTAAATGTTTCAAGAAAAATTAAAAATGCAATTAAAATTTTGTTATGCAATGTGCGACAGGTATTTGAGAACACACATTGTAAATGATATACCACCCTGCACATCATGGCTACGAATCCTTTTCTGTTACATGTAAATGTGTCAGAACCTAGGCTAGACATGCTGTCTTTGTCCTATTATCTGAAGAATATTCCGATTTAGAGACTGTTGCATTCTTGAATTTTTACCGGTTATTCGACTTAAAAGAAAGGAGCGAACTGAAGGCTGCCTAGTTTTATGTGGCTATTGTTTCATAAAGGAAACGACTTTGTTGATAAGATGACATTACAAGACAGCGTGTTGATGAAAATCCTAGGAAGTCGATGAGGTCACTCGCTAGGGAGCTGAAGGTTGATGAGTTCTACATCCGATTTGCGATTGGTTCTTGTCAATAAAGCCAGTTATAACCACCTGACCAAAGACAAATGTCTCCTTAACAAGCTGAAACATTAAGATTAGCCAGGAATGCCGTTGTTTTCCTCAGATGAGAAAAACTTCGTCCACATCCAAAAAGTTAACCACAAAAAAATCTGTCGTGGAGTAAAATCCCCGAAGAGGATCCAACAGTCGTGCAAAGAAAGTTTCCATCCTTACTGAAGATTCTGAGTGGTCGTGAGTACCGAAGACGACCTTATACTTCGAAATTTACTTCTGCAAGGCGCCAGATTCAACGCCGTTGTTTGTATGGAGATGTAAAAGCTCTGGATTGCTTCTGTAATACGTGTAAGGGGGGGGGGTGATATCGGAAATGTTTCATACATGGTATGACATTGTTTCCACCGATTACTGAAAAAATACTAAATCAAGTCACTTTTAATTGTGTCAGTTCTTTTCTTAAATAATTTTGAATCTACTGAATAAAGAGTTTTTTACGTCTTTGTCTCTTTCTTCATCATGAAACAATTGTCGCTTTTTAAAATGACAAGTTTTTTTTTTTTTTTTTTTTTTTTTTTTTCGATCGCCATCGTTTTGAGGAAAAAAATAGTTCTGAATAAATTACTTAAAATAATTTCTAAAGCAACCTTATTTAATTAATTACCGCTATTTTTTCTTAATTTCAGATAATTTAGGCAACTTTAAGCTACAATGGCCACCAAAACGCACAAAAAAACCTTATCTGAAGAGCGGCCAAATCTTCAAATATAAATATTTATTTTTAATAGTATAGCGACCTTATCTTTTTTGGTAGTTTAAAATAAAAATTAAGTCAATGAAAAAATAATTTCTTAATGAAAAAATAAAAATAATATTTTTTTCTAAGGCATAATTATGTATAACACAATTTTACAGTCTAAGAATAAGATTTATTTTCTATTATTTTTCTTGCTAAATTAATATAAAAACTTTTTGTTAAATCTTTATTCCTTGTGGCAGCTAAAAAATATTACTGAATTTATTTCACAGCTAAGCTTTTAATTTAACTGTAGTTTTTTTTCTTTTTTTTTCTTAAAGGAATAGTGTTTTATTTTTCATCTTATTTATATCTTAAATATTATAGAAAGAATTAAGAATAAATAAATGTATTTTGAAAAGTATTTAACACATTCCACTTTTCAATCCGATTAGAGGATGCACTATATATTTACTGCTATTTATACAAACATAACATAAAATATAATTAAAATCAAATGGAATTAAATTTAAGTGAACATTTTTATGAGTAAATCTTTTTATGTCTGCGTTTAAATGTTTCATTTATTAAAATTTAAATTCCCTAAAAATATCCTTATTAGCGCCTTATCTAATAAAAATATTCTAAACATTAATATTGAAGTAAAAGGATATTGCTTTGATTTTATTTTATTTAAAATTTGAATAACAAAATTTGGTAATATTTTTAAAATATCCGAAACACGCTGCTTCCAATATTCTTAGTCGTCTTAATTAATTTATAAAAAATAATTATAATAAATTTTCTTTAACAAGATTTATTTCAAAATTAATTGACAGATACTCGATAATATTAAATTTAAAAAGCTGCATTATATTTAAAAGAAACATAATTATATTTAAGCATTATTTTAAGCATATATTTTAACCATAATTATTTTTAAAATAAATAAAAGCATCAAAAGATGCAAAACAGTAAGTCAGATAATCTTTTCAAATTTGACACATAACATAGATAATGTCTAAAGTTACTAAGGTATGCAAAAATATACACAGAAGATTCTGTGTAAGACGAAAATCTGCCTAACTTGAAAAGGTGTGAAAGTTTCGCAGAAGGATTTTCAATGCAGTAAACTCTTCCTAAAACAGAATATTCTGTATGATGAAAAATCTTCTTGGTACCGATCAATTCTGCCTTACACAAAGTTTACTTTACTCTCTATTTGTAAAACAAATTTATATGAATGCAGGCGTAAAAAGTGAATTAATGTGTTTATAAAAGAATGTGTCATTTCAACTTTCGCAATTATAATGAATGAAGTATTTAAATATGAAATATTTGAAAATAGTTTATATTGAAATCAAATTTTCCTATAAGAATAAAAAGACTATGGGGGAAGAAATACAATCAAGAAATTGATAGGATCAATCGATGCAAATTTGAGACATCCCAAAAATGAGACCCAAAAATGGAATTTTTTATGATGTGAGACATCTAAAAAAACAAATTTTATAGTAATAAAATTGTTTTTATGGTTATTTTATAAGCAAACTATCATTTGATTTATAGCCTTCACAAATACACGCAAAATTTCATTACCTTACATTTGTCATGAAAATCTTTACTGTCAGACTTCAAAACTTTTGTTGCACGTCACATAAGTAAAATCGTAGATAAATTAATCTAATTGCCATTTATATTGTATGAAGGGCGAGTTTATTTAGCGTTTAAAATTTGGTTGGTTGGTTGTGTTTATGACGGCCAATTATCAACACGAGGGATAAAGGCCCTAAGGGGGGAAGTGCCCTTCGTGGGGATCTTTCTAAGGAAACCTAACTCGTATTAACGCTTGGAAATCCAAGGTTCGAAGAAATCCACGAAAACTCAGAACGATTAAGCCGACGGGCGTGATTGGGATCGAACCCAGCACCTCCCGTCTACCAGCTTTGAGAGCAGAACCTCTAGGCCATTGGTGGGGCTTTAAACTTTGGAATACGCTTACGTAGTTTGAGTTATAAACGAACAAGCTCGTGGGGCGAATGAAAGAGATACTGAAAATGTTTATGTCAATATTTTTTTTTACATAAAGCGCTTTATATAATTACATTTTTAAGTTTAGAATCCTTCAATATGTTTTACCATAATCAATTCTAGTAAGCAGTTATAACAGTTTCGTGTACTGTTTTATCGAAATTTGCTTTACCACTACAAGGGTAATCTAATTCCACGCATAAAATTTATAAACTATCGAAAAAGATTTTTAGAAATGTGAATTTGTTTGCCTCTGATTTCATTAAATATTACTGATCTAAATATGGAAAAACCTTGCACATTCAAGATTAATTCTTATTTCAAAATTGTAGGACAGAAAATATATTTCTGTATTGCAGACGTAATATGTGATGAAACTGTATTAAATTTTAGGAAGTACCTTTTTGTGCAACTATTTTTTCGAATTACTTGTATGTTTAAAATTTTTAATCCGCCTAATTGAGTAGATACTAATTTTATTTTATGTCAAATATCTTTATTTTTAAATAGTTACTTTTATGTTAAACTTTTTACACTGAACCATACAACATAATCTACAACAATACATACGTAAAATTTACATTTTGATTTTTATAGAAACCAATGCTGTTTCATGGTCAACAACATACTGCTCCCAACGTCAGTTATGGCATGAACGTTCCGAATAAGGACTAGTCGAGATTCTATGTAGCCGTTATGGAAGCCGGACTGGTCGACATCAATGCCGAATCGGGTTTTCTCGTGAATTAAACCCCACTCGGAAGCTTCTACAACCATAATCTGTCAACCATAATAAGTCATCAACAGCTAAACACTAATCTGAGCAAGCTTATGATTTAGTTCCACTTGAGGTTGAAGAACAAACCAGTCAAACAGAACGTGTTTTATTTCGTTCTGGTGGAGAAAAAGCGCTACCATCTCAGCATAGCCGAGACGTTCAGCTCAAAATCCTAAAAACTCTGAGAACGTAGATATATCATAAAAATATGCTTATAATAAATGGTCTATTTTCCGTTCGGAGCTTTCTGTAACAAATTAGCCAAAGGGCCCACGCAGTCCTCCTGAAATAGAATTTAAAATGAAAGACGACAGGGTTTACGATATAGAAGGACTGAGGCTAACGAACTGAAGGAATTCCGAGGAGGATTCGGGCGCCCGAAAAAAAGCCTTCGTTGTACGAGAAGTTTAGAATCGATGTACTACTGTACAAGGCGGTAAATCCGCCATCGATGCTAAGGACAAGAGGACAGGGGATGTAGCGGATCCTAAAGATCCTGTAAATACAGTCACCAAGGGATACCTTGAGGTTAATCAAGACACAGCATAATGTTAGCTATTCTGAGATTGTAATTTAGCGAGTTTAACCGCAGTTTTAAACCATTTACGATCTTGACGCCTATTAAAAATAAACGATCATGTGCGATTATTACTCGCGCACAGAGGGTTTCGTACAATAAAATTATTAATTAGTAACTATATTATTACAAAAAAATCGTTGCTAACAAAATAATAAGACTTTGTAAAAAACTATAGATCGTAGGGTGGGTATAGCTGCATATACTAGAAAAGTATAAATGAATATACCATGAAAGTTCAGAGAGATATTAAGCCTAAGTAGTATCGAAAATTGCTATTCTGTATAACTATTGTATTTTATCTTATCCTGATCTGTTTATGAAGAACTTAATTCGGTGCTAACAATAAAACTAGTGCATATTTAAAATTCATTTGGCATTACATAAACCCAAATTCAGAGTAGTAAAAATCTTTTCTTTTAACAGTGTACCTAAAACAAAACTCTTAGCTTAAACTTGGCATTGTGGGAAGCACGCTTTGAAAGGAAGTAGCAAACTTGCAACGCCGCGCCGGGGGCAATGCAGCATTTCTCCAAATAGGTTTTAATTAACCTTTAAAGGCACAAGTGTAGTATTGAGAGAGCCACTCAATTCAAACTAGTCACGAATCCCATAGTGATTATGTGATTAATTCTAATTAAAGTAGGCTGTTTTTAACACTTTGACGTTTATTGTTCAATTCCTACTATTAGTTCACACTCTCCCTATATTTATATATCTTGTTCAAATTTTCAATCGTTAATAAAATATTTATTATTCATCCTATCAAGTTGAAATAAATTTTTTAAAACTTGTACTGGATGACAATTGATGTTAATACAGATTTTTCAAATATTAATTCATTAATTAAATTTTAATTAATTAATTTTAGTTTTATATGGGAGACAAGGGTCAAGGGTCAGCTAGGTGGGGAGGCCTACCAAATGGCTTAAGCACTCACAAGATGGCAGCCATTGGTTATTGAACAGCATTTAATGCATCTTCATATCTATAAGTGGGGTTACCATAGGGAGGACCCTGTTCTGTCACCAAATACCGCCAAGTTTTTCGCCAACTTGGCGATATATCACCAAATTTGGCGACCAAAATGAGTCGCCAGAAGTGACACCAACTTGGCGATATCTCTAATATTTCGCCACATTTCCATAGACTTCCATTGTAAACCTAATTGCTTATAGAAAATCAACAAATTGAGATATTTTAATGCAACAAAAACTAATATTAGCTTAAGGGATTATATTAATTTTTTCTTTGATGACATAAGTAGGAATTGACTTTAAAAACAAAATGTTTATATTACTTGTTTTTATACTACTACGGGGCATTGCGTTACACAAATATATCTTTGAAAGTTGTTATCTAGGCTTCAAACGCTGATTTCGCATATAGTACGCCGCCCAAGTCTTTATGTTTGTCCAAAGGGTCCGTGTCTTTAAGAGTTAATATATCGGCTAATTACCGACATTTTTTTCCGAAAATTATTTTCAACTATCCTTTTATACTTCTGCGACGATAGGTACCCTGCCAGCGCTCCTATACTCCTTCGCTGAACGCCCGCAAGTTGAAATTTGTGTGTAACGGAAAAATGCAATTTTCTTAAAAAAATTGACCTAGGGTAGTCTTTATAGTTTCCCTGTAAGGTTTAAATTAACTTCTACGTCCCCTAGTTTTTTCAGAAATTTAGATTTAGTAGATTCGGAAATAGAGGGGGGAGGGGCATATTTTTGCATTACATTTTCGACGATATCTCTAAAAATATAATTCCTGAAATTTAAAGAAGTGTATTTTTAAATTCGGCGTTACGAACGCTTTCCCACAATACTCCACACAGTACACATAGAAAAGTTTTTTTTTTTTTTCAAGTAACTCAATTAGCCACTCTACATTTTTCCTAAATATGTTTCTGGATGGTTACAATCTATACATATGTGGGTTTATGAATAGTATTCCATAGTTTGCGAATAAAATGGCTGTGACAGACAGTCACAGGAGTGAACTTATAATGGTTCCATTTTTACTTTTTAAGTACGGAATCCCAAAAGAGCCTAGATGCTTAGAACCGAGATCTGGATGCTGTAAAGCTTCACATAGCCGATCTTCTACAGAAATGTCGCGAAGCTAAGAACTGAGTATGCTATATCACCGTTAAAGGAAGCCTCAAGAAGAACGAGTCGGAGGAAGTTAATTTCACCTAACGTGCGAAATCCAGTTCTCTCCAAACTACCTACCTTATTCAGACTTGCAAACACAGTTGTGTTTACTATGCGGAAGAAAAAAATACACAGCTATAGAGAAACGCTCCGGAACGCATCGGCCATGAGACTGCAGAATTCTTAAGACAGCACCAGACCGGAATCCCCGATGATTTCAGTGGTCCGCATCGCACTGGACCAGTGGCTGAAGAAGTCTAAACACTGCACTGGGTCGGGGGTTCCAGAATTCGTATGAACGCATTGGGATGAAATTTTTGGCAAGTTCTGAGCAAGAAGTTTGAACCCTACCCGATAATGATTTCAGCTGTCCGGATCGCAGCGCTAGACAACAGAACGCTAACAGATTTTTCAGAACCTTGGCATTCATATAATTGGATCTTGTTTAACTTATAAACCATTAATTACTAAATCAATTCGTTTTTTCATTAAACTCTTAATTCTCTTGGAAGCATTTATTCTCTATCATAAATCACTTTTTCATTTTAATATAGTTTTCATCTCATTCGTATAATTACTGTTATAATAATTATATGTCGCGCTATAATTTATTTCATCTTTGTCAATATAATATTTCTTCCTGTAATACAAATAATTGTGTACCTCTGTCAGTAATAAATTTTAGCCGTTTGATATTAAATATTAAAAGAAACAGATTACACTACGTTATGTTATAAATCTTAGTACTTTTGACATTCACTTAATACATTATAATATTAGTTATATATACAATAAATTTTATTTATACGTTACTCTGCTTAATTATTATATCACCCATTTAAATCTATAACAATAAATAGGTAACTTGATAATTCTTTTTACTCGTGGAATAAATTTATACCGGTTATTTCCCAGTAAAATTATATTGTTTACTTAATATCATTTAAATTAAAGCTTCTATCTTGAAGCAAATGTTTTTCTTTTTGAAATGAAACCCAACTCATTAATAGAACAGATAATGTATTTACGGTGTCAAAATTGATATTAGCTTGATTATTGAAAAGATCTATTGAAAATAATAATACACTAATTTTCTCTTTGGGGGTAATTCTTAATTTGTTTCTTCACCAAATCTCGCCAATGATTGCGCCTCTTTTTACCATGTTGGCGATTTTTTTATGTTTGCATGCCGACATAATAAAACTGTCATTTTAAATATGCATAGAAAACTATATGTAAGAGAAACGACACATTCACCTTAATACTTTAAGTTAAAACATGAATACATTAAAATGATTCTCAGTTTTTATTACTAAAATAGGTGCTAAAAATACAATTAACAGGTTTTAAAATATTAAAACCAATAATCAGATGGTAATAAACTTCCCGAGCGCTTTCGACCAAGCCCTGGTCATCATCAATGGGGTGAAAAATGAGAAGAAGACCTTCAGAATGCATACCGGTATAAATAACGCAGGGCGATTCCAAAAAACTGTAAAAAGGGGGTGGGGGTGGGAGGGGGAAGGATGAGTTCATACAGCTACATTGATCATTCCAATCTAAAGATTCCATTGACTCCAAGTAGACCAATCTAAATGCTCGGTATATGACAGGACAATGTATCATTACAAGTGTTTCTACCTCTGGTTAAAATTTCAATAGACTCTCTCAAAATACATGTGTTAAAATGATTTGTATGTGTGATGATCTTTGCTTTACTAAAAAGGATGTCAATATCAGCTTCTAAATTTAACTGAGCTAAAGCTGTAGATGGTTTCCCCTTTCCTATATCAGCCATATGTTCTTTCAGCCTTTCCTGTAGCCTTCTGGTTGTCATTCCAATGTATGTATAAGTTCTATTATTTTTTTTATATCTGAATGGGATCATATAAATTCCTTCTTTGTCATATGAATTAACCGGATCAACTTTTCTGTGAACTAGATTTTGCAGTTTAGCTGGAGGTTTAGCTATTATTGCTATATCATATTTTTTTAATGCATACCTAATTCTCTCATAAAGTTGAGGAACGTAATCAACACTACAAAATTTTGAAAAATGGGTACTCTTTTTTATACAATTCCTGCTTTTAAACTCATTAATTACTTTATTGATAAATTGTCTCGGGTAACCGTTTTCAGCTGCGATTGTTTTGATCTTAGTTAATTCCTCCTGTATATAGGCATCAGTACATACTTCGAATGCTCTCTTTACGTAAAATCTGTAGGCTGCATTTTTGTAATTAGCTGGAACTGTACTATTATAAGATATTGTATTGTTGGATCTACATGGTTTCCTATAAACCCCCCTATCTATGTTGTCTGTTAATTTATTCTTGATGAGTTCAACATCTAGGAAAGGCAAAGATTCATTTTTTTCTATTTCTAAGGTAAACTGTATTCTGTTGTCGATACTATTAGCATGCTTTAAGAAAATTTCCAGGTTCGAAATGCCATGATTCCACACTATAAGAATGTCGTCGACATAACGAACCCATAATTCAGGATTTAACTCGGCGGTGGATAAAATCTGCTTCTCTAATGGTCTTAGTTTCAGTTCAGCTAATAAACCGGAGATGGGAGATCCCATAGGGGCCCCATCCGTTTGTTTATAATAATTTCCGTTGAAAACAAAGTTGTTGTTATTGATAATTAAATTCAAAGCTGATACAAGTGTGGTTTTAATATTGTCGTCCTGTAATGAATTGCTATTGATATGGTTTTCAATAATATTCCTAATTTCTTGTACATTTATTGATGGATATAAAGATTTTATGTCAAAACTTGCAAGAATTGTATTATCCCCAATCTTAATATCTGCGATTCTTTTAATTAAATCTGAAGTGGAATTGATTGCATGTTCAGTAGGGGGTAACATTGATTTGAGTAGAGATATAAATACTTTTTCTATTGGATAAGTTGGAGCGGAGCATTTGGAAACGATAGGTCTGAGGGGGAGGTCTGGTTTGTGATCTTTCAAACGTCCAATTAATCTGGGTGTGACTGCGGTTTTATTGATCGTGAGTTTTACTTTCATATCACTAGGCCAAGTTCCATGTTTAATTAAATCTTTTGTCTTTCTGTCAACGACTGAGTTTGGATCCTTTTTTAGTTTTAAACAGTTCATTTCAGCAATACATTGTTCCATTTTTTCAATATAATCAGTTGTAGGTAGAATAGCTAGTTTATTTGATTTATCTGTTTGTATAATCATGAGTTCCTTATTATTTTGGATCTGCTTTATTACATTTAGATTTTTATTGATTGTCCCGTTAGGTATTTTCATGTATTTCTGTACATTATTGAACAATAAGCTTCTGACTTCATCTTTCCTATTAGCAGGTAATAAATTAACAATCGTTTCACAGTCCGTGACTACTTTTTTAATATCTACTTTCTTTTGAAACATCTGCTTTGGTCCCATCGTTAAGAAATTATGTAGTTTACTATCTATGTTATCATTGGTAAGATTAACGTATGCCACTGGTTTACGTTGCAGTCCATCGTAAGATTTCTTGTTTTTTAGTCTATTGAACTTTCCATAAATTATTCTTTCTTTATATTTCCTTTGAATATCCCGGTAAATATTTAACAAACGTAAAAAATCATCAAAAACCACATTATCTAAAGCTTGTGCCAACTCATAGTATAAGTCCATAACAGTTCTTGTTAAAAAATCAATTAATTTAAATTGGATCTAATGTATGCCTTTAATGCTATACTGTCTAATTTATGCCTAATATTTGGAATTTCATCATTGATTAATTTATTCTGATTCCTCAAAAATAATGGGATGATATTATTTCCTTTACACAACTGTAAAAATCTTACATTGATAATTTCTCTGTCCAGTCTCATTCTTTCAGTCTTAAACTTCTTCATTAAGATACTGCGTTCCATCATAAATCCAGAATCGATGCACTAATTAAATATATATAGAAAACTATATGTAAAAAGAAACGACACATTCACCTTAATACTTTAAGTTAAAACATGAATACATTAAAATGATTCCCAGTTTTTATTACTAAAATAGGTGCTAAAAATACAATTAACAGGTTTTAAAACATTAAAACCAATAATCAGATGGTAAAAAACTTCCCGAGCGCTTTCGACCAAGCCCTGGTCATCATCAATGGGGTGAAAAATGAGAAGAAGTCCTTCAGAATGCATACCGGTATAAATAACGCAGAGCGATTCCAAAAAACTGTAAAAAGGGGTGTGGGGGGTGGGAGGCGGACGGATGAGTTCATACAGCTACATTGATCATTCGAATCCAAAGATTCCATTTACTCCAAGTAGACCAAACCAAATGCTCGGTATATGACAGGACAATGTATCATTACAACTGTTTCTACCTCTGGTTAAAATTTCAATAGACTCTCTTAAAATACATGTGTTAAATTGATTTGTATGTGTGATGATCTTTGCTTTACTAAAAAGGATGTCAATATCAGCTTCTAAATTTAACTGAGCTAAAGCTGTAGATGGTTTCCCCTTTCCTATATCAGCCATATGTTCTTTCAGCCTTTCCTGTAGCCTTCTGGTTGTCATTCCAATGTATGTATAAGTTCTATTATTATTTTTATATCTGAATGGGATCATATAAATTCCTGCTTTGACATATGAATTAACCGGATCAACTTTTCTGTGAACTAGATTTTGCAGTTTAGCTGGAGGTTTAGCTATTATTGCTATATCATATTTTTTTAATGCATACCTAATTCTCTCATAAAGGTTACCCGAGAAAATTTATCAATAAAGTAATTAATGAGTTTAACAGCAGGAATTGTATAAAAAAGAGTACGCATTTTTCAAAATTTTGTAGTGTTGATTACGTTCCTCAACTTTATGAGAGAATTAGGTATGCATTAAAAAAATATGATATAGCAATAATAGCTAAACCTCCAGCTAAACTGCAAAATCTAGTTCACAGAAAAGTTGATCCGGTTAATTCATATGACAAAGCAGGAATTTATATGATCCCATTCAGATATAAAAATAATAATAGAACTTATACATACATTGGAATGACAACCAGAAGGCTACAGGAAAGGCTGAAAGAACATATGGCTGATATAGGAAAGGGGAAACCATCTACAGCTTTAGCTCGGTTAAATTTAGAAGCTGATATTGACATCCTTTTTAGTAAAGCAAAGATCATCACACATACAAATCATTTTAACACATGTATTTTGAGAGAGCCTATTGAAATTTTAACCAGAGGTAGAAACACTTGTAATGATACATTGTCCTGTCATATACCAAGCATTTGGTTTGGTCTACTTGGAGTCAATGGAATCTTTGGATTGGAATGATCAATGTAGCTGTATGAACTCATCCGTCCCCCCCACCCCCCTTTTTACAGTTTTTTGGAATCGCCCTGCGTTATTTATACCGGTATGCATTCTGAAGGTCTTCTTCTCATTTTTCACCCCATTGATGATGACCAGGGCTTGGTCGAAAGCGCTCGGGAAGTTTTTTACCATCTGATTATTGGTTTTAATGTTTTAAAACCTGTTAATTGTATTTTTAGCACATATTTTATTAATAAAAACTGAGAATCATTTTAATGTATTCATGTTTTAACTTAAAACTCTCATATTTGATTATTTTCTCTCTCTTTGCTCTCTGTGCCACTTCTGTAAGATAGCACTTTATGGCACATCCCTGCCATTATAGCATTCCTTATTTTTAATAAAAACAATTATGATCTTCAAATGTTTGAGAGCCATTATTTCAGAGCTCCTGCAATCTTAGTTCTTTCGTCTTTTACTTTACTGAAACTGAAGTCAATTAATCCAGAATTATTAACACCGCACTGACTAACAGGTTTATAAGAATCGCTAAAAACATTGCTTTGATATTCAAACCCTTGGCGATTTCTTTGACTAATAACTGCTAATAATGTAAATAATACGGAAGTCTAGTTTTTAATAAACTTCAGAATTGTACTTGAATACGTAATTGATATTTTATGTGCAAAAGTATTTCTGGTGCTCCATGGGGAACCTAAAAAATTTATTAGGTGTGCAAAATTTATAAGAGTTTTTTATTACAAATTATGTTAACCCGAAATTCTAACATTGGGCAGTGAGTTCAGAAACACAAAAAGGTCGAGTTGGATTTTCTGGTATGCGTAATATAAGTGTTAAAGAGAAAAGAAAAATAGTACAGTTTTCATATTTTCATTCTTTCTTTACTCTCTTGCATCTCCTGTTTAGTACATATTGAAGAAACGCTTTAGCAAATCAAGTTTTCTCTTCCCAGATCGCAAAACCTGAGATTAATCTTTAGGGAAATAAGTAGTCATTGTTTAAATTTCTCCCTATAATATCTCAAGAAACCCGATCAATGCCAATTTGTACAGCTGCTATATGGATCCTTACATTTGCTTTTATACTTTATGAAGATCTATATATATATATATTTTTTTTTTACCATTACTTGCAGTAGAGTTAAAACAGGTGATGACTTTTTTATTTCAATATTCCACGTTCTTTGGATGAAAAGATGTAGTTTATTTTAATATTGCACTGTTGAATTTTTTGTTTCAAAGTATTGTATTTTCTAAATTGATAAAATTATAAATTTTAAGCCAGAGGTTTCAACATTGTGATTCTCAAAGCCCTAAGGGCTCCGCCGCTCAGTAGGGGAAAAAAATCAATAGAAATAAATGCACAGCAAGCAGGTGATCCTTTCGAAAAGATGTACAGATTTTATTTTTATAAAAATCTCTATACATTGAGAACTATTTTAAACTAAAATAATTTTTAATAAATTAATTTTTTTTTTTTTGGCTTTTCTTCTATCACTCTGTTTTTACTTTTTTCTGTTTTAAAAATGGAGAAATAAAATATACATTTAATGTAAGAAAATGAGAAATTGTATTCTAACTGAAAATTTGCTAACATGAATTTTTCAACTCCTCTCAGTGTGATTTGTGGTTAAGTGTTAACCAACAACTCCATGTTTCAATGTTAAAGTGAGTCATCCTTTAGAAGTCTTGACCTGAAAGATAAAACTGCTGTTTTTTTTTTTAATATTAAGTTCAATGAAGGATATGCTAATTAACGACATGCTTTAAATTTAAATGAAAGTATCGCACCATTGTTAAAACAATCAATGAAAATGTCCTGGCTGTTTCCAACATGAGAATTTAACTGGTTAATTGAGTTGATGAAGCTCATATAAATGCAGAGACTCTTAATAAACTGTTTTCAATCGATATTGTCAAAAATTTGCTTGATGTAAAAGTTGTTAATTTAGTGTAAAATATTCGTTTATTAAATAACACCATTGTTCGAAAAATCAACGATATGATCGTGTAAAAGAAACACTTTACAGTCACTTCAGATGCACTAAATTTGCAATAAAAATGGATGAATGTACTGAGATCATTGGATTAGCTGTTTTATTAGCATTTTTCCATTACATATACTTACAAAGCTTTCAGGATTATGTTGTTATATATTATTTGTTGTTGTATATTTTATGCATGATATTTTTTTGGATAAATAGTTATCATAACAAGCCTTGATAAAATATATTCTCCGATACTGCAAAACCAAGGATGGGTCACATTGCTAGTTTCATTGCAAAAATCAAAGAAGAGACAAAGCGCCGTAGCAACATCTATTGCTCTTAGACATGCACTATCTTCCAGAAAATGTCTTCTGAACTTATAACAATGTTGAATGGCGCCAATTAAATAATAAATTATATAAAATCACGATTTCTAATTTTTTTTTTTTAACTTCTTAATCGTATACTTGGATACTTGTGAATAATAGCTTCACACGTCAGTAATTGTAATCAAGAATCCGTTACTTCTCCTGCATACTGAAGTAATAAAAGACCGTTTACTCGTTTGATAAAAGGGCGTGCAGTGTTATATTAGATGAACCATAACGCCCAACTGACAAACATTTTTAATAATAAAGACTGTGTACGCAGATTGTAAATTTTGCCGATATCGTTAGCAAAATTAATTAAATGAATCTATCATTGCATTGAAAAACTGTCCCAGCTTTAGATGCATTTACCAAAAATGTTTTCTCTTATGTTGAAAATTGTAATGAATGATTGTGAGCATAAGGAGATATCGATTACTTTGCTCTTTCTAAAAAGGAATGCAAGCAAGATTCTGCTTTAAAAGGGGATTTGAACGAATTTAAATGTGTACTGAATTTGATCAGTGTCAACAGAAAACCACTCAGTTAAAACTCTTGATTTGACATTTCTCTGCAAGTTAATTACCGTATTTCGGACGAAAGTCTATTAAAGTTTTTACGTCATCTGCCAGATGAATTCCAAACCTCATCTGAGCCATCAAACATAGTTTCGCTGCCTTTCTCACGACTTATCGCTCACACCCAACAAAAGTGACACAACTCAAAAATACTACATTTCACAGAAGAAGCAAAAAGAGATTTGAATTTTTAAACTGTAATATAAAAATATAGGATTTATCTCTGCATGTAGCACTTTTTTTTTTTCGATTTTTGATTATGGGTAGCGCAGAAAAGTTCACACTGGTGGCACTAAGTTTACACAAAAATTTGAGATTTTTCGAACAATTCCTTCATTTGCCGCAAATGGCTTGAAGTTTTGCTCAAAAGCTGATTTTTGAACTTTTTTAGCAAAAATTTTAAAAATGTTAAATTAAATTTATTTTTTGCTGAATTTACTTAAATGTCATGTTTAGTGAACGAAATGTTTAAATATGCTCTGATTATCTATTATTAATTACTTATGTGTATTTTGAATTACGCGATTTTTATAGACATTTTGCGTATAACTGAGCAAAAACTGTAAGTATTGTTGGGTTCGTTCGTCGGTTTCTCTCTTTTCTCTTTATTATGTTCCTCGCTCTTCCTTCGGTGTTTTTCAATGCGTTCAAAGTCACATATTTGAATGCCGGATCACAGCATGTTTTGACAGCAATTCTGGAAGGAGAGGAGAATGTGGAACAGAAACCAATGAAAACGCAATCAGTCATCATGAAACTAAGATAGGAAATAGGAGACGGAAGTAACTGCGAGATGGGATGTTAATTATTTCTATGCTCTAAAATACAGTTATTGTCAGGAGTTTCAAAAAGCGGAAAGTTTGAAACAGGCAGTTCGTCTGAATCAGAATTTGAACCAGGGCCTTCAAAAGCAGACACTCTCAAACGCATATCCTTTTCTCAAACAGCGTTCTCCGGATTTAGACCTGGTATATCATATAGGTTAATTTCGTTAAGAACTTCATCTGTGCTTCAGGAAACAGGAATTGTGACAATCAGGAATAAGGATCTCGTCATCGATAAAGACTTGGTCAGGATACAGAAAAGAAGATACAGGAGGAGGAATAGCTTGGATGATGAAAAATTAGAACCATGTTTTTTATGGTAGAAACAATAACACGATCTTGATAGAAAAAAGGGAACAAGCGGCACCGTTGAGAGAAATACAAAGCACATATCACTAATGGCGTGTGAAAATGTACGTGTCCATTTCTACGAGCCTATTCCGGTTTCATGGACATCGGCTGAAGATTTGAGTACTCTATTAATCTAGCTCTGTTTCAGTTGGTAAAGATCTTAGATCAAGTGATTCTACCATTCAGTTTAGACAGTTGATGTCGCTGTCAGAGTGGAAGCTCGTTCGCATGAATAATACATATCAAATGTTGCAGTTCTCTTCTTTATTTTTTCGGAAGACTCTATTCTGGTTTAGAAAATTATATAATGATTTTGCTGCTTCTCCACAGTGATCAGAAGGAGGTGTCAAGTGACCCAAATATTCCGAACTACGTTTAGACAACATGGTAATATTTGTTTCGTCTTTCTGTCGACTGTGTTGCTAGTCCCCTTCTTTTATATGAAAATCGTTTTATTTTTTCTACCATCAAAAAAGATACTTGTAAGTTTTCTTCCTCCAAGATCTTCCTCCTCCTGCATCTCTTTCCAAGTTCACGTTTCTGCCTCCTGACCAAGTCTTTACCGATGAGGAGATCCTTATTCCCTGTTGTCACAATTCCTGCAATTTTTACTCACTTATACGCGAAAAATCTGTAAAAATCGCGTAATTCAAAATACACATAAGTAATAAATAATTGATAATCAGAGCTTATTTAAACATTTCGCACACTAAACGTGACATTTCAAGTAAATTCGGCGAAAATAAATTTAATTTAACATTTTTAAAATTTTTGCTAAAAAAGTTCAAAAATCAGCTTTTGAGCAGAGCCATTTCAAGCCATTTACGGCAAATGAAGGAATTGTTCGAAAGTTCTCAATTTTTTTGTGTAAACTTAGTGCCCCTAGTGGCAACTTTTCCGCACTTCCATCATCGAAAATCGAAAAAAAGTTTTTCTTGGCCCACCCTACTACACACACGCCAGCTTTATTGTGACATGTCTATTGGTAAAATAATAGATTTTTTTTTTAATTCTGTCATTTTTTTATGAGGGTGAGCGATAACACTGTGAAGCGCGATTCTCACTTTGCACTTCGGCGTAAACGAAATGCAGAATCAGACATTCATCTGCAGTTATCAGCAACTGGTCCGGAATGCAGAAGTTTGTGCATAATAAAATGGTGCAATCGCATATTCTACATTAAATGTTTATGCTTTATTGCTTGTACCTCTAACAGTGTTATATTTATTGTAAGTCAAATTTTACGATTTCTTGATTTTGAGTATTTTTAAACATGAGGAAACTTTTGGCAATATCATCTGTATTTAGGGTAATTGAAGAGCGCAGATGATAAAGGACACAATCGTGACACAATCAGTATTTTGTGAAAATGAGCAGTAAAGTTCCAAACATCTATTTGCGTTTATTGTCAAATGCCTCATTTATCAATTAAAATTGCTGTGAGTATTAGATTTTTTCAAATAGTAATTTAACGGCTTGTCTTGTATAATTGATTATCTTCCATCTAATGATAAAATCTTTTTTCTATTATTTTATTTATTTTTTTTTATTATTTTATTATTTTATTTATTTATTTATTTTTTTGCACTTGCCGTTTTTATCATCCGAGCTCTTCAATTCAAAATGAATTAATTATTACGATTGAAAGTTACAATATATATATATATTAGGACAATGCATTTTCAGATTAGTATCCATTCCTATGCTCATTAACAATATACATAAAATGCATTGTATTGTAACATAGGGTACGGTAGGCTTAAAGGGATTTCATCAACATATATCCATAAATTTATTTTTATTAATTAATAAATCTATATTTTTAAACCTATTTTACAGATAAATTACTGTGTTTCTAAGTTATAAATCCATTCAGCGCACAAACCTTACTCTGTAATTAACCTTTGTCTTTTAACCTTAGTTATTAGCGTACATTACTTTTAAGTTTTTTAAAAGGAAATCTTAAACATTTTCACATTACAATTATTACTGCATCTTTGAAATTGTGGCTTTATATATTTCTCGAGCATAGAATCTAAATGCTAATTTGCATGCATTTGCAATGAATACGTAATGTTTTCTGTTTCTTTTTTCATTTGTTGAATATCAAAATACTTTTATTTATTTCCGAAACTATTAAGTAAAAAAGTAAGTAAAAACAAATTTATAAGAAAAAGAATATATTTTTTTTTGTTGCTTTTTAAAATGGCTATGATAGTATTCTAAAATAATATTTAATTTACATTTGAAATATTTGTAATATGTATATTTTAAATATCAGGAGTAAGACATCCATTGTAAGATTTCATATTATTTCAGTTTAATTAATGGATAATGATAATCGGCTTTTTAAAATTTTTAATCTGAGAATATAAAAATCATAAGCAAAAATTGAAGAGAAACCTCTAAAATTAATGTAAATTAAAAAGATTATACATTTTCATTTATAATAAAGAAATATAAATCCTAACTGTAAGTTTAAAAAAAATTGCTTTGATTTTCTACTTTTGATTTAGTTTTCATGATCAACATGAATTTTAATGCATGTACGAAAATATGAATAGATAAGATATTTATTTTGTGGTACTTTTATGTAGAAATCGACCGAAAATTCGGGTTCGTTTTCTGCCCAAAATCTGAGTTTCAGCGAAAATGCTGACAAAAATTCGACCGGACTGAAACTATCCATATTCCAAAATTCTCGTCTATTCCTTCGGAAATTTTCAACATTACTCATTAATTTGAGCTGTATCGGCTCAAATGAGACGCATTCGCGTGCTCAATAACATCTGCAGACTAAACAGTAATCAAAAAGTTTTAGTTTGGTACTCCAGAAGTGTTTCTAGTGCTCTTTTAGAAAGTTCTAGTATAATAAATGATCATTTACAAAAATCATTATAACAGATAAATTGTGATATGTATACCTAAGAAATTTTTATTTAGATGATATTCGTTGTATAGTTAGAAAATAATACTGTATCGTTGATTAATTAATTACATTTTATTTTATATGAAAATAAAAAGTTTTTATATAAATAATAGAAAAAATAATAGAAAATAAATAAGTTGAGGCACAGAGCCAACTTGGGCAACGGAGATAAAATTTTGATACAGTGACGCTATTTCAAAACTTTCTTAGGTAGGCGAGGGAAGGGGGAGGATTGGGAGGGAGTAAACATATATATATATATATATATATATATACTAGCTGAATACCCGCGCTTCGCTACGGTAAATTTTCCCTCTTTCATAACTTCCTGTTTTGGTTGATTGCCTGTCTTTTTTACGATTTCTCAATCAGTAATTCTAATTTTGAACCTTTTCTTTTTATTTAAGTCAACCTACACTGTAAAAAAAATGGTAACGTTCCATGTAAAATCCAGGAACGTTTCGCCTTTTCTCAGGTTTTCAGAATAATTTAGCTCTTTCCTGTGAAATTCTGGTTTTCTTATCTGAAACGTTCCTGAACAAAAGTTGGAAACAGCAAAACGCTGCGGCCGCCAGTTATTATTTTTTTGCAATAATCCGTTGCTCGCGCGCGAGTGTCGAAAAAGAATTCCTTAAATGAATGTAAAAAAATCAATATGGAATGCAAATAAATCAATAGACGACATAATCCTTTACGTCTCTATTGTCAAGACAATTCAGATGAAAATACAATACCTCCGTGACATCGCTAAGAGATTATCTCTCGTACTTGTCTGTGGAATGTTTAAGGAGCAGACCGTGTAAAAAAAATACACCTATTATTTGGATCTCCATTAACCAGGGGACCATCAAACATGATTCTCACCGATTTTGATTAATTTAAAGTATGTTTTAGAGTTCTTATCTCTAATTATTCTTGTGAAAGGATTACTTCAAATGGGCCTTAGATTTTCAGAAATTAGATGCCGAGGTTTAGAATACGTTTCAAATACCCATTAGTTTGCAGCTCTCAACGTGTCTTTCGTGGTGTGGACGCAGAAAGCTCGCACGCCACCCGTACGGTCCGAGTTCGATGCTACCTCTGGACTTTTTTTTTCTTTTTTAATTAATTTTATATTTTAACACTTTATTACAATTTGATTTAAATTTGATATATATTTGACACTTTGAATTGCTGCAAATTAGAATTTTTTTTTTTCAGAAAAAATATACAATTATGTTTAGTTTTTTTTTTTTTTTTTTTTTTTTTTTTTTTTTCATGAAAATTTATATGTATTTTATCTAACTTGTAAACTAACATAATTACTAACGAAAATCCAAAATATTTTATGTCTAGATTTTTTTCTAATTATTATTTACATTTATATATTTTTATATTTTAAGCAAAGTTCAGAAACAATATATCATATATATATTTACTTTATTGAATTTTAACTGAAAATTTATTTTTTCGTGTAAATTATAAATAATAATTTTGATGTCAATTTCAAAATATTTTTTCATTCTAACAAATAATGATAATAAAGCGAAAATTGTCAACTGGAAATGTAAAAATCGTCTGCGGATCCCGCATGCTGTGAAATGTCAGTAATGTTTTGCTGTCAACAGAAATATTCCTGGTATTTCGCAGGAAACTTACTGGCATTTCTGTAGAAAGTTTTTAACATATAGAGTAAAGTTCCAGTCATTTTCAAGAAATGTTTCTTGGAAATAATGGGCAACTCAGCTGCCCATTTTTTCCCAGGAACGTTGCGGAATTTTTTTTACAGTGTAGTTTTTATATGTAAAGATGGATTTTTACAATCACTAATTGATTTTTAACTCACTTCTTGGTATGTTAGAATTATAAACATTATATTTACAGGTGTGTTTATAGGTCAATAATGACAATGCAACTCTTTATTATTAGAAAAAAAATAATTATAAATTAATGCATTAATTTTAAGGCATTTTACTGTTAGCCTATCTCAGGTGGTAACTCACCAAATATTTTCTGTACCTCGTACAGTTTTATGCTAGTTGAAACAACAATAGATTTAATTATGCGCCAATGAACACTCGCCAAAATATGCCAAATGATTAAAACTGCAACAATGAAACATTTTAAAATAAAAAATACTAACAATAAATTAAAAATGAAGAATGTAATATTTTTAAAAGTATATATTTTTATCAATTATTAATTAATTAATTTAGGATTATATGCTAAGTAATACATTTAGAAATCCTAAAAAAAGATAACATAATGTTTCGTTTTTTTTCTTTCCAGCTGTCCTAACTTTAAAAAGAAACAGGGTAAAAATTATATATCATTTAATAAATTCATTTGCTTCTGTTTTTTACCAAGCATCAGAAAAAGCAGTGAATTAGTCATAATCGTGTTCTAAGCACACGTTAGATTAATGTACCGTAGCGGAAATAAATAAATAAAAACATGAATTTCGGTCAAACAATTGGGTGTGATTTTTAATATAAACATTGAATAGTTATAAAACAGTTTTAAAACAAACATTGTTTTCTTATTATTTTGACTTCTATGTTTATCTCTTTTTGTATCTTAATTTTCTAGTCATTGAACAGCATTTAATGCATCTCCATACCTATAAAGGGGATTACCATAGGGGGGCCCTATTCTGTCGCCAAATGCCGCCAAGTTTGTCGCTACATTGGAGATATATCGTCAAAAGTGACGCCAATTTATCGATATCTCTAATATTTCGTCAAATTCCCATAGACTTCCATTGTAAAACAATAGAGTTTACTTGTTTAGAGAAAATCAACAAATTGAGATATTTTAATGCAACAAAAACTAATATTAGCTTAAGGGATTATATTAATTATATTTAAGGGAGTTCAACGTTCAAGTAAATTAAATTATGAATAAAAGTAACACGATACAATGCTTAGCATGCTTTGCCAAACATAAATTTTAAGGGAGACCAAACTGGTCGCCAAGGGCAGCTAGTTTCTAAGATTACAGTTGTTAATTTCTTGAAATATATACGTTACTATAGCATTGAACAGTCCGTGCGGAAAAAACTGCTTGCGGGTGTACATTTCGTCACACTATATTATAACCATGAAAAAAAAAAAAAAACCTCGTTTTATTGACATCATTAATTCATATATGCCTTTTGCTCATTTCATTAAAAATACACACATTTAAAACATATGTCTAACTAATTTCATTTAAAATGATTAAAAGAAAAAATAATAATAAGAAAAAATACCTTAAACCAAAAAAAATTATTTCATCATCAAAGAGTATTTTGTAATTTACGCAAGCGAAATATAAATAATGTCATTGTCTATCAAATGAAATGAAACATTTGAAAAAAAAATAATTTTGTTGATAAAAAAAAATGATCATTTAAAAAATATAACTTTTGAAAATTACATGCTTTAAACACACCAGTTTTTTAAATCAATAAAAATAAGTACTTAAAATAAAAACATAAATAAATATTTTGCAAGTAATAGAATATAGTCAATTTAAACTACAGTCTTCAAATTGTAAATTTCTTTTACTACTGCAGCATGGCGTACGTAATACGTATTTCCCGCACTACAGTAAACATTTCATTCGTTGAATGAAGCCATTCATGGTTTTTTGAACAAACATTTTTATATGTATAATTCCTAACTTCTAAAATAATTTTATTGTAGCTTCCTCCTCATCAGATAACTGCCAAATAGTAAAATCTATGTCAGTATCAGTAATAAATAAGTTATAATTAATGATAAATGCTTTCTATTCAAAAAGTAACAAATTAAAAAGTTTCACGGGATTACGATGGAATAATACTCATAAAAAATATTCACGTTCAATAAATAGCAAGTGTTAATAATTGGCACAGTTTGCAGTAAAAATCGTTTGCACAATTAGGGTTGAAATAAATGGCGTGATATCATACATCTTGGCATGTTGGTAGAACGAAAAAGTACAACAGTTTTTTTTTCTTTTTTCTTTCTTTTTTTTTTTTTTTTTTTAGTTTTAGTTTTTGTGGCGTTTGTATTTTTTTTTTTCCTAACTGACATAGTTGTTTTAATTATTAAACCAAAAGAATTGATTAAAAAATATTCAATTTGAATTTATTCCCTTGCTATAGTAACAGAATAAAGAAAAAGAGTTTTTAGAAATTATAACTTGAAAATTTGAGGTTTTGGCGCCAAAGATAGCGCCAAATTAGAAAAATATGAAATATCTCATGAACCATTAGATTTAAAAGAATTTGGTTAGTACCATTCGATTCAGCATACAAAAATACACTAAAATATGTTATCAATTGAAAAATAACTATAAAATCAGATTTTTAAGGAATTTTTTAAAAGTTCGTTCTATTTTTTACCCCCCTTAGGGGTGGAATTTTAGAAAACCCTTTCTTAGCGGCACTCTATGTCATAAGACGTATTTTTACCCCAATTTTCAAGATTTTATGTCGTGTAGTTTGGGCTGCGCGTTGATTAATACAAATTCCAGACTTTCTTTTATATATTTAGATTTAAGTATATGCCTTATCTGTATTTAAATCTCTACTAAACTAATAATAATTATAATTTATTAAATGGTTATTTTTTTAATTAAAACATATTTAATGTTAATTTCCTAACAGCAAACTTTTACATAATTTATCTCAATTAATTTAAATGCAAAATATTAAATGACTGAAAAGATGTGTATATTTAAAAATTAAATATTCATTTTTTAATATGTTCTATATTATTTTACTACATTGTTAATTAATTATTGATAATTGCCTATGGCTATTGTTTGACATAAAGTAATAAAATATAAAAGTTGTATTATTATTTATGTTTCGTTTTTGTTTGAACCTGATACACACACATACATAAATATATATATATATATATATATATATATATGTTGTGTTTTAGAAATGTGCTTCTATACACGTATAATTAATTAAAATTTATGTATATTTAAGTATGTATTAACAGCTTTAAAAAAATTGGAAATTTTTGTTTTTGGCCGAAAATATGAGGATTAGCAAAATTTGGTTTCTGTTTCGGTCAATTCTCACTTTTAAGTTTCACAAATGCAAATCTCGCCAATAGAATTTTTATTTTTCACCTGAGTAAATTAGAAATATTTTTTTTATTAAATAATATGGTTTCGTTTTTGGTACTTTTTCCTATTACTTTCTTTTTTAACACTTTCCGACAAAGTTGAAAAGTGTTTATGACTTCGGTTTGTCTGACCGTCTGTCCGTCTGTCCGTCTGTCCGCGCTCTAACTCTCATAAATATAGTCGGATCGTTCTGAAATTTTTGGATGTTAGTGACCTCTACCATAGCACGATCCCTATTTCAAATAAAGTTTCCAGCATGTTTAGTTCATTTACAGGGACAGTCAAAAGTTTTCCGTTACATTACGGCCTATGAGAAAAAACGTTTAAAATGGTTTTTTAATGATGTTACATGCTTTCAAACATAATAAAATTCATATGCATTTATCAAGTGCGCTAAAATATGCATTCTATAGAATATACGATGCAAAGAATAGTTATTTATCATTTATAGGGCCACACAAAATAATTCCGTTACAGAACGATATAGAGGTGGAGGGAATTGTTTGCGGCGTATTTTAATTATGTTAAATTATTTCATGTATAATGGAATTGATATACATCGCTGAGGTTTAATATAACTTATTTCATGTATAATACGAAGTGCATAGCATTTGCAGGGAAACACAAAAGATTTCAGATACTATATTGTGTCCGAAGTACTGTACGGCAGTGATGATTGCTGGAAATGCATTTTTTTTTATTTATTTGCATTTTAAATGAAATCAGTAAAAGGCACGTACTTTAAATGTATGTAACATATATAATTGCTTCCAAAAGTATGAGGCTGTTATACTTTATTGGATTTCACATATTTTATAAAAATTACTATGCATATGAAAAGGTTTTAAAATGCAGATGTTAATAACAGAACTGGGAATGGATCGATAAAGATTTATTTCTATAAGATATTAAAAATTTGTTGTATTTTTAAATATTATTTGCTAGTTACAAATTATTTTGTCCTGCAGCTTTATCTTCCTTATAGTTAAAATAAAACGTTTCTATTTTTCATTTTTTTAAATTACTTAAAACATAAATGAAGCCCCAACTTTTTTTGTTGTTGTTGTTGCTGTTAAAAGAGAAAATTTGAGTAATAAAGCATAAAAGCCTCCTTAACATACAATAACTAATAATCAACATTTCTATTTAGTGAACACTTTTTAATCATCTGAGCAAATTTTATTTGTATGCTTTTACCTGTGAATACCGAACGAATCCCGGGGTCTCGACGTGTCCGTAACTTGGAGATTTTACTATATTTCATTAAAAGAAAGTAATTCATATATATTTATATTTGCTATAAAGTATTAATTCAATAAAATTAAGTAGTATACTTAATCAAAAATAAAAAAGATGCAGTACTTAAAGTACTTCATTAATAAAAAATATATTCTTTATTAAAAAAATATTCTTTAATAAAAAATTCTTAATAAAAAAGATGCATTACTTAAAGTACTTCCAAAATATTTTTTGTTTAATTATTTCAAAGGCACAACATTCTCAAATACGTGTGTAAAATATTATACTTAATAAGATACATATGTATATATATGAAACATGTATATATAAATGGAATGTCACATTCACCTTGGATTAAACCAATTTAAAATTAATAATCTTGCTAAAAAAATGTATATTTATTTCCTTAAAAGTTGTCAAAGTATGTCAAAATTTGTTATTACATATAAAATCAGTTTTAAAAATTTAAATTATTAATATCCCAAGCCGAGTACTTTTATTTCAAACGTGATCATCATCAGGGTTGGTGTAAGTCTACTTATTCTTTTTGGGGATGGGTATTTTCTTAAAACTTCTTTTTTCAAGCTTACACTCTTTTTGCAGTGTTTAAAAACTAAAAACTGTTCATATCCTCTGAAGTTATCGAAAAATGGCTCGATTAACGGCTAGTCCCAAATTGGGAGTCTTTCTTTCGCCGAAGAATCCCTTTTTTACCTAAAAGATGTAAAAATGATCTAGTTAACGATATATAATATTTTGAATAACAGGTACTTATCAGTCTGTTTTGTAATAAACGTTTATTATCATAAAAAACTGTTAAAATTAAGTTTACTAGTCAGTGTGAAATGGTGCTGCGTTTGCCTTAGTACTTTCTATAGTCGAAGCTCTAAATACTCATACTTTATGCATAGATATCTTGTAAAGATAGAGGTTTTTCATATATTTTATGTATACATTCAAATGTGGGTCGAGCACAAATGGGTATCGATTAATTTCTGAGTGCAAAAAATATTTTTTTTTAAATAAATAATATAAATATTTTGCAGTTTTCGATACCTTTCAGTCTAAACACAAATTTGAAATGCATTATACGTTTTATTTTCAAACACATAACCAGTTTTGTTTAGCATTATTTTAGTAATATTGGCAAAAAAAATTGATTTATAATAATGAAAATTCAAGAAGTAGTAACGATTAAAAAAAAAATTATTTGAACTCCCATCATACAATTTTTTAGAATTAACATTTCTTTTAGAATTAATTTCTTTTTCAGTTTTTAAAATAAAACTTGTTATTTAAATTCTGAAATATAAAATTTAAAATATTTCAAAAGTCACCTTTAAATATAAATAAAAAGACTTTTGAATATGTAAACAAATTTCAGTTGCTATTTTTTTCTCTAATTTACTTTTCATACTTTGTATAGATTTTAACTAATGGGATAATTAAGAAAATAGAATTCTCGCGGATATTAGTTCAGACGCTAATCGATGAGAAATGAACTTTGATGAATGTTAAAAAATTTAAATCAAGAAGAATTTTTACTTAATTACATCCATTAATTTAATATATTTTTTAATATACTTCTGGGACATTTTATTAGTGATTCATTAAAATTTAAATAAATTTTTACTTTAATGTAAACAAACGGACAAATTAGTTTTTTTTTCTTTTACCTAATTATAATAAAGTGGGGTTTGTTATATTTGAATTTTGTTTCATTTAGGAAATTTCTTACAGCTAAGTAATTTTGGTTGTTTAAGAAATAAAATCTGAATACATATTATTAGGATGAGCGAAGCGAATCCTCTACTAGTCTACTCAATTTACATTTTGTCGTACACTGTACAAAAAAACTATTCAGTATTTTGCCTTGAAATTAAACTTAAAAATACATTATGACCTGTAGATTTGCACAATGTTATTTTTTTTTACAGAATAACCTTAAAAAATTTATTATTTTAATTAATTTATTTTACATGTTTTTCCATTGCGGATGCATTTTTGAAAAAAAATGAAACACGTATATTTTCAGAAGAAAAATTAATAAATCATGGAGTCAGTACTTATAGATAGAATCATGATTAATTAAATAAATAAAATATATTTTCATTATTCCGCCAAAATTTCTCAAAAACTGTTTTTTTTTAATTTAACTAGCTGTTTAACCCGTTCTATGCACGGGAGTTCATGAATTGAATTCTAAAACCAAAATTTAAAAAAACTATTCGATTTAGTAAAATATTTTTCTACTATTGCTTATTTTTTTAATAAAATTTAATTTTTCATGTTACTATGGCAGCAGACGATAAAGCTGTATCTTTGGAATAAGGAATAAATAGAATAAAAAGTTTTGTGGGAGTTTGTGATAAAATGTTTGCGTTTATCTAAAAAAAAAATTAATAATTAAGCGGAATTAAATAATCTCTAATTATTTGCATGTGAGGTAAAAGAATTATTGTAATACCCGCTGGAGCTTTTAATATTGCAGCTTGGCATACATAATATGTATATCTCTAATTATTTGCATGTGAAGCAAAAGAATTATCGTAATGCCGGCTACAGCTTTTTAATATTGCAGCGTGGCATACATAATATGTAAGGTAAAAGAATTACCGTAATACCGGCCACAGCTTAAACTTTACTTACATTAAACTTTCTTATATTAAAAATGTATGTTATTTGAGAGAAAAATATACATTTTAATAGAATACTTTATTAAGATTGGTTGGAGATGGCGCATATTTTGTCTCTCATTTCTTTTAATCATATAATAGTTTCACGATATCTTTTGTGAAATTTTTAAAATACTTTTTTTAGGAAAATTATAGCATATTTTTAATGAATGAAAATTTGTGAAAATTCAATTATTTAATTAAATTAAGAATTTTTTAGTGTTAAGAATTCAAATGCACAACTTATTCTTATTATGTGAAATAATTTACGCAGACGAAACTTACGCATTTTAAAAGAATTATATTATGATTTTTTTTCTGTAAAGTGGCATCAAAAAAATTCTAAACAAATAAAATTAAATGTTAAATTTGTTATATAAAGTGTTATTTGAATTCGAAGGTTGAAAATTTAACCAAATGAAATATATTTACTATTAAGAAGTAATTACTATTAGTATTATTTTTAATATGTTGGCCGTTTAAAAACAATTTATGGAATGTGTTAGTTCTATTATAAAGAATGCCGAGAAAACGTACACTTACTGTTCGAAAAGAACGCGAACATGATTTAGCTTTAAGGCAAAAGACTAGATACCAGCGCAAAATACGACGACACGACGAATCTCTTCTGACAGATAATGCATGTGCTCGGAAATATGCTTTTAATTTCGAAGTTGCTCAAAAAAACTTAAAATTATATTTTTGTAAAATTTGTCATCGACGTTGGTTTGACATGCGTATTCAATCTGACGGATCTTGTAAGACTTGCCATAAATGTATAGTAAATAATGAACTAAATATTTTTTCTGTAGCTAATAATATGGATCCAGGTCCACAACCGGAAATATTGAAGAACTTAACTTTCGTTGAGGAGCAATTAATTGCCCAAGTTCATCCAGTTATTACTGTTTGTCGCATTAAAGGTGGTCAGCTTGGATACAGTGTGCAAGTTATTAATTTTTATCAAGATATTACAGAATTTTGTACTTTATTACCTCATTCCATAGATACTATATCACAATACATGTTTGTTAGAAGACAAGATGGTGAAGAATTCAAAGAATCAAAGAATCAAGTAAATCGTGAAAACGTTAAGTCTGCTTTAGAATATCTAAAGAAAAATAATCCTTGGTATCGTTATATTACTATTGATGAAAATAATTTGCAAAGTTTACTCGAAAATGAAAATATTTTTCCGCGAATAATACTCAGTCAAGAGCAACAGCAGATTATTTACCATCAGTTGAAAAAATTTTGAATTCTCTAGATGATCAATGTCCATGGACAAATAATATATATGAATCCGGAGCCCCAGATGTGACTTTCAGATGTAATCGAGAGGCAATAAATAGTATGTTAGGTATTAAAGAAGGAAATGATGAATGCAGTGTCATTCCTTGGCTTCAGATAGATACTATGTTGAGAATTTATTGGATCACGTGACCCAGGGCGGAGTTTTGACTACGTCATAATCCCGAACTGGTGAGAAAACTATTGTTTTTCTTTCAGATGGAATAAATTTATCTCGAAAATTGAGCCATGCTTGATATGCTCCCATGGAATTTATTATACGTTTATTTAAGAGTTAAATATTTTAATTGTTGTGTTTAAGTTTGCTGTTAATAAAATGAAGAAAAGGCATCAGGACTTTATTTTGAATAATCTCAACACGGCACATGAATATAGAAATATTCTTCTATTACTTTGGAATTCACGAACACCCTTTGTTTCTGTTTTTATATTTTCGTTTTAATGGTGCCGAAGTCCGCGAACTCAAGGGAATATTTAGTATAATGAATCAAATACTTATGGACGGGCTCACCCTGTAGGATAATTTCGAGCAGTAAGTTCGAATAAAAGGTACTGTACATTTTTTTTTATTATTATTATCATTATTGTAAAATGGAATTGATTGATAAGTTGAAAGCCAAGAGGAAGCTTGTTCGATAGGCATGTACAAAATTAATCACAACTATTGACACTTTTATATCGACTATTGATACTCAAAGTACAGATGATAAATGTAAACTATCTCAATATTTATTAAATCTGCAAGAAAAACAGGATGATCTTAAAATGCTAAATGAAAAAAATGAGGAATTAATTTCCGATACAACACAATTCGAAACGGAAATTCAAAAATCACTTGAGTATGACGAATCAATATGGTATTCAAAAGCTACTATCAGAATTAAATTGAAACAATTCAAGGTCGAGCAAGCTGAATCTGTTCCAAGTAATAACGTTTCTAGTTTTAATACTGCTTCACAGTCACAGATTTCGGTTAATTTGCCAAAACTTAATATAACCCCATTTAATGGTGATCCAAGTAAATTTTTGGAATTTTTTAACAGTTTTGAAAGCGCTATTGATTCAAATGAATATTTAAGTACTGTTGATAATTTTTTATATTTGAAGTCTTTCTTAACTGGTGAAGCTTATAAAACAATTGCTGGGTTTGCTTTGAAAGAAGAAAATTATAAGTCTTGTTTAACCTTATTAAAAGAAAGATATGGGAAACAAGACCAATTAATTAGTTGTTTTGTCAATAAACTCTTCGAACTTGAACCTGTTAAATTTTCTTCAAATATTAAAGGGCTTAGGAGTCTTTATGACGAAAGTGAAGTCAGTATTAGAAATTTACAAGCTATGGGTATTGATTCAGAAAAATGTGGGTACTTGTTAATCCCAGTATTGTTGAAACAACTACCACATAATTTAGTGGTTGAATTCCACAGGAAAAAGAACCCAACAAAGCGGGTGATATTAAAGAATTAAATTTATCAAATTTGAAATTGAATCTAGGGAAGCTGCAAATTCTATTTCAGGACTTTCTGTCAAAAGTCAGGAAACATTTCGTTCGTAAGTTGAATATCATAAAAGCAAATTAAAAATAAAAAATAATTTTCCGTCAGCGGCTGCATTGAATACAATTGTTAAAAATGCTTGTATTTTTGCAGTTCTAATTCGCATACTGGATTAGAATGTAAAACCCTAACAAACGAACAAAAAAGATACAAATTGAAGAAAGAGGGCAGGTGTTATCGGTGTTTTTTTAAACAGTCAGCTTGTAAAGTTAAAATTCAAAACTGTAAAACATGTGATAGTTCTCAACATAACTACCTGTTTTGCCCCCAAACAAAATCTAAAAAACTAGTCCAAAATCAAGTTTCTGAATTAAAAGAAGTTAATCGAGTTCAGGAAAATGACTCCGTTATGTCATCGGTCCACGAGTCAGAAAATTTGAGGAAAAATTATACCACTTTGTTTCAAACTGCTTGTGTTCAAGTTGAAAGGGGATCTAAAAAACTAATCGCTAGAATATTATATGATTCGGCTTCCACCAAGACATTTATTCGAAGCGATTTAGCAAAAGCATTAAATGCAAAAATCTTAAGAAAGGAAAAACTTTTCATTTACACATTTTCTAATAGAAATCCCACTGAATCCGAATTTGAATGTGTAAAAATAACTTTAAAAAGTAGATTTTTTCCTTACAAGTCTATTAATGTTGAGTCTATTAATATCAGTGTTATCAAATTTAAATGAATTTAAATGTACCAAAAGAAATGTTCCCTTAATTACCGATGAAATATGCGGTACTCATTTGTGTTAAATGTAAATCCACAGATAAAAAATATTATCTCTAAAGATATAGATGGGCTGATACATTTGAAATAGAATATCCAATTCAAATTCTTTTAGGCGCCAATTATATTTATCAAACATTGTCTGGATCGCTTACAAAAATAAACAAGCAATTATATTTCCAAAGATCAATTTTCGGCGAAACGCTAGTTGGACAGGTGCCAAATAATCAAATAAGCAATTCTGTTCTGTGTTTAAATGCCTATTGCTCATCTAAAGAAAAAGATTTGACTTGTTCTGTGTAATAAAGAAATAAAACTAGCCTCTGATAATTTAAATGTTTTCCAAAACAATTTACGATTTGTAAATGGCAAATATGAGTCACCTCTAATGTGGAAATCGAAAGAAATGAAAAATAATTTAAGGGATAATTTTAATATTGCAAAGACAAGGTTTATGTACTTAGAAAAACGATTTGATACGGATGAATCATTATTTGAAAGATATAATGAGGTAATGAAAGAGTAATTGAAAGAAGGGATAATTCAAATGTCCCAGCAAACACATACCTTTCGGCATACGATCGGACCGCAGCTGGCAGTGTCGGTTAAGTGTCGGCATGGGCACAGTGGTTTCGGTGAAGTTTCGGCAACATGTCGGCAACTGAAACCCAAGAATGTGCTTTTTCGACTGCCGGTTACTGTAATCGGTCCCCATATGGTTATATATCGGCAAGCGACTTACACCGGCAAGTGACTCAGGACCGGTATGTTATTTCTGATAGTGGCCCGATTAGATTTGCCAACATCGGTCCAAATTCGGAATTTTTAGTCTTCGCCGACATTTTTTTTTCTTTTTCTTAATTTGGTTTGAGTTTGAGTTTTGATAAGATTTGTATATTTCATGTATTTCATATAAAATTCTAACAGTGATAAACAAAAAAAAAAAAAAAAAAAAAAAAAAAAAAAAAGTCAAAAATAGCCTAAATTTATTTATTTTTAAAAAGTTGTTACTGAATTTATTTTATAAAGGACTTACAATTATTTGAATCACCAAAAGAGTTTTTTATATATCGCTTATTAAAATTATTATTCATTTTAAACTTAATCGTAGAAAAAAAATCTATGTTTCTTTTTTTTTATTTAAAAATCAAATTATTAAAAAGTGTTTAAAATTATTTTACAAGCTATAAAAATAAAAATAAAAACTACCCAAATTTTTAGCATTAAAATTTAAAAGAAAGATTCAGAAAATTCTCGCTTCAAAAAAAATATTTACCACAGAAAAAAAAAAAAAAGTTAAATTAACACTTCTATGTTATTTGATGATTAAAAAATGTTGATAAGTAAAAGAATCATTATTGCTAGATAATCACTAAAAATATATTCTACATGAAATCATTCAATGACAAAAAATGAACTCTTATTCTAATTAAAAGTGGTTAATTACCAACTTATATTTTTATTAAAATTAGTTTTTCTATGTTACAAATATATATTTCTATAACAGAAAAAGCTCTGAAATTCCCTTATTTTATTTAGTAAGCATTCTTAAATTTATAAGAAATATTCAGAAATATCCCCCATTTAAAAATTATCTTCCAAAAGAAAAAAAAATATGTAAATTAATATTTATTTTATTTTTAAATTAAAAATATTGATAAGTAACAAATTAATATTGCAACATACTCATTAAATATATGTTCTACTTTAAATCATCAAAAAAGACTGAACTCTTATTCTAATTTAAAATTAATTAATTACCAACTTTTTATTTATTAAAATAAATTTTTCCATGTTAAAAATATATATTTTATAAATTAACGCAACGCAACGCACGTAATTACATTATAATTCCTAATAAGAAAATTTGATTAACTGAACAAAACTTCTAAAAATATTTTTTTATACTTAATTATTCTTAAATTTATACGAAAAACCAATTCATTTGCTTTAACAAATTCGCTAAGATATTTATTTCATTCATTTAAATATTAAATTAACTTTTAAATACACGCGCCTAAGACAATTACAAATAAAAAAATAAAATAAAAACACTTAAAAATTCTAATTTTCCCATCTACCAATTACCTTCAACGACAAACGATTACTTATTGATATGTCTTCCCCTTATTACCTCATATAATCCTCCCCTGATCGAGTCTCTCTGGCCAAGTGGTTAAAGCCTCTGATTCCTGTCCTTGGGTTCGTGGGATCAAATCCCGCCCCTTCCACCGCTAAAACACGCTCCTTTCAAATGTACTTCCACGATGGCTCGTAGATGGCGCCATCAAAACAATTTTTTTTTCAATTTATGCTGGTGTCGGGCTGCGGCCGGCATTCGTATGGATAGCTATCGGCGTGCTGTCGGCATAGTGTTTTGCCGATACCGGACCGGCTACGTGCCTCATGAATCGGGCCGCATTCGCGCGGCGTATCAAAAAAGATACGGAACCGGTAGCGGCAAGCGGTATCGTGCCAGTACGGCCGGTAGTGGCAAGCGGCTGTTGCCCGATTGCTTACCGATAGCTCTGTGTTTGCTGGGGTGTGACGAGAATTGTGTAAATAAATATACAATGCCCCATAGAGAAGTATTTAGGGAATGTTCTGATAGTTCTGAAACTAGAGTCGTTTTTTATGCAAGTAGTAAACAGGGAACTAATTACCGTTTAAATGAATGTCTTCTTTCGGTGGAAAATTTGAATGCAGACTTAGTAGACGTTATTTTGAAATTTCGAGAATATAAAGTAGGTTTTTGTGGTGACATAGTCAGGGCTTTTTTACAAATACAGGTTTCGAATGTGACAGAAATTATTTATGTTTCTCATACTAGAAAAACTGTGATAAATCTCAACCCGTAGTAATGTATCATTTCAATAGACATTGTTTTGGAGTGACCGGTTCGCCCTATGTTTTGGCAGCGACTATCAAAACCCATCTTAAGGGATATAAAATTACACATCCTCTCGCACATGAAATGTTAAATAAATCACTGTACTTGGACGACCTTTTTTATGGAAGTTCCACTGTTCAAGAAGCATTTCAATTATCTACTGATGCTGTTTCTATTTTGAAAGACGCGAACATGACTACGAGGAAATTCGACACAAACTCTGAAGAGTTAAAAAATTTGTGGAAAAACTCCAATCCCAAAATTGAAATAAATGAACATTCCGATAAATCTTTGAAAGTGTTAGGTCTTAGTTGGTGTAATGAGGAAGACACATTGTCCCTGAATTTAATATCAGTGTTATCAAATTTAAATGAATTTAAATGTACCAAAAGAAATGTTCTTCATGTAGCTGCAAAAATATTTGATCCTTCTGGATTTGTTTCTCCTTTTATAATTCGAATAAAGTGCCTTCTGCAAGAATTGTGTCAACTTGGTTTGGAATGGGATGAAGAGTTTTCAGGAGAAATTAAGGACAGGTGGCTAATGTGTTGTAGCGAAATTAAGGAACTACAAAAAATCAATATCCCTAGATATTACTTTCCCAATTTTGTGGATGGAGATAATATACAGTTACATGTATTCTCAGACGCTTCATTAAAAGCTTTTGGAGCAGTGGCGTATTTTAGGTATAAAACGTCACATGGCACTTTTAGCACTAGTTTTGTAGTTTCTAAGGCACGGGTAGCACCGCTTAAAAAGTTAACATTGTCTAGGTTAGAGTTATTGGGTGCTGTAATAGCTGCAAGACTTGTTAAACACTTGAAGGAATTTTTTAAGTGGATTGGAAAGATTATTTTGTGGAGTGATTCCACTATAGTCCTACATTGGATAAGAGGCACACCGTCGAAATGGAAACAGTTTGTCTCCAATCGAGTCACCGAAATACAGGAAATAACAGATCCCAGTTCCTGGAAATATTTCATAGGCAAACACAATCCGGCAGATTTGTTGACCAGGGGGTTATCTAGTAAAGATTTAATAAACTCAAAAAAATGGTGGCATCGGCCTGAATGGTTGACTGAGCCAGAAAACGTTTGGCCTACGGTAAAAGCGTTTGAATTTGATCCCACTGACAAAGATGTTGAATCCGAGTATAAGTCTAAAGTTATAGTTAGCTCAGCAATAACTTATGAAAAAATTATTGATCCTGGCAGATTTAACAACTTGAGAAAATTATTAAGGGTCACTGATTAGGTGCTACGCTTTGTAGATATACTTAAAAGAAAACAGGATTACTAAGGTACTCTTACGTCTGACGAATTATATAATGCTGAACAGTTTTGGATAAAAGTTGAGCAAAATGCATTTTATTTTAATGAAATTACATGTTTAAAGAATGCCAAACCTATCCCAAAGGACTCCAATTTGTTGTGTTTAAATCCCTTTCTAGATGACCAAAATATATTGCGAGTTTCGGGAAGATTACAAAAATCCCAATTGACAGCGGATGAAAAGCATCCTGTTATACTCCCTTCTAAATCTGAATTGACTAAATTATTAATCTGAGATTCTCACGAAAAAGTATTTCATTCAAGTATATCTCATAAGTTAGTACAGTTAAGAGAAAAATATTGGATAATAAGAGCCAGACAAACTATAAAATCACTTCTCAAAAATTGCGTTATTTGTAGAAAATTCAATTCTTCTCCAGGAAAACAGATGATTGCTCCACTACCTGCTGATCGAGTGGAACAAGCAGCTCCATTTTCAGTCATTGGAGCTGATTTTGCCGGACCATTATTTGTGAAATATGATTATACCAAACATCATATTCTTCTAATAACATGTGCAGTGACTAGAGGTATTCATCTTGAACTTGTCAGCAATTTATCTACAGAAACCTTTCTTCTTGCTTTTCGACGCTTCATTGCACGACCTGGCTTGCCTTCTGTGGTGTTTTCAGATAATGCACGTACCTTTAAACGTGCCGATCTGGAACTAAAACAACTGTGGTCTATTGTGAATCATCAAGATGTAAAAAATAACTGTGCTTCGAACTCAATCAAATGGAAGTAAATTGTTGAACGAGCCGCCTGGTGGGGCGGATTTTACGATCGTATGGTTCGTACTGTAAAGGTTGCTCTACGGAAAACTTTAGGAAAGTCCTCTCTGACTGTGGATCAGTTGCATACTGTTCTTCTCGAAATTGAGGGAATGATAAATTCCCGCCCAATTACTTACGTTGGAAGTGATGCTGAAGAACCAACTGCTTTAACTCCTGCACATTTTCTTTTAGGAAAAAGAATCTCTTCACTACCTCCAGTAAGACTTCACCTTGATTCAAATTTCTCTTCTAGGAAAATTTTTATAAAGGCTTTTAATTATCGAGAAAAGTTAATGAGATCCTTTTGGTCAAGATGGAAAAATGAGTATTTGTTAAATTTGAGATCGGCTCATTCTAGTTCGGTTAATACCAACACCCACTCCTTTAAAGTTAACGATGTAGTTTTGATCAAAGATGATCATTTACCTAGAAATTTTTGGAAATTAGGAAGAATTCTAGAGTTATTTCCTGGAAGAGATGGTAAGGTGAGGGCTTGCAAGTTAAAAATTGAATCATCAATTATTAAACTACCTGTACAATTATTGTACAATTTGGAGCTCCAGAACTGAAAGTAAAACTTTTTTTTCTTCCCAATAACAGAACATTCTAGAACATTATTATGATGTATATTTAATGTTTAAGCAATATGATGTGTATTTTTTTTATATTATTTACAGGAATATATCTTGAGTAAGTATCACTGAAATGTATATGTATATATATTTGCATTATTTCTTGAATTTTATATTTGCAATTTCTTGTCTTCTTGATTTAAATTTGATGGTTAAATATTCTATTAGGTTTGTATTCATTCTCGGACTGAGTTATAGAATATTGATATCAAAGTAGCATGATTAATCTAGATAGAATATCGAACTTGGTTTCACTCTTGAATATTTATTATCTTGAATATATTATTTGTTTCTAATTTAAACCTTTATAATTTAATTTTAATTTTGTACTTGGAATATACTATATTGATATTGAATACTAATATATTAAATTGTGTGCTTGAATAACTTAACATTACTTTAATTTAAAATTTATGTAAGAATTTGAATTTCTGAGAAATATGAAGTATTATTTGTTAAATGAAAACCAGGTTACTTGTATTGAAGTTATTTCTGTATGATATACTTTCTTGAAAAATTTTGATGAACCCCCATGTTGTTCATTGTGGGGCAGGATGTTGAGAATTTATTGGATCACGTGACCCAGGGCGGAGTTTTGACTACGTCATAATCCCGAACTGGTGAGAAAACAATTGTTTTTCTTTCAGATGGAATAAATTTATCTCGAAAATGGAGCCATGCTTGATATGCTCCCATGGAATTTATTATAAGTTTATTTAAGAGTTAAATATTTTAATTGTTTTGTTTAAGTTTGCTGTTAATAAAATGAAGAAAAGGCATCAGGACTTTAATTTGAATAATCTCAACAAGGCACATGAATATAGAAATGTTCTTCTATTACTTTGGAATTCACGAACACCCTTTGTTTCTGTTTTTATATTTTCGTTTTATACTAAGCCTATAAATGAATTTTCATGTGATGGATATATTTGTAGAGCTTTTCCTACGTTATTTCCAACAGGAAGAGGTGATCTTAGAGATGCTATAGTTCGTAAAATTACACAAAAAGAATACTTTAAATTTCTCATGATACATATATGACGATGGAAGATTTGCACGGCATCCAAGATTTAGATTTTTTGCTTTCAATAGCATAATGCGTTGGACAGCATTACAAAATAGAATTATTTGTATTAAAAAAAACCTCGCCTACATGTTGAAACAGTTGAAAAACTCCAGGAACGGTTGCAGAAAGATACTACATTGTACAGTCGATTTTATCTTTCAATGCTAATTTAAGATCATCGAGTTCTTATTGGTTTATCAGATCACGAGAATTGTTAGACGTGGTTGAGGAATTGGGAACTCCTACTGTTTTCATTACACTTAGTGCAGCTGATTTATACTGGCCTGAAATTTATCGCATTAGTGATGCAGACTATGTTTACACTAATTGTAACCAAAATTCTGAATTCATCAGAAAATCAAAATTGTTGAATTGTAATCCTTTAATCGTTGCTTACTTTTTTCATCAGCGGTTGCATTTTTTTATGGAACATGTTTTCAAGAAATATTTCAAAATCAAGGACTTTCGATTTCGTATTTAGTTTCAACATAGAGGTAGTCCTCACATGCATGGTCTTTTCTGGTTTGAAGATGCTCCTGATGTAAACAATCTTAGTTCAAATGATGATGAAAAGATACGTAAAATTGTAGAATACTTTGACGAGTTCATATCGACTTGGCAACCAGATCCTAATCAAGTTTATGATATACATCCATCTAAATTTCATTTTAGGGATGTGCCTGATGAAGCTGCTGACTATAATCACTTAATAAGTGTAGTACAAATGCATAAATGTTCTAAAGCTAATTGTAAGAGAAAGAAAAAAGATTCTTCTGAAGTCACGTGCCGTTTCAAATTTCCCAAAGAATGTTCTCACGAAAGTAGAATTCAGTTCCTTGCTAATGAACCCGAATACATTTCAAAAAGAAATAGTCGTTATTTAAACAGTCATAGCCCACAAATTTTAAAAATTTGGCAAGCAAACATGGATTCTTAAGCAGTCGTTTCCATTCACGCAGTTCTAAAATATATTGCTAAATATGCTAGCAAAGGTGAACCCAGATCAGAAGGGATGAAAGATTTCATCAGACAAACAGTTCAAGAATCACGCGATAATATCAATGTTCAGCGAATAATTCAAAAGATTTCAATAAAATGTGTGCTAAACGTGATTATTCTGCCCAGGATATATTTTGGGTGTTAATGGGATAGCCTTTGTATAAATCATCTCGTCAGTTTGGCACAATTAATTTAGCAAGGAACGCATGGGAACAATTAAATATGAATAAGGAGGATGGAAGCATATCCGTTTCAAATATTTTAGAAAAGTACGAGCAAAGCCCAGTGAGATTTGAAAATATATCCTTGGAAATTATTTTACAAACGTTTATAAACGGGATGAAAATTTCAGTATCAGAAAAAGCCATTTATCCCCAGAATTATACCGAAATTGAAATATGATCCCAATAATGTAAATAATGAAGATTTCTATAAGCAACAAGTTATGTTGCATATTACTTGGCGTGATTTTCAAGTTATGAATCCAAATAATACTTCATGGAAAGTTATATATGAACAGCATTTTGAGAATAATGAAATTCAAAGATTGGATTTAGAATATCTGTTGCAAAATTCAGAAGATGAGGAAGAATTTGAAGAAATTGAATCTACTGAAATAGATCAACCATTTGACTGGATGAATGTCGCTTCAAGAAAATATAATACAAAGGATGAATTAGATTTGGGCAGAAGGGACAGTGATATATAGTATAAGTGGCATACTATTCAAAGTCAAGATTTGCTTAATAAATTACAAAATTTTATTGAAAATGAAAAGGTGAAAGAGAGTGAAAAAAGTGGTTGTGTCACTGTTCCTTTTAATTTGCCAAATTTTGTCTTTTCCGATGAACAGAAAAAAATAATAAATATTTTTGAAGAACAGCTTATTTTCTTGTAAGGTCATAGGTGAGAAATGCCAATAAAAGGAATTGTTGTCCAAGGAAAAGCAGGTTCTGGAAAAAGTACTTTAATACATTACTTCACTGCTCGATTAAAATGAAACATTTGGCCCATCTTCTTTTCAATTGCTTGCACAAACTGGTGTTGCCGCAGTCAATATAAATGGATCAACGATTCATTCAAAACTTTTATTGGGACTAGATCAAAAGCTAAGAGATCTTAGTCCATATTCGATTGGTCAACTTCAGGAGGAGTTTCGAAATTATAAATTCATAATTATAGATGAAATGAGTATGATTGGATGCAGTCTTTTGCAAAAAATAGATTTACGATTACGAAGTGTTGAGCAATCGAAACAAGATTAACCTTTTGGTGGAATGTTCTTATATCTATTTGGAGATATCAAACAACTACCTCCAGTAAACGACAGGCCTCTTTACAGTGACAAAAATCAAGGAAGTTAGTTTATTTTGGAAGGACAATTGTTATTTTCTTCGACTATTCAATTTTTTTTTCATCATCCTTCCGGCAAAATGAAACTCAACAAATATTTTGTAGCATACTTGATCGAATTAGCAATGGAGAATGCACTACTGAAGACTATAAAATATTAATGAATAGAAGCTTACAGTCTCTTTCAAAAAGCAAATAGCATTTATTTAAAGTTGCAATTAGGCTGTTTTCAATAAATAAAGACGTAAAAGAATATAATAATGAAAAATTAAAAGAACTGCGTCAACCTGTTGCCTTGATTCAAGCTCTTCATAATTTTACTAAAGCAAAGTTGGCCGATTCTGAAATGACAAACGGACTTGAACCATTTCTTACTTTATCAATTGGGTCTAAAGTAATGTTACGTTCTAATTTGTGGACCGAAAAAGGTTTAGTAAACGGGTCTTTAGGCTATGTTGCAGATAATATTTATGAAGAAAATCACGGGTCACCAGACCAGATGCCGCGAATAATCATGGTTAAATTTGAAAACTACAGTCATTCAAATTATGAGAATGGCTGCGTTCCGATTCCACCATTAACTAAATTCTGGAAAAATGGAAATATAAATTGCTCAAGAAAACAATTTCCTCTGCAGTTATCTTTTGAAGTTACAATTCATAAATCCCAAGGTTTAACATTAGATAAAGCAGTCGTAGATATTGGGGATAAAGAGATATCAGTTAGCTTAATGTACGTAGCGTTGTCGAGAGTGAAAACCCTTCAAGGTTTAGCATTCAATAGAAAATTTCCTTACGAGAGATTCTACAATATCAAAAATTCTCGTATGCTAACATGCAGAAAAAAAGACGAAATTAGAATGAAAAGTTTTACAGTTAGTTTAGATACAGAAAAGTTTTACATTCTTAGTATCAACCAGGGCAGATTTCAAATGTTTTTCCAGAAAATAGGATTTTGAAGAAGTAACTTTCTTCAAGCTCTCTTGAAATATATTATTCTAAGATTGCTATAAAATGTTATTTGATGAGAATTACAAAGATTGGAAACATACCCATTTCAAACCATTTGAGAAACCACCAGAGGCTATCGTGAAATGTAAAAAACATCTTTAAAAGAGATTTTAGTTAAAAATTTAAAAATATTTTGTAAAATTTTGCTTCGAAAATATTTTTATTTATACCGGTCTTATATAATAAATAAAAAATTCCGAGGAAATTCTTAGTTATTTGGCTGAATTTACATTCCTCAAATTAAAATGCGCCAAAACATAAAATAACGTTCTTGCTTAATAAAGATCCAAAAATAATATAAAAAATTATTGTTACTTTCAAATATTTATCTTATTAAATAATGCTTCACGAATCCAAACAAAGCATGGCTTTTGCTAGTACTGATAAATATACTTAATCTTTAAAAACAATAATTAAAGTTTAATAAAAAGATAAAAGAAAAATCAGTAAATTATGTAATGCTTTATTTTACATTCGCACTCTTTTCATATTACATAGGATCTATAAATTATCAAATAATTTTAAAATGCAAACAATCTGAATATTTCTTGAGGCCTTAATCAAATGATAAAATGAACAAAAAATGAAAAAAAAATGAAATTATCTTTAAATTTGCTCGAATAATAGGACTGATATAAATAATGCCTCTGGTGCCCTTTTTTTAGTAAGTCATTAAATTTAATTGAATTTCCCCTTTAAATATACACGAAAAAACAATTCTGTTTTTTTTTCTCTGTAACCAATTAGGATCTTTAATAATTGATCTATATATACATCGGAATATGTTTTGAGAAGAGAGATATTCGAATTTTATTTCATTTAATAACCATCTAACGTCTATTTACAGGAACTTTTTTCGAAATTAAGAATTCAGGCATTCACATGGAAGTGCAAAAAAGGAACTTTTACAGGAGAGACTACCTTTTCCATTCCGAAGGCATTGTATTTACTACCTGAGCCATCTTGTAGTCATAATAGTAAAAATAATAAACGGGATATGTACTTACTCTCTTTCCCATGTTATTGGTCTAGATATTTACTATTTTACCAACGAAAAAAATGGAAAAATGTTTTTCTTTTTTTTTTCTTTGTTTTTGCACTTATTGCCCTTCTTATATTAACGCCTCATTTGAACTAGTTATATAGAAATTACAAAATGCATAAAATAATGCAGCGATTAATTTTTAATACTAATTAATTCGACGACATTTATATAATTGATATTTATTCGTCATTTGATAACGGTTATTAAACAATCGTTAGTATTATTAAGCAAAATTATATCTGTAATTTAAACAAAAATATAATGCATTTTGGATATATGCATCTATATTATATGCATCTATACACTGTTAAAAATTGACAACACACACGTAATTTATCTTTTTTCTGACCATAATATGGTCAGATACAATCCATAACACGGTCCAGTAACCATTATCTTTAAAAATGGTTGAATGACTGGACAATTTGCTGCAATTTTTAAGGTGTAAGATTAGAAGGTAACACTGGAATGTACGAAATATTAAGCACTCATAAATATTTTTACAGTCAGTATTTTTTCAACAGAGTAGCTTGAATATAGAAATCACCAAATCTCCTCTTCAGCACTGCCGTAAGTGTTACACTCTAAAAGAAAACTGCATTTTGAAACAGAAAAACTTTAACCCAGGCGGTCAATACAGTTGCTGTAAAATTTACAAGCCGTTCTCTTTAAGAGTGCTGTGAAATTTCTCAAGTTTGGGAAAGTCTTGTTGCTATTGGCTGCGTGATGCACGTGCCAGAAAGAATTTCGTTTTCACTTCACTTGTTGCTTGAATTCACTTTTCCAGCATCGGTGTTTCAATTCGATTTCATAGGATCAGTGTTTGAAAAATTACAAAATAAACTGCAAGAAAAATAACTGTATTTTACAACAAAGGGTGCTGGAACCCTTGGGGAAAGCCGCATCGCTATTTGTTGCGTGGTGCATGTGACAGAATTAATTCGATTTTTACTTCTCTTGTTGCTTGAATTCGCTTTCACAGCATCAGTGCTAAAATTCGATTTCACAGCAGCGGTGCTTGAAAAATTACAACATAAAGTGCATGAAAAATTACAACTTTTTTTACGCTGTATTTGTAAACCACTTTTCTCATCATATAAGATAGAAGTATATGATTTGCAAGAAGTGCTTCAAATATCTCCAGGAGCAATTTCCAATATTTCGATTGGGATAAAAATAAAACAAAGGAAATTTCATATCATGCAATTGCAATTTATTAATCGAAAATGTTTAGTACAAAAACTCTTCTAAATGTAAAGTGTCGGCAGTCAAACAAATGCCCAATAAGCTTACACATTGTAATGTCCTATATGGCTTCAAATAAATGTTTAATACACTACAATAAATGCTCACTATATCATCCACTACCAACAACGCAAAACCAATCGTAATCGCAAAATCAAATTTATCGATCACTTACTATCGCACTGAATCTGTTTAATATATGACAAGTGCATTGTTTGCATTATCTGTAGCTTTAAGGGGTCCTGTACCTTTTAAACGCGACGGAATTTAACGAAAAACTTCAAAGTTTGAATTAGTCTATCTTCAAAACCTTTTCATGTATAAACATGAAATTTTGGACATTGATTAAACAGATTATGCTTTGTAATATACTACCAACGGAAATTTGTTTACCCTTTACAGAATTTGTGTATTGTTGAAATCAAAATAGTTCTTTTTTTTACCCCATAAGTCATTGCGCGCATGATATCTTGAGAAAGTATGCATGGATTGTCATGAAATTTGGTAAATATACTAAACAAATATGTGTGTTTAAAATGATCTACTTTTAAGTATTTACAATGGTAATATTTTTAGTTATGACTATTTTTATTCATTAAAAATACAAAATTTTTAATTTTTTTACGAAAATATTTTTTTTTTTATATAGTTAATGAAATAATTTTAGCCTAAGAGTAGATCATTTTAAAAACACATATTTGTTTAGTATATTTACCAAATTTCATGCCAATCCATACATACTTTCTCAAGATATCATGCGCGCAATGACTTATGGCGTAAAAAAAGAGCTATTTTGATTTCGACAATACACAAATCCTGTAAAGGGTTAATAAATTTCCGTTGGTAGTATATTACAAAGCATAATCTGTTTAACCAATATCCAAAATTTCATGTTTCTACATAAAAAGGCTTTGAAGATAGACTAATTCAAACTTTGAAGTTTTTCGTTAATTTTCAGCGCGTTTAAAAGGTACAAGACCCCTTAAATTCTTCTAAATCAGACAAGTAGATCAGGCAATCTAAAGGCCTCTGAGGTTGGGTAACTTAATTGTTGATAACGATGTACAGTCGTGGAAAAAAAAGTAAACATCCCTTACTAACTCTGAAAAAAATTATCGTAGAAGAAAGTTACTGGTACCACACGATTGGTAATAAACTCTACTTTTAAATGATGTATATAAAAGTTGCTTAAGGGGGCATTTACATATTAAAACGAACCATAACTTTTTTTTTTAATAGCAGTACACAAGTCTGACAGCATGAATAAACTCTGCAGCCTGCAAGCCTTAGCCTAAAAACAAATTTTTATGCAATTCGTACGATAAGTTTCCGAGAAATTAATTATTTCAAAACCAGCGTATTTTAGGTGCTGTATCCAAATTGAAGTTCTGTACTCGATTGTTGACTGATAGAGCTCCCTTCTTGATCAATGCATTTAGCAGTTATTGAAGACAGCTAGATTACAGGATAGCAGAAGAAATGTCAAAATATCTAGTCGATTCTATCATGGACGGCTTCTTAAATCATCATTTTGCCGTTTTATAAGCATAATTTGAAAAATACTTCGAAGAAAAATGTGAAATTTTGGATTTCCATAATGCAAGACTTAATAAATCTAAACCCATCAAAAAATTATAGGTTGCAAATCATAATTTTTTCGAATATTAATTTCATAATTCATAATTCATATCATAAAATTATAAAAAATGCAAATTCAACGTATTTATATTTGGGTATATTAGTATTTTTGCTATACAAAAAATTAGTACATTGGGAGTATAATTTCAGGAGATATAAATAAAAATGTGAAAATGGAATTTAACATTAGAAGCACTAAATTTTGAATGTTTATAATTAAAACAAATTATCATTCAAATGATTTGAAATTTGGTGTCTAGGCATAGTTTGAACCGAAGATTTGAAATATCTTGTTAAAATTGGGTATTGTCATTGAAAAAAGTGAAGTTTGGGTTCGTTTTAATATGTAGATGGCCCTCTAATCAAATTTTACATACATCATTTAAAAGTACACTTTATTTCCAATCGTTCGGTACCAGTAACTTTTTTCTACGATAATTTGTTGAGGAGCTAGTAGGGGATGTTTACTTTTTTTTTTTGGACGACTGTACATTAGCGGGCAAATCCTGCGTCAGTATGTCATTTCGATAGACAACATCAAAACTTTTGACACTTTTGAAAGATCAATCTTGACGGAGAGTAATCAATTAACAATTCTAAAACTTTAAATGACTTCACGCTTTTCATCATCATGACATCACGCATTTTTCAAAAGCGGAAAAATGCGATAAATGAGAGTAAAAATATTTATTTACCTGTTATAAATGTAAACTTACAACTTTATATAGTTAAAATGATAGGTGGATAGAGATAAGCTAATAAGATGATGAAATGTGAATATTTCTTAATAAAATTATAAAAAAAAAATTCAATAAAAATCTACAAAAAAAAAAAAATATTTCTACAAAAATTAATACCTAAATGAATGGTCTTGAAGACATATTTTAATACTGTGTTAACATTTAAAAATAATAAAAGTGAAAGAAATTTAATTTCGACGACAACATTCATAAAAATATTTTACATAAAATTGAATATTTTCAATAAAGCATTTTCCCTTATTTTTTTTAATCGTTTTCATTTAATATATTCCTTCAAGACTGGCGGTGGAAATTTTCGGAACAGAAAAAATATATATTATTTAAAAAATGTAAACTATTTTTTTTATATACACGAACATTTTTTTCTAAACTACCATTCTTAAATAGTGTGTTTCTATGTATCACATCCATTTTGTAATAAAGTGCTAGAAATTAGCGAAATTAGGTAAATTCGAAACCGTATAATCATAAGTTTTGAATCTTAAATTCTATTAAAGATAAGCAAATTTTAAAGAGTTTACAGTTAATAGAAAATTAAACAATATAGTATATTTATTTCTAATTACTCACAAACGTTTTTACTTCAAAATTATCCACACTTAGATAATAATATCATATCATGTAAATTTTATCAGTGAAGTAAAGTTAAATATGCGACTATAATTGCTAAACATGCATCTAGTTCTCTTAAGCGTATTACAGTAAATAATATAAAGGATGAATAAATTTCAGATTTTGAGCAGAATTACGAATAAATCCGATTTTAAAAATTCCGAATGTATCATGGGATTTATATACAAAATAATGCACGATTAATTTTTAAAGAAAATAATAATTGTATCAACAAGCAGATATCATCATGAAAAATTAACATCAATTTTCTTCTTTAAAGTCAAAGTCGAGTGTCTAAAGTAGTATAAATAATTCTTGTTCAACATTCGTTAGCGGATAATTCTTAACTTTTATCTTTAAATACCTTTTTTGATTAGAGATATAAAGTTATCTTTCTTGGCACATACAGAAATAATTGAAACTCATGTCATGTCAAATAGACATATTTAATATTAAAAAGGAAAACAGTAATTTTGTAAAAAATATTAAAAATGCTATGCTTCGATTATCTATATTATAAAGGACAAACATATCTGTGCGTAACGCATACGTCATTTTGCGAATGGCAACACTTTGAAATTTGAAATAAAATTTTGGTTTTGTAATTTTCTCTACTGCAAATTTTTATACTTCTAAACATCGCACATTTTAAATTTTTACACCGCTGTATAACGAAAAAAATTCTCCTTTAAATGCAATTTGTTTGAAAGCTGTATCTCATTTTAATTTTAAGATATTAATTTTTTTGTAGTTTTTATTACTTTTTTTGTAATCGTGGCAGCTGAAGTACTACATTTCTGTTGAAACTAAAGAGGGAAAAAATGAAAATAGTAGACTGCTGTATCTTTTGATGCCATTTTCTCATAAAACCCGAAAAAAATTGAAATTAAAATAGTGCTATGTCAAGAATATCGTCTGTTATAAAACCCAGTGAGTTTAGGCTTTATTTCGTTGTTATTTATCAATTAAATGATTTTGCCGTGCCGGCTCCATTGCGAAATATTAATAAACAATTTGCACATAAAAAAAAGTTCAGAATTTCTCTCCCGCTAATTTTCTACAAAGAAATTAAAGCTTCATCAATAAATAAATAAAAGAATAATATGTAAAAAAGCACGAATTTAACATATATGTAGTCGAACAATTTAAATTTTTCGAGCCGAATTGGGAAAAATATGTCCTTTTAAATGTAATTTGTATGAAATAGAGTTGCTAGGCAACTGTTAAAGTAAAAGAGAAAAAAGAATCTATGTAATGTATTGAAAACACAAGATAGCTTTTTTAGACATCTTCCTTGAACTTTCTACTGTACCAATTTTGCTAATAATTCTCTTTTTAAATGAAAGCTGTTCATTTGTAGATGTCCTCGCACTGGCTATTTTCTAAATATTTTCACTTTTACATTTTTAATTTAATTTGAAAAGATTTTTTGGAATTTCATCAAAATGGTAGCAATCATATTATTTCCACTGTTGCAGAAAAAAAAGAAATATTGGGGTTTATTTATCCTTATTGATACCATTTACTCATTACAATTAAAAATAACTTTATTTTAAGTCTGAACAGAAAATGACGTCACTATTTAAAAAACATTTTCGCTCATAAAGCTAATGTTACAATATATTTTCATTCGGCTGATACCGAATTTGAGACACTTGGCGTAATGCTTCTGTACGTGCCATATTTAAAAGAAAACAATCCTTTTCTTTGATAAAACTACATATTTTTACACGAATACATCTAAAAGACATCAGTTTCTGGAATTTGTACTTCGCGGTACTGAAATTAGACCCTCAAGCCAAAAGAATACATTTTCACATGCAAAGTTTTAGCTGACAAGCGGAACTTCACGTTTGAAAATCTATCTAAAGGAAAAATATGTCCGTGCGTACGGCTGGCGTCATTTTGAGAATGGCAACGCTTGACGATTAAATGTCGGATTTGCAATCTTTGCTACTGCAATTTTTTGAATTTCTAAACATCGCGCATCTTCAATTTTTACACCCGTTATATAGGGAAAAAACTCTACTTTCAAATGCAATTTTCTTGAAAACTTTATCTTAATTGATTTATTTATTATGTCTTTTTAAATAATTTTCAAGAATAATGTTTTTTAATCTATATCCACTACGTACAGGCTCCATTACGGAATAAGTAAATAATTCAGCATTTGTCCCTGACTAATTTTTTATAGCAAAATTAAAACTTCATGAATCTATTATATTAAAAAGTGACTGTCCATTTGTATTTCACAGCTGTTCATCCTAGAATATGGAATGTTGGGTGATCAAATTAACGCCAGTTATCCGCATGGGTCCGAGGATGTTAAACGTGGTCGTAGAATTTTAAAATTTGTTTAGTTTTCGAGATATAAATTTTTAGGTTATTTTGATGACATTTCTGTAATGATGGAAACTAAAATTGTTCCATTTTTGTGGATAAAAGAGAGAAAAAGGAAAATTACAAGGGTTATTAGGTATCATTGTTTGAAATCATTTTTAAAATGAAATTAGCGTATATTTGAATAAATAGTGAAAAAATGATTGTAGTTTTCAAGAAAATTTCACGAAATACGAACTCACACATATTCAAGCTTCAGGAATCCGTTTATTTTAGAAACACATATTCGACTCTCGACTGGAACATTGAGATAAATTCTGTTGACGTCAAAAGAAAAAAAACATCGTACGTTATTTTCATTTAATTTAAAGTCGTAAAGTAGATTTTCAACCATTGCCTTAAGATGGCTAATAACACATTTCAGAAGCGGACATTAAAAATGTGAAATAGCGAGAAAAAAAAAAGAGAAAAGTTTTAGCGAGAAAAAAAAATAATTCTTTAAATATTTATTTTAATTCACAAATATAAAATGCTTCTGAATAAATTCGTCCAAACAAATTCTTTTTGTATAAGTTGACCCGAATGGCATCATATCTACGAACTCCGAAATTCGAAGCAAAATCTTGGAAGAGCGAAAAGCTCTAGGCAAATAAAGTTATGGAATATGTGCATTTTTATTGGGAAAGTTTTGACTTAAATTGTAAATATAACTTATTATTTGAAATATTATATTTAATAAAATTAATATTGCAATGGCTTTCTAAATTTACAATAAAGTTAAGATTTCATTTTTCGCAAAAAGATCGATTGTCTCATGCAATTCAAAAGCAACACAACGGGTTGCTATGCAACTAGTATTTATAAAGAAGGAATAAGAAATACAAAATGTTAAAAATCAATTTATCTGTCACCAAAAACAGACATCAATACTCTAAACTTTTTGCTCTAAACTACCATCGAATGTTTATCCTTTTGAAAGATGTATCTCATAAATGTGCTTATCTGCTTTTGTTGTTGTTGTTTTTGAAAGGTATAAAATTAATTAATAGTATTTCAAATTTTTTATGTGCATTATCTTTATGTATTATATACTTGAATTTCATTATTTATTTTTATCTCTAATATTTTGAATCTAATGACAACATAAAGTAAATGGAGTAAGCTAACGGTTCTTTAGCTTTATTTAATCTGCGAACGCTAAACTTTTTTAATTTTAAGTATCGTTTAGAAATATACATGTTTAAAAAATATACAATTTCGAATCTGATAAAGATCCAGAAATGTTATCCCATAGAAAATATAGAAATTGTTTTATGATTTAGTTAAGAATTTAAAATATTTCATTAAATTTTCAAACATAATCGAAATTTCTTATTATCTGGGTGATGCCTTTGTTTGATTGCATGTGTATACTTACATTTATATGTGATTGTATGTAGGTATCGTAAAACCTATGTAAAAATTGATTTATGCAACTAGTACTGTATCTATGTTGTGTTATTATGGTGTTATTGATTTGTGTCTATTAACAAAACTATTAAACTGTTTATAACAAAACTATAATAAACAGGATATACATTATTAAACAATTGTCTATTAATAAGCAGAGATTGGGGTTTTTTCGTGCATAAACCTTTGGGATTGGAGTCACGGTAAGAGGATCTGCTCTCTGTATTTTTGTACAATAAAATAAATGGAATAATCACCTAAATGAATTATTTCTTTACGGCGTAGGTACGTCTTTTATTAAAAGAAATTCATGTCAGATTTCATAATAACCTGTTATTTCGATACATCCATTTCAATAATTTAAACGAAAATATTTACTTTTTGAACTAATTATTAATTTATACATATACAGCATTAATATTTTAAGCATATTTAAAGGTTGCATTCTAAAATAATGTAAACTTTCCAGGATTAATTAACATTTTAATTTGTTTGCTTTTTAGTAATGAGATAGTAAGACAAAGAGTAATAATAAGATCAACCTTTTTTCGTCATTCTTATGTGCTGCATGTATAATTAATTGGCTGAATTGAGAATGCAAATTTGGAATCTTGACAGTCTACAAATGAGTATTAATGTAACGACTTTTACATATGTCTTTCACACTGATTAATGTTTGAAAATAAATCCCAATAAAGCATATGGATGCACAATTGCTAAAAAGAAAAAAAAAACATTTAACTTTAAAACCTTTATCCAAATAAGTGTTGATATATTGAGTAGTAATAATATTTTGAGTTCTTTAAATATTTTCTTTTAATATATCTCTTTAAGATTGGCGGACGATGTTTCCGGAAGAAAAGATATATATTTTTAAGAAGATAAACTAAATTTGCATATGTACAAACATTTTTTTCTAAACTATAGTTCTTATATATATTGTATTTCTATGTATAACATGCATTATAGGACTGAATGATTTCCTAGAAATTCACAAAATTCAGTAAATTCGAACCCGCACAATCATGAGTTTTATGTCTTAAATGCTATTAAAGATGAAGAACCTTTAAAAAAATTATAGTATTCATCATAAAGAAAATTAAACAAAATCGTACATTTAACTGTGGTTAAAAACGATTGTAGGTTTTTATCAGATATAAAACTGAAGTTTGATTTTCTAACGTATCATGAGACTGATATACAAAAGAAAGCACGATTAATTTTTGAAGAAAATAATATTTGTCTCAATTAGCAGTATGATGTAGAATCATATATTGATAATTTAATACACTTAAAATCAAGTTGTTCCTAAATTACATTCCGTTAATTTATTTAGCCTCTTATAAATCTTAAAAAATCTATTCAGTAACTATAATATAACTTGCTTTCATATCTCATCTAAAAAGCTCTATTTTTAAATAAAAGTAAATATATATTGCTACAATTGACGGTTATTAATAATCTAGATCAGAGCATGAAATTTCAGTTCAAAAGGTGTTCGCCAGACTAAAACTTTTGCTCGACATTATTTCACAGTCAATCATACAGCAACGTCGGTCACCACACTTAGCCAAAAAATGAACTATTTATGAACAAACTGAATTTAAATTGACCGTTGTTAGAAGGAACTGTCTGTTAATTCAGGAATATTTTACATTAATGAGAAATATGACCAATTTTTAATGTGTTAACAGATGTAGTATGAAAAACTTTCTGGTGACCGAAATCATAAAAGAATGCAGAAATTGAAAAATTGAAACATATTTACTGCAAACAAAAATAATATTAACTCAAAATAAGTTTGCCATAAGGTTTCAATGGTTACAGAAATTGTCATATGTACCACTAAAAAGTCATGAAGGAAAAAGTTCTTGTACTTTTAGAAAGTCATGTTTGTCTAGCGTTGCATTTCTGTACTGAACCACTTGTCAGTCGCAGTTGTAGGGTCAAAATCTGTCAGGGTGGATCCATTAATAGACATTCTGGAATCAATTAATCCACACTGTTAAAAATTAGCAGCATCCTGTCCAGTCATTTGACCGTTTTTATCGAAAACGGTTACACAACCGTAATTTAACTCTATTCTGACCATATTATTGGCCATTTTATGGTCAGAATATAGTTAAATTAAGGTTATGAAATCGTTGTTTCAAAAAAACGGTCGAATGACTGGACAGAATGCTTCAAATTTTTAAAAGTGCAGTGTCTCAGTCTTCAGAGAGTTCCTGTATGCAGTCTTGTGTCTGCTGTGACAGCTGCAACCTCTCGTACGAAGTTATGCTCACTGGTAGAACAGCACAAATTGTTAAAATCTGGAATGATTTGGGGAATCTTGCTGGGTACTTCTCCAGCATATCGTTCAGTGTTAGTGAAGGGAACATAAACTTGAATTCTGCCCTATCTGCCAATACAATATCCACTTTTTCATTAAAGAGACATTTGTTCAAATACATGAAGAGCTTTTTTATTTCTTGTAAACCAAATTCAAGAAATCTTTCATTGGGAGGCCAACCCGAAATGTTAAAAACATGCAGAGATGTTAACATATCTGTTGACATAGATTACCGTGTTTTTGTGATGTATATCATTGCATGTTTAATTAATCTCCTTCTTAAAGATTGAAACTTTCGCTCCCCATTTTTAATATTTGTCAGCTGTACAATCTTGATTATCCATCCCTGAGATGAATAGTTGGTCCAAAAACTTCTGTTCCTTTTGTCCAACACTAGATTCGAGATCTGTCAGAACTGAGATGCAATGTTCAATTTTTATTTCCAGATGAAATGACAAGCTCCTTGTTTTTTAATGCCACACTTAAAGGATTCAGTTTTCTTCAGAAATCCAAGAGGAAGTATAGAACTTAAAGAAATTTATAATCCTTCGATCTTTTCAGCAAACCCTTAGCTTTAGCACTATCATTATCTTTTCCGTGGGCCCCCTGTTCAAGATCGCTTGCAAAAAAGCTTTCGCAGCACTTTCATTGATGGATAATTATTTAATAGTGTGAATATCACTCAGTTTTAGAATTCTTTCTCCTAGAATATCTGTTGTTTGTTTTAACACATGAAAGCTTTTAGCCAAGACATGGTAAAATTCAAAAATACCCCTAACCACTGAAACAAATGTTTTCAGATATTCCACTTCACCAGATGCATCCAAAACAGCCAACTACAAATTGTTTGAAAGGCATTGAATGTTTAACAATTTAACACAAGTAAATTTCTTTTTCATAGCCAGTCCTGATTTGTATCCAACCATATTTAGAGCACCATCAGTACCCAAGCCTACAATATAACACCTATTTCTATATTCATTTGGACCTGTATTCTTATCTATAAAATCAGATATGGCTGTAAAAATAACTGGATGAAGTAGAATTTGGCAGGTCTATTGCTCAGAAAATGTCCTCTATGTCTTTGATATGATTATCCTTTGCATCCACGTATCGAACATACACATTTGCATGTTCAACATCTGATCTATCTGTTTTACCATCAACCAGAATGCTGATATATGTACACTTTTTATTTTTTCCAATAAATCTAACTTCATAGTTTCAACAATAAAATGGATAAAATACCTGCATTGTTTTTCATTGCCACATTTTGTTAAAATATCCACATTTCTCAGCTAAGCACAAAAGATCTAAAATATCAGCATGTAGCTGGATTGAGCCACGATATTCTAAGCGCACATAGTTTGATTTAAAACATAACATTTTAAAAGACAAAACTTACTCGCCAACCTTAAATATTTGCTCGCCATTGGTCAGCTGGCGAGCGGAAATTTTGCACCCTGATCTAGATGTAATCATGACATTATTTATTTCCTGGCTAAAATAAATATTTGCGTAAGTTAAATGTACCTTTGTTTTCGCTAATCTTTGTATAAATTTTATGATAGAAATTAAACATCTATCATAGATCGGGAGCCGGCAGCACAGACAATCACCTCATCGAGTTCACGGATGAAATTCTAGGATTAGTTAAATCTTGATTCGCATATTAAAAAGCAATCGGTCTGCCAAGTCATATCTTGGTGGAAAACACCTGAAAACCCGATTTTAGCGGCTGACTCGTAGGTTTAACATTGTCTTTTCCTGCTCCCAGTCCTCCATGTTTTCATACCTTTTGGTGCAGAAAAACACAAGAGTAAACCTACGTGTCAGTAGCTAAAATCGGGTTTTCAGGTGTTTTCCACCAAGATATGACTTGGCAGACCGATTGCGTTCTAATATGCGAATCAAGATTTAACTAATCCTAGAATTTCATCCGTGAACTCGATGAGGTGATTGTCTGTGCTGCCGGCTCACGGTCTATCAGTATGTATGAACAAAATAATTATACGTTGACACACAGCAGATAAAATTATAATCTATCGCGGGTTTAAATATATAACTCAAAAGAGTTAATGATCAGTTTTGTAATTATTATAAAAAACATTTTTCATCCATGATTTATCTCCAGTGTGACTTCGTTAGTTTTCGAATTTTTATATGTAGCAAGCTAACGGATTTTTTTTATTTAACTTTTTCGTGGTTCGACAGAATATTTACTCAGGAACTTGGCAACCTGCTCTTGTAAAAGAAAGACTTAAAGTTTTTGTGCTGTCGTTAGGGGGATCACCTCACCACGATTTGTTGGATTCAAATAAAAGAACCTCGGTGGATTTTTATGAGTCTTCAATTTGTTTTTATCCTCAGTGTTCTTATTTCAGGAAACGGACCAAAGTTATACCTTGGTTCATCAACGCAGTTTACTTGCTATTCCTCATTACACATCAACGGCATTTATTTAACCTAACCTAACCAACAAAAATAACTTTAAAATAAATAAAATTAAATACTGACACCATAAGCAGATGTCATAATTATAAAACTAACGACAATTTCCTTCCTTAAAATCAAAGCCGAGTGTCTAAAGAATTATGACTAATTCTTGATCCACATTCGTTAGAGGATAATTTTTAGCTTTTATCTTTAAATAACTTTTAGATTAGAGATACAAAATTATCTTCATTGATAGAATCAGAAATAATTGAAACTAATGTCATATAATATCCACATATATAATATCAAAAATAAAAACAGTAATATTCTGAAAAAGATTAAAAATGCTTAGATAATATATTTATAAAGAAAAAATCAGAGATACGAAATGCTAAAAAATCAATTTTTACTCACCGAAAAATAAAATAGGAAAACGCTAAACTTTCTGTTGTAAACTACCATCGAATAAAGATGTTTATCCCTTTGAAAGATGTATCTCATAAATGCACTTATCTGGTTTTTTGTTGTTTTTGTTTTCGAAAGATATAAAATTTTTTATATAGTTTTTCAAACTTTTTACGTACTCTATTTGTATTATATACTTCAACTCCATTATTTATTTTTATCTCTAATAGTTAGAATAGATTGGAAGCATAATGTAAATGAAATAAACTAATGCTTCTTTAGTTTTATTTAATCTACAAATGATAAAACGTTTTATTATTTTAAGCACTGCTTAGAAATCTACATATTTAAAGGACAATAAAAATTCTAATCTGGTAAATATGCAGCAAATGTTATATCGTCGAAAATATATAGATAAATTGTTTCATGACTTAGTTACGAACTTAAAATATTTCCTTAAATTTGCTAACATAATCGAAATTTCTTATTTTCTGGGTGCATACCTATGTTTGATTGCATGTGTATACTTGCTTTTGTGTATGCTTGTATGCAGGCACAGTAATATCACCTATGTAGGGGAGACCGGGGGAATGGCACTACTCGAGGTTATACCGCCAACCGGCCTAGTTTAAAAACTAACGGCAGTTTAAGATAATGATTGCGCCTGCACTGTAGCATCCAACAATAGAAACAGTGCCTAGAGTGAGAATGGTTTTGTTGTACGTCGTTCGCCTGTTCTAGTGAAAAATTTAGTTTTCATCTAGTTGCTTCTTATTCTGGAGCTTCAAATGAGTAGAGGTAAACACCTTTTATTGAAACATTAGGTAGTTAAGATAATATTACCCATAATCTACATGCATTCTCCGACACTTTGAAGCAATTTGTTCAACAAGTTCTTCTTTCGGCTTCGCTTGGGGTTTCCCACTAAATTGTCCTCTCGGGATAATGCCGCTATCATGGCAAAGGGTGACTTTTCCAATTTGAGTTAAAAAAGTAAGCTTAGCACATTAATAAATCTAGCTTAAGGAACATTGTAATTATTCATTATTTTGATAAATTATTGCTTTCTAAATATTTTTAGTAGGTTATGCGTTTCCTAGTATCCATTTTATGTATTTAGTAGGTCATTAAAGAGCGGCGTCATTACCCCGATACAGTGGCGGAAATACCCCAGTATCCTGGGTAATCCTGCCACTGTACAGAGGTTAAAAGACATTTTTTTATGTGTGCTTACTTTACAGTTATGATTATGGTTAAATTCATACAGATACTAAAGATAATGTATAATTTTTACTATTAAAAAATAAACATTTTTTTTTTTTAGGTAAAAAAAAATTAAATTTCCTTAAGGTTTCGCCATTCTCCCGGTCTCCCCTAATAATAGTTTTATTCTACTACTACTGTATTTATGTTGTACTATTATGGAATGTATTGATTTTTGTCTATTAACAAAACTTATTAAACAGAAATATATATTAATAAATAAATATCTAATAATAAACAGAGAATGAGGCTTTGACGTATGTATAAATCTTCGGGTTAAGAGTCACGGTTGGGGGATCTGCTTTAGTATGTATGTATGTATGTTAAATATAAAATATGAAAGAATCATCTAAGGAGCTGTACCTATATAACGTTATCATTTTATGGGGGAAGAAAGGTCTGGCACATGATATCATTAGATACCTCTAGGGGGAGGGGTGTTGTCTTTTGATATCATTTATGATCCAGCCAAAATTTTCTCTTTTATTTGTAACTTGGTTTTTACATCAAAATAGTGTGTTATCTTTTTTCAGTCTGTTATTTATTTTTATGAAAATAAAAAGTTATTAAAATCATTAAATGATTATAAAATTATTGAATTCCAAAATGTGGAATGGTCAAACGTTTGGTACTTCTATTTCTTCTGTCACATGTTTATGCATATATAACCCACTGTTCGAGAAACCATGTGCGAAGATTGTTTGAAATGATACTGCTGTTCACTAGCAAATAAAAGCGAATGAATGCTGTCCACCTATATTGTTTATAAGAAGTTCTGTCTACCCCCCCCCCCAACCCACCCCGTGCGAGAGCAATTGCAAGAAGACATTATTGCTTTTGAATGCATTATGTAACAAAAATCTATTATTAAATATTTTTAATTAGTAACTATTTTATTAAGTGTTGTTTCATATAAAGTTATATTATATATAAAGTGATATTTTGTTGACTTCTCTTCGTTTGAATCAATGAAATGTGCGAAAAATAAATATAGCCATACTTGTATATCATTCCAAACAACAGCAATAAAAATATGCAAAACTGCAAAGAATTTTTAGACACTGATAACGATATCATTAAGGGAGGGGGGTCGAGGAAAGTTAACGTATGATATCGTAAGGGGGGGAGGGGGGTTGTCTTTTGATATCATTTTTGACCCAGCCAAAATTTTCTCTTTTATTTGTAACTTGGTTTTTACATCAAAATAGTGTATTATCTTTTTTCAGTCTGTTATTTATTTTTATGAAAATAAAAAGTTATTAAATTCATTAAACGATTATAAAAGTATTGAATTCCAAAATGTGGAATGGTCAAACGTTTGGTATTTCTATTTCTTCTGTCACATGTTTATGCATTTATAATCCACTGTTCGAGAAACCATGTGCCAAGGTTTTTTGAAATGATACAGCTGTTTACTAGCAAATAAAAGAGAATGAATGCTGTCCACCTATTTTGTTTATAAGAAGTTCTTGTCTAACCCCCCCCCCTCCCAACCCACCCCGTGCGAGAGCAATTGCAAGAAGACATTATTGGTGTTGAATGCATTATGTAACAAAAATCTATTATTAAATATTTTTAATTAGTAAATATTTTATTAAGTCTTGTTTCATATAAAGTATTATATATAAAGTGATATTTTATTGACTTCTCTTCGTTTGAATCAATGAAATGTGCGAAAAATAAATATAGCCATACTTGCATATCATTCCAAACAACAGCAAAAAAAATATGCAAAACTGCAAAGAATTTTTAGACACTGATAACGATATCATTACGGGAGGGGGGGTCGAGGAATGATAACGTATGATGTCGTAAGGGGGGAAGGGGTGTTGTCTTTTGATATCATTTTTGACCCAGCCAAAATTTTCTCTTTTATTTGTAACTTGGTTTTTATATCAAATTAGTGTGTTATCTTTTTTCAGTCTGTTATTTATTTTTATGAAAATAAAAAGTTATTAAAATCATTAAACGATTATAAAATTATCGAATTCTAAAATTTGGAATGGTCAAACGTTTGGTATTTTTATTTCTTCTGTCACATGTTTATGCATTTATAACCCACTGTTCGAGAAACCATGTGCGAAGGTTGTTTGAAATGATACTGCTGTTTACTAGCAAATAAAAGAGAATGAATGCTGTCCACCTATTCTGTTTATAAGAAGTTCTGTCTAACCCCCCCCCCCCTCCCAACCCACCCCGTGCGAGAGCAATTGCAAGAAGACATTATTGCTGTTGAATGCATTATGTAACAAAAATCTATTATTAAATATTTTTAATTAGTAACGATTTTATTAAGTGTTGTTTCATATAAAGTTATATTATATATAAAGTGATATTTTATTGACTTCTGTTCGTTTGAATCAATGAAATGTGCGAAAAATAAATATAGCCATACTTGTATATCATTCCAAACAACAGCAAAAAAATATGCAAAACTGCAAAGAATTTTTAGATACTGATAACGATATCATTACGGGAGGGGCGTCGAGGAAAGATAAGTATGATATCGTAAGGGGGGGAGGTGGTCCAAAATTACCAAAAAGTTGACAAAGTTATATAAGGATGGCCCTTAAATGAATAAATTTCTTCCGACGCAGGTACACCTTTATTAAACGAAATACGTGGTTTCATAATATCCTGTTATTTTGATATATACTTTTTAATAATTTAAACTAGAATATTTAATTTTGTAGTAATTGTTATATTTTTTAATATGACGTAAAACGGCATGTATAAACTTCATCCTGCATGCAGACGATTCTAGAAATCATCGAAATTAGAAAAGTGACTGTAACCTCTTCTTCTGAAAAAACTAGATTTTAAAATTAGATTAAGAGCAATTCTCTCAGTTAAACTACAAACTGCAAACAATTTTACTCTCGATTTTTTTATGTCAGTGTGATATATTTGAAGTAAAATATGTTCGTTCCTCAAATATGAAGAATTTAATTTGAATGTTTGTATTATTTAGTTATAAAGTTATCCAAGTTTTTAGGTTTTATTCAGCTGTCGCACATAGAACATAATTGTGTCATTAAAACGCTTGATCCGGGACCTTTTGGATTTTATAGCAAGTAAGAAAGCAAAAATTATTTCTTACTTAAATTTGAACTTTAATGTAAATTAACTGAAAGTTTTAGAAGGTCATTTTTAGACACCACACAAATAAAAGCCGGTCAATTAATATAGTGCCTTCTTGCAATTGAGAAAATAATTCAGGGTTTGCTACACTGTACACAGCATTAGTTTTATAAGTGTTAATGCTTTTACACATGTCTTTCACACTAATTAATGTCTGAAAATAAATCCTAATAAAAAAAATGGCTGCAACATTGTTAAATAAAATTAATTTTAAAATCTATATCTAAATAAGTTTTAATATATTCAGTAAAAATTTATACGTTAATCTATGTCAAACATGCCTGTACAAATTTTCGTAATGAAAGAATATGAAATTGAAAAATTAATATCTAGAACTTTCATTTACAATATGGAATATGTTATTATTTTTTTAAGGATTTTGGAAAATAAGAAGGATTGTTATAATTAAAAAGGGTGCTATTTGATAATCCCGTAGACCAATTTCGACAAATTATACAAATTGACGTAATTTTTAATTTTAAATAAGGGAAGAACAAATAAATTAGTAAAACATTAATAAAAATATAAATAAAAAGCCGAATTAAAAATCACTTGATGACGTAACGAACACGTGTATCGTGTTTAATGTCTAGTGAATGTGACATATACGATCATCCATTATTGACATTTAATCTTACAGTTGTAGCGACAGTTTTTTGGTTGATGGGATAATCAAGTAGTACCTTAAAAGTAGCATTAATTATATTGAAAGTACCCCAAGACATATTAAGATTTCTTTTCAATTTCGAGGCATTTATTACAATAGTTTTAAATTAATTTATCGCTCCCTTTAGTAAAATTCTTTAATTTATTAGAAATAAGATAAATGTAATTCTGATTGAAATTCAAAATTCAACTCGAAATTTCTTTCAAAACATAGATTTTTTTTTTTTTTTTTTTTTTTTTTTTTTTTGGCTTTCTTTTATGCACTAAACAATAAGCTTAAAACTCGTTCCCTTTGGAAATAGTCTGTATTTTCATCTTAATACTTCTTTGTAGATATAAATTTTACTTTCACGTTAATATTTAAATTTTTTAGTGCATACTGTCCTTTTTCAATTCTTCAGAAGACTTTAAAAGCTCTTATTTTTAAATAATTAGCATACATAATCTTTGGAATATGTGGATACTTTTTGCAAACATATAAAAATTTATGCTTAAATAGACTGCATTTGAATAGAAGCAATATGTTATTATCTTATCCGCAATTTATTTATTTAGAGAACTTTTTTTGTTAATTAACTTTATTAGAATACGTTTCTGAAGAAAAATATCATTAACTGAATTCCTTATTAAAAATAATCTCTTGCATAAACAAGTGAAAGCTTATTGCCTATTTTAATTCTTTTAAATCTATCAATAAAGGTTATATGTTTGTTTTTACTTTTTTTAGCTCACAGGCTATCAAAGTCTGAGAGCTAATGTGCCCGCCGGTTCTGTATCTATGTATGTATGTATGTATGTACGTACGTATGTACGTAATGCGATAACTCTTGATAGAAACATCCGATTTGCTTCAATTTTTTTTTCTAGGTTCATTCTGATAAAACGCTTCCCTGATTAGTTTTGGGATTCATTGGTTAAGTATAAAGGGGGGAAACGGGGCTATTTCTCCTCCTTAATTTAGATAAATGGGTTTTTCATGCAGAATTATTCAATTTGCTCCAAATTTGGTATATCGGTTTATTATGTTAAGGAGCTTCCCTGATTAGATTTGAAGGTTCATTAGTTAAGTATAAAGGGGGGAAAGGGCGGTTATCCCCCCCTTAATTTAGATAAATGGGTTTTTTATACAGAATTATTCAATTTGCTCCAAATTTGGTATATCGGTTTATTATGTTAAGGGGCTTCCCTGATTATATTTGGAGGTTAATTAGTTCCCCCCCCCCCACTTAATTTAAGTAAATGGGCTTTTCATGCAGAATTATTCGATTTTGCACCAAATTTTGTATACCGGTTTATTATGTTAAGGAGCTTCCCTGATTAGATTTGAAGGTTCATTAGTTAAGTATAAAGGAGGGAAAGGGCGGTTATTCCCCCCTTAATTTAGATAAATGGGTTTTTTTATACAGAATTATTCAATTTGCTCCAAATTTGGTATACCGGTTTATTAACCCTTTCGCTACGAAACCGCCTCAACCGCCCGGACAATGAAACTACGGCGAGACCGCCCGAGCGCCTGAGAAACTGGTATTTCGTTCCTACCCCCCTCGGAAATATCCAGCTATTGTCCCGGAGTAAGTGCGAGGGGAGTGATTGATGAGGGATTAAAGCAATGAACGGATGGGGAATTTCGGAAGGAAAACACTTTTAACATTTTCTACTATTGTGATACATGATATGTTTGCTAAACTTTATGTGTTATTCAAATTCGTATTTTACAATAATATTATTTTTAAATTTTAACTTATTTATCTGCATTTTATTTAGTTATTTGTATATGGTACATAAAATGTATCGTACAGGAAAAAGTCTAACGCAAGAAGAAGCGTTAGCAATAATTTTTAACGAGGATACAGATACATATAGCTCGCATTTTAATTATTACTAATTTTTTTTTTTTTTTTTTTTTTTTTTTTTTTTTTTTTTTTGCATAGGATACCTGAATTTGATAACTTTTATTGTGCGTCAGGATGGGGGGGAAGGGTGCACCAAAATCCATGTTTGTCGCCCCGGGCGGAAAAAAAAGCTAGTTTCGGCCCTGATAATGAATATTAGAAATTTATAAAAATTAACAATGTCTATTTTCCAGAATTAAAAAAAAAGAAAGATAGTCTGCTAACTTCTGAAATATTAACAAAATGAATCCATTCATCACAAATTTGTAAAAATTGAAAATATTGTCCATTTTCCAGAATTAGAAAAAAAATAATTCCTCTAGATAATTTTGTTTTACATATGATTTCCCTTTTGTTACTGTGTTTTCTATATGTTTGGAAACTTTACATCCATTAGGATCTATATTAATGAACAGGGTCGAAACTAGGGGCGTGCAGAGGGGGGATGTGCCCCCTGCGAGTGAACGAAAAGCGAAGGGATGTGGGGGGATTAAGACTATGTTTGTTGTTTCATACAAAAATGTATATATATATATGAAATACAAATAAACTCGCAAGGTAATGTTAAACCTATGGGACATTTCTTTTCAAATTTTTCGCTTGCATTTTAATATTTTAATTTTTTTTTTTTTTCTAGGATAGCTTTGATCTTTAGCGTTGCTATACTTTGAGATTTCGAAACCTGTATTGAAAGTGAAAATAACTTTGCAAAAAAAAATATCTGCAACTAAAATCGGAAAAGTAAACACTAATCCTGTTTAGAATTCAACCTCAGCTCTTCTAAGTGAGAAAAAAAATAATTAAAATTATTAATATATATGCAAGTGAGAAATTTTAAAAAGAATTCTCCCATAGGTTTAACATTAGCGTCCCAGTTTCTTCGCTTAACTAGTTTAGTCTCTTTACGCTCAAGCTAATGTTAATCCTATGGGACCATTGTTTACATATTTCTAGCTCGCATTTTAATTATTATTAAATTATTTCTAATTTTTAAGGATTTTTTTTTCTTTTTGCATAGGGTACCAAGTAGATAACTTTTATTGTGCGTCAGGATGGGGGGGGGGGGGAGGGCAGTGCCTGATTTACGGCAGGGCATTCGGGGACCGGGCACAGCGACCCTAAAAGCTGGTGAAGGTTTTTGAATTATTGTCCTAAATCTTATGTAGTTTTATCATTCTACATTCTATTGTGTTCGAATTGCATTTTTTAAAAGTCGCATATTTTATTTGAAACATCCATATTTAATTACTTTATTATAGTGAATATTTTCTTTCGTCACTTAAAAAATATATTGTATTTTTAATTCTTATTTAATCCTGTTCCTGTTCTCGTCAGATTATTTGGGGATTGGTGAGCGTAGCTGGTAGGTGGTAGAGCCCCCTAATATTTTAAATAATACTGTAATTTGGTATTGCAGAAAATGTGTTAATAGCTGTTGCATACTTTATCATTCCAAATATATGGACTTGCATAGAAAAAGATGATCAGCATCACACAATTTATTATAAAACATTTACTCATTTAAATTTCATTATCATGAATTAAATATTTAAAAGTAAATTAATGATTATCGGATTTAATTTTTTAATGGGTATTTTAAAGTAATTATTAAACTCAATAGTGGTTATCTTAGTAAGTACTGTTTTCAATATATATATATATATTGCTTAGTTTGTATTACTTGTATGGGGTTCCATCTGTATTTTGTACAATATTACAGTTATGATTTGATGCTAAATTTATTAATTTATTGATTTAATTATCGTAATTGGAAATAGATGATGATTTGTAATTATATTATGGTTATATATATATATATATCAGTGGCGTGGCGCCCGGTCATCGCTGGATGCGGCGATGATTAAGCAATATTTTAAAACTCTTAATAAGCTTTTAAAACTCTACGATCCAGTTTTAGCAGAACATTTGGAGTTCATGTATAAGTGAAGGTAAGATTTAAAGTTTCTTTTTTGAACATTCAACCATTGAATTTTAGAGTTAATAATTTTTCACCACAAACTTAAATAATTGCGATGACCACCGAAAATTTTCACGCCACGCCACTGATATATATATATATATATATACATTTACTCAAGCGCTCTGTAAGCATCGGTGTAAGGGGTCCCCCGTAAGCATCTGTGCCCGGGGTCCCCAAATTTGTAAATCGGTGGTGGTGGTGGAAGGGTTGCACTAAAATCAATTTTTGCCGCCCCGGGCGCAAAAAGAAGCTAGTTTCGGCCCTGATAATGAGTTTTAGATCAATTTATTGCAAATTTATAGAAATTGACAATGTATATTTTCCAGAATTAAAAATATATATATAGTGTGCTAATTTCACGAATATTAACAACATGAATCCATCTATCACAAATTTGTAAAAATTGAAAGTGTTGTATAGTTTTTAGAATTAGAAAAAAAAATAATTTCCTGTATATAAATTTATTTTCTATATGCTTTTCCTTTTTTAAGTTAATGTATTTTCTATATGTTTCGAAACTTAGAAAATCCGCTACATCCATTAGGATCTATAATAATGAATCTTAGATCCATTTACTACAACTTTATAAAAATCGACAATGTTCATTTTCCAGAAAAAAATAAAAGAAAAATCTTCTAGATAACTTTGTTTTATATATGCTTTTCCTTTTTTTAGTTACTATATTTTCTATATGTTTGGAAACTTAGAAAATCCATTACATCCATTAGGATCTATATTAATGAACAGGGCCGAAACTAGGGGCGTGCAGAGGGGGAATGTGCCCCGGCTCCAGAACGAAAGGCGAAGAGGAGAGGGGCAGCCAAATTAAGATTTTGTTTGTTGTTTCATACTAAAATGTGTATATATATATGTGAAATACAAAGAAACTCGCAAGCTAATGTTAAACCTATGGCACATTGCTTTTCAAATTTTTCGATCTCATTTTAATATTTTAAAAAATATTTTTTTTTTCTTTTAAGGATAGTTTAGATTGATCTTTAGCGTTGCTATATTTGATATTTCGGAAACTATACTGAAAGTGAAAGTAACTTTTCAAAAAGAAATATATCTGCAACTAAAATCGGAAAAGTAAACATTAACCCGGTTTAGAATTCAACTTCAGCTCTTCTATGCAAGGAAAAAAAGTCACTTAAAACTATTAATATGCAAATGAGAAATTTTAAAAAGAATACTCCCATAGGTTTAACATTAGCGTCCCAGTTTTTCGCGTGACTAGTATAGGCTCGTAACGGTCAAGCTAATGTTAATCCTATGGGACCATTGTTTACATATTTCTAGTTCACCTTTTAATTATTATTAAATTATTTTTATTTTTTAAGGATTTTTTTTTCGCATAGGGTACCTGAAGTCGATAACTTTTATTGTGCGTCAGGATGGGGGGGGGGGGGGATCCATGTTTGCCCCTGGCGTAAAAAGCTAGTTTCGGCACTGATAATGAATATTAGATCCATTTATTACAAATTTATAAAAATTGACAATGTCCATTTTCCAGAATAATAATAATAATAATAATAATAAATTCATGAATATTACAGACATGAATCCCTTTATCACAAATTTGAAAAAATTGAAAATAATGTCCATTTTCCTGAATTAAGAAGAAAAAAAATTATTTCTCTAGATAACTTTATTTTCTATATGATTTTCCATTTTTTAGTTACTGTATTTTCTATATGTTTGGAACTTAGAAAATCCATTACGTCCATTAGGATATATAATAATCAATCTTAGATCCATTTATTACAAATTTATAAAAATTGACAATGTAAATTTTCCAGAATAAAAAAAGGGAAAGAAAATTTTAATTCCTCTAGATAACTTTGTTTTCTATATGCTTTTCCTTTTTTTCAGTTATTGTATTTTCTATATGTTTGGAAACTTAGAAAATACATTACAGCCATTAGGATCTATAATAGCAAACCTTAGATCCATTTATTACAAATTTATAAAAATTGACGATGCCCATTTTCCAGAAATAAAAAAAGAAAAAAAAAGAATATTTTAATTTCTGTAGATAACTTTGTTTTCTATATACTTTTCCTTTTTTTTTTTTTTTTATTACTGTATTTTCAATGTGTTTGGAAACCTAAAAAAAATCATTTATCATTATAAGGATTTAATATTTATTTTACTTTTATTACAAGTTTGTTAGATCAAAAATATGTAGAGTAATATGCATATATATATTTTCTGTATTACATAATATTTAAATAAATTTTGGAACAAATAGCTATTAAGTTATTATTACAAGTCATTATTATTTTTTTAGCGTTAAAATTTAACATTTATAAAGCTTTAACTTCTAGTAACAGGTTCAAATTTTGTTAAGAAAAAATAAATTTGAATTCTTGAGATATTAATTTCTAGATACAGTTATTTTAGTTACTATGTTTTCATAAATAGTATGTGTTTAGTAATTAATAGAAAATCAATATGAACTTTTAAAATGCTAAAAATCAAAAATAAATCGTTTGCTATAATTGTTTTTACGGCATCAATCAATAATATATTTTTTTTAATCACAATGATGTTATTCCTTGAATAATCTTAAAATTCGATATTAAAAATTTGATATTTTCTTGGGATTTGCAAATATAACACAAAAAGTAGAATTTTTATTTTTGAAGTGATTTGTAAAATAATTTCGAACAGAAAATTTATTAGTTATTATTTTTTAGTTCGCATCTAATGTAACTTTTATGGTTGGGCAGCTTTTAATGAATTGTCTTATAACATTAAAAAAAAAAAAATCCTCTGTTAAATACATTTGGTCAATTTAGAAATACTCGTACAATGGAAATATTGTGATATTTTTTATAAATTTCTTTGAAAAGTGCAGTAGATTTTTTTTGCTGTTATTTGTTGAAGGGATTTTTTTTAGTTCACTGCAAATATTTATCGTGAAAAATATACAGTAAAACGAAAAGCAAGAAATTGTATTCACCCTGTGACAACTTTCATTATTGGACAAAAGTTACTCTAACATGTAAGAAGCTAATTTCGAGGAACTCTCAGAAATAGCATGATAGGAATAAATCCTGAAAGATAAAACATGCACAAACATTTCGGGCTTTAGTACAATAAAAACATTCCCTTGATCAGGATTTCCCTTTTGTATGAGTGCTCTTACGAGGGATATTAGGGGAAAATGAGTTCTACTTTCGAAGATAGCTGCCTTCTTATTGTCCTTGTGACAGGTAGGAAGGCAAAAGAAAGGGGGTGAAAAAATCTCACAGCAATATTTCAGTTTCGGGCGTTTGCCGTATTTTGAGTGCCAGTGCGTTTTTAGACTTCAGTATTCAAAGGGTTATATTAAGGAGCTGCCTTGATTAATTTTGTAGGTTTATTGGTTAAGTTTAAAGGGGGGGGGAAATGGGGTCTAATCCCCCCTTAATTTAGATAAATGGGTTTTCATGCAGAATTAATCGATTTGCTTCAAATTTGATATGCCGGTTTATTCCGATATAGTGCTTCCTTTATTAGATTTGGAGGTTCATTGGTTAAGTATAAAAAGGGGAATTGGGGGCAATACCCATCCCCTTAATTTAAATAAATGGATTTTCATGCAGAATTATCCAATTTGCTTTAATTGTTTTTTCTATGTTCATTCTGATAAGGAGCTATCCTAATTAGATTTGGAGGTTCATTAGTTAAATATAAAGGGGGGAAAGGGGTTACCCCCCCCCCCTTAATTTAGCGAAATGGTTTTTTTCATGAACGATTATCTGATTTGCTGAAAATTTGGTATACCGGTTTATTATGTTAAGGTGTTTCCCTGATTAGATTTGGGGGATCATTGGTTAAGTTTAAAGTGGGGGAACGGGGAATAATCCCCCTTCATTTATTTTTTGTGGGCATTATTCTTTGAAATAAGAGTATAATATACAATTAGTGTAAATAGCCTGTGAGCTCAATGCTATCACTTTAACTGGGCATTTTTCTTTTTATTATTCAACCTTCCATCCTGATTCTGTGCAATTAGTTTGTAATATAGATGTATAAAATTTTCAATTTCATTAAAATTTAAAATTTGTAATTAACATTTAAGACGTACCTATTCACCTTTCGAATGTCTCATTAAAATTACACACGGATAAATTATATAAAAATATTAAGGGGCATTTTTATAACGTTTCTTTTGTAATAAGCTCTGTCTGTTTTATTTCTAGTCGTTATAACTAATTTATAATGCATAGTTTCGAAAATATTTCGAACGAATCATGCGTCAAATAAAGATTATGAAACACTTTCCAACACATTCAGAATACTGAAACAAAAATTCCCTGTTTCATAAGTAGACAGATTATATGACGATGAACAGTTTGGATGACAGATTATACGAGGATCAACAATCTTCTGTTAAAAATTTATGCATGGGCATACATGGGAAAATGTAAAAAGGAAAAGATACAAACGAATGTCATAACTTGCTTCTTTAGAAGTTTGCTAAAGATATAACGAAACTGATTATATTAATATTTGCCGAAACGTCCGTGAAGGCTTACTGTGGAGACACTAAAACTTTTTGGTTTCCGTCTGTCTGTTCCACGATAACTATCGGAAAAGCATCCGATTTGCTTGAAAATAAGTGCGGATGTTGGTGAGGTACCAGGATTTAGCTGTATAGTTTTTTTGTTGTTGTTGTTGTTTTGTTTTTTGTTATATTTGGTTCATTCGTTCATAAAATACAGAGCATTTCATTTCGCGCGATAATGCTTTTCTACGGCAATTCAGACGATTTTCAAATTTTTATTTTTTTGAAAGGAAATGTCTTGTATGATTAAAGGATTTAAATGGTAAATTATGGAAGAGGAAATTTCCCAATAAAAGTCTTAAATTATTTCTATTAGTTTGAAATTCTGTCAATACATTTGTCAGAATTTTTAAATTAAGCGTATAACTGATGGAGGGATTTTATATATATATATGTGTGTTCCAATAATATGAACCATTTTCTTTTATAAATTTACTTCTTTTAAAAGTACATATTTCATTGTTTTCTTTCCTTTTATCAGTTACTTAGTTACTGCATTTCACCAAAAAATATCGCAAATGGGGAAATATGTGTGGTTGTTTGAAGTCAAATTAATGTCAAAAGGGATGAATTAATGCATTTCTGCCTTTGTGTATAGATGGCTTTTAACCCAGAAATAAAGATAGGCTATGTTTTATTTATTTTATTCAAAAATTTTGCTTATAAATTCAAAAGTTCATTATTTTAATACAGAATAAATTGACATTTTTCGATAAAATTTAACAAACTTTCTTTTTCGTTGCCGAGAAATCAAAACCCACAATAATAATTTATCCTAAACAGTTAATTTTAATTTGAAAGATATTCATGTGAAAAAGGAAAATGAAATAATTTTTTAAAAAATGTAAAAAAAGGATGAATACGACGTCATATCGGAAATAAAACGGAAATACGAAAAGCAGGGGAATTTGGCGGCACATATCGAAAATTAAATAAAACGAATACGCTTTGATGTTGAAATAAAAAGGTCTTGTGTTATGATATTAATTCTTATTATTTAAAAAAGATTGCTAGCAATACTGCACGGTTTATCGTCTGCAAACGGTTAACATAAAAGTTTAATTTTTAATTAAAACTTACATTTAAAAAGTATTTTTGAAAAGCAAATGGATAGTAAATGTCAAAATTATGCACCGCAAAATTGTCCATGTCCAGAATGTTGTAATTATATCGGGAAATAAATATTTTAATTCTTAAAAACTAAAAGTTAACTAGATTGCTTGAATTTTTTTTTTTTTTTTTTTTTTTTTTTTTTTTTTGACGACAGACTTTCGAAAATGTTTACAATAATTGGCACAAAATGCCATACTTTCATGACTGAGGTATGTCAAGGCCAAACAAATAAAAAATTCCGTATTGTCTGCTATAACATGTGATCAAGAGATGGTTAATTATATTTTTTTAATTCTAAATAGTGAAATTTTTTGCTTAATTAATGCATTTATCATTCTTTTGACGAGTGTTAATTCTTAAAGCCTCCTCATTTCAGAAATGTATGAGAATATGTATGAGAATTACTTTATTTTTTTTTTAAAGAAAATTACACTTTCCTTCATAAAACCAAATTTGTTTGTATTATTGAGTCAAAGTAAATCATTTTTTGTCTACCAGTATCGAAATTAAGGCTAGGAAGCTGGTAGTATATTGGAGACAAGTTTATAAATCGTAGTGCAATAACCGCATTTTCATTTCACATTTCTTTTATCTTTGAAACTGTAAAAATATTTTGTCATTTTTTTAAAAAAAAGCTTTTTTAAATATTTTTGTTATAATGTATTTTTGTAATGTCTTATAGGATTTAAAGAATACAGACTTCACAAATACCACCTAAAATACTTTTAGTAGTAGTATTCTCCTAGCGTTGTTTTTTTGTTTTACGAAGAAAGATTCGCCGATTTCCATGATTTTACTTGGCCCTCCTTTTTTCATCAGATGCACTTTTTTTTTCGAAAGTGTTTATAATAATTGGTACAAAATTTCACACTTTCATGACTGAGGTATGTTAAGGCCAAACAAATAAGAAGTTCAGTATTGTCTGCTATAACATGCGATGAACAGTTGGTTCATTATATTTTTTAAATTATTAATAGTAAAATTTTTTGCTTAATTAATGCATTTATCTTTCTTTTAAAGCTACATGAACGAAGTCAGCGGTAACAACTAGTGGTCTATAAAAAATCATCCAAATAATCCCAATTATGACAAATCAAGCAGAAAGTCCGAATGAGAGAAATAAAATTAATTAATCTTTTGCGATTTAGTCTGAAACATAGATTTGCGTCAAATATGAATAATGCTACTAAGATTACGGTTTTAAATTGAATGTGGATACTATTAAAAGGCTATCACAAAAAATACTTTATAGCGCCAAATCACGTTTGCCATTTAGTCAAATGACATGATAATGAATGATTACCCATTTAGTTTAAAAGCCTCCAAACATGTCCATTTTTTTCCTGAGTTTAGTAATCTAAGGCTATCGAGTAGATTAGAATGTATTTTGATAAGATCGTAGATCTAAATATTATAGAACGGCAATTGAAGCTATTTTTCGGAAACAAAAAATGTAAAAGCATTTGAATTCTAAATTAGCTGATTCGGTTTATATTTCCATAAGCTCCTTATCCATCAGATGCAGGTGTTTTTGATCGGCATGTAAGTCAATACTGTTATTTGTGTATTAGGATAATAAAAAATGCCTGTCCAAAATCTTGCTTATTCTTATAAATCACAGTGTAACAAGAAATCTAATAAATAATGCTTGTCCAAACTGCTGCTTATCCTTATATATCACAGCGTAAAAAGAAATCTAAGATATACTATAACCATACGCAAAATCAATAGAAAATTACGAATGTAAATTTATATAGAATACGGGGTCTCAGGGTGCTTCAGGGGCTTTCAGAATATCATTGCATAACAAAGTGTTTAGGTTTAAATGTTTTCAAACACAAACAATATTCAACTTATTTAAATGTGTTTTAATTTACAGTCCGATACATTTTAAAATGTTTGCACTTTCGAGCATATAATGCTCATCATCGAGGTTAAAAACGATAAAAGTCAGAGGCTGAATCGATTTATATCAGATAGGTGAGTGAAAAAGGTGAAAAATGCGGGAGGCTATAATGTTGTACTGTTTCAAATTTCTACAGAAGTGGGGCTGCTCTGATTATTCTCAGTATACTATACAAATTTTTGATATTAACATGATAACGTACAGTTAAAAGTGTAATTAGCACGACGTAGAATTTTTATTGACTCCATAATTGCATTTTTTTTTTAATTTGACCAATTCTTTATTATTTTAGCTTCTTTAAAATAAATCATAACTTCTAGCTCTTGATTTAGTTTAAAAATAGCTGTATGACACCGGTTAAGCTTGATATCTGCGGTATGCTCTGTTAAACGCTTTTTAAACTTCCGTATTGTCACACCTATATAATTTGTTTGCCTTTTATTCTCTATTATAGTAGCTGGAATTATGTATATACCTTATGATTCTTAAGGATAGGTTATATCCATAATATATACATAGGGCATAATACATAAGGTAAATATATATACCTAGCAGGAATTATGAGAACTACTAACTCATGATAATTTCAGACTATCATTACATAACAACATGTTTAATTTAACGCTTATAATTTTTAAAACTTCAAAGTATTTTTTATTCTTATAAATATTTACGTAATTTGAAAACTTTAAAGTGCGGTTTGTAGAAAGTTGAATATTACGCAAAGTGTGCTAAAAACTATGACTTGCCGAGCTGACGTTGAGGCTCCTGATTTGCAGATTTACTATTTCATATTATTTTAATGTAGACGTGAAAAATGTAATCAAACGTGTTTGTAAGGTAATGTATTCCTAAGTATATATTTCTAATTGGAATGTATATTTAGGTAATGTGAGATGAAATCTCACGTTTTTTCCACCTATTCATCGGCCTGCATCTGTGACGGAACCGCGGCCTTGCTCTTGTGGTTTTTCTTTTTTTCTCCCGTCTCCCTCGCAGACAACGTTAGCGTAGACCTGTAAGTTGGCTTTTTCCCAGTGTCGGTATACGCGCATCATTCATTATTCCTCACTCCCTCTTTTTCTCTCCGTGTTTCATCGGAGGCTGTAGATGTGCGCGCATGCTCAATACACATGAGCGCTAGCTATGATTTCCATCAAGTGACGTTTCGTTTCGCGAACGAATTGGATTACATTACTTTCGGTTTCGCTTTCTGATTTGATTTCCGAATACCGGTGGCTTTTACATTTAATCAATTGTTTTAAACCTCTCGCTTAATTACTTTTGCGGGCCCCGTAGCGATGTTTAAATACTAACTCCCTTAATTTTTTAAGCGGTTTAAGTTCTAACGGGATTGTCGAAACGACGATGTGGATATTTGTTTGTATTTGTGCCATTTTTTTTTTCAACGGAGTTTTTGTTCTCCAGTTAAATATTAGATCTCGGGATTTTTTTTTATCTAAGTGCCGGTATTTTCAAGAACTATTATGGGTGATCAAAAAGGAAAATTATTCCTCTTCATCTAAAATTATACTTGAATAAAGATTGATTTAGTTTCAAGAAAGTGTAGTTCCTGTCTCTTCCTCAACACTGCTTGTTTCAAGTAGGATCATTTTTGAATTTTCTCCTTTTAAAATGACTTAAAATAACTAAGTATAGGGTTATTGTCTCCATTTTTTAAAGAAGATTTTTACAACAAAATAATTCTAATATACGCTCACGACAATTTGTGAATATTCTAATATTCACGTCACAATTCTTGGTGCCGATATCGGAGAAATTCTTGAAAATGCACCCTGGAATTATAAGACAGACTGAAATACTTATTTAATTTATTAAAAAAAAATAATATGTTATAATACTGTGATATTTTAATATTTTAGTCAGAAGCTGTTACTTTTTGAAGAGTGTATTTCAATACATCATTTTGTTGAACTTATATTTGTATTCGGGGAACAAATTGCACATTTTTATGTATTATGAAGAGATTTTTTTTTGTTCTGAGAAGTAAATGGTAGGAAATATCTCCTTTTTTTGCAGAGCATGATTTTTCTTTCGATTATATGAAGTGACAAAAGATATTTTTTTCTTAATGTACAAGTATTTTTACAATGACCTATAATTTTACATTGTTTGAAGGGGCATATGGCAAATATAATGGCACAATTTATTAGAACTAGTGATATATTTATATATTGTTAAGATTATTAATTTATTTGAACCCTGTTTGTTTGAATTATTGCATTTATTTTTGAATTTTGTTGTATTTATTCATCATGACGTCAAAAAGTAAACCTCTAAGAGTAATAGTGACACCTTTTTCTGGTGAACCCAAACTTTTAGATTTTTTTGCTGAGCAAGTTAAAGCGACCATTTCTTATTCTAACTGGAGTAATGAACAGGCGCTTATTTTTCTCAAGTCTAAACTCTCTGTTCGGGCATTAAAATTTTATGTTTCCTCTACTGCATGTAAAAAGGCAACTTCTCCTGAAGACTTGTTTGATATTTTTAGAAAACATTTTAGGACAGAGTCAGCTAACTCCATTGCTCTTAAATACAATAGTATAAACTTTCTACCTTCAGATTCTATCCGAAATTTTGCTACAAGGTTAGATGATGTTGTTCGTAAACATGTTCCTCAGTTGCCTGATCCCTCTATTGAACAGATTCTTATATCAAAATTCACTGATCTAATCCCTAATAATTTAAAAATTCACATTCTTACACAACGCATAGATTCTTTGGACAAAATGATTGAAGCTGCTGCTTCATATCAAGAGATTCTTGATTCTGTTTAAGCACCTATAATTTCTAATTCTGTTCCACCTTCATACATTATGTTACATAACGTACATGAACAACCTGATGATTCTCTGTCTCTTAATAGTCATTCTGCGGACTCATCGGAGGTGTGTAACAAACCTCACTCAGCTACGTCAGGTGATAACTCGTCTTGCGATACAGAGTCCAGGCACAATTCTTCCAGAAACATAAGACCCACTCATCATTTCAAACATTCGTATAAACGAATTATTTGCCAGTGGTGCACAAGACCTGGACATTCAGCAAACAGATGTTTCAAATTGAAATCAAATTTAACTTCCAAATCAAAACAAGCATCTTTCAAAAAACGGCATCACAACTCCTCAGATGATAAACCACATTCATCTGACTCTCTACATTCTTCCTCTAAAGTTTCGACCTCCCGTCAGAACTACTCAAATAAAAATCCTCATAGGTACTGACATGATTTGGGGAGAAGTGGGTGTGGAGCTGCTTCACCCCTGTGTCATTTTTCTCCACAGTACAACTCTGAAGCTGTCTCTTTCAATAATGTAAATTCTGTTAAAGACCATGCTGTTCCCGTTTTTCAATGTGAAAGAACATTCTATAATTCAAACATAACTCCTGAATGTTTTCAAGAGTTATCTCCAGACACAAATACTCAACTTCCGTCCTTTAATGATTTTTCTGCCTTAAGTCGTGACTTTACGCCTTTTCAAATTCAGAAGGATATTATTGTACCGCGGTCTCCATTGACTAAAATTAACTATCCGATTTCATCACAGAGATTTGTAAAATCAGTTGGTAGTCAAACAAATAAAGAAATTCACTATTTGCAAACTCTGCTATACAAACAACCTCATCTGAAAATGACATAGTCTTTGTTGAGTCCATCGAATTTCTTCTCCATGCGGAAGTTGATCAACCTACCCTTCCAATTATTCAATTAACTATTAACAAGAATCCTGCAAATTTTCTTCTCGATTCAGGTGCAAGCATTTCTCTATTATCAAAATATTATTTTCAATGTATAAAACAGCATATACATTATACCAGAATTGCTTCAAATGTAAAAATTACCACTGTGAATTCTGATGTTATTTGTTCTGGTTGTATGAACTTATAGGGACATTTTTCTACAAACATTCATTTTTTCTCATTGATATTCCTGAAGATTCTAAGCTTGTTGGTATCCTTGGCTTTGATTTTTTGAAATCTCATAGAGTTGTTATTGATTTACATAATAGCCAAATTAAGATAAATAACAACCTACTTGACATCTTAGACTCTGTTTCTGCTCAAGAGGTTGATCAAACACAAGATTTACAAGTCAACACTTTAACTCAAAAGATGTCTCTACCTGAATCTTCCAATAAAAAGTATCAGTGTCTGTTAATTCCAATAATAAAGTACGTAGTCTTGTTATTCGAGAAAGAAAGTCGTTATTCTACCTGACAGTACTGTATATGTACCTGCAGTGTCTTCCTTTCATTCTTGTGATCAATTTTTGTTTGAACCAAAGGAGTATGAATTACCAACTTGTGCATATCAATCCATAATTTCTGCAGAACTTAGCTCGAAATCTAAAAATGTTCAAAACCTCAGTAGTTACTTTTATGTTCCTATCACTAATAATGCTGAAGAACCCATTCACATTAATAACGATTCAGTTTTGGGAACAATTCATGAGATAGATGAAATTCAAGAAGATTTTGATCCTCAAAATATCATTTCTCCCCATGAAATTAATTTAATTGAAGCATCTACTGACATTTTAAAGTTAAGAAACTCAGAGTTTAAACTTAGTAATTTTAGCCTAAATCATCTGCTTCCATATCAGAAAACAGAATTACAAAATTTATTAACTAAATATGATACAGTGTTTTCTTCTTCCTTGAAATCTTTGGGTCAAACGGACAGAGTTATACCTCATATCCAATTTATCTCAGATGCTCCTGTTAAGACCCTGCCCTTCCCTGTGCCACAATCTATCCAGAAAGAGGCAAAACAACAATTGGACACGTTAGTTGATGCAGGAATTATTGAAAGAAGTATTTCCGAATGGGCATGTCCAATGCTTATAATTAAAAAGAAAGCATCTTCTCCAAATGAAAAACCTAAATTTCGAATGGCACTTGATCTAAGATTAATTAATACCATGATTCGTAGTTCTTCTTATTCATTACCTAGAATTGATACTATTATTAACAATATTTCTAAATTTAAATACTTCACCACATTAGATTTTCCATCTGCATATCATCAAATAAATCTCTCTGAAGAATTTCGCAAGAAACTCTCTTTTACCACCGAATGGGGTACTTATAGTTTTTCTCGTTTAATGTTTGGACTCAGAACCGCAGCCTCTTCATTTCAAATGTTAATTAATGCAATAATTGAAGAAAGTAAATTACAAGGTGTTTATGCATATCAGGATGAATTTATTGTTGCTGGTGATTCATTTCAAGAAATGATTCAAAAATTAGATGTTTTGTTTTCAATTTTACAGAAACATAACCTTACCTTGTCTCCTGCTAAATGCAAATTTCACCAAACAGCCATAGATTACCTTGGTTTTCATTTGCAAAGCCATACTATCCGACCAGTGTCTTCTAATATAACCAAAATTACATCTTTTCCAGCTCCAAAAACTAAGAAACACTTTAAAAGATTTATTGGTCTATGTGGTTTTTATCGCAGACTTATTCTCAAATATTCTAAACTTATGGATCCACTAATTAAACTTACCTCTCCAAAGGTTCCTTTTACATGGACGCCAGATCATAATAAAATTTTTACAGAAGTTCAAAACACTTTTTTCTCAAAACCTTTTCTCTCCTTGCCTGATTGCCCCAAACCACTTTACCTCAATACGGATGCAAGTGGTATAGCTATTTCCGGTGTCCTTCTACAAAAGCGAAATGGTCATCTACTACCTGTGAGTTATTTTAGTAAATCTTTATCTCCTTCAGAAAGAAAATATCCTGCTTTGAAGCTAGAATTGATGGCAATTGTGAAATCAATTAATGCATTTAAATTTTTTCTATATAATAGACATTTTACGATTTTAAGTGACAGTAAACCTATTGAACATTATAAGTCTACTAGTTCACCAGTTGATCTGACTACGAGATGGTTGGTTTACCTTTACAATTATGATTTCACCTTTCAATATCTTAAAGGCGAGAGTAATGTGTTAGCAGATTATTTCTCTCGTGAAGATTTTACAAATAATTCTTAAGATCTTAACACTAACCCTGCTTTAATAAGAGATAAAAATATTTTTCCAGTCACTACAAAGTCACCAACTATTGAGTTGCATCACATAGATGATCAAAACCAACAATCTCAAGACCCAAACATGGAAATTTCTGAATCCACATTCTTCTGTGAACAACGTCAGGATCCTAGAATAATGAAAATAATTGACTCCATAACTTCAGATAAGCTTAATCCTAAGTTCAAAAATTATTTTATTCATCCTGATACAGGTTTACTTATGATAAAACGTAAATTCTTACAACCTGAAAATTCGCCACATATTAAAATTATTGTGCCTCATATTTTAAAGTCAAAAATCTTGCATATTTGTCATATGCCTCACTTCGGTATTGGAAATACTTATAGAAGACTACTCAAGAAATTTTACTGGTCAGAAATTTATAAAGATACAAAAAATTTTGTTTTATCCTGTGAGTTATGCGTTAGACATAAACCACGAAGAATACCTGCAGCACCATTACAAGAGATGTTCATCCCTTCTAAACCTGGTGAGCTCGTCTCAATGGATTTCCTAGGCCCTTTTTCGAATAAATTTTATGTGCTAACATTCCTGGATCATTTCTCAAAACATATAGAGCTATACCCGCTCAAGATTGCTATTGCTCAGTCTGTTGTTAAATCTCTGACCAACTACATCACCACCTATGGTCGCCCGGCTTCTTTAATGTCTGATCTGGACCCTCAATTTAATTCACAAGTATTTGATAATTTTACGGAGAGCCTCAAGATCAGAATTGTTCATTAATTCTCTGGACATCCTGAAACGCAAGGATCACCAGAGAGAATAAATACCAGCATTAAGTCATCAATTGCTACATTAGCTCAGGAGGGATATAATTTTCAACATTCCCTAATGATACACAAAAGCCTATATAACGACGCAATACATTCTTCAACTGGATACTCACCATTTTTTCTGCATTTTGGCAGATCTATATCCAATATTTTTGATCTCTTCGATTATCCTGATCTGGAAGTGTTATCATATCCGTACGATAACTATCAGCATATGTCAACAATGAAACATGTGTACCAGAAAGTTTATGGCAACATGAAAGAAGCTCAACAGTTACGTAATCAACGTCAACATAAACGTGCTCATCTACGAAAGTTCCAGTGTGGTGATATTGTTTACATTAGAACTAATCATGCATTTAAGCCAAGAAACATTGGTCCTTATGTTGTGACAAATGTAATTTCTGATGTGCTTCTTTCTATTAGGGTTTTAGAAGATGAACTAGACAAGCCTTTTACAATAAATATTAATAGAGTAATACCTGTACAGAAACGCCAACAACACTTAGTGTTGCAAAGACCTCATCCAATTACACCTCTACCCGACAACTATAATTTACGAAAAAGACATTAATATTTGCATTAAATATGTATTATCATAAATATTAATAGTTATTGTTTTTTGTATTTATTTTCAATATATGGGTAGTTGCCCCTGACAATGTGATGATGATATGACAATATTTTGTTCACCTAATATTCTAAGTTCTAGCAAATTTCATTTCATTTTAGCAAAAACATGTTGGTAATATCTGTTCAAAATTATCTGTCTATTCCTTTTTTTTTTTTTTTTTTTTGGTACCATGTTTCTCATTTATAAATTGGCATGATCAACCTTATTACATAGAAATGTATAAATGTATAATGATTCTGGTAGTATGTTTTTATTTATTTATTTTCCTTTTGGAGATCTCCACTTTTTTTTTTCATACAGCAATATATATATATATATATATATATATATGTATGTATCATACCTAGGTTGATGAATTTTGAGTAATTACATATGTTTAATATTTTTTTGAAGAGTAATTTATTGATGTTGATTTTTTTTATTTTAGAAGTTATACATGTTGTTTACTGTTGTTGACATTATTTTGATATCATTTTAACTATATATGTTAATGGTAGTGAACAGCTATATAAATATCTTCAATGAATAAACAAATTATACTAGTACTCTTTATTTATGAGATACTTTGATTGATGAAAACTTGAATAGCTGAAGATGTAAGTTATTCTATAATATTCTTGGTCGACCAATTTTACATATTATAGTTGCAACTATTATTTTATATTATTCGAATAATACATTTTTGATGATCTCGTTTGGCAACAAAGTTGTTTAATATTTCTTTGATATGAGACCCTCTTAAAAGGATTTACTATGTGCACGATTATTTTTATGGCATGCCACATGTAAATAATTGGAATATCATTCTACATGTATATATTTATATTGCATATACTACATTGATGTAAAATCTATGTATTCCTTTTCCTTCTCTTTTTCCTTTTTGATCACCACGTTTTATTTTTAGGGCTTGTTATATGGCTTTCAAAATTTTGATTTTCCCATCCTGATGCAAAAGGTCACCTTTTTACATCTGTCTGGCACATCAAAATTTTATTCGACTTTGGGGGGTATTGTGAGATGAAATCTCACGTTTTTTCCACCTATTCCTCGGCCTGCATCTGTGACGGAACCGCGGCCTTGCTCTTGTGGTTTTTCTTTTTTTCTCCCGTCAACCTCGCAGACAACGTTAGCGTAGACCTGTTAGTTGGCTTTACCCTAATGCCTGCTTACGCGCGTCATTCATTATTCCTCCCTTCCTTTTTTTCTCTCCGTGTTTCATCCGAGGCTGTAGATGTTCGCACATGCTCAATACACATGAACGCTTGCTATGATTTCCATCAAGTGACGTTTCGTTTCACGAACGAATTGGATTGCATTACTTTCAGTTTCGCTTTCTGATTTATTTTCCGAATACCGGTGGCTTTTAAATTTAATCAATTGTTTTAAATCTCTTGCTTAATTACTTTTTCGGGCCCCGTAGCGATGTTTAAATACTATCTCCCTTAATTTTTTTTAAGCAGTTTAAGTTCTGACGGGATTGTCGAAACTACGATGTGGATGACGTATTTATAATTGCTGAAGAAGATGAACTTGTGGAGATTTTAAACAAAGCGAATTCCTTTTCCTCTTCTATCCAGTTCACGATAGAGTTTGAAAATAACAGGTCACTCCCTTTCCTTGATGTATTGCTCCAGAGAGAAATTGTTAATAATATTTCTATTTTGAAAACTTCTGTTTACAGAAAAAGTGCTTCCTCCGGGCAATATTTAAATTTTAAATCCAATAGCCCACTTTCACATAAAATCGCAGTCATCAGATCCTTGTACAACAGAGCCTTGAGATTTTGCAGTGACAGAGTAAGTTTTGATAATGAAATTGGTAAGATAATGAATGATTTACGTCTCAACGACTATCCACGTCGTTGGTGTCTTAGAGTTATTTCGGAACTTACGAGCAAATCAGACCAGTATCCCACTCCTTACCAGCGTGTCAATCCCATAGGAACTATATCTTTGCCTTATTACAGTAATATTTCGGAGAAAATTTCAGCCGTACTCAAGAATGTTAATGTTAGGACAGCTCATGTTCCCTTGAACCGCATTGGTAATTTTTTCAGTAGTTTTAAACATAAATATTCGAAGTTTGACCTGAATGGTGTCGTTTATGAAATTCCTTGTAAAGGTTGCAGCTCGATTTACATTGGTGAGACTGGACGCTCATTTAATGCTAGACTCAAGGAGCATAAAAATTCTTTTAAGAAAGGTACTCTGAATTCAAGATTGGTGGCACATGCACTTGAGTTCGATCATGTCCCCGATTTTGAGAGTGCACGAATTGTGGAATCCAATTGCCCCGTCTATTTTAGCCGTGTCTTCCTTGAGGGTTGGAGAACCGTTTTAGCTGAATCGCCAATCAACGAAGCAACCCAAGTTCCTGCTGACTATTTTATCCTACTTAGACCGTAATTTTAACTGTTTTTTCGTTTACTGTGGCTCTTGCTGTTTTGTGACTCTGTTAGTTTACTGATGAGGGCTATGAAAATAGCCGAAACGTTTATATATATTTTTAACTATATTTTAATTGTTTTTAATAAAAATTTTAATATGTGTATGTCTGTAGTTATGAAAATTGTGTTTAAATATTAAGTAATCCATACGTAATGTATGTATTTTTAAATACGATGTGGATATTTGTTTGTAGTTGTGCCATTTTTTTTTATCAACGGAGTTTTTGTTCTTCAGTTAAATATTAGATATTCTCTCGGGAATTTTTTTGATCTAAGTGCTGGTATTTTCAAGAACTATTATGGGTGATCAAAAAGGAAAATTATTCCTCATCATCTAAAATTTTACTTGAATAAAGATTGATTTAGTTTCAAGAAAGTGTAGTTCCTGTCTCTTCCTCAACACTGCTTGTTTCAAGTAAGATCGTTTTTGAATTTTCTCCTTTCAAAATGACTTAAAAGAACTAAGTATATGGTTATTGCCTCCATTTTTTAAAGAAGATTTTTACAACAAAATAATACTAATATACGCTCACGACAATTTGTGAATATTCTAACTTTCACGTCACAGGTAAGGTAATATATTCTTAAATATATATTCATGATTGTAATGTATAAAAACACATTCAAGTTTTTTTTTTTTTTTTTAAGTTAGGGACTTTTCCAAATTCAGTCTTGCCATTGAAACAAAAAAAATCAAAGAAACTCCTTTGTATAAATTATATGTGTATATATTTTTGGTGCTTTATTCTTACATGTCGTATTACGTATCAGCATTACTTTCTTATATCGGCAAATTAAGTGTAGTTGTCTCTACAGGATTTTCCAATTAATGTTATCTTGCCTATAAAACATAGACATACGTTCTTCAATTCCAACAATTGATGTTCATAAGCAAAAAAACATTTTTTTTTTTTTTTTTTTGCAAATCTGGGATACGAACTACACGTTTGATTTCAATACTGCTAAAATAGTTTTTAACCATTCATTAAATTCATATACCAGTCCAGCAGGCACACTAGAAACTTTATCACCACTGGGCGCGCAGCGCATTTTTTACCTTATACTAACACAAATGCAACACCACAATAGCATTCATGGTAACAATAAATTAGATATCTTAAATAAGCAATTATAATTTTAATAGGAAAAAATGTTTAATTATATATGCATACAGAATTGAAATGGACACTGATGTGTATTTAAAAAGTTTAAGAACAAAATATTAATCATATAATAATAAGATTGCATCTCAAAAATATTGATCAATCATGCTTTATATTAAAAAATGATGTAATATTAGTGATGTATGTTTAATGCTATAGTTTTATCTTCTACGTTTTTCGGAATTTTTTATGCCAGATAAGGACTATTAAAATGTATAACTTTTTCGTTTTTGACATCGGGTATATTATATTTTAATCTAATTTGCTTTATCCGTACTAATATAATTCTTTTTCAATTTCTCTGTATCGCCATGAAATTTGTATGTTGAATATCTTCAATTTGTTTCGGTTTTGGAAAAAAACTATTAAGTATTTTTCGTTTGACTATATAAAACAACTAATAATAACTCAGCTTAAACTCATCAATTACAATATTTTTTAAATCAATCTTTAGCAGGTGCAACTAATTAATTACTATAATTACTTGCTATTATGCTCACCGAAAAATAAGAAAGATACACAAAACCGCACTGGGAAGATATTTGACTTGAAAATGATGATTTAGAAAATCGACGCTGCTATATTACGATAGATAAATACTTGATTAATGCAAAACTATTTCATTTTAAAGTTTGGGCTTTAAACAATCGAATTACAAGGGTAATTTGATTATGTATGCGTAAAAGTGTCGTACATGCTCCTGTGTATTTGGCTTTTGTAACCTTTATTGGGCAAAATAAAATTATGAATTTTTTGTTTACGCAATTTCGTTTTCAGTTCTATATAGGTTTTGAAATATTTCCATTTTGTTGCAATAAAAAACATTTTCGCGACCAAAATCAATTTTCTAATTTTGCAAATAATGTAATTTGGATAAATTAAAATCTATCATTATCTTTTTCCCCGTATAAGCTATGATGTAGATTAAAATCCCATCATCCAATCGAGAAGGCAAGGCTATAAAGTGGAATGTTATTCCTAGAGACTATGAAATAAAAAGCGAGTTATAAGAAGTGAAAAATAGACCCCCCTGGACAGAACAAATCACCCTGAAATAAATTTATGGTCGGAGAAATAAATCTCTGAGCCGCACAATAAATGGTAAGGCAACAATTTCGATAGTGCGCCAAGCAGAAGATTTGTTTTACAAGACATGCAGCTGAAGATAAAAAAAAAAAAAAATAAGCAAAACCTGTAAGGGGACATGATTTTCAAAGGAGTGGAGCCACATACTCCAATCACTGCAATTAAAATTATCTTATCCCGCATAATTTCAGGACATCAACTAAAAACCAGGGAAGAGAAAATAGCGGAGGAGTAAAAGACTAGTTCTGAGTGCTCAGAAAGAAAAATACAGTAAAAACTGTTAGAAATATATTTTCTCTAAAAAACTGCTAGAACAGTTCCTCTTAGCTGAAAAGTCAGTATGTATACTGATACAATATAATTAACTATCTGGAGTCTATAGTTATACGTTTGTGCCTTAGTGAGTTGGTGCGTTCTTCAAAATGTTGATTTTACTAAAAATACATCTCTAGCGATGCTCCTGAGGTTTTTCCTTCTATTTAAAAAGTTATAACTTTTTATATTCCCTAATCTGCCTTTTTGAATTCCTGCAAGTCAATGGATCGAGTTGCATACTTATTTTGTATATGCGTAAATGAGATTACTTAAATAAAATATGTTGATTAACATAGTAAGGAAAATATTTGTGAAATAAGAAATGCAGCAACTTGTATGTGCCATCAAAACTAATTAGCCTCGATCTGAATATTTAAGTATGATATATTGATCAATGTTTGTGTTTCGTGTTTTCTTTATGTTTTTTTGTAAATAAACTCTACTTTGTAATTTACTCAGAAGAATGGTGTAATCAATGGCATTATGTGTTATTATATTTTAGTTGTAGCAGAAAAGGCATCGATAGGTTAACAACTCTATAAGGCATCTGGATGAATCAAACTACGCAACTCAAGATTATAAATGTCTAAATCATAATAAGTTTACTAATTAAACTCTCTTTTAAACAGTTATAAAAAAAAGTTAATTTAAGTGAGCATTTAAATGTTAAATGAGGATATGTTTCTCCAATTCAAGATTCCTAGAAGCGAAGATACAATCACAAATCTTTGTTAAGTAATTTAGTTTTATCATGGTTAATTCTATTGATGCACAAAGGTATAGGGTAGTTGAGATAGATAAAAGGATTTATGAGAGCATATGATATATTTACGTTTTTTTTTTTTTTTTTTTTTTTTTTTTTAAGTGCAAAAATCTTTCTATCAAGCAACGGACATTTGTAAAAAATTGGGAAATGTTAACATATGTGTTACGAGACATTTTTCTTAAATTAATTTTTCTTATATATATCAAAACATATAGGTTGCAGAAAGAAAGAAATGAGATTTGAATCTGAAAATACATTGCTACAGATAAATTTATTTATTTTTATGTTGTAAGTTTTACCCGGAAGAATGAATTTCAGTCTTTAACTAAAATTTTATATTCAAAGTAAAAATGCGTAAATAAATAAACCCAGTTTTATGTCTAAATCTAAGAGTTAAAAGAACATACTTAATTTTAAATCTTTATATACTTACCATTCAAAAATATCTTACAATTTTTAAGCAAATATAAAACTGTAAATAAAGGCATCTTCATTCGTGTGACATATTTTGTCTTAATTAATTTCTCTTATTCCGAAACAAAGATTTTCAAAAAATACTAATATATCATTTTCATTTAAAGCATAAATGAACCACCAATTAAATAAAATAAAAAGTTAGCTTTCTTCGAGTGTGAGTTATACTGTTAAATGCATTGACAAGAGTAACAAATTAGAATCATTTATTAATGAATTCTCATAATAAAAAGCTACTTTAAAATCCTTTCTTGGACACCCAATTTGCATTTCAATAAAATTAAAATGAATGACTTCATTAATTCAAACAGCAACAAGTGTTCTCTGGAATTTAAGAAAATTATGCCAATTTAATTTGGCAAATAGGCATTTGATCTTTTATTTCACAATTATTAATCTTTCTATCTAAAAAAAATTCCTCTAAATTTTAAATTGCGTGCATATTAGCAATTACAACTGTAAAATTTAAATAATTCAGTGGGGTTTTTATAACTTAAGTAAATATATTTAATATTTTTACATTTCATATTATATGAAAAACATATTTTCCATAATACTTTAATACATTTTTATGCAAGAAATATTAAAAGATTATTTTTATTCGGTTATACTTTATCTGCAAGTATAAAACTTAATTTTGATGCACAATGTACAATTAAAGTATACTCTTATGTAAACATCGATATATAGGACAGAAATATATGGAATGGCATGAAAAAATCTATACTAATAAAAGAAGGTTTCGCTCCGTCTGTGTGTATGTATGTGTGTGTTTTGTAGGTGGCGGCTAGAGAAATTTACCGCACGTACAAGAGGTTTTGTAAAAATTGGTACGGAGGTAGTCCGGGAGAGATCCTGATACCCTAACGCTCAGATGTTTAATTTTTTGATAATTAGACTGCTATTAATTAAAAACTCATAAAAATGCATTCTTTTTCTGAAAAAAGGCAAGCAGTCTCTGTTTAATTGAGTGCGTAGAAGGGGAAAACCAAATGCTTATTTTTTTGGCCTTGTGTCTTAACGCACTACGGCCAAAATGTTCAGGATACGGAGAAAAGTGAGACCTGTTTTTAAATGTTCGAATTTTATGTCTTAAACGTAGCAATCAGTTCGAAGAAAAATGAATGAAAAAATCTATGAAAAATTCTCTATGAAAAAAATTTTCAAAAAGGTTCGTCTTCGCATTTGACTTTTTCTACCTTTCGGCGACAGTCTCCTAGAGCTCGACTTAAGAAGCAATGAATCACAAAAACACATATTTAAAGCTGAGACCTTCTTCTACTCGTTGGGGCAGTCGGTTTCGAAAATATGAATTACAAGCCTTTCAGAAAAAAATCGCGAATGCATATCATTTCACGCCTGCCAAAGATGATCTTTTTTCTTTTCTAAAAGTAACTAAACGCTGTATTTTGACGTAATCTTTTAAGAACATCTCGCAGACCAGATTTACATCATCTACTCAAATTTTGAAATCTTTGCATTGAAAGAAATATTTTTTACAAAATAAAATATGTGAAAATGTCGACGAAAACACTAAAAACCGGAGTGTTTCGGAACGGTTTCCCTGGTCTTTGGCTCACGTTTTCACTACTAAATAGGCATATTTTTCACAAAATTTTAAATAGGTGTTGGATATAGTTATATTAAAATTGCATAGAGTTTGAACAATAAGAAAGTTGTTTTTTTTCTGTTATGTTAAACAGACCTAAGGTGAAAAATAAGCGATAAGAAAACATATTTCTTTTACAGCTAGATATCAATATTTTTCATGAAATTTTTTTGCGGTCTGCAACGAAACATTTATATTTATAAACGATAGAAATTTAAAAGAATTCGACAAAAAGAACTTTTTTTTCAGAAACTATGATACGACGCATCATAAAAAAAAAATGTTTCCTTACGAGCACTTTTACCACTAAATGTCAAATGTTTTGGACGATTTTTATATATAAAAACATAAATTCATACAAATCGATTTAAGGGGACAAGGGATCTTCAAACTCATTTTGTTATTTTTTTGTTTAAATTCACTTTTAATGTTATTCAAGGGCATGCATTACGGCATATGGATTACGGCATATACTATATGCATTACGGCATATATTTGTCACATAAGGAATTAAAAAGAAAAAAAAATTCGATAAAAATAAGGAATTTTCCTGAATATTTTAAGCTTTAGGAAGAACTTTTCAAAATGCTTCATGTACATTCCATATCAATTAAATATGGAAAACATATCTCTTTTACAGTTAGATATCAATATTTTTCACGAAATGTTTTCACGATCTGCAACAAAACATTAAATATATTCATAAAAGATAGAAATTTCAAATCATTCGACAACAAGAACTATTTTCTTTAGAAACTATGAAACGACCCATCATGAAAAAAAAAAAATGTCTCCTTACGAGCGCTTTTGCCACTAAATATCAATATTTTGGGGAGATTTTTTCATTTAAAAGTATAAATTCATACAAATCGAGTTAAGGGGACAAGGGACCTTCAAATTCATTTTTTTTTTTGTTTAAATTTACTTTAAATACTATTCAAGGACGCACTGTATGCATTATGGCATATATTTATCACACAAGGAATTAAAAAGAAAAAAATTTGGGATAAACATAAGAAATGTTCCTGAATATTTTAAACGTTACGGAAAACTTTTTAAAATGCCCCATGCGCATTCCATATCAAATTTCAATATTTATTATGAAAGTATGGCGTAGATATACAAATGGAATTGTGCATAGTTTTTTTTAACAAAATATAATTGTAAAAGTTAAAGGTAGTTATTTGAGAAATTTGATGCAATAATGCTGTAAATTTCATAAAATTTAGGAAACATTTTTTTTTTCTTACTTTTATATTCAAATTTAGAAAATTTGACGCACAGTTTTATTTGTATATATAAAACAAACTTACATAAAAAATATTGGGTATTTGAATTGATATGGAAAGCTCATGGGGCATTTTGAAAAGTTCTTGATAACGTTTAAGATATTCAGAAAAATTCCTTATTTTTATTCAAAAATTTTCTTTTAAATTCCTTCTGTGATAAATACAGGTTGGTTATAATTAAACTTCCAATGTAAACAGCATCCTACAGCGCGAACGGGTGAACGGAATGCAACGAAATTTGGTATATAGACTATACACGTGATGCACTCACTGAACTTCGAAAAAAAAAAGTTTCAAAATGTCCACGAGGGGGCGCCTTTTCCGGAAAAAACATTAAATTTAACACAATAAACTACCAAAACGGATCAGAAAATAGTCAATAAATGTTAATATTGTTTACGGATTCTGTTTTGGTCGTTTATTGCGTTAAATGTAATGTTTTTTTCCGGAAAAAGCGCCCTCTGGCGGACATTTTGGAACTAATTTTTTTTCGATCGCATCTCGTCTATAATCTATATACCAA